>CM051833.1:98824790-100024790 GCA_028451465.1 Erethizon dorsatum | reverse complement strand
TCCCCTTTCCTTTGTCTTGTCTTCGGTACTTCCCTCATCACTTGGACATAATACCTGATATCCACATATTAAAGGAGGAAAGGTTCATTTTGGCTCATAGTTTGTTGAAGTTTCAGTCTAGTCAGCTGGCTCTAAGGCAGGGCAGGATGGCAAAGGGGCAGAGGAGTATTGCTCATGGCATGGCAGACAGAAAGTGGAGGGCAGTAAAGGGAGGAAGGAGGGAGATAGACCCTTCTACGCCACACCTCCAGGGGCCCACCTCCTTGGACTAGTCTTCATCTTCCAGCATCACCTTTAGCTATAAACTCATTGATGGACTAATGGGTATTAGTCACTAATGTTATTCACTGAGGAGTATCACATACCCATGGTCCAGTCACCTCCCAAAAGCCTCACCTATGAGCACAGGCAGCTTTGGGGACATAGAATAGACCATAACAGCCTCGGAGACCTCTTTGTTTTTTCTGTTCCTTTGCATCCATTCACAAAGACAAACCAATGTTCCCTGGGTCTGTCTTCAAATATGGAGCCTCTGGTACAGCCAGTATCCAGAGAGACCAAAAACACCTAGATTTTGAAGGAGCTGCTTACGACACTGGATATGCTTATTCAGTACAATGACTGATAAAAAAGGTTGTCATTGGTAGCCCTGAGACTTCACTGGCTCTTGGCAACTGTAAACATTGCTGAGGACACATGTGGCAAGGCCTTATATCATCTGGTATAATTTTTACAGTGCCCATAGGATAAGAGTCCCAGTGTTACAGATGAGGAAACTGAGGCTCATAGATACTCAGAAGCCTCTTGAGTATCAGGGATTTGTGGCAGATGCGCCCCATTTGTACTTGGGCACGTGGGAAAGCTGTGTGCCTCCTGTCCCCACCCACCCAGCTCAGGAATTCAGTCTTGGATTTTTCTCACTGAGAAAATTACATGAAGGATTAGAGATGTCCACCTCTTTAACACTTTTTTTGGTAATTTAGTTATGAATCCATTGTTTTTTAAACTATTCAGACTAACAATTATTATAAATGCCTTGAGGAACTGGAGTTTTTCACTGGAAAGCATACTGTTTGGAAGACAAATATTTTATAAAATAAAGAAAGGCAAGAAGAGTGGTGAAGAATGCAGGAGGAGAAAATGGGCAGGACCACAGTGAACACTTCCAGGTCGGTGGAGCACGAGTCCGAGGGGAAGGCAGCAGCCCCAGCTCTGGGAACCAGGAAGCGGGAGGGAGGGAAGCAGCTTCCCACAGGCAGCTCTGAGGGTGCAGGGAGCTTGACCCTTGGCTGAGCTGGCTCTGCAGATGGCACCCCAGGGAAATGGTCCTCCTTCTGCCCCTTCTTGATGAACACCTTGGAGAAATGCATTTACGGATTTGCTACCTGTGGATTTGTGCCGCCTTGTGAATATTTCCCTTCCTTCCTCAGATAGGATTACACTGCAAGGATAGCAAAACATCAGTCCTGGAAACAAAGATGAAGCCTGCTGCAGGGCTTGTTGAATTTCTTCAGTGAGAGCTGGGGTTGTGCATGTGTGCGTCTGTGTGCCTCTGTGGGTCTGTGTGCCTCTGTGCGTCTGTGTGTCTCTTTATGTATGTGCATATGTGCATACATGTGTGTGCATGTGTGCGTGCGTTGTAATGAGAGTACAGCATCATGCATTGCCAGACACCCTGTGGTATCCTCCTGCTCACTCTGCGAGCTGTTCAGATTCCTATATTTTCATGACGGGCCATTCAGATAGAGGTTAACTCAGATTATCACCATTTATGCTTAACCAGTAACATTTAAAAAATACAATTGCTCTGTGTCACCACAGTTTAATCTACCATTTCCTAAGGAATAAAACTCTTTTTAAAATGTCCTTTCATCCACTGCTAATTGCTAAATGGGCAGACGGTCCCAATCTCTGTGAAGTGAACAGGTCAAGTGATAAATCATTTGATTAGAACTTTCCTTGGCCCCTAAAGGTACTAAGAAGACATTTCTAAAGCTCATTCCCTTTCTTTTAGGTACTGAGTCATTATGAATGGATCTTTATTCCTTAAAAGGCTGCATATTCATGCTTGACTGTGTTGGCAACTGACCTAAGTCAATATGATTAGAAACTTATTTGGGCATTTATAACTGCCAGTACATTTTGAGCTGGTAAAAGCTATTTCCCTACAGACTTACCACTTGGTTGCAAAGCAAGCAAGTCTCAGATTTGATTCTGATTTACATAAGGATATTTATTATCAAGCAAGCATGAAATAAATTATAAAACCAATTCTGTTTCCCTAGGTCAGTGGTGGTGAACCTGAGGCACGCTTGCCACAGGGGGCTGTTTAATCACTGACAGTTCTAAAAGTTCGCCATCACTGTTCTAGGTGGTTGGCTACCATTCGAAGTTTCCCTTTAGGTGAAAAAAGATTCTAAATCATTCTGTCTCTAAGTCCATCACTTTCGTGGAAATCATGAACATTCACATCCATATTTCTCAGTTCTTCTTTTATACTCTTCATTCTGCCTCCTCTACCCTAAGCCAAAGCCCCATCATCACTGATCCACAGCTTTTCAGTTCCATTTCTTCCCCATCCAATTTTTAAATGTGGTACCAAACACATTTCCTAAAAATCCCTGCATTAAATTATTCCCCTACTTAAAGACTTTCAAGGAGACAGAGATATTATTTCATAGTAGAAAATGTCCAAACTCCTTTACACACTCAGTCCCCACTCACATTTACGACTTCCATCCCCACCCTATTTTGTACAATGCTCTGGTCTTTGTGCCAGCTGCACTTTGTGTTCGTAGTCCTTCAGACATCTCACAGGCCGTGGGCATCCCTTGTGAGTTCTTTCCCCATAATGATCTTTACAAGTACACACACATGCACACCTCTTATAGACACAAAGCTTTTTGCTAGTGCTTTGTGTGTCTGGAATTTGTAATTAATAAACATAAGTAAAATGGTTTTAATTGTAGGTGTTGTCACTCATTGTTCTAATGTGGCTTCAAGCTTGTTATGTAACATTTTTGAGCCTCAGTCTCTACATCAGTACAGTGGCAATAATGCCTATCAACCTAGTGTCCCTCTTTAATTAATCTTAGCTTCCTGTCACCTTCCTTCCCTGTGGGAAAGTCACAGATTGCTCTTTTCTCTACCTTTATTCATTGTGTTTTGGGATCATATATTGTATCTTCTCTGGGACGGTGTAAATACTTTGGCTACAGAGCTTTATTTCTGTGTAGTCATGGTACCCAGGGCACTTTCTCATGTATTTTCTCCTTTATACTTACAATATAATGGGACAATATATACTTCCTGATACTACTTTATTTTCTGTTGCTAATAACAAAATAGATAGAATAAGTTCTAAACAGAGGGATTTATTTTGGCTCACAGTTCCAGTTCACAGGCAAGGTGCATCTGTGTATATGTCTGTCTGGTCTTTTTCCCTCTTCCTTCTCCTCCTCCTCTTATTTCTTCTTCCTCTTCTCCCTCCTCCCCTTCCTCCCCCTTCTTCCCCTTCTCCTCCCCTTCTTCTTTCCTCCTCCTCCTCCTTCTTCTTTTCTCTCTCTCTCTCTCTTTCTTTCTAAAACTGGCAGGATTAAATCATGGTGGATCTGTCCTAATGATCCTATCTGTTCCTTATCTTCTCAAAGCCCCCACTCCAAACACCATTGTCAGACTTAGCTTCTAACCACTTAATACCTCCCAATAAGGACTAAATTCAACACAGGAACCCTTGGGGACTAAATTCAAGTGCAGCACCTTGACATGTGGAGAGGGGAAGTGAGAGTGAGAGGTTTAAGAGCCTTGCCTGAGGTCATCCCAAAACAAACTGCATGAGTAGGCCTTGAATCCAAGTCAGCCCAGGGCTATTTCTTTCCTCCTAAAGCTACATATATCTTTAGGAGCAGGAATTTATTTTTATTGCTTGTATTTCAGCATTTAATTTTGTCACTCTCATAAGGACCAGCCTATGATGACCACCTGCAATTTAGAAGGTACTCTATAAGTATTTTTAAATGAGTAAATAGATGAATACAACAGGCCATATTAAAAATACAAAATAATCATTTGAGGGGTAATTTTGCCTATGTTGGGGTGGGGGCTGCCTCACTTTCCATCTAGCTTGTTTCTCTGAGGGTGGCAGCGTGAAGTCTTCATTCTGAAACACAGAATCATGAGGTTAAAGGAAGCATTCAATGCCATCTGCTGGGAAGAGGCAGAATTCACATTGCGGGTTCTCTGAGGCTGCTGTGTGCTGCTGCGAACACAGTGAACTCCCTCCATTATATTCATAGCTTTTTAGCCTTTGGCTAAGATCAGGTAGACTGTTTGTTCTTGTGGCTTTTCATAACTGATGTGTTCTCCATCCAAGGACAACATATTTAGACCGTACATGCATTACAATGTATTAAGCTCCATTCAACCGCAAATTTTTAAACAAGAGACTTACTTGAATTCTCATGGATGCCTTTCTTCTATTGACATTGTTCCTATAAAATGGCATAGTGGATCATTCTGTGATGCTTGATCAACTGTCATGACTTGAGCCTGCATTCCAGAAGTGTTCCTCAGACTGGGACAAGGGACATTTTCCTTACAGCGAGTACTAACAGCACACTCTTGCCCAGCCCCTCAGCTTCCTCATGCACACTTCTGGGGGTAGAGTGGACAGCTCGGAAAAACCATTGTGCTGCACAATGAAAATAAAATAAAATTATTATTCAGTGAAGAAATGGGTTGCACCTACCTGAGTTAAGTGAGAAGCATAGTTGTGGATAGCGTCTTTCATGCTATGTGAAACATTTCCGTATTAGCTTCATCAGTTTCATGTTATGAATTTCATATCAGGCACTATTAAAAATGAAAAAAGAGGAAGATAAGACACAGGGTAAAGGAGGAAGCAAAATTTAGGCAGAGTGTGCAATGAAAAGTAAAGACAAAGAGAGGAAAAGGAAAGACAAAGAAAAAGAAAAGTAACGTCAGCTGCTCTGTACGTTCTGAGGTAAGGGAACCGGTCATAGGTCAACAGCTTTAGTCACACATCCTGTTATTCACTTTGGGTATCAGAGTACATTTTCATGCCCTTTGAAATTTCCATATACTCTACAATGATTCCACAGCAATCTTTCTCTACTGGGAAATAGCATATCTGCTTTTCCTTTCCCTCTTTGAGGTCTCTGTGTTTTTTTAATGCTTTATTTTTCATACTAAGCCCCAAATATTTTGAAATGGGTTAAATAATGCATTTGTTCTTACATATTCCTATTGTAATCTTAACTTGGGGCTAATTATTCCAAAACAAAGTAGAGTGGCTTTTTCCTGGAAAACTGAAATACAACATTTTTCAATGTTCACATTGTTATTTTGTCATGTTTAGTTATTTGAAAATGGACGAGTTTTGGCACGAGCTGTGCTTTAACCCTGGCTCTGCGTTTGACTAAACTATCATCCTCTGTAAGTCGCTGCGTCCTTGTCTACAGGATAGAGATACTTGGCTCCTCTGCAGCGAGGCTCTGTGTACCTGGGTCGCAGGTCTGGATACAGAATGGTGGCCGCTTCCCCTCCACTGGCTCCCCCCAAATAGAAGAAGGATAAACTCTTCCTGCCTTTGTATTTCTACTGACTATGATGAATGTGATACCACATTAGCTTAGAAGTCATAAAATTATTTATTAGAACTTCAGCTCCGTGTATTCTGAGCTCAGAGCAACATAAATTTGGATCCAGACGAAACTGAACCTGGATCTGACTCCATTCCTAGAAGAATGCTAAACCCTGCTTTGCAGAACCCTGAGTGACCAGGTAAAGAGGTAGCTACTAGGTATGCAGATTTCAAAAAATCTGGAACTACAGAAATAAATCCAGGATTTCAGTTTTATCCTAGATTAAAATACCACTTATATGCACTTAAGGTAAACTTTTTAGTCACATCACGAGTCATGCTTGTCTAAAGCTTAAAATATGACCAATTAAACGAACCATATGACTTTACGAAAGCCAAGAAAATGATAACAATTCCAAGTGACACTGTTTTCCACCAGACGTAAGAAAGAATAAGAAGGAAGGCAGACTTTGCTGTGGCCTAATCACTTACCAGTGTAAAATTCGTTGTTTGCTCACTTCTTGCACTTAATTCTCAGTACGAGATTTCTGTTGATTTTCTTCCAGGAAATGGTCTTCACTACTAGGAAAACCGGCATGTCCATTCTAAATGTATTCTTCTCGACATGGTGATTCCTAGCTTTGGAGTCCACTCTCTCTCTCTCATGAAATATTTCTAGACTCATCCCCAGCCCTGTTCCCATCAAGACTGCAGTTGTCCACTGCAGGCAAATCTTCCCCAAGCTTAGAGAACAGTGAACTGATTGTCAGCAGTGAGCAGTAATTTTCCTGTAGAGGTTAAAGAAGCCTAAATTACATTGTGTTTATTTTAGATTTTGTATTATTGGGGTTTTTTTTCTTTATTTCCTTTTTACAATACTCATATCCCAACCTAGAACAAACTAATAAATGACCTTTCTAAATCTACCTTTCCTATACCTTTATAATATGTTTTTTAAAAAGAATATTTTTCTAAATTTTCCCAGCCTAGAGCAACAAAGGAGACTATACTATGAATTTTAATTCTTTTAGCTTTTGCTCACATTTGCTGACGTACTTCCCTCATGCCATCCATCTTATTATTTCTGGAGTAGCCAAGGTGGCTCAAAAGAACAAGTTCCCCTCTTTGGGGACCACTGCTCTTTCACCAGACCCAGCAGCCCGCTGGATTCCCCAAGTCTTAGCAGATCACCTTCTTACCCAGGCACCTGAGGCCATGCTTCTCCTCTGTACCTGCTCCAAGGGATATTAAATTTCTCTCTTTGTTCCTGATATTGTAAAAATTCTACGCAGTATCTCTCCACTTGAAGCTCTCATTAAAGGGTCTTCAAATCCATCCTTTTTAAGACCTTCTCAATATCCATCTTAGAGATATGGCCATTTGCCCATTTGCCCATTTTTCTATTGCCGAGAATGTCAATCTTTTAACATAGTTTATTGTAAGCAAATGGTGTCCTCTACCTTGTTACTATTATAATTTAAATTCCACTCACTTTTAGCATTGGTGAATAGTTTCATGTCCTAATTCAGTATATTAGTATCATTCACAGCTTTTAGCTTTACATAAGCATTTTAAAGACGAATCTCTGAGATTTTAATCAATGAAGATTTAGTTGCTGACAGACCCAGCTTTTATATGTCAATGTGTGGCACTTCTGTGCTCCTTGTTATGAGAAGCCTAAAAAAAAAAAAAAAAAAAAAAGACATGCTTTGCAAAGGTGAGTTAAAATCCTACCTGTACTTGCTAAAATCACTGAGCATTAATTTAGCTGCTAAATTAGGTATGTTTCCTAATTATCACTTCAAATCCTCTATTAAAAATAAAACACACAAAAATGAATTTTAGAATTAAAAAAACTTTATCTATTGTGTAATCAAATAAATTTATCCGTCTATATATGCATTTCTTAATAAATCATTTATTGTCTTCTTTCTGTATCTTATAGGCAATACAAATATAAGAGACTAAAAGGTAATTCGATGACCTCTCTTTTTGATATGGGTGACAAAAGAGTAGAGAAGGGGTAAAGCTTATGATTCCTTCTGTTTCGCAGGCGAAGAAAGGAGTCCTAAGTACCTAAAATTTAAGCAGTGGCTTAAGAAAGAACAAAGAATTCAGCAGAAAGAAATAGTGATTGGGTAACAAGCTTAAAAGGGTAAAGCATATCAGGAACTACATGCATTAGAAGGCACGGTATTCTGTCTGGTACTCTGGGATGAAATTATATAGATGTTAGTCTTACGAATAGCTTTGGGATAGGGAACATAAGAAATGTGCATATTATCTACCGAGAAACAGGAAAAAAATCAAGGTTATTCAAGAAAAGGAGTGACATGGTTTAGAAAGACATTTTTGTTAACATTATAGAAGATGGATTATAGGCTGGAGGCAAGAGATAAGACTTTTTCTCAGTGTGATGGATGAGTTTATTAATAAGGCAGATAACTTATATACAAATCTATGCAAGATGAGGTCGGTTCACCTCCACCTCTCCAAAGGTTTTGAACAAATGGTAAGCTTTTCCTTATCCCTTTTGTTTATTTACATGATGAAATCTCTAGATAGATAGAAAAAAGCTGGAAAAAGATACCAACAAGCTCCTTTACCTTGGCTTTCTGTGCCTTTTGGAAGACAGCTGATGCAGAGCTACAAAACTCAACATCTCACCTATCCTGCGCCTCGCTGGTTTGGGTGGTGCATCAGGAGAACGCCCCAGGCCTCCTATGTCCACTAGCAGGCCAATCGTGAGTCACAGTCTGAATATGAGGAAATGTTCATTTACTTTTTCATGGTCACAGCAATGAGACTTTTTTTTTTTTTTTTTCTGTAATGCTGAAAGGACTACCCTCGCCTAAAGTGCCCGGTAAGAAGGTCATTTTCTCCCACAGGCTGGGAGCTGAATGTCAAACTACAATTCCGAGTGCTCCATCGTCCTTCTGATAGCCTCGGGAAGCTGAGCTTTCACAGCTGCCTGGAGCCCACATGCTGCACATGATGCAGAGCCGCACTGTTAATTAGCTGTTTCGGGATTCTTAATGCCCCGTGGCTTTGGAAACACTTGTTAACCCAGAGAGGGAGGGAAAAGCTGGAAGCAATTGGACTACAGCCTGAATTTATTATAATTCCATTCAATAACCTCTCATCTTTCCAAATCCCTGTTCGGAATCAGTTGAAAATTGTAGTTGACTTAAGTTGTTGTTAGTGACACAGCCTGGAAGAAGAGGGAGATCGCAGTGCAAGGCTTCTTGAAGCTACAGAAATGTGGGGAACAGAAGAAAAGATATAATCAGTGGAACTTTCCAGACACGCATATGCAATTCGAGAGGCTAGAAAATATAAGCTGGAATGAGAGAAGGGAGAAGCCAGATGACGCAGGCAGCCCACGTAGGGTACCAACGAGTCTGCATTTCTGTTCTGACAAATGCAAAGCAAGCGCTCTCATCCCCTAGCACACACTCTGCTCAGTACACAAAGCTGGCACTCAACAGACCCGTAATTCTTCTCGATACGCTTCTCATGACATAACCTGACCAACCACACGAAACCCGATGGGGAAAACAGCTGTTGTCATTGGCAACAAGTGTAGGAATTGCATCACAAGTAAACCACACACTTTATTCCACAAAGCAGGTTAGAGTACAGCCTGCCAAGCCCGCCACTGTACTGTGCCGTGCACGTGCGTTACAAGAGCGAAACAAAAATCTCACAGGGAGTCTGTGTAAATCTTTAAAAGAAACACACAAAGGCTAATTGTGCTCGTGTCCTTCTCACAGTAGACACTGCAAATGTTTTTTGTCTGGAAGTGGCCTTTAAACAGCCACCTCTCTGTCCACTAAACCTGAACAATGGCAGCCTCTTCCTCCTCTTCATCTTCTGAAGTTGCACCGTGAAAGTGACAGAGGGTTTCAGTAGCTCATGATCCTTGGCTTATGTAATGGATCACATTCCCCTCAGAATACTCTACTGGGAGAGGTGGGTGACCCAGATCTGTATGTCTTTATTCCATTTGCACAGAATTCCTGAAACACAGTAGGTGCTCAATAAAAGAAAAATGTTTGTTGAAATGTTGAATCAGTGAGTCAATTAATGAAATACCTAATTGCCACGTGTATGTGTGTTGCACTGGGATTGGAATCCAGAAACTCTCTGCTACTGTTCTATATCCCCAACCCTTTTTATTTTTTTTAATGTTGAGACAGCTTCTCCCTGAGTTGCCCTACTTGGCCTCATATCCCCAGTATTCCTGCCTCAACCTCTCAAATAGCTGGGATTCAGGCCTAAACCACCACACCCCGCTCTTGTAATGCTAACTTCAGGGAATGTTGTTCTAATAGGAATTTTGCTGTGAGAAATTTGCTTGTAGTCACAAATGAAAGATACATTTACCTAAATTTTGGGATAATAGCCATTCTGTTTCCTGTACCGCACTCTTACACTCTTCCTAACATGCATACAAAATAACAAAACATGGCTTCAGTTATAAACTAATATATTTACCCCTGTATTTAAAAATAAATACATTGCACAGTTTCTTAGACCAGGATAACTTTGTAGTAAATAAGTCTCAAAAATATTGTATTCATTTTAAAACACGGTTAAAGACATTAATTAGGTGATAGAAAAAATAAGTTTGCATATTGTTTTAAGATTTATTGACTGAGATTGTACATCTGTTCCTTTGAAATATATAGGCTCCCTGAAATGCTATCTAACTCCCATGTTAATGATAACCAAAACGTGTTTTGAAATACTAACGTTAAAGCTAATTAGCTTAACAGATGTTGAGTGACACCTGATTTTCTCTCATATGGATTTTTTAAATGCGTGTTTCAAACTGTTCCACGCTGTGCCCTTCATTACATCTCTCTTATGAAAGGGCCTGTAAGATTTTACTGTTTACTTTTATGCTATTATTTTAGTGAGAAAGAACTGAGAGGAACTTGAGATTCCTATATATTTAGATTAGAGTAGTTCTGATCTTTGTTTCTTAAACCGTGAATGCCTAAGCAATTTGATTTACAACCACGAATGTTAAACAGCACAATCCTTTTCGTTCACTTGTTTTTTTTTAAGCTGCACGTTGCTTTTGGGGATCATAAACTGTACTGTACTTCTTTGTTCTCTCAAAGAGTTCTGATGTTGGGAGGGAGATCCTCATTCCCTTCCCTGATGGGCAGGTACTTCTTTATCGTATTGATGAGTCTGCAAACTTTTCTGAGCTCGGACAAGTAGCCTAGTAGCTTTTGACTTACAACACGAAATGTTGAGAACAGCTTTTAACTGGTTCCAGGGTCCATTACATACAGCCAAATATCCAACTGTGCTTTGTAAATAGATATGTATAAATTATATCCTGTTCCAATTTAGTTAGAAATCAGTAATGTTCTGTTTCATAGAAGACACATGTTTTAGACTAGAACGCTACAAACGAGCTGAAGATTGGTACAGGAGCCTGAGCAGGAAAGTCTTTACGGAGGTAGAGGAGCCAAGGTTACAAGCCTTGGAGAAGAAAAGGATTATTTAGGTGTCTTTGATTAGTAGGCAGTGGTGGAAGTCAGACGGCCATTGCTACTCAGAACAGTGCGGAATGAATGAGCTGAAGCTGTAGGTGTGAGTACTTATTTTTCTCAATGTTGTGTTACTGTCAAATTGGGCCACACATCTGAATCATGAAGCAGTTTACGAAAAGACTGATACTGGGTCCCACCCTCAGAGAGCATTCCTGATTTGGTTTGGAGCATGGCCTGGATACTGAATTTATAAAACTTTTTGGATATTTTTAATATGCTACTAATTTTGAGAATGCAGCTGTAAATTGGAGAATATGAAAACCAGCCATTCTGCTTGCAGCTGAAATGTTTCTCGCTGCACTTCCTGGGCTGTGTTTAGACAGACATTGTTCCTAGAAGCTCCTGGCTAGTATGAATTATATTACCTTGGGTATGGTGATGCATCAGCACATTTTTACTAACATATAGGTGTCACACAATTTGAAGAGGCCACAAAGCAAAAGAAATGGAAGGAAGGGAAGAAGGAGTTGGGGAAGTCCTCAGGGATGGGAAAAGGGGGCCAAGATCATCCCACAGAACATAAAGGAGACATTAGGTCACTGCATCTTATTATAGAAATTAGATTTACTTCATTGTCTTTCCCTCTGATTTAAGTCCTACAAGTCTCCACATACATTGCCACAAAATTCTCAAAACTTGTTACAGCAAAGTTGCTTACAATTCACTATTTCTTAAATGAAGCATAAATTGTGTCACTTTGGTGAAAAGAATGCTGCTGGGGGTTACATGGATGTAACATAGACTACTAAAGCAGAGGGAACTCAGGCCTTTCAGTTCCTTTACAACTTCCAGGTTGTATGGTTCTTCATCTCCAGATCTTGCAACTCTAAAAAAGATGGTAAACACTTGAGTAGGCTTGCGAGATAGTAAAACACAAAGTTAAAATGAGGGTCCTCCTTCTCCAAAATGTCTCCTTATAAAAACAGCATGTGGCTCAATAATCCAGAGGCTCACTATATCAACATGTCAGTATTCAAGTATTTATTGAATACTTACTACCTGCTACACTGTAATCCCCTATTTGTCAAATAACCTCTTACAGGGCCGGTGAGATGGCTCAGTGGCGTAAGCGCCTGCCTTGCAAGCGCGAGGGCCCGAGTTCGACTCCCGGATCCCACATACGAAAAAGGGGCCGGTGATATCGCTCAGCGGCACGGGTGCCTGTTGGTGCGCGAGGTCCTGAGGTCAACCCCCCGGTACCCACAAAAAAAAAAAAAAAAAAAACCTCTTACAAATTGGGACCAAGGCCTAAGAAAGATATTAGGAATATATCTTAGATATTAGATATTAGAAGTATATTAGAATATATAAATAATATTAATTATATTATATTAGAATATATTAGAATATATATATTAGAAATATATTAGGAATATATATGTAATAAAAGCCTCATAGCTATAAACTACAAAAAATTCTAAAAACAATAATAAAAAACAATAGAGTTTTTTAAAAAAATACAAAATAACAGACACTTCAAGTTAGAGGATGTTGAAGCGGGCATTGAACAGTGGTTTTTTAGAGCCATCCAGTGCTGACTGAAAAAGCACCTATTTTTAAATATTCAAGAATTTGGTAACCTAAGCTCTTAAACTTATCAATCATATAAAATTAAATTATATAAATCTTCAATTTAGTAAATTAAAAATAAAAGTAACACAAAATATACTTTTCACTTCTTTACGATATTTTATTATCTATATTCTTGAGGTTGTTTGCTTATTACATCAGTATGATGGACACACTATAAAATAATACACTACTGTGCATCTTATGTTGAAATAAACTTGAGTGGTGATTATACCACAGAAATCAGCAAATGCTATAAATCATGGACTGGTTGCTTTTTGTTGTTGCTGATTGTATAGACTTGGGAAGGTGATGAAAAATGTTAGCAATACAGAATAAAATTTATCATATTTGTAACCACTGAATTGTAAATAGCACAAGAACTGAGGCCTTGGTCTTCTTGAATTTTACAACACACAGACAAGAAAGGTCCCTGGTCATTGACAAATGAGGAAAATCACAACATACTTTTTGGTTATTTCACTTTTGTCATAAAAAAAATATTTAACATAAACCAAAATATCAACCAATGGTGTTGTAGAATACGCTTTCCCTTGTCAGTTTTAACTTTGGTTTGGCTGGCCCTGTGGTCATCAGTTCAATCACTCTTATTTTAGAGAAGCAAACTAAGACCAAGAGCATGACTGATTTGCCTCAGGCTCAAGGAGAAGTACGGCACAGTTGGGATTAG
The DNA here is from genome assembly GCA_028451465.1 of Erethizon dorsatum. Classification (NCBI taxonomy): domain Eukaryota; kingdom Metazoa; phylum Chordata; class Mammalia; order Rodentia; family Erethizontidae; genus Erethizon; species Erethizon dorsatum. The sequence continues at coordinate 100,011,358 of CM051833.1, read as the reverse complement.
AGTCCTGGTCAAGTGTTCATTGAACCACACAAATCTGTTTATTTGAGGACGCTACCGTGATAATATTGTCAGGCCAGAATCCAGTAAGTCTATGAGTTCAGTCCTTTACCTGTAGAACACTGATTTTGCTCCAGGAGAAAGTTACACAGCCCTTCCCAGGCATTACACCTCCTGTGCTGGTGTGTAAATGACGGAGTAGGCAAGAAGGATAAATGCTCAGTGCAATCTATCTTTATGATAGGAAAACCAATTTAAAACACCTAGTGTATTGAGTAGTACTAGAACATTACTGAAAAAGAATGTTGATGTCTTTTCCTTCTCAAAAGCCTTCTGTGGGGCCGGTGAGATGGCTCAGCGGCTTAAGCGCCTGCCTGGCAAGCGCGAGGGCCCGAGTTCGACTCCTGGAACCCACATACAAAAAAGGGGCCGGTGATATCACTCAGCGGCACGGGCGCTTGCTGGCGCTTGAGGTCCTGAGGTCGACCCCCCGGTACCCACAAAAAAAAAAAAAAAGCCTTCTGTGAAGTGTGGATATTGTCATATTAGAGACACTCCAGGGAAATGCTTGGTCAACTAAAATTAGTGAAGAGTTGAAACTGAACACAGACTTGGGAACAGAGGAAAAGATAGCTTCTCCTAGTGAATTTTAATGGTAGCCACTGGTCTTGTTTTTAACTTCTTCCACCTTAAAAAAATACAAGATATTCTTGAAAGAAAAAAAAAAAAGCTTTGAGAAACTAGTACAGGAAAATTGATGGTGACACTGGGTTTTTTGAGGAAAAAAATGTGAGAACTCCAGCACTGTCAGTGGGAGTATTAATGGAATCATTCCCTTTCAAGAAGAGTTTGGCAGTTTTATCAAAAACTTAAGACTGCAGATATCTTACCACTTAACAATCCTACTTCTGTCATTTCAAAAAATAAAATAGTAGGAATGCATGGCTAGTGATTTGCAAAACTGTTTTTCGTATGCAGTAGTGAAAAACTGGGAACCTTAGTGACTTTCCACATTTAAACAGTAAATGAACTGGAAAATAGCCATACTGTGGAAGAGTATGCATCAGCTAAAAGTGGCAAGGGAGATCTTGCTGAAGGAGAAAAGCAAGACCCCAAATGATCATTAAATATGACACTATGCTTACAAAAGACTCAGAAATTGGCAATATTTGTTCCTGTAGGCATGTAATTTTTCATAATATCCATGAATATCCATTCATAATATTCATGAATATCCAAACTTCACTGCCCAATATGTTGGCCACTAGCCAACTAAGGCTATTTAAATTTAAATCAATGAAGTTAAGTAACAATTAAAATTCAGTTCTTCAGTTGTTTGAACTGCATATAAGTACTAGTAGGTATATTTGGCTAGTAGCCTGGATGACAGAAAGTAGAGTTCCGGGTAGATAAACTCAGCTGGTAAACAGGTTACCTGTGGACAGGGCAAAGTTTGGGAATGGTGGTCTATAGAAACTTTAGATTTCTACATGACTTTTGAAATTTTACAATAAAAAATCATCTAGATAATTTAAAATGAAAGAGTACATTTGTAAAATTAAATCATGCCTACCAATAGGATTTCCAAAACATTTTAGACTTTCAGTAGGTATATCAGTGTAAACTGATTTGGACACACTGTCCTGTTAGCCTAGAAAAAAACACATACACAATACTAAAAGCAACCGTACAGAACCATTTACTCCCCTCTGTACTTTTCATAAGTGTCTACTCCAGGCATTTAAAGTACAAGGGTCACAAGCCAACTGTTGCTTAGACTGAGGTGTTTCATTGTGACTCCATCAAGAACATCTGTTGGTCACACATTGTTTTTCCTTTGTAACTGATTAAATAATTACTGGTTGGCTTCATGTAATCTTCATATAATTATAGACTATAAATGGTGGTTATTATGCTACCTGGAATATATACATTTTTAAAATAGTTTAGTGGCCACACATTTATTTTGTTAGGGTTTCAAATATTAATTACAGAAAAGGGCTAAAGGTACAGCTCAGGGGTAGAGCACTTGCCTAGCATGGACAAGGCACAGGTTTCAAATCTCCAGCTCCACTACCACCATTGCCAACACCACAATCAGCAATTTTAGAAAAAAACAGAGCAGTATACATAATCTAACCATCATTTGATCATGTTCAGGTCAGAAAAACTTATTTGAAAGCATTAGAAAGAAAACACATACCTGCCTTTAGAGTTGGCCTTAGGCTATGAAACAAGGCGTGTAGGTTTTGTGGATGTACAATTTCTTGATTAAGTAGTAGAGATTCAATTAGTGATAAACTTTGTTGGTAAATGTCCCTGGCAATGCTCTTTTTGCACAGTACAGTAGATTAGAGTCTTTGACTATGAGGATGAGTAATTTCCGCAGACACACAAGAATCAGCATCACCTATGTGCAGAGAGAACCGAGCACATAGTATCTATCCTATTAAATTCTTGTAGAATAATTTAAAAATTACATTCAGGAAATACTCTATAAATAGTAGTTTGCCTTATGTTTTCAAATAATAACATAGAGATAGGCAGATAATTCTACCATACTTGCAAAAGAGTTTATTTCAACTTAAGTAATTCTTGCCTCATTTTAAAAGTGTGAATTTAATATAGGAAAGTTTTCTTCTAGAATCAAATATTTTAGAAAACATGTGCTCTTTTTGCATTAGTTATTAAAATATTGGCAGCTACGTTAACACTAAGTGACTAAATATAAAGAAATAGCATCACCTAGATTGAAGTGTATTGTCTTTGTTTGGTAGATTGCATGAGCCATCAATTCCCTCCCTGCTCTAGCACATGGACACTAGATGCTAGTGCTGGTCCATGGGTGACCTGTGGACCAGTGTCAACAGAGAGCTTTGAAAATTCAGAATCTCAAGGCCTACACTGCACACAGTCAGAATCTGCATTTTAGCATGGTCTTTATGTGACTCAGGTACGTTAAAGATTGCAAAATTTGGCCTTCAGTTGCCTTTGTGTACCTTCATGCAGAACATGAAGTACATGCAGTACTGAACATGTGTACATGAAGTCATCTAGTCCATCTAGTCCAGTACTTCTTCAGCCTTCCAACTAGCATATTATCTACCACACTGTCCTTTGTCTCACACCTCAGCTCTCTCATAGTTCTACTAAGGTTATTTATAGATCTTTGCACATTTTTTACATCAATTGCCGAAAAGGGTGTACTGAGCCTGGAGCAGGAGCATAACAATAACCAAGTCTAACAGAAGCTAGTACCTGGGTGGTACATGGAGCCACCAGCCATTCTGCTAGAAGCATTCTGTTTGACTGCAAAGAAACACTTGTGCGCGCACGCACACACACACACATATACTAGAAGAACAAGAAATTTCACATTTTCTTTGAGCAATGTTCAAGGTGTTTGCAGTAAGTCAAGTGTTCCTGGAAATATCCACCTGTGGAAATGGTGGAGGATGCTCTTGAATCCACAGCCAACCAAGTTTGCATTCACAAATCACATTAACATGTTAAACAAGGCAGAGGTATTATTGTGAGGTAATCCATTTAATTGTGTTCAACACAAGTAATTTTTAAAACATCATAAAATGCTTTCTTCTTTTTTCCTCCCAACACTCACTCATATTGGGCAAAACTAGTTCTTGGTGGAACATACTTTGGGCAATGTGAGTTCAGAGGTTTCTTCCATTGCCTAAATGGTTAGTTAAGCTCTGAAGTTCTGAAAATCTGATTATGTAACAGTGGCTATACCTCTCTGCAGTTTCACTATTTTAGAAGTAAAACAATGCTTTGATTCCAAATATTATATTAAATCAGGCATTGCTCTCCCACTCTGTCTCCCAAGCTGTGACTCAGATGTCAGAACAAATTTTTTTCCCTAGTTAGGGAGGGAATTAAGTTTCAGGACCATAAAAGCATCAGTAAGGCACCTATTTAGTAAGCCACTCTCTTTTTTTCCATATTCAATTTCCAAACATTTAATGTATCTTTTCCTTTTTTTTTTTTTAATATGCGGGTACTGGGAGTCGAACTCAGGACCTCATGTTTGCCAGGCAGGCGCTTATGCCACTGAGCTATATCACCGGCCCTCCTTTCCTTTTCTTTTTTTTCTTTTTTTTTTTGTGGGTACCGGGGGTCGACCTCAGGACCTCGCACACCAGCAGGCGCCCGTGCCGCTGAGCGATATCATCGGCCCTTTTTCAGTATGCGGGTTCCGGGAGTCGAACTCGGGCCCTCACGCTTGCTGGGCAGGCGCTTAAGCTGCTGAGCCATCTCACCGGCCCAGACAATGGGATTTCTTAAGTCACATTTAACTGAAACTTACTATCAAAGACTAGGGTCTAATGTTTATTTCAGTTTTTTTTTTGTTTTTGTAATTAATTAAATTTATTGGTACAATTTAGATATATGTAATGATCCCATTCATCATAGGGAATTTGTACCTGTACATGATTTATCTTGATTCTTTTTCTTGCTATTCCTCTCCCCTCCCTTCAACCCCTCTTGCTCTCCTTATTTACAAAAGCTTTGTTTCCATTTTATCCTTGTTTTATAAATTTTTTTCTTTTCCTTTCCTTCCTTCCCCTCTGCCCCTTCCCTAATGCCCCTTCCCATTTAACATCTTCTTCCTATTTCACAATATCTATTATACATTTTGTTCCTTAATTACACTTTTAGTTTCTCACACCAGAGAAATGCGATATTTACACATGTGTCTGATTTATTTCACTTGAGAGTATGGTCTCAAGGTGCAACCATTTACCTAGGGGCTGTGGGGAAGAAAGTACTCTTCTCCACTGTTGGTGGGAGTGTAGACCGGTGCAACCACTTTGGAAATCAGTGTGGAGATTCCTCATAAAACTAGGACTAGAGGTTCCATCTGACTCAGCTATTCCCCTTCTTGATACTTCCTGAAAGAATTAAAAGCATCAGACCACAGTGATATATGCACACCCATGTTTACAGCAGTACAGTTTGTAATAGATAAATCACAGAAACAGCTCAAATGCCCATCAACTGATGAATGGATAAAGAAGATGTGGTATGTGATTTTTTGTTGGTTTGTTTGTTTGATTGGTTGGTTGGTTTTTATGTATCAGTGAAACTTTCTCTGTAAAAATGTGTTTTGTTTTCAAGACAGCTTCATTGAGATATAATTCACATATAATGCCATTCACCCATTTGAAAGTGTATACTCTGAACATACTAAAAACCATTTGATCATACATTATTCAGGTTTAAGAATCTTGGTTTTTATAGGGCTTTAGAAGAGGAACCAGAGTTCCACAGAAGTTATATGAGCCTCTTCAAGATGACTTAGCTAGTTAATTATAACTGGGAATAAACTAGCTTCTGTAATGCTTTTATAAAGCACCCCTTATAGAAGACACGGTTTCAGAAATTTCCTTGCAGTTAAGTATGACAAATATTATCCCTGAAAATATGATTTGCTTCTGAGAAATCATTGTTTAGGTATGTCAAATTTTAAAATTCCAGCTATAATCATAAATCTGAATTATAGACAGATTGAGCAAAATGCACTGTTTCTCTCACAATAAAACATATTCAAAAGCTGAGATGACTAAAACAGATATTGGTCAGAGTAAAGTTTTCCAATTATATTATGCTAAGTTGGGAAGGACTCTAAAGTCCTTTTCTGGAGCCAGTGTGGGGTCGCATGGGTGGATAGAGGGTGAAAGAGGTGAAGAAGTAGGTCCCTTGGTGTTGGGTTTTGACTAGACCAATTTGGGATGATGTTCCTTTAAGCTTAGAATACATACTGGATTCTGTTCATTTTCAGGTCTACTATGTGGACAAGTCATGGGATTTTTTTCCTCTTAACTTTCATCATGAACAAAGACTGAAGGTCTATTCAAGTTCTTTTGTGCACTAAATGCCTCTTGTTTGTAATGCAATAAGCAATTTTGGGGAGTTTGGAGATCTTTTGTTTATGAGTTTGAGAAAATCTGGATATCTTTTGATGTATATGACCTTGAGGAAATTATTTAACTTTTGTATATCAGTTTTTTTTTAATTTTAGAAATGTTGAGACTAGAACCTACCTTCTTGGAGGGATTGTGATGATTAAGTAATAATGCAAAGTGCTTCTACCAGTGCTTTTGTGTTTTGTTCTTCTCACTAGTGACTTTTTCTGTAATTCAGGCTAAGGGATTATTTATAGATATAAGATTTTTTTTGTCTGCAAGTTGAAGGCAAAATGCTTGGCTATACTTTCCACTGAAAGAAGACTCAGAAATAATAGTGTATGATAATATGCAAATTTTTTAGTGGCCATTGATACCTATTGTTCTTCACAACTTGGACTAATTTTTAGAGAAGATATTATGTGAGTTTCATTTTAGCCAGTAATTAGAAGTAATGGGTATTCTATTACTAATTTTTTAAAAGTTAATGTGTCAGGAGGAAAGGAAAGGCTTTTACTAGGTTATATTGCAGTTTTTCTCAGGAATAACATAAACATACTATGTTTATGCCCTATAAAATGATTTTATACGATGTGTGCCCTATAAAGTGTTAACTTTTCTTTCAAGTGAAGTGTTGACTTAGTATTCAGTACATATTTCTCTAACATATAGTTTTAATCTAGAAAAACTTTAACAAGGTTTGATCCTTTTATTAAAATGAATTGAGCTTGGAAAACACTTCCATATAATCAAGAATACATTTGTCTTGTTCAATAAATTCTAGAAACTCTTTAAAAATATTAATGAACCTTCGATGATTAATTAGGTGGACCATACTTAATTAGACAGAATGTATAATTGATAGTACTAAGAAAATTTTCTCTTCTCTATTGATTTGTACAATTATATACACCAAATGAATGAATACTTCTAACTTTTACTACTTTAACTCCCTTTTGTTCCATTTATATTCAAACTAACCATTGAGACAAACAGCCTTCAGAGTCGTCATCTCCCAAATGATAGTATCTCTTACTTAGGTATGTCTTTAGATTCTTACTTAAATCTCTCTATATATTTTTATCCACATACCAACTATATTTCACTGGTTTTTCCACAGTAAAGAATTTAAAAATCCGACATCTTTTACCTCCTGAAAGTACCTGCCACCCCCAAACTATGTTATAATTATTTTTCCACATTTACCACCTTGCAAGACTTAGTGTAATCCCTGTCTTTTCCTTTGTATTCTCCCTCTGTCTAGGTATTTATTGTCATTCCTTTTACCCCTTGAAACATCAATCATATCCAGTATTAGTTTGATATTTAGCATCTATTTTCTTTGTTGGAAATGTTCTATATATCTTCCATTTTTAAAAAATGATATTTTACTTTTAAAAAGATCTCTGCCAACTACCCTGGAACCTAATAAAAATTCAGTGACGATGTTGATCTGAAAACCAATTTTCCACAATATTCAGATGTACTTTTAGATATAGGAATGATATAATTTTATCATATGAATTTATAAGTATATAAATTCTAAATGAAAATTAATCACAATGAAATTTAAGATGAAGTAATTTTAGAATATGTTATTTGACAAAGTGGAAAACTACTATAGAGTTTAAAACTCCACATTGAAGAGGTGCAGGCATAGAGATGAGAAAAGACCCTCAGGAATTCCCCCTCCAGCTGCCCTTACCTGAATATCACACCTCTGTAAGAACTTCATGACTTGGCATCACTCACAAGTTGTCACGGTTTTGAGTGTAGTCAGGACAGAATTTCATGTTAGTTGGACCAAGAACATTCAGGTGTCTATTATTTTTCCATGGAAAAAGCCACAGTTGATTTTAAATGTCAGATCAGCTTTTATTTTGCCCTGGTCCCCCATTGACACACATTCAAATCCCATGTCTGCCACTGTTAAACTATGACCTTTGGCAAGTTATTTAACTTCCTATGCTCCCATCTACGAAATGGTACAAAAATATCAACCTTAGGATGAATGCAAGAATTAAATACAATAAAGTGCAAAATTCCTGGCATATAGCTGATATCCACTAAGTGTAAACTTCTGTAATTTCTTCGGATCACCTAGTGGTAGTTATAATTTTCTGCATGCTTATTTTGTCCAAGGCACTATACTACCCGGATCCACAGTTATTAATATATTCGATCTAGCAGCATTTTTATGCAGTAGCTATTAATACCATCATAATTGTCACCTCCATCATCATTCTATTTCAAGATGAGAACAGGAGCCACAGACAAAATAGTATAGATAGTAATTACTACTGCTGGAGTTCAAAACAAGCTCTCCAGCTCCAAGAACACCCGACCTTTTTCACCACTAGACAAGTTAACCTCACCCAACTCTAGTCATTTCCATGTAACATAAATTATGGGAAATTTGAAAGCAATCTTTTTTTTTTTAACACAAATTTACCTAATTAAAACAATGTTGGCAGAAGCAAACAATTCTGTCTTTAGCCAAGTAGAAATCGTTTTCACTTATCCATTCTTTTGAATGAGCCACGTCATTGTTTCCCTTCAGTTGTACTTACCTGGACAAGGGCACACTTCCCAATCTTTGTCCCAGAACCTGTATCAATCTTGCCTTCTTTGCTTTATTGCCTATAAATAATTAATTAAACAAAATGTTTTCAGGATCATGAATTTAAAAAATGAAAATGTGAAGATCCATCAAGACGTGTCTAAAAAAACCTTTATGAAGTTAAGACGTTATCTGCTATTCTAGGTCTGGGTGACTTTATCAAAACATTTCACCCACTGTCAAATTTCCACTTGTTAAAACCAAAGTCCTTATTTGGCTGTCACTTACAGTATTATAGTGTTTTCCAGACAAGTTGCTGGCAGCTAATTTCAAAGAGACTTTGTGCAAAAATCAAGCTATAGAGCGTTCCTGTGGAAGAGCTCCTTTGACCCTTTGCATTATTATAAAGAACATTGCCAATCAGTCCAGTCATCCAGTCCTCACCCACTTTCACAACTTTACAGTTTGCATTTCCTGAGGCAGTGATTTTCAAGCATAATTTGCATCACAGCAGGGGTTTTCGAATTATTATTTCAAAGGAGTAGCAAAGAATTCTCAGAACAAAAGTAAACTTTTATTTTGAGAAAGCAGCATGTATGTCATACATACATCACTTGGGGGATTCAGGAGGGCAATAGTAGTTGTTAGGAAATTAAACTAAAAATGACTTTAGTTTTGGGGAACTTTGAAGTGCTCTCAGTCCTGCTCCTGCAATAGAATCCTTTAACATACACTAAAGCAATGGGAGGTTTGCAGAATGCTGTCATTCATGTTTATTCCGTGTCTAGCCACAAGCCTGAATTAAATTTTATTAGAATATCGTTACATATTCTATTTTAGCTTAGTTGTGATCGTTAACAAAATGCTCAGTGTCTCTGAGCCCAGTCTCTGTGAGCATCCCATGAAATACCATTTATGAGAAAATCAGTATATAAATAGTGTAATCTTCTTAAGTGCCTTGTACAAAGTCACTGGAAGCAAGAACTAGAATGTAGGATCCCCTGAACTTAATGAATTTCCCAATATAAACCACATATAATTCTTAGGAGTATGTCTGTCTTTTTTATTATAAGAATAATGAGCCACTTTTGTCTAATTAGATTCAGCCATCTAAACACCTTCTGTTCCCAGACTCTTGGGCTTGGGCTATACTTTCTCGTGTCACATATTTTTCTTTCGTCATATATCCAGCTGGACCATAAGCTCCCTGAGGGTAGGGCAATATCACATTAATCTTTCAGTGCCAGAGTGGTGCTTAGCAAAATGTAAATGCCCACAAGGGATAAATGGAACCAAGTCTTTAGAAACTGAGAAATTTTCAAAAATTTTATTTTCATCATGCCAGTTTGCTGCATCTGAATTATTTCTTTGAACCTGAATAGATTTTATATCTACTGCTTGACCGCTGAGCTTTTCCCCCCACAAAATTTGCTGCTTTATTATTGCATTTGTATTTTCTACTTTTTCATCCTGATGTGTATTTCTACTTTTTAGCTCTTATGCTGTTGTGCATTTATCTCCCGTTCCACTAATTGTCAAAACTCTCCCTTTTCAATCTATTTCAGGGTTCCTTTTTCCTATACCTAATTGTATCATTTGCCAGGTGTTTTGGTGTGTTTTCCTAAGCATTACCTAGACCTTTTAAGAGAAAATAAGCTCTTGGACAGCAAGCATTATACAACTGTTTTGTACAACTTTCTAACGTAGCTGTCCAATCCTCAGTCTACTTTATAGAAATTCATACATATATATATATTTAGAAATGCATATACTGTGTGTAAGATATAAAACCCCTTTTTAATTCAGTAATGAACCTTGTCATTCAGTGTTGCAAACTGATGAAACATTTTTGTTTTGGTAAACATTCTCTGGGAATAAGAATAACCCCCTTAACATTTTTCAAATTTAAATATGTGCATAATGAATTATGATTAACTCCAGGCTTGCATGTCCCAATGAACTGTTGTAGGTAATCCGTAGGAGGTAGACCAAGTGACTGATCCTGGGCTTCCATGAACAGAACCTCAGCCAACCCCTCGTTAAATGTCACATTGTAAAGGCAAGACATTGAACCTTAAGATGGAGGAATGAGGGGTGAAGGTAGAAGAAACTTGTAAAATTGTTCCAACTGTAATCATAAAAACTGCCCTGCCCACCATCCCCAAATTATTGACTCAGGACTCTTCCAGTCTTAGATCCTGAGAACTGTGATCTGATTTCAATCTGAAACAGTTTGTTGCGTCACCAGGCTACTGTGGACATCCGGATGAAAGATTTGGTTCTTTTCCAATGCTGCTGTCATGTCTGCACTTCTAGTGTCCACATGATGACACTGGGATGGCTTTCTTACTTTCTTGCTTGACTTGTTTGTTATACCATGTTTACTTTTTTCCCGTAACAATTTCTTTTGTTTTAATCTTCCTCTGAGTAAGTTTGTTGAAGCTCTATTCATCGCAAATTAAATGCTTTAAAAACAATGCAATTATGAAAAGCTAGATCTATTTACCCTTTTACGTTTGAATACATGACTTATTTATAACATACATAATAACGGAAACTTTGAAATCATTTTTAACTACTAATGAAAACAACCTGTCCGTTTGGAAGGGAATGCATTAAATGCAAAGAGATCACAAACACCATTCATGGGTCTAATTTACATTGTTTGGTGTTTGAAAGCTTTGTGATTATCAAACTAGTAGAACACAACAGCAGCCTTAATGTATTTCATGTGTAGTATTTTGAAGCCTCTTTTGGATTTCTAACAGGAGGAGAGTCCATTTTATTCTCTTGGGATTTGTCTTGTAAGGTGCATCAGACTGCTTTTAGTAAGCAGGGAAATATTTCTCTGTGTCTAGCTAGTGCTTGTTTATTCTTTCCTTATTAAAAAAAAAAAAGGACTAGCAATTGTCTTTTATGAACTTAGACTGTAGGGAGATAAATAGCCCGTGTGGTAGAAGAAGGTCAAGTTCAAAGTTTTTCTTTCCTTTGGATTCCAGAGTAAGCAAATGGAAAGCCTGGCCAAACGACCCAGCAGCCGGCGTCTGAGGGCTCAGCCCTCCCCCCAGGACTTTTATGTACATAAGCAGAAGTCACTCGGCAGCTGCGGCGCATTAGTTCCCATAGTTTAGCAGCTGCTTTGTAGCGCTGACAGCAGCGCAGCGAGCCGCGCCGTGGCTTCCCCTCCATGTTCTCTGCCTGCGAGCAGTCAGTGATCTTGGCAGGGGCTAGGAGGAGGGTGACGTCGAGCAGGCTTCCGCCCGCCTGGTCTCCACCCAGCCGCGTCTCCCGGGGACACTGAGGCAGGCGACCGAATGAACTAACAGCAGCTGGATCGGACCTGCTTCCCGCACTCCGAGCGAGGGAATCACTGAAAAGAGGCCAGGCAACCACGTTGCCCTGGATTCCTGCCAACTGCACAAAGTTGACCAGGAAAATGGCCCAGCAGGCAAGCCCGGACACCTTAACAGTACCCGAGGTGGATAATCCGCATGGTCCAAACCCGTGGCTGAACGAGGATCTTGTGAAATCCCTGCGGGAAAACCTGTTGCAGCATGAGAAGTCCAAGACCGCAAGGAAATCCGTTTCTCCCAAGCTCTCTCCGGTGATTTCTCCGAGAAATTCCCCCAGGCTCCTGCGCAGGATGCTTCTCAGCAGCAACATCCCCAAGCAGAGGCGCTTCACCGTGGCACATACGTGGTAAGCTCCCACGGTCCCTCCGAGTCGCAGCCGCTCTCCTCTCGCACAGTCCTGCTCCGGCTGCCCTTAATTTTGGGGGTGGGGAGGGAGGCTCCTCATCATTCCTCACCTGTGATTTATCGGAAGTAATCTGCCTTAATAAATCCCACAAATGTCCAAGTCGGGGCAGGAATCCTTGAATAGGTAATAGAGGTGGTTGAGGTGAGTGTTTTTCAATTTCCATGGCTATTACAAGTTCCTACAAGAAAACTGGATTCCAGATGTCAAATGAGAATGCACTTTTACTCCCATACCTATGTAATGGAATTTGTTTGATTTCTTAAGCCAGAGTCTCCTCCGGGCTTCTCCAACAGCTTAGGAAAGAAAGGACCAAAGAGGAGGGAAGAAAAGTCATACTTAGCTCTCTTTTCTGCATAATCTCCATTTGATAATAGAGATGCTCATAGTACGTGTGTGTTTGTATCGCCCCTTAAAACCTCTCCTCACTACTGACTTTGTTATGTTTATAACCTCAAACGCCACTTTCCAAAGGAAAGAAGAAGGGAGTTAGGAAGTCTGTGTAAAAACTTTCAAGCTAGTACAGTACTTGGTGATATTGTGTTTTTTGCATTTGGATTTTTTCAGTATGTTTATTTTCTTCTGAGTATTTTAATCTTCTTTATAATGGATGAAATTATTTTATGCACGTGTTTCCCTATATTTTCCTGGAAGATTCTTGATGTTTTCGTACTTTTAAAAAACTTAAGTATGAAAATAAGTCATTGTGTGAGGTTATTGGGAGTTTCTGCTTGGGCAGAGGCACTTCCAGGCTGAGACTGGAGGTCTGAGGTACATGCTTGGTTAATGTTAGGCTGTAGCAGGAGCTTTGCACACCTTCACATTTTGGTAAGATGAGTACAAATTATGATAAACAAAGCAGCATAACAAAGAGAAAACAAGGAGTGCGTTAAATGAGAAATCGACAGAATGGTTTTTATACAGTTTTTCCATAGCAAATCAAAGAGTGTACTAGAATGGAAAATAACAGAAACAAGTTTTTATGTAAGGAAGCAACAAAAAGTTAGAATCAGGATCTAACCTAGTGGCAAGGCTGTACCTAGGAATACATTAATGTCATAGATGAAAGTAGATGACAAAAGAAGTAAAAAGCATGTCACACCCCAAGTTACATCTAACCTCAGAATTTTAATTTTTAGATGGTAAATGTCTGATTGAGGAAGTGTTCTTACTGTCTTCAACATTTTAACAACCAAATGGCATTAGTGTGCATTTAGAAGGATATAATGGTTATAGAAGGAGTAAGACAGACATTGGATTTTTTCAGACTTGAGGAAATTACTGGAAAATGATGCTTTCTTTGAGAAGGTATTGTTAGAAATCTTTGTCACTGACAAGCAGTGATTTAAAAAAAAAAAAAGCATAGACTAGCACTGGGAAAGTCTCTGAAAAATTGGGTTGGCACAAGGCAAGGCATTGGATGCCAGGGCAGGAAACTGGCTTCAGTTTATAAGGAGCCAGCACCAGAATTTTGGTATCCTATGTCTCTTTCTGTTGAGCTGATTTATTATTATAGTTCCTAAATTGTACCCATTGCTGAATGGGTGAGCCTCAACTCAGCCACTTGATTCTAGTCTGGGTGAAGCAACCTAGAGTTCAGCTAAAGTTTATCTGAACTATTTGCACATCTTGCAGTGTAAGGAAGGCAGGAAATCTCATGAAAACAGGCTTTTTTTCTGAAATTTCTGGCACTTCCTTCTCTGGTGCTATTTGGAAAAACTCCAAGAGCATGATTTATACCAATATTTTATTTTGGTCTCAGGTCTCAACCAGATCAGAGAGGCATACAGAGAGCAATGAAAGTGGAAAATAAAAATTATGATATCAATTCCCCGTTAACTCAGGAGGAAAGAGTTTTCCTCATAGGCTAAACCCATCCAGCCAGGGACTTGGAGAGAGTATCTCAAATTTGTTTCAGTGAGCCCCAAGACTTTCATAATATCCACAGGCATCTTTTGACAAATATCTCATCTGTGCTCTCACATTTATACTAGGCACTATGCAGAATATTTTTAAAAATATTTAAAACTGTTTCACACATACTTCTAACTTGCTGTTACTACCACCATATTCACATGTCCTGCTTCTCCCTATATTAAATGATCAGCACTTAAATACATGCCTTGTATGGTCCTGCCTCTGAATACTGTTTCCTGCAGCTGGCATTCCCTTCCATTTGATATGCACACATTTAATACCTACTGTAGTTAAAGTGTTTAGTTTATACCTAGTGATTACAATGTTGAACCAGAAGTCATTCCTTGCTTTCAAGTAATTTACACTATGGTAGAAAAAATAAATCATGTTGGAAGTCATCTGTTTAAGTTAAGGTAAGCTTGCTGCTCTACAGAATACTCTCCAAATCTCAGTGGATGACACAATGAACATCTGTTTCTTGCTTCGGCTTTTTGTGGGGATGCTTCCTGCCTTAGGGTGCTTGGGGGACCTGTGATCTTGCAGTGGTACTGTGTGTTACACATGATTCCCAAGGGTGCTAGCTCAGCTGAATCCAGGGAAAAGAGTACAGAGGATGGTGTGTCTGTGTGTTTACAAGGCAGGCCTAGAAACACACGGATCATTTTGGTTTGTATTTCCCTGCATAGAGCTCGCCTCTATGGCCAGATCTAAACGCAAAGGAAGCTGGGAAACAACTCAGCTCTAATCCAAGGAATAAAGTAAAACTAATTTAGCCCATCTTGGTCATGGTATTTTAATTACACACTGGTTCACCCTCAATTTCGAGAATAACATTGGTGTTGACCAGTCTGTGAACTTCTCCCTATACCTCCTCACTGAGGGTTGTACAGAATCAAGTCTTCTTTTTGATGGGTCTATTGACTGGAAGAACCTTGCTTGTGAACAGTTGACATCTCCTACCCTGTAACTGTCATCTGTGAGTATAGGAACTGCTATGAGAAATCCTCTGCTTGACTGTTTGCTCATTGGCCTTATGTGGCCCTCAGTGCTGGGAATAACCCCCAGAGAGCCAGGTTCCTATTCCATTCATCTTGGTACACCCATGCCTAGCATGATGGCTGGCCAATGGTGGATGCTTAAAAAATATCTGCTAAACAAATCCAATAATCAATGTTTTAGTGTTCTCAGCTTTGTAAAAGTCTTCTCTTTACTTAACACTTGTCATTTTATCTTTTTGTGTTGTGTATTTGCCAAGTTAATCCAAGTGGTTCTTTTTTTATTACTACATGTTTGCAGTACATAATGATTACATTGTGGGGAGTTGGTTCATGTACAGAACAAATCTTTTTTTTGGGGGGTACCAGGAATTGAACTCAGGACCTCACGCTTGTCAGGCAGGTGCTGTGTACAGAACAAATATTAATTCTTTCTTCATCACCTTCCCCTCCCACACTTTTCTCTCCCTCCATCCCCTGGCCCCATTCTCTTTTGCAATAGTTCTCACTGTTTCCTGTTATCTTTTATTGTGCTCTTCAATTTACTTACACTTCGGGTTTCTCACATGAAAGAAAGCATGCGATACTTAAGCTTATGTTCATATGCAAATTTCATCAGGTTGTCACGACCTATGTAAAGCGCAGCACACTGGGTTGACACAGTATTCTGGGTGCTGCGTGACTTGAGCAGAGAGCATCAGCTGCGAGAAACCAGACTACAGGTAATAGTCTAGCAGATAAAAAGCTACCAGAGAGTAGTCTAAAATTTAGATTCAGACTTTTCCATTTACTAGTTGGGTGATTTTGGACAATTCACTTCACATTCCTCAGTTTCCCAACTTCTTGAAAATAGGGGTTTCCTGGAATTTGGTGTTGTGGTTCTATTAAATACAGTTATGTGTAAATTAAAATGTGTCGCACAGTGCTGGACACTTCGTGAGTGTCATAAGCAAATATTTTCCTTATTATGTCCTATATGTGCCCTTTCTAGCCTCGGTCTGCATGGCCTGTAGGACCATGTTTAAAT
The DNA here is from genome assembly GCA_028451465.1 of Erethizon dorsatum. Taxonomy (NCBI): domain Eukaryota; kingdom Metazoa; phylum Chordata; class Mammalia; order Rodentia; family Erethizontidae; genus Erethizon; species Erethizon dorsatum. The sequence continues at coordinate 99,995,182 of CM051833.1, read as the reverse complement.
TGCTAGTGGATGATCCTATCAATTATTTGTGGATAGATTGGTGTGAATATATGCGAAGAGATCCAAGAATTCAAAACAATGACTCTATTGGTTTTATAATTGTGAGAAAGCAGAAGCCAGAGAGGAAGGGTTTTGCTCAGCCAGAACCATGGGGTGAGTGCCTGCTCCATTTCCACACATCTCTCAGGTCTGTGCTCTCCTGAGATCTTCCTTGGTGAAGTTGTCCCAACTGGAAGCAACCTCTTCCTTCTTCAAATTTCTGTGACACATCTTACCTCTGCTCTTGCTCAGTGCTTATCAGTAATATCACTAGTGAATATGCATCGACCTAATTGGTATTAGGTCTGGCACTGTGTGAAGATTAGAAATATCTTTGTCCATGCTTCTTAGCACTTGTTTCACCATTTTAATTAATACATAGTACATTGTGGTCTAGTGATTGTATGCAGGTCATGGGTTTCATCTGTGTAGGGAATTCCCTCTGACATCAGCAGGATCTCTAAAGTCAATGGAATCTTTGATAAAGAACTTCCAGTACTAGTTTATTCCAGAAAAATCAGACAGGAAATTCTTTATATTTTTCAGGTTTTCTCCTTATTCAATTTGAGTATATTTCCTTTATGTTAGGCCTACATAAAGTCACAGATGAACAAGTTAGAACGGCTGGTTACAGTTTTGGGAAACTTAAAAGTTACTATTTCATCATGCTTAAAACATAAAACCTATGCTCTTTCATCTCACATTCTTTTTAAAAGTAATTTTATATTAATTATAACCATTTTAAAATTATAGCATTTTTCATATTTATGTGTGGAAAATATCCACTTAGATTTTTTAAATGTTGATATTTTATCACTGTTTGCATCAGATTATTTTGTGTGTGGTGCCCTGGGGATTGAACCAAGGGCTGCCTCATGGGTGCACTACACAAGTGCTATACCACTGAGCTGCACCCCAACTTCTCCTCCTCCTCCCCTTTTAAAGAATAAGATGTTATAGATAATGCTAAAGTCATCACTCTTCCTTTTCCTATTCTCGTGCCTTCCTGGGAGATCCTGAAGTAAGTGTGTGCTTCCCTTCATGTCTTCAAATTTTAATGGCATTCCTATGTGCTCTGTTTGTGTGTTTACAGTGTGTCTGTGTGTATTATATATGTACACTATACACACATATATAGGTACATGATACTATGCCATACCACTTATCGAAAAAGAACAAGGAAGACCTATCATAGATGTATATCCTTCAGCAATTTACTCTTTCATAGTATAGCAGTTTAATGGTATTGATACATATGATCCTGGATCCTTCATTTAAACTACCAAACAGTATACATTGATTTAGCTCTAAAAAGCCAATCATTTTTTTTTTTTTGTGGGTACCGGGGGGTGTCGACCTCAGGACCTCGTGTGCCAACAGGCACCTGTGCCGCTGAGCGATATCACCGGCTCCTTTTTCGTATGTGGGATCCGGGAGTCGAACTCGGGCCCTCGCGCTTGCAATGCAGGCGCTTACGCCGCTGAGCCATCTCACCAGCCCTCATTTTTTAATCTTAGAATATTTTATTATAGTATTTAATATCATATCATACAATCTAAGCAAATGTGTAGTCTCAGTGAATAACATTGAGTCACTTTACTATAATTGGAACTGAGGATGCAATTTCCTAAATTTAATGGTCATTGTAGGCTATATTAAAGTATTATCAGGCAACTTTTCAAAGAATAATCATTAAAAATGAATAGTTATAGATAGCACTCACAGATGCCTCAAATTTGTTTATTTACATATACATCACTCAAAAACATTTTTAAATTCTAAGTTTGATGAAAGCTAAATATGATTTTCTAATATAAAAAAACATCATGGGGATTTTAGTCCTGATTAAGGACTACATGGGAAAATTCTCAGAGATTCCAAACATTTTTAATGTGTGTTCTACTTTATGCACTGAATGGAGGACAATGTTTCTCAGTGCATATGAGAGAAGTTAAGCAATAGGATTTCTTTGGGAAACATGGTGATCAGGTAATATTCAAATGTATTATTTTTATGATTTCTGTGTATGCATTTGTGCTTTTAATGACAGCATATCCAAAGTAGAAGTATGTAGTAACATCCTTCGCAAAGTAATTTCTTTAGGATTAAATTTTGAAATTTTAAAAGATCTTGTTCAGGACATCTTACAAATTTATGGACCTAGATAAATTGTTTGGGCCATAATTTTCCTTTATTGTCAATTACATTTTATCAGGCATTGGCGTGAAGTATAAAGTTGCTCATGTTTAAAAGTAAACATTTGCTTTCTTGAATCATTTCTTTAGCAACTGTAGCTGCTTTCTTGTTCAGAGACAAGTATACTATAAACTTTCACAGAAGGGTGAAGAAAGCATTTGTCACCTATAAAGGAGAAATCCTGCCATTTAGAGTTTGTAGATTAAAAATAAACAGGTCATACCACACACACACACAAGCGCGCGTGCACGCATACACATACTCACACACACACACCCTCTGACTAGGCTTTTCAAAGCCATTGTGTAGTGATTCTATTTATGTACTCTTATTATTACACCTGTCCTACATTTATCCTACTTAGCTTTAAGGTTATCTTTTCGATGTCTTATGGTGAAAATACCAAGAGAAAAGAATGGCTGGTGCTCTCCTGGGAGATAGGAACCCAGATGAGGGATGTAGGTGAAGTGTGAAAGCAGGAGGTGGGGAGGAGGTTTCCAGGGGAAAATTGTCTGGGGAGCACACCAGGAAGTACTGCCTGCATATTGGGCTGGGCTTGTCAGCCCCATGACAGCCAACTTCCCAGCTGTTTGGCATTACCTGAAACATGGTAGATGGAACCACTGCAGGTTGAAGATATCTACAGCTTCTGAAAGGCACCCAAAGACACTTCCAGTCTTTCTTAAAACCAGGAGACCCCAGGAAGAAAGTCTTCTTACAGTGTATGTCCATTCAGTTGTAATATTTACAATACTGCCAAGATTGTAAGCTGACAATTAGTTACTCAGAAACAATAAAGAAAAAAATAGAATGACGTGGCCGCTTATTGCCCTGGTGTACTTCCTGTGAATGTTAACATTTATTGTAAAGAAAGGAAAGATATGAAGCCTGTCTGTACCAGCTGAAGCCATTAATACTTGTGGTGAAAATGCATTCAAAGAAAAACACATCCTTTATTGCAAATGTAGTAGAAATGTTGAATGAGATGAAAATAAAAACTAGAATCTCAAAGTTCATTTAAATAATTGAAATCAAAGCTTTAATTTTTAAAATGATTCTTTGTAAATAAAAATCTCCTGGGAGTTCAGGTAACTAAATGAGCTTCAGCACTTTTTATTTATTTATTTTTGTTTCTCTGGTAGGAAGCTGCCAAATTCATTCTTAAAGCAGCAGTTTTAGGAAGAATCTTAATTATTACCAAGGAAGCAAATTTATGGCATTTTAAAAAATGATTTTGCGGGCCGGTGAGATGGCTCAGCGGCTTAAGCGCCTGCCTGGCAAGCGCAAGGGCCCGAGTTCGACTCCCGGAACCCACATACGAAAAAGGGGCCGGTGATATCACTCAGTGGCACGGGTGCCTGCTGGCGCGCGAGGTCCTGAGGTCGACTCCTGGTACCCACAAAAAAAAAAAAAAAAAAAAAAGAACAGAAAATAGACTTTAAAAAAAAAAAAAAAAAATGATTTTGCTTTTGAAAAAGATGTTTTTAAACGGCGTTAGTATAATTGAAGCTGTGTATCTCCAGGTTTGCTGGCCATTTGATTTTGACCTTAGTTACTTGGCCTTTTAGAATTGTAGGCTCACATTTCAAAAGTGATATGGCTATAAAGGCATTTGATATTTACAAGTAAAAGAAAATGACTAATTAAATTTACAAAGTGATAACAAGCTGCAGTACATTTAAGATAAGTAATTAAAAACACGTTGCAGCTCGCTGCTGTAAGAGACTGAGACAGATGCTGCATGGGTGAAAAAAAAAGAATTCTACAATAATTCTCTGACTCATATACAGGCTTCCAGTCCTTCAGAATGAAAGTATCAGTGACAACCATTCTAGGACACCATCTGGAAATTGTGATTTTATGTAGAAAATATGGAAATCTATAGGTCATTAAAAAAATTCTAATTGAAAATCTTTTAGTAATTCTTCAATATTACATCCTAACACATCAGTCTCTACTATTGTGTATACAAAATGGAAAAATTATTTCATGTGCAACTTTAAAGACACAATCTCTCCAGCTATTTCAGATGAATACTTCTCAAAATGAGACCTTTAAGCTGGGCATGATGGCACACACCTGTAATCCCAGGACTCAGGAGGCTGAGGCAAGAGGATCGATGTGAGTTCGAAGCTGGCCTGGGCTACATAGTGAGTTCAAGGCCAGCCTGAACTACATAGTGAGACCCTGTCTCAAAAATAAAAAATAAAAAAAAAAGAGAGACCTTGAAAATTTGAAAAGAGAATGAATGTCTTTAGTCATAGTAACAGTTTTCTAACCTATGTCAGGTACTTTATGTATATCAGCCCGTCAAAACAACTGAGGTATACTTTACAAATGCAAATGCTGAAGTCTGGCTGAAATAGTTCATAACCAAGATCATTCAGCTATATAGCTATGAAACTAGTAAAGTTAGAAATTGAACCTAGGTCTGCCTAACTCTATGTCCTTTATTCTTTACTTTAACATCTCTTCTTTTTAGGCTAAGAGTCAGATTCACATTTATTACCCTGCCACACTGTATACTGAAACTATAAGGTTGAATATTCTAAGACTGTGCAGGATGGTAGTTAACTGTAATTCCAGTAGCTCAGGAGGCTGAGGCAGGAGGACTGCAAGTTTGAGTCTGACTGAACAGAACTAGATGAGACCCTCTCCTAAAACAAAGAATAAAATGGGTTGGGAATATATCTCAGTGCGAAGGCCCTGATTTCAATAATAAAAATAAATAAATGAAATGATGGTAGTTATTTAGAAGATAGGGAAGAACTCTTTGTTGGCGTGGCATCTCAGTTTATTTCTCTATGCATGTGGCTTGTATGAAAATTGTTATCCTCCTTTCTGATAAAAATTTTTTTTGTGGAATAGAAATATATGTCTGGTGAAGAAGGACTTTAGAGTCAACAGAGGACGTACTCATTCAGAGTGATTTTTAAATAAGATGGACTTATAAACAAAACCAATTAGAATAATTTTATTTTCAGTGATTCAGAGAAAAAGGCATGAAAGGCTTAAACTCTAAGGAGAAAGATCAAGTCAGAAATCTATTAAGCTCTGGCTTCAGAAAAGCCAGCTGAGAATGATGTGCACAGGCTCAGGTTACTAAGCAACAGAGCAGCAAACTGCTTGGTAACCAGATCTGGCCTGACTCACCCACCGGCTGACTGTGAGTGACCAGTGGCCAAACAGGAGGACGACGTCCTGGTCTTACCTCCAAACAATCTCCTATTCTTCTGCTAGCGTTAGGCCACATCCCACCATTATAGAATAACCTCTGACTTAACAAGATAACTGCACCAGCTTTTGGAATGGAACCATCTGTGGGACCAGAAGTGAACGCAATTTTTCTTTAAAATAGCATTTCCAGGAGTGTATTGTTTGGGTTCAATATATCATAAGTAAAATGTAAGCTTTAATGAGAGAGAAGAAGAGGAAAGCATGGCACTGTGGCCTGACTTTGGGCTGACTGGCCTGGCTTGGCCCAAAGTGCCTTCCTTCCTCTGGCGAGGTCTTTCTTTGAACCCTCAGACCTGCTGTGTTGCCATGTGTTTGAAACTTTGTTTGTATCTTATAATATCTTCTGTTTTGTATATGTATTTTGGTTCTGTAACTGGACTGTTCATAAAATGTCAGGATATTCACGTACATCAATCTCTATATGCACCGGGAAGCTCTAAGTGGCACCTGTCTAATGTGTGTTCAGTAAATATTTGTTATTTGACCAATTGAGGAATGTGCCTTCCATAGCTGTACCTCTAATGCTGGGCCCCCAATGATCCATACCCTCCTGGCCTATAAGTCCTGGTGTTATGGTGTTTGATTATCACAGTGGGAAGAAATTTTAAACGGAATGATTAAACATTTTTATGGACTTTGTTCCCAAGATTGTGTGTGTGTGTGTGTGTGTGTGTGTGTGCTCTGGGTTTACACACATCTAGATTGGTATATATTGATTTTAGTATACATGAATAAAACTACATGTTAGTGTCACAACAATTTGTCAAATATATGCATTTTTGTAATAGCTTGTATTTTTCAAAAGTTATGCTGCTATATTTCTGAAGCAGAACCTACATAAATATATTTATGATTCTTTGGAAATTACTGAACAACTCGCTGGTTAAACTCTGATGACTAATCCTTATCTTTTAGAATTCACACTGGTTAAATTATACACTAAGACCTAAGGTTATAAAGGAAATGCCAAGATTTTAAGGAGAAATTGGAAAAAAAAAAAAAAAAAAAACCTCCATAGTTCCTTTTTTAGTATGACAATTTGGAGAAATTTGAACTGGCAGAAAATAAGCACTACATCAAAGTAGATCATCAGAATAATTAAAATTTTATGAAAAGTTTTATCATAGACATACTACTTTAATGTTAATATTTTGTCCATTGTTTGATACATATTTATTTTTACATTGCAGTCATCTTCAAATTTCCTTACCATTACATTTATAAGACAGACTTGTGATCAAATTAGCTATTATTAAAATAAAATGACTTCCTCCTTATTGTTAGCAGAATATCTGCTTTATTCCATTTTCTTTCAGAGCTGATTTCACATTTATATTTACAATGGTGAGTGTATATAACTGACCTTTCAAAGTAAATAACTTTCTGACTAATACGATTATTTGGACTATTATTTCTACTTGTTTACCATCTTTAAGTTTATAGTATTTGTTTTACTTTGCTTTATTCTGTGCCATGTGTATTTTTATGGCCCTCTGTTGAGTGAGTGCCAGACAGAACAGCATATCTCTTATTGGTAGCAATAACTAAAGTATACATGAATTGCAGGCTGATGACGCACAAGGTGGATGCGTGTGGCTCTCCTCCGAATAGAACTAAGCTTCCTTTAATAAAGCCTTCTACTAATAACAGTAGACAGTTATTAATACTGTGATCATTCCTATTTTACCTTCATAGCTTAAGGTACATCTGTGGACCATTTGTACTTTTTTGCATTTAATGTTTCTAGTAGAGATATATTTTAACGTAAAGGTCCATATGATTAAAAGATGAAGTTTTGTATCATTATTGTAAATTGTAAAACAGTGTCATTTATCATGAATAGAAGATAAAAGGCAAAATAATTCAAGTTTACCTAAATACTATGACCAGCAAAAGGCTCTGAGCCTAAGGTTTGGTTTCTCTTTAATTCAAAAAATGAATTTAACAAATAATATAGATATATGAAAGGCCAATTAAGCCTTCTTCCTTCAGGCAATAAGAATAACTGAAGGCATTTGGAAAGGAAATAACCTTATTATTTTATTCCACACTTTAAAATTCAATAAACCATATTAGCTATGCCTAAAACTATCTTGATTTGACTCACACTATCGGATGTACGAACCTGAGGCTCCTAAACTATTAATACTATTAAGCTATTAATACCTCCAGTGCAGGAAATCTCTTCTGGTCTGAATTCTTTAACTGAAGGTAAACACACTGAGCTTGATCCGGGAGAGTCCAATCCCTGTGCATAAAGTATGGTGTATACTTTTCTACACTATAACTATTAATTTCCAAACTTGTAGCTGCACAGATGCAAAGAAGCATAGAATGGTTCTGTGAAAGGTACTGCACCTGCTAATGGCCCTTTCCAAGTCCTAATTGTAAGGACACCAAGGTGTGTACTTTAAAGTATAGTATCTCTAAGCAAGAAAGTGAGGGCTGAGGTAAGTAAAAAAATCACATTTTTCTGCACCTCTGTAATCTTATGGAGAACTTACTTTTAGACTACAACACTCACACATGAGTGGCTATATAATTTGCAGAGCTGAAGTAAAATGAAAAAGCAGGTCTCTTGATCAATAAAATCTGACAAATTTCATGATGGCAACAGCACGCATGCAATCCATGCACAGGGCTCTTCTGCGAGTGGGCCCTGTAGAACTGTGTAGATGCCATTCCTGAAGCCAGACCCTGAACCCACAGTAGGTCTGAGAGAGCCTCCAAACCCACAGGTGATGCCAAAGCCATTTTTCAAGGAACTGTCTTACAGGGACATCTTGATTCATCATCATCTTCTCTTTTTCGTACTATTAATAGAGACTTCAGAGGACTATAATATGCATTGGAGTAAAAATCATAAAACTCAAGGAAAGAGCAGTGTACTAGTTGTAAATGATTAAGGAGAAACATTGTCTAATGTTCATCTCCAGAATTTTCTTTGTAAATGAGCAACTGCATACAGAAATAAATTAAAAGCAACGTTGCTTTTGCATTAAAAATCACATTAATATGTTCAGTATTGTCCAAAGAAATACACTATTAGCGTTTGATATTTATGCTCACCCTCTTTCCTGCAGATGTCTCATTCACAGGCTTCGTGCTACCTCTGTGAGAGTCTCTTTTCCCCTCCGTTGTCTTCATTTCAAGCTCCTTAAATCAAAGCCCCTCCAGTTCTATAGCTGGCCCTTTGACCTTATTTCAGTACACTCCTTATACCACGAGCTCTATTCCAGCTCTGCTGTCAGATCATTTAATGAAATATGACCCCTAAACCTCACTTCTTTGACTCCAGTTCTAGATGCCTCCTCTAGACATCCTCCAGGAAGATCCACTCTTACCTTCAATTTAACATATGCAAAAGTAAGCTTACTGTTTCCCCCTTTCTGATTTTTCTGTTTCTGTTCATTAGGTGACTATTTTCCTAATGAACCAGCTGAAGTCATCATTCACTTCTGCTTTGCCCTCTCACTGCCCAAGCCTATGCATCATTTCATCCAATTGCTCCTGCTGTCTTGTTCTTTCCCAATACCACCATTTATTTCATACTTTGCCTTATTCTTGGCTAGTTCAGTAAAATCCTATCTTATCTTAGTGCCATCACCCTTTTCTTCTCAGTGCTGTCCCACTTATGCAATCTCCTTAATTATTCTGAAGTTCTGCTTTGGCTGCCTGTAGTTTATAAGCAGGGTTGAACAAACTTTTGTCTGTAAAGAGCCAGACAGTAAATACTTTAGGCTATTTGGGCCACACTGTCTCTATGGCAACTACTCAACTCTGCCATTGCAGAAATAGCCAAATATATATAAATGGGCATGAATATGTTACAATAAAAACATATTTTTAAAAAGTAGACTAGATTTGGACCACTGGCCATAGTTCGCCGATCTGATCAATAGAATAAAAATCATATTCCCCAACTTAGCATTTAAGTCTGGATGATCTGTGTTTCCAAACCGTTCTCCCAGACAACCTCTGGCAGTGTTTCCACGGATTCCAGTGGAGATGAATCAGAAAAAGGGTTTCACAACCTTGACACTGTCGATGACCAGGCCCAAATAATACTCTGACCTAGGGGTTGTCCTGTGAGTTGTAGAAGGTTAAGATTATCTCTGGCCACTACCCAGTAGGTGACAATAACTCTCATGCCATTGTAAAAATCGGGAATGTCTCCAGACATTGCCAAATGTCCTCCGGGAGGAAAATTATCACCGGTGGAGAATGATGGACCTAGAAAGGAAGCTTTGCGAAGGGAGGAACGGATCACCTTGTTCACTCCTGCATTCCTAACACATAGCATGGTCTTGTCATAAAGGAAGAGTGTCAGCTATCCATAGCCTCGTCTGACTTTGCTACTTACTCACTGTGGGATTTTCAGGTATCATTTAAACTCCACAGGCCCCAATCATGCTCTTCTGTGATTGGAACTATTACTAATTCATACATGCTTCATAGAATTATTTAAAAGTTCAAATGATATATTTAACAAAAAGACCTTTGAAAAGAATAAAGTACTATTCAAATGTAATGTAAAAATAGTATTGATGGAACACAGAGCATGAGTTGAGCCTACTGAAATCTAGAAGTTTAATTAAGCTCTTCTGCTGTGCCTACTCTATGCCATTGCTGAATTGGATGTTACTGGGGCATTTGATCTTTGCTCTCAAGCATTATGATCTAGTGGAGGATAGACTATGGCTACTCAAAGAGCTGTATAGCAGGTTACCATAACTAAATACAGAGTGGTGCGAGTTTTTAGGAGGTAGCGATCATATCACGTCTGGTTATGGGAATCACTCAAGAATTCATGAGTAAGAAATTTGCAGTAGCATGAAGTTCCCAGTACCATACAATGAATTATCTTATATTATCTCATTTAATATTAATGGCAACCTAGTTAGGTTTAGGTTTTACTATCACATCTGATAAAGAGAAGAATGGGACCTGGAAAGGAATCTGATATCAATATAAAGCATAAAATATTTCATCGAGGACAGAACTGGCCTGGAAAAAGAAGTGGCAGGAGATAAGTCACTCTCACCAAGGGAAGAGCATGAACAAATAGGGGGTTTCATGGGGCTTAGGTGAATTTGAATATCTCAGAGGAAGTGGGCCATAAAGGCAGCCTAGAATCAGATTCTGAAAAGTAACTAATATCTCCTCCCTCTCCTTTCCTCTCTCTCTCTGCCTTCTATTCTCTCTTCCCAACCTGTAATTTATGGGCTTAAATGAAACATGATCAATTTTATCTTCTTAACAGCTTCACTCCACATAAAAGTAAGTGACATTTCTAGTTATTACCCCGTACTAAGGTTGCTAAGCCCCAAGTGTGTGCATTAAACACTTTTAGTAATTGGAATGTGAAACTCTGTCGAATTAGACCAATCTAAACCATCCGAAGCTAGCTAATGCCCTGCTACTCCTTCCATGGTAATCCTTCTGAAGTAGAAGAACATACAATTCTATTTCTATTCAAATCAGACATATTAATTCCAGTGGTGGCACTTGTGTTATGCATAGAACAGAGGCATTATTTCTGTGGAGCACTATACCCAACTTTGTACTAAATTGCAAGAATATAACACTTAGAACACATCTACAAGTTCTGATGGACTGTGCAGCTTGAAAAACTATTTTGCTCTGAAGATGGTTTTCTGTGGGTTAATTTAGCTAACCAGGGTAAAAGGAAAGGGCTAAATATCCTCTTATCCTTTACATTCAAAAATAATATCCAAGTGTCTACTACATGCACGTTAGTCTTCCAGGTATAGATCACTGAACAAAATGGAAAAAATCCTGTCCCCATGGGGTACATATTTTAGTGGAAAAGGTGACAGCCAGCAAATAAATATTCCAGTCGGTCAGAAAGTGATGAATATAGTAAAGTAGAAGAAAGTCAGCTAAGGGGGATAGTTTTATATAATATTTTTGGGAAAGATTTATGAGGTGACATTTGAGCAGAGATTTGAGGATGACTGAGTGATCTGCATGATTACCAAGGAGAACATTCAGCAATGTAAATAACAAGTGCAAAGGCCCTGAGGGAAGATGTGATTGGCATGTTTGAGGATGGAGAGGATAATAGAATGAGGTCAAAGCCACAGAAATGAGTCAGATCACATAGTATTTTGAGGCTGTATAAAAGATTTGGGACTTACTTGGTGATGACTGTAAAATATCAAGGTGAAAATGCTTAGTCTACCTCAGAGACTAAAGATTTAAAATGGGCAGTGTCTACCTCAGGGAGAGACACTGTCTGTTTCAAGCTTGGAAAGAATCATGCCAGCTCATTTGTAGAAAATATAGATGCAGTGAGAAAGTGAAATTGGAGGATCAGCTAAGAGACTGTTGAAATAATCCAGGTGAGATATTCTGGTGATGTGGAGGTAGATGTGGTAAAAACAAACAAAAAAAAGAAGATCATCACTCCATCTACCACTTGGAAGCAGAACCAACAGGTTTGTTGGCTGACTCGGTATGAAGAGTGAGAAGGAAGAATCAAGGATGACCCTAGTTTGGGGCTTCAGCAATGCATAGAATGTGGTTGCCCTTTATTGAGTCGGAGAAGATTTTTGAAGGAGTATATTTAGAGGACTTTGGTAAGTAGTTTAGTTTAAACATTTTACATTTGAGACATCTCTTAGATTTCCAAATGGATATATTGCTTAGATAATTGGATATGTGAATCTGAAGTTTGGAGCAGAGATCATCACTAGAGATAAACATTTGAAAGTCATTATAAATAAAAGGTATTAAAAATTATGAGACTGGAATGCAGTGGTTAGGAAGCATGTATTTATAGTGAAAAAATTGGTGACAGAAGGGGCATATCAAAATTTAGAAAACAACAAAATGAAAAACCAGCAGCAGAATCCATGAGATAGTGGAAAGTAAGGTAAAAGAAAAATTAAGAAAGATATCTGGAAGCCAAATGAACAAAGTATCTCAGGAAGGAAGAAGTGATAAGGTAGGTCTAATGATGCTTGAGGTCAACTAAAATGAGGACCGAGGGTTCTTCATTGCACTGGAGTATAGAGGGCATTGGTGGCCATAGTACTAGAGGCTTTGGTAGAATAATGATGATGCAAGACGGAATGGGGAGAAATGTAACAAGTTACCCCAGAATTTAGCAGCTTAAAACAAGGAGCATAGCCAGGAGTGGTGGCACACTCCTGTAATCCCAGCACTTGGGAGGCTGAGGCAGGAGGATTGCTACGAGTTTGAGGCCAGCCTGGGGCTACAAAGTGAGTTGAAGGCCAGCCTGAACTGCATAGTGAGACCCTGTCTCAAAAAGACAAAACAAAACAAAGCAAAACAAACAAACAAACAAACAAACAAAACAAAAAACCAAGGAGCCCTTATTATCTCATACAGTTTCTGAAAGTTAAGAGTCTGGGAGTAGCTCAGCAGGGCGGTTCTGGCGCAGGTTCCTGTCAGAATTTTTAGTCAAACTCTCAGGGGAGGTGTATCTGCAGCTGGAAGGTTACTTTCCTTGATGGTGCTGCCTGCAGACAGCCTTGCTTTTTGCTGGCCATTGGCTGAAGACTTCCTCACTGTTTGGGCTTCTCCAAAAGGCTGAATGTCCTTATGATATGCACCATGTGCGTGATCCAAGAAAGGTCAGCAGAACCCCGTGACTTTTACAACCTAGACTTTAAAATGACACACCATCACTCTGCTGTATTCTGCTGGTCACACATTCCAACCCTGAAACAATAGGAGAGAAGACTACTCAGAGTTTGACTTCCTATAAATGCTTGGCTAGGAAAATTAAAAAAAAACAAAAATTGCCAGATCAGGTGGTTTCAAAAGGCGATGGGAAAAGTGAAAGCAACAGTTAACTCTTGGAGTTTTGCTCTCAAGTAGGGTGGGGTATAGGAAGAAGAATAGGGTGATATGAATCAAGACTGTGTTTCTAAGCATAGACATTATAATGTGTTTGTATTATTTTGAGAAAGAACCCATAGACTGGAGGATATTTTGTTATGAGAGATTGGAGGAATTGCATGAGCCATAACCCTAAGGGATGGGGAATGGAGGGATCCAGACTTCCAGTATAGAAGCAGAGGTTGCCCTTAATAAAAGCACTGTTTCTTTAGTCCTCATAATACGTGAGAAACAAGAATGGAAGAGGTTGAGGGTATAGAAGCCAGGAGTTTGGTAGCTTTGCTGCTGGACTGTGTGAAAAGTACCTTCCAATTGCTTCTATTTTATAATAAAATAGTTAACTTATCAATTTAAGAATAGAAAGAGATGTTGGAAGTGTAAAGAAAGAAATGTGAAATGATCAATTATGTCATCTCAGGGAAGAGAGAGTACGTTGTCTACAGAGATGTAAAATTTTCATACCACCCTAAAGGAGCCACCTTGGACCAGTAGTCATATATTTAAAGTTGCTGTGGTTAAGCTTTTCCTCAACTGTTATTGGCTGCATAGGCATAAATCCAGAGTTGGGAAAAGATTAGCTTTAACTGAGGTGAGGTATTCCAGCCACGTCTGAATTGAAAAGCGTGCAAAAGAGTGAGTATGATGCCTTACTTATTCCAAGCCTACTGAGGAAAAGAGCACACACATTGGTGAGGGTGAGTAAAAGCCTGTAAAGTCAATGCATTGAGGGCTTGACGGGTTTGGAAAATTTTTTTGACTCAGTACTAGAGAAAATGTGCTACAAAGAGAGGAGGTCGGAGGAGATGCTTGGAAGTGATTATTGTGTAAGCTACTGGTAATAGCAAGGCCTTGAATATGGGTATGGAAATGAGGTAGCTGAAGAGGAATTGTGAATAAGATCATCTGAAGTGAGAGCAAGGAATCAGGAGACCATGGGGGGAATTAGTCATGAATCCTGTCAGAGTGTGTGCTGGAGAGAGAGTGCTAAAACCTTTAAGGGCTGAGGAGAAACCCGGAGACCCATGGAACGCTGAAACCTGGAGGGCAGTAGACTTATACTGTAAGTTTTGAGGATATTTTAAGGCAAGGGAGAGATGGTCTGGAAGCAGCAGAGAACTGCAAGAGGCACACCTGCTTCTCTTTTAGGGTCAATAGTACAAAGATGTGGAAGAGAAAATAAGCACCACATCAGAGGGTTAGAACAAATCAGTATTCTCAGTGAGCAGCCAGGAGTATTAAATAAAGATGAAACAAACAGAGAAGGCACTGAGAATTCAGGATTTTGCAGCTAGGCCATGATTTCTGAAAGTCAAACTAGAGAGTCTGTGGTATTAGGAGAAGGCTGGGGACTTAAGTCGGACTAGGGGATTACAGAGCCCTCTGGAGATAGGCAATAGCCCAGCAGTCTTGGGCTTCTTGTAATGATGGGCGTGCGTTAGAGACAGGACCTTTTAGTCAGACACCCAGACTCTTCTGCTGTGACAGCCACTATCTTGAGTCTCTTTTTAAAAATTCATTCCAGTTACCACAATGCATCTGGTGTACATTTGTAGAAAAGCGGGGAGACACAGTGGGATCTGGATGGCCAGGTGTTCCCATCAGGCTGCAGGCCAACATTTTTTTCCAGTAAAGCTATGTTCCTCCCATCTCTTTCTCATACATTTATGCTGCAGAGATGAGATAAGTGATAGAGGATGCAGAAAGGTGACTAGGAAATTGCTAGTTTCCAGATGTTTGGCCCAGGGGCAGATTTTCTAGCATGAAATTGCCATTTTTTTTTTTTTTTTTCCCTGAACCAAACACAAAATTCTGTTCCTGGGTACGTAAGGCTAGATATTGAGGAACTGAAAACCATTGTTTTGAAAAAAAAATGTTTTATTTGACACAGCAGTTTATACACATAACTATAACCATAACATTGCTTTTATTAAATAAGTTGGCATTAGGTGTTGGCATAAAATAGCTTTAAAAGACAACAAGACTGTGCCACATCTTCACATTTATACCAGAGTGTTTTCATTACCATAACTCTAAGTGAAAGAGCTGAAATTAATAGGATGTAGCTTTCTCTTTGGAATTTGAATTGCCAGCTTATGGATCTATGTTGTGTGAGCTGGCTGGCTGTTATTAGAAAATATCATTTTCTGCATCTTAGGAAAGAAGGGTGCCTTGCACAGCTACATGTACAAACTATCCCCAACCCCTGGGGAAAGGGTGAGTCCTGGCTCCTTTTAACCTGTAAGGAGTATGCAGCTCTTGCTATGATTGATTGGTTCGCTTCTTCTCAAGAAATGCTCGCAGTATGTGTTTTATGTTCTAACAGAGCCAGGGCTTTGCTGATCTGCACGTCCCCCCCCCCCCCGCGAAGACGTGGGCATGCTTTGTGCATTTGCTCTTGTAGCCAGGGAGGCATATTTCAACACACTGTCCAGAATTGGCTGGAACATGCCTGTCACTCCCAGCTGACTCTGATGACGCTCTTGCCAACGTAGATTTACATCAACACAGTTCTTTACTGGAAAAAAAAAAAAAAGCTCATTCAGAATATACAAGGTGGCCCATTTAAAAGTGGTGTAGCATCAGTTTGAAGAGGAATGCATTTTAAGGGAAACACTGTGAAAAAATACCCTGCCAGTGAAAGACTGTACAGAGCATAGAATTATGATGAGGCTCACCCATAAAAATTTCCCCCTTAGTGATTGTTTTAAGTTGTAACTTTATGACTTCTGAAGAGTGACTTATCCTGCAAAGAGAAATATTTCCTCTATTCTAAACTTTTCCTTTCAGCATGCTGGCCATGAAGATATTTTTAATCACTTCTTTCTCTATCCACATTACCCCAGCACTAAATTTATTGAAAAAAAAATGAGATGTGAGGGATGATAAGATGCCTTATGATCTGACAGCATTTGTTTTTACTGGCCAAAAATTTGGCTTGCCAATTCAGCAGAAATATAGGTTTTACTGTTAGCATGAAATCTTCTGGCATATATTCATCTCATTTTTTGACTCATCCTCAATATCTTAATGAATGCTTGAGATAGACATATTACTCAGATGTCTACAGACAGGAAACCAGCCACTCAGAAATAAAAGCTGTTGTCATAGGTATCCAGAAAAAAATACAAAACTCTCCTTGCTATAGAAAAGAAAATTTCAGTACCAGTGGCACATGGCCTGTGGTTAATACTATTATGACCCCAAACTATTCACCCTTCATTTTTGTCAAGTCATTATAGTAATGGACACAACTGAATGGATTTGCAATTTTACCTTTTCTCTCATGACAACCAATAGGATTTTCTTTTCTTTTTTTTTTTTTAACCAGTAGGATTTTCAATGACACATGCTTTGATCTGTCTGCTTTTAAATCTCTTAAGCAGGGCAGCTCTAGATAGCTTGCTCTCAGAAGATTTTACAATCCTAATAGACTTCATCATGAATTCTATATTTATGTTTGTTTAGACACATCAAAGTCAGGCTTTATACCAAGGGGCTACTTGACAAGTTAGTGTCATCAGCTTCTTGTTGTAGCTGTGGGGTTATTGTCATACCTAGCAGTAAAGAAGGACACTTTGTAAAATGATCAAATATTGTAGGCTATGTTATAGGAATATTTTAAAATGTTCTACTATAATGTTTCCTGTGCTGTATTTTGTCCATAATTAATACTGTGGTCACAATGAACTCCAAAAGGGTTTACACTGCCTGTATATAATGCAATAGAAAAGAAAAGATGTGGATGTAAGCATAATAAGATGCTTCCCTGTAAATTAATCTGTGACATCTTTGCTTAATGCATCAGAGTTAAGATGCGACACTTTACAAAGAGTGAGTTTACTGGCCGATCAGATAACAGAAAGTTTCAGAATTTGAACTGGCATAAAAGATCACTAAAGAAACAGTTGACAGTATTTATTCAAATATCGTTCCTGGAGGAGGAACTGTTGGTTAACAAACTGACATTAAACTTTCAAGTTATGTTAATCATCCTACTAACAGAATCCTGTCTGTCTATCTTTTATTCTGGTTCCATGTTCACAAAGCAATCTTCTGATTGTAGTTTTCATTGTTATATAGCACTTTCAACTGAGTCCTACACAGCATAGCGCTAGGTCAGGTGGCTGGAAGCGTGATAGTCTGAGTGTTCAATGAAAAGAAATGAACTGGCATTTAGATTCTGTCCAACAGCCCCATGACCGTATACAATGTGATTCTGCTCATGAGAGGAGGCCGGTCTCACAGGCTGAGGGATTCCCGTTTCTAAGTCTACAGAGTTTAGTGCCAAATTTGGATCCTTACAACTTCTCCAAGATATTGCCAACTTTAAAGGCGTTTGGGGAAAAAAATCTTCCAGCATTATTCCCAGGCAAATTTTTTCTCCTCTGCCATGCCCTGAACACTTTTCATTTGAAAGCATGGCAGCATTAAATACAGATTTTGGAATTATAATCATGGTAAGAATCTAAAATGTGTTGTTTCATTCCCTTAATAGGTGTTTGGCAAGATAATCATGACTTAACTATCCAAAGCCATTTTCTGATGTTAAACGTGTAGCAAGAATATGATTCGTTGTGTTTTGTTTTTCTGCTGTTGTGATGTCTTAAAGAACTTGGTCAGAGGTTCTAAGAGACATGTTCAGCCCTTAGAATCAGTATCAGGAGCTTTCTGGACCCTTTTTCTCCCCCTTCTTATCTTTTTACAGATCCAGTAGCACATAGAGCACTATGAAATATTACAGCTTCTGCTTCAGAAGGTTATATCTTTTAGAAAGTTTTGCTTTTAAATAGAAGCTTAAAAAGACAGAAAATTCTGTATGTGTCAAGAATGTGAGTCTCAAATTACAGAATTACCGAAGAGAGGAACATTCTTCAGGTCAACCACGATAACTGCTGTGATGGCACTCTAGAGCAAAGTAGTGTGTTTTCAACAATATGTAAGGTGCCATAATAGTATGTGGACTGTCAAAACTATGACAAAAATATGTAAGAGGCTGTGCTTTAATAGTAAGGATTGCTATGTATTTGAAACTTTGGTTCTCAGATCTTGGATCTACCCAAGAAAGATGTCTGTATTAGTTTCTTAGGGCTGCCATCACAACTGAACATAAACTTGGTGGCTCAAAATAATGCAGATTTATTCTTTCAAAGTTTAGGAGGCCAGGAGGTCAAAATAAAGGAATAAGAGGACATTACTTGCTCTAAAGACTCTAGGGAAGAGCATGTTTTACACCTCATCCAGCTTCTGGTAGTTACCAGTTTTCTTGACTTGTGCTGACGTTACTCCAATCTCTGCCTCTATTTCTGCATACCTTTTCCTGTGTGTTTCTCTTTGCATGTCTCTTATAAGATATTTGCAATTGAATTGTGAGCCTATCTGGATAATCCAAAAAGACTTTCTTAAATACACTGCCAAGACCCATTTCTAAATAAATATTCACAGATCCCAGGGATTAGGACATGGATGTGTCTTTGGGGGCCACTGTTTAGCCCACATTAGTGCTTGTCATGACAGTTGCTGAGAAAGCCACCCAGATGGCATGATATTTAGATCATGCCTATCGGGGCAATACTTCCTGACAGCTTCAACTGCTTTTGAGGCTTCTATCCTGAACATCTGAGGCATCTGGGCTTTTAGTGATGAGAAGCCAAGAACATCAGGTTTCCTTTAAGTGGGCACTATCATGGTCCCTGGATGTCCAGTTATGGTGTGTTGATTTTTCTTTCCAAAAGCTCTAGAAAGGAATTTGAAAAAGAGAAATGAGAAATCCTGTTTAACTTGTATCCTCTGTGTACAGGGTTCTCTTGAGAAAGGAAGGAAGGAAAACTATAGTTCAGATAAGGGCATAGTGGATATTTTACCAACTTGTTATGAATGCTTGGTCTGAGTCTTGGTGACTAAAATTGGTATTTTAAAACATATATGTGGTACCTGCTTATGTTAAAAATTCATACAAAATATAATCATTTATAAGTCCTCTAATGGCTTGTTTCTGCCCCTCAGCTTTCTATTTGCTCTCATCATAGTAACTATTCTTGATATTGGGGAAACTTTCTAAAAATGATTGTGCATATTCAAGTAAACAGTAAGGGTATCAGTAACTGTATTCATCAGCTCTTCATTGCTGTGACAAACTACCCAAAATAAGCAATGTAAAGGAAAACAAATTATTTTGGCTCAAGGTTTCACTCCATGGTTAGGTGGCTGCACTGCTTGTGGGTCTGTGGTGGAGCAGAAAAATCACGGTGGACAGGTACGGTGGAAGAAAGTTGCTCACTTGATGGCAACCAGGAAACAGAAAAAGAAAAAGAGCCTGAGAGAAAGAGGCTGGGACCAGGTAATGTGTGCAAGTTCATACCCCCATGACCTACTCCGTTCACTGAGGCCATTAATCTCCCAATAATGTCATCAAATTATGATCTCATCAATGAGTTGATCCACTAATGAAGTTAGAACTTTCGTTATCTACTCACCTTTCAAAATCACATCTGAACATGTGATCTTTCTTGGGTGTTGACATTTTAGATCTACACTATAACAGTAATCCTTATCAAATAAGTGTTAAGTACTAAACACAGGGCTAGGTGTTTCCAAGGATTATTTCATTTAATTTTCACTACAAGGCCTGAAAGGTGGGTGAGTATGGTAGCATCTGCCAGCTACTTGAGAGCCTCAGGCAGGAGAATTACAAGTTCGGAGGTAGCTTTGGCAACTTAGTGAGTCCTTGTCTGAAAATAAAACACAAAAAGGGCTAGGGATATAGCTCAGTGGTACAATTCTTGCCTGGCATGTGTGAGTTGCTAAATTCAATCCCTAGTACAACAAAAACCTAACAACTTTATCTGTGAAAGATATTTCTCCTGGTGAAATCATTGGCCCAAAATTTTATTAATTTTAAATATTAATTGGCCTTCAAAATTGTTTCACTGTTTTTCACACCTATACCCAGTACCAGAAGATCTACTGATTTCTCATAATTACTCTCACCATCACTGGATATGATCTACTTTTATTTTATATCATTATTTTAGGTAAACAATAATTGGTATTATTAATTACTTTTTTATATTTTATGGGTGAGTTTGAACATCTTTCTAATGATTATTTACTCTTCTTGGCCTATTACCTCTTCATATATTTTCCATTTAAAATTGGGATTATAACCATTCTGGTGTTGATTTGTAATAACTGTATATTTAGGAATTAGCTCCCTGTCATGAATATTTTAAATGCTTTTCTCATTCAATTTTTTTCACTTTGCTTGTATTTTAAATCATATATAAATATTCCAAATTTTCATTGTGACACAAAACTCATAACATGGAACTTACCCTTTTAACTATTTTAGAGTGTTCAGTAGTGTAAGTATATCCACAGTGCTATGCAACAGATCACCACAGTCTTCATCTTGTAAAATTGAAACTCTACCCAGTGAACAACTATCATCTTTTTCTTCCTCTCCCTTCCACCTATTTATCATCATTCTACTTTTTTATTTGACTACTTTAAATACTTATGTAAGTGGAATCATCCAGTATTTGTTTTTTTGTTACTGACTTATTTCACTTAGCACAATGTCTTAAAGTTTTATCCATATGATAGCATGTGACAGGAATTTCTTCCATTTGAAGTCTGAATGTATTTTGTTCTAGTATATACCACATTTTGTTTATTCATTCATCCTTCAGTGGACATTTATTTGGTTTGCTTTGACCTCTTGGCCATCATACATAGTGCTATTTGAACATGGATGTACAAATATACTGCTTTCAGTATTTTTTGACATATACCCCCAAGTGGGATTACTGCTTCTTACCGTGGTTCTGCTTTCACTATTTTGAGCATCTTCTATATTGCTTTCCTTAACATTTGTACCACTTTTTAATTCTACCAATAACGCACATGTTTATTTTCTCGCTATTTTCATGGACACTTATTTTCTGATTTGTTGATAGTAATTAGACTAGGTAAGTGATCTGCCACAGAGGTGTACCCTCAACCTCTAATAGTAGCTATTTTAGTTGGTGTGAGATGGTATCTCTTGTGGTTTTAATTTGCATTTCTTTGATGATTAGTGAGATGGAATAGCTTCTTATTTGCTTGTTGAACGTAGTAATGTCTATGTGAACCCATTGCTCATTATTAACTGGATTATTCGGTGTTTTGCTTCTAAAAATTTCTTAGCATAGTAAGATTTAGTAATTTTTTTCTTCCTGAGTGATTTTATGTCATGTTTAAGAAGTATGACTCCATTTTATGGTCAAAATGTTTTCACTTTACTTTTACCCTAGCTCTTTTAAAGTCTTTCCTTTTATGCCTTTTATGTTTAATTTTTGATCCATCTATAAATTTTTTGATATCAGGAATAAGATGCACCAAAGGTATGGTGCATCTCAATGGTGCATCTCTACCATCTCAATGGTAGAGAACATGTTTAGCATGGCTGAGGCTTTGGGTTCTGATCCTAGCACCACACACACACACACACACACACACACACACAGAAAGGGAAAGAGAAAGGGTCCAGCTGCTTTTGTCCCATTGTCCCAGCCCCAATTTATAGACCAGTCACTGATCATGTTGGGACTGACTATTTTAAGTATGCTTTGTTATAAGGAAGCCATGTTTGCCATACCTGCCCCTGCAGTGATTGCTCTAGCGCTACCTCCTGTGGTATCTTGTTAGAATTTATTTGCAATGTCCTAAGTGGTAAATGTCAGCTATTGACATAGCTTTAAATAAGTACCATAAAGGCTTAAAATACTTTATTGTTCCATTTACTGAGCCCTTTTTTCTTTCAAAATAAATATTGACTACATTTCCCATTATCATTTCTTCTAGGTGGAGTAAATAATGGGAAATATTTTCACTGATATGGGAAGCCAGAGTGGAAGAATATTTCTACATAGAATGATTGCTTTTTCAAATGCAAAATGATGATAAGAGTTTCTAAGTAAGGCATAGTCCTGTCTACTTTAGCACATTTACCTAAGTGAAATGCTTTGACTAAATTTAGAGTCTTTGAAACCCTGTACCTGGTATATCTAGAGATAAAAACCTTCGTCCCCACATAAAATGGTGTTTATCTACACTTCCGGGCTCCTCACCAGAGAAAAAAATGCAGTATTTACACACGTGTGTCTGATTTATTTCTCTTAAGACCGTGGTCTCAAGGTGCATCCATTTACCTAGAATTTTTTCAAGTTTATCCTTCTTTACGGTTAAATAAGGACCAAGATGTATAATAGGTACTGTGAAATAGGAAGAAAATGTTCAAATGGGAAAGGGAACTAGGGAGGGGGAAGGGGAAATGGAAGGAAGGGAAAAGAAAACAAAAAGAGAAAAGAAAAAAATGGAAAAGCTTTTGTTAAAAAAGAAGGGGAAGAGGGGTTGAAGAAAGGGGAGGGGAATGGGAAAGAAAAAAGGATCAAGTTATATCATGTCCAGGTACAAATTCCCTATGAGGACTGTGATCATTATATATATCTAAAAATGTACCAATAAACTTAATTTAAAAAATTGTGGGGCCGGTGAGATGGCTCAGCGGCATAAGCGCCTGCCTTGCAAGCGCGAGGGCCCGAGTTCGACTCCCGGATCCCACATACGAAAAAGGGGCCGGTGATATCGCTCAGCGGCACGGGTGCCTGCTGGCGTGCGAGGTCCTGAGGTCGACCCCCAGTACCCACAAAAAAAAAAAAAAAATTGTGGTTATCATTTGCAGGTACACATAAAAGAATAGAAGTTTAGGAATTAAAGTTGCTTAAGGATGGGCTTTACTGTTATATTTTGGTAGTAAGATGAATAGCGGCAATCTGTTTGAACATTGGTCTCCTCAGTTAAATGATTCACATGAAAATTTTGAAATGCTTGTCCTAGTGACTAAGTATGGTAATTCTTAGGATGTGTGCTTCATACCATATTGCATGTTGAGAGATTATAGTGATTATTTTCAGATCTATTTAAGTCTTCATCAAATTATCATAAACATAGATTAGTAGCCAGACTGAGGACCAAAAAATATTTAAAACACATAAAACAATGATCACTTTTATCTTTAGCCAATAACAATAATAATGACGAATGTCAATTCTGCTGGCCCAGCACACGTTATTTCTACCCATTCATGAGAGAGCAGGGCCAGACTCCCAATTCCTACATTGTATAAAAACCCATTAAAATTATGAACTTAATTGAAGCAGTAAACCCCAAAATCTCTTAAACTATTAAATTTAGATGACATCCTGTTGGAAAAAAATTCCCTAGCCAGCTTTTTTCTTCACCTGGTCTATTCTTTGTTTCTCTAACTGTAAAAGTTTTATTAAATTCTTGAAGAATATAATTTCAAGTTGCTTGAAATGAAATAAACTGGATATGTAAAGATGGATCTTTAGAGATGCAGTTAGTAATTTTTGTGTTACTGAAATTGTTTTATTTTGCTTAAAAGGGAGAAAATCAAGTTCTTTAAAATAGAATATGTAAAATTTAAAACTAATATGCAACAGAGATTTCTCAGGACAACTTCATGGCCAAAGCTAGTTGTTCTCTTTCTATTAACTGCAATATTCTGAAACATCACAATTGTGCACAGTTAGAGCCATATTGAGTTCCTGCATAAGGCATCAATTTCACATTTTATTTTTTGCTCTTAAATAGCAGCTGTAGGAACTTCTTTTATGTAAACTTATTGTGCAGATACATGGTTAAAGGATGAAGAGGTAAGGGAAAGGGGGAAGGGAAGGGAAAGGAAGGGAAGGGAAGGGAAGGGCAGGGCATATGTCAGGTGTTTAGTGACATAAAGACAAAGAAGCCTTGGAGAGACCGTGTTACATTTTGGCTGGATTACAAAATTGAGGTCCATAGCAGTACAGAAAAGTACCCAAGGCCTCATGCTTTGGACTAATTAGAATCTAGACACAGACTATATGATGCAGTCCACTGTTCTTTTAGGCTGACTGTAGCCTCTGATGATGGCCCTGGAAGGAAACTAAAGAAAACTTATCATTCATTAAGTATTTCTGTGGTTTGGAGTACAAAGAGACAATGCCATTTTCAGTATAACTCGCCCAACTTTGACTTAACATTAGGTACTATCAATACATGAAAGTTATAAAGACATGAATTATCAGAATAACTTACCATATATAGATATCATATATATATATAAAACTTTGTCGTTGTTCTTCTGTCACTACTGGCTCAGTAATGTTATATAAATAAATTCTAATAAGCTCACTTTCCTCTATATGAATCTGGGGTATCTAATAGTTGATCTCTAAAGCCATTTCCAGCATAAAATGCTGTGCTTGTCCAACTGAATATTCCACAGGGTTCCTGAAGCAGCACTATCACTTGGTTGTTAGCTACTGATTGAATATTGTCCTCAAACTTGAAAGAAAAGGAAATCTCGAACTTAATTCCACTGTTGTATTTTTCTCTGTTTTTATTTAGACAGATCTGCCTCACTGATTGCATATCATTATGTGAAATCTTCATTCAAAGCATCAAGGCATGGTAAAAAGAAGGAAAACATTACATCAAAATTCCCAGAATTGGGCCACTATTGACAGGTTATAGATGGGTACTAATTTAAAAGTTTATGAGATTTACTTATTTTGGCAAAGTATAGTGAAGATAATGCTAATAAAATAAATGATCACCTTTCCTTTTACTCTTTTCCATTTTAGAATAAAGCATCACTAGGAAAAAGAAATGGATTATTGTTCCAGTAAACACACAGGAATAGAGTATTTAATATTATTGAAAATAAGTAATGGGCTTTATGAAACAAAGAACAAATTATAGAAGATTAAAATGGGCCAATAAATATTAAGGTACTAAATGATTTATGGATGAAATTAGATTCAGACTCCTTTTATAAATTACTCATATAGAACTTTTCCCTAGTGATCCACTGATTATTACCTACAAAATATAAAGAAGAAATCTCATAGTACACTTGTACAGTGTGATGATTAAGATCAAACTTTCAAACTCCATGGGAATTTTCTAGGCTTGATGAAATTAATCGTTGAAAATAATAACATGAGACTCATAGTTCCATTATTTCAGACTATTCTATATTACTCTATATACTTCTGTAACACAATTTTGTATCACTAAACTTTATTTAACCATTCTCTTTAATAGTAGATGCACATAGGGCTGGTGAGATGGCTCAGTGGCATAAGCGCCCGCCTGGTAAGCGCGAGGTCCTGAGGTCGACTCCCGGTACCCACATTAAAAAAAAAAAAAAAAAAAAGTAGATGCATGACTTTAGAAAATAATCCCAAAATAAACATCCTTGAAGGTTGATCCTAGATTTTTGCTTCAGGATGGATTCTCAGAAATATGAGTAGTAAAAAACATTTTAAGACATTGTGGTCTGTTCTAACAAAACTAATAGTATTGTGTTATGCTACCATGTCGTTGTATCATTTCAAGTACAGAGATATTTTTCAATTAGTAAATATTTTCCAAATTAATACATTAAAGAATAATGTGTTTTAATTTCTTAATGTATATATAAGAATTTTCTATTTCTTTTAAGAATTATATGCTAATATCTTATATTCCAGCACATTAGTTTTTCCTTTGTTGCTCCCACTTTCGCAAAAATATTTCTCTCAGTTTGTTATGTGCCATCTAATTTTCTTTTTACATAAAAGTATAGCCAAAAATTACTTTTTGGGGAAAATTTTCTCTTGAACATTTATATGAGACCTTTCCTCAACTTAAAATAAGTTAAAATTCACCTTTATTTTCTCCTAGTTTTTAGAAAACACTTTTAAAACTCAAAATAATTGAAAGATGATATTTGGCTTAGAATCAATATAAAGCCATACCATTTTGATACAGACTGAAATGAACGTACTATAAATGAGTAAGATGTATCTACAGAGTTTGATATGAACATAAATGATCAAATCATATGTGTTTTTAAAATATTCAGAATATTTGAGATAAAATATGCTCATTCATAAAATATATTTTTATATTTTTATTTTAAAGCAATTAAACATTTCAAGTATAAAAAAAGCATACATGATAGTATAGCCATATATGGATCATTGAGCTCAAGCAAGAAAACGTTTAAGATAAAACTAGGGCCCTAATGTACTCTTCCTAGTTCTATTACTTTTCCTTCCTACCCAGAGGTAACCACTGTTGTATGTTCCTTTCTCCTGAGCATATTATTTCTACATAGGTTTGCATTTAAAAGCAATGATTTCTTCTCAGTGCAGAAATAATTAATTATGCCTTTACTGTCTTGATTATATTTATATATTGTACTAGTACATTTAATTAAAATGGGAAAATACCATTATACTACTTTTTTTCCTCTTCATGGAGAATGAAATTCTTTTCTGTTCCAAATGTGTCATTCATATTTTATTTTCCTGTTCTCTGCAAATATAAACAAAATAGGCATATGACAAATCTTTTACATAAAAATGTCAGCATATGTCCCATGTTGGTGCCACAACATGAATTTGAATGTTATATTTTATGTGTACAGATATCTAAATCAAACCATGGCATAGAAATAGTATCTCTCCCTGACCACATCTTAATCATTCATTAATCATTCACACATATTCATTTTGATTCATTAAGAAAATGGCAAACCTCAGCTAATTGTTAAACAGTGGGCCAACAGCAGGATACTATTTATCATTTTAAATATCTAAATATTTGAAATATATAAAGTTGGGATCAGTTTTGGTCTTCAGACAGGATGATTTTGTACTAAGACTAAAAATATACTTTACCATACCATTCTTTAGAAATTTGTTAAATTTAATGAAATGTTATTTTATCAGTTTCTTGGCTGTAAAGTCGTTTTCCACAAGAATGTGGCCTGTTAGAGTGCTAGGAAATTATGTATGTGTAGTATAAGTCAACCCTTCCATTATGTAGATGCTGCCCGCAACTGGGAGGTTATGTAACTTGCCTAGGTCATAGGAAATTTTTTTCTAATTTTAGAACTGATCCTCGGCCACAGTTTCAGGGGTCTCTATCTAGCACTTATTATCAACTTATAGTCAGGGACCTCAGTACAGGGCTCACGACACTTCGTAAAATATTAAAAACTATGCAAAAAGCAAGGATAGTAAAAAATAACACTTTAACATTTTAATCTCTCAAATGCCCTCTCCTCTAAGAAGGTTACTTTAATAATTTAGGGTTTACGCTATGCCATCAGTCATTGGATTGTAAAAACAGTTGTAATTAATGGGCTGTTATTAAGTAAATGAAAAGTTAGTTTATAAGAAGAATTTCAAAGTATAACAGTGTCAAATTATTTTCTTAAAAATTTCTGATTGCTATAAAAAGCATGCAAGCTATTACATTCATATTCATTTTTCATATTACATAATGCATGATTTATATTTTAAAATTTTTATTGATAATACATTTTTCTGATTACCGGAGTAAGAATTTTATATTAAACATTTGAAGCCTGCCACAAATACAAGAAAAATTAAAACAATTATAATACTACCTTTGAAATAAATATTCTCCAAATGTTAGATATGTGGAGTGTTTCCAAATTTGTGCTGGTGCAGTTAATGCTACTTTGAACATATTTCCTGCACATATTTTTTTCACTTGTGTGGAACCGTTTGCATCCTTCATGATTTCTACTACATTTTGTCATACCACTTTCAAAGGAATTTATATCAATTAGCAATGCCTTAATAATGTTGCATCATTTTAGTAATATTAAATATAATTTTCTTAAAATATTCACTTCCTTAGGTGACATAAATACTTCATATTATTTTAGTGATAATTATATTTTTTTACTTTGTTTAATCTTAGTAATTACTTTTGTCTGACCTTTCTTCAAATCCTCTCACCATCTACCTGAAAGATCTTAAATGTTTTATATGTTGATTGATTTTCTTATACGTGTGTGTTATTTCTTTTGATTGCATAAATTTGACTCTTTTTTTACTTTTAGCAACAACTTCAGATAATTTGCTTTTTGTTTTTAAATTTTATATTGTAAAGAAGTTTTGTTTTTGTGATAGATGTTCTGCTAAAGCAGAATAATCATGCTTGCTTCTCATGTTTAGAAAAATCTATTTAGAACGTATTTTGATAAATAATGGAAGATATTTTATCTCAGTATCATTTTGGTACCGTATAATATTTCAGTCAATGAAAAACTTCATATATAAGGATGATCCCATACTACGGAAGTGTAAAGTTCCCGTCACCTAGTACTTTTTTTTTTTTTTTTGTGGGTACCAGGGGGTCGACCTCAAGACCTCGCGCGCCAGCAGGCGCCCATGCCGCTGAGCGATATCACGGCCCCTTTTTTGTATGTGGGATCCGGGAGTCGAACTCGGGCCCTCATGCTTGCCGGGCAGGCGCTTAAGCCGCTGAGCCATCTCACCAGCCCGTCAGCTAGTACTTTTGCTGCACCTTTTCTGTGCGTAGATGTTTTCAGATACACACTTACCATTTTGTTACAATCGCCTACAGTTTTCACTATAGTAATAGGCTGTACAGTTTTGTAACCTAGGAGCAATTGGGTAGAACATATAACCTCACAGCAGAGCAGGCTGTACCATCTTGGTTTGTGTAAATGCACTCCATGAAGTTGCCATGACAATGAAATCACCCAATGACACATTTCTAAAAACATACTCTGACATTATAGTGGTCCATGCCTGTGCATCATTCTTACTTTCTTGTTTTACAAAAGCTTGTTTAATTTCTAAGTTTAATATTTGACAAGTCCTATTTACACTTACTTTAAAAATAGAGATACAGAGATTCATTTCAATTCTTATATCTTACAATTTTTTAGATGGTATTTTGAGTCAGTTAGCTGAATAACTTAGAACACAAACTCTGGGGTGCAGATTGCCTGAATACAATGAATAGAAAACAAAATATTTTTTATTTATATTAGTGATCACTTCTCTACACTCAGGTCAAGCTTAATCTCCTAGTTTGTTTATGACAATGATTCACAGTTTTAAGAGTTGTGTTTTTTAATTACAGCATCAATTTATGATGTGTAGATGAGATTCGGCACTCAACTATTTCACTGGCATTCAAGTGAGTGACTTTTCTTATAGAACTCCAGGAGGTAGGGTCTTCTGAAAGGTATCACTGTCAAACAAATATTCTATGAGCAATAGATAAATCTAAGTTGTTTCTGAGTAGATAGAGCTCAAAACTTTAATATAGGATTCATGGGACTTGACAAATTTTCATGAGTGCAGTGCTTATGAAAATATGCAATTTCTATTAATATGCATTTCTATTAAATGCATAGAAATATGCATAATTTCTTTGTGCTTTTGTCCATAGCACATCATGGGAATGAACCCCCGGGCACCTATAGAATGAGCTGGATATTCAGAAAACATTGCAGTCAGTCTGGACCTCCACAAGTCAGGGTTTCCAGGTGAGCTAGATCAGGTGGGTGTCTGGCCAGTTTAGAGAGTATTCTTCATCTGTCCCTCACATATTTCCAACCTCTCCCCCACTTACGTTTTTTAGCTTCTCCTTCAAAAAGTAGAAGATGGGAAGGAGCAAAAGAGAGAAATAAAGGGAGAGGAAAAGAGAAAGAAATGAGTCCAAGGCAAATACTTTGGAATGACAGTGGATTAATACATTGAGTTATGTCAATATCTTTTACTTCCTTCTTGACAGTTCTCAATATATATAATGTCTGATCAAAGAAATCAGACCTTGGGCTGGTGAGATGACTCAGCGGCTTAAGCGCCTGCCCGGCAAGCGCGAGGGCCCGAGTTCGACTCCCGGAACCCACATACGAAAAAGGGCCGGTGATATCGCTCAGCGGCATGGGCGCCTGCTGGCGCGCGAGGTCCTGAGGTCGACCCCCCGGTACCCACAAAAAAAAAAAAAAAAGAAATCAGACCTTATTTTGTTTAGGAGATATTTGTTCATTTTCATGTTCCAGACCACTGCAGACAAAATCCAAACATCTTTTTTTTATGAGCCTGTCTCAACAAGGCATCACTTATAATACTGCTTATTTGAAGGAATTTAATGCTATTGTAAATTCACAGGACAAGTATATACAAGGGATAAACCAGTTCTATAATATACAGTTTGCTGGTAATTTTGTAGATATTTGAAAAGTTCAGCATCAAATATAATTTTTAGTCTATTCCATTGAGTCTGTTGATGTGAATAGAACTTACTGTATTTTATCCTACATTGTAACCGTGAACTGTGACTTGACTATAATTTAAGAAAAAAGAGAATATTTTTTAATAAAACCAGTACCTGAGAGGGTGAGGAAGTATATATACATACCTCCATACATGTATGGACACATCTGTATGTATATGTGTTTATATAAGATATGTATTTCATATATTTCAATCATATATATATATATATATATTTTTTTTTTTTAAGATTTATAGTTCTGCCTATGCCTCTGGGAGAATTAATTTTCCATCAGACCATGAAATCATGAGAAGGTTGAGATTATCTCTTTTACTAGGTAGAAGTTGATAATTCCCTGTACTCTGGTTATGAAAGGCCATAAGAATTCTTAATTTAGATTAATGTGTGTTTACTCATTAATCTGTGGGCTTCAAACATAGTTTTATTCTTTCTGTCACAGTCAAGAATTGGTTGCCAATGATAACTTCATTATTATTATTTTAAAATATTAAAATCATTATTTCCGAATTTAAAAATAATTATATTGATACTTTCTACTTTTTATGTATAATACCCACAAAAGCTAAATGATTAAGATTATAAAAAGAAAGGAAGTAAAAGATAGTAATATGGATTCTATTTCTACTCACAAAGATAAAGTTGATGTTAGGGGTAAGATATCATTTCAGTATTTTGGCTCGTGTTTTAAAAAAACATAGTTTTAATCACACATCTAAATCACCCAAGTTAAAGTAAGACTTCAGCTCTGTTGCAGACAGTAGATAACATCCTAATGCACCTAATTATAAGTAAAAGAAGCGGAAATAAATTTAACCCTAAAAATTTTCAGGCTTCCTTCTCTTTCCTTAGAACATGTATGCGGAAGAAGCATTGAATCTGTACTACATCTCATTAATTTTTTTTTTGTCTTATCATTGTCTTCTCCATAGAATCAAAACTTTTCAGTGAGTCCTTTAAGATCCCAGTCTCATCCTGCCTATCAAGGATTTCATCTCACTTTTAGTATGTGTCTCAGCTCAAAAGGATTACTTTTCTGAACTTTCATTGCCCTTTGGGTTTACCTTTCCATATGTTTGAAATGCTCTTCTTTTAATCTCACCACCTATCAAAATCCATTTCTCAGGGCCTTGCCCAAATCCTACCTCCCGCTCTAGTTACTAAGCATCAATATGGGCCTGACCTGTAAAGAACTATTATTTTCGCTCCAAGGAATTTAACACATGAAAAAATTTGAAAACAGGACAGTGTCTCATTCATTCTGAAATCTCCATTGGGCAATTTCTAGTTCACACTCTTACACAGATCATTACTCATCATATTGAGAGGGTGAATAAATCATTAAATGGATACCATCACTGGGTCCACAGAATGGATTTACTTAACTCTCATCCATAAAAGGCACTTAATAAATATTAAATGCTGTCAATTTTCAATTATTCATGGGTATATTATTCACAGTATAGCTAGGATATGACGTTAAATGTCATATTTCCATAATGAATGACTGCCTATTTAGTTTACATACATAGGTTCTTAGTTTGTGTCCACCCAACAGGGATTAGAAGCAAAGCATCTTTAGACCAATTTTAGTGTTTAATTAACACCCATTTTTTTCCCTTAGTAACTTGGCCAAAAGGCAAAATTTCACTTTGAGTTGCTTTGCCTCAATCTGAAAGCTGATACTGATCATTGCCAGCTCTTAGGGGAGGAGTCTGGAAAAAGCTAATTCAAGGATTACTATCCAAAAGGTCAGAAATTTTCCATTCTTTCAAGCAGATCTTTATAGTGGAGTTTTGTTAATTTGTGAATTAATTTGTGCAATGAATCTGAAAAACTTCCTGATGAAAACAAAGCCCTTTTGGTTGGGAAGACAATCTCTTTGTTTCCTTTTTTCTTTCTCTATCTTGCTATATCTTAATTTCCTGACATTTGAAGTATACAGTTCATTTTGCCAATCAATAAAATCATAAAATATGACTTTTACTAAAGATACTTGCTAGATCAAGGTACAGGTCATCAGAGAAAGATGAATAGCTGTTTTATTTAATTCTAGGATAAAATCAAATGCAGGAAAGAAGTAAATTTTATTGAAATTCACACCAAACAGTGAGTTGCCAGAAAGTTATAGGGAATATGTAGCTATGGCTAAAACAATACATAATTATTATTATTTTGAAACCAAGAAGAACAATGTTAAGTATGAATGTGTTAGTTTATCTACCAGGACCTGCAGTGATGTGTGCACAGCAATGATGTAGCTGGACAGATTTTATAAATTGTCAGCAATTTTATTCAGTATGTCAGCATTTGTATGTCAGTGGCAAAGATTGGTATTTAGTTGCTACATTCATGCTGGACAAAACCTTTTGTGTACATGCATGACAGCTAGTGGACCTAAAATACAAGAAAAGCATTTAGTTATAATGCATTTTACACCAAATGAATTAATAGCTTAGGAAAGGAAGCAAGAATTGAATTAGACATATAAATATTTCTGCCCTTTTTCCAATTTATAAGGCAGGTAATTTATGTATATTTGCTTTAAAAACGTTTTGTTAGGAAATGAATGACTGAAGGAAACATTCACTCCAATAAAAGCTAAATTAATGATCTCCACGTAGTGAATATTAGGAAGAAGGCAGCTGCTTAAGTTTTTGTAGCCTGGCACTAGCTCCTTTAGAATGCTCCTGTCTGAAAATGCTGTTAGGTGTGCTTGAAAGTCTTTAGTGGAAATCGTTAGGGGATCTTTTTCTATCAGTTAGGAATACATTTGACTATAAGTAACAGAATGCTAACTGTAATTTAACTGCCAAAGGACATATTTGTTTTGTGCAAAAGGATGTTTGAAGGTAGCCATCTATTCTATTCTGCCTGCAGTCATTAGCATACTGGCCTGTCCTGTGCTTTACACCTCATGGACACGTGTGGAGTGATTGCTGCCCCTCCAGCACTGCCCCCTCATTGCAAGCCAGAGTGAAGAAGGAAAAAATTTCTCTGTATCAGGGAAGCAAGTGTTTCCATACTTGCCTCTACCTTCAAATAAACCTGGGGAGTTAGGGCATTTAACTTGACATATTATTGTGTAGACAATATTAGGCTTACACAAAAGAAAATGAAGAGGAAATGGCTACCGCATGTATAATCAAATCAGCAGTGTCTCCCAGTCTTATAGTTTGTGAACACAGCTAAATTTGATGAGACTGAAAACAGTTAGCTCATAAGGGATGAAAAGCAATGTAAATGAGAGTTTTCAAATAAATATTCAAATTATATTACCTGTATATAACTATGTTTGGGATCTAATACAAAAGACGCTAAACTTGGACTCATATCATAAGAAGCTGCTCATTTTCTGCATTGTCAAGACTTCCTTTGTTTCATAGAAAAATCGTGTAGCATAATTCATACAAGGTCCATTAGGCACATGACTGAAATTGAAATGCAACCCCTCCGATCTTCTATTCAGCGTGGTCCCACTTTATCAACAGTATAGAAATTAAATTCTGATAGCAGCAGAAAATATCAAATGGACAGATTTGGAGCCTATTTATAGCTGATCCAAAACTGAAAGGGGAGGATGAGGGAACTCTCTGATTAACAACAACCTCTCATCCCCTTTTTTGGTCTTTTCATCTTAAGTAGCTTGTGAAATAAATCTCAAAGTTGGAGCAAGTTCAAGTGATAAATGTTTCAACTCTTTACTGTTCCATGTATGTGTAAGTAGATTCTAAAGGGGAAAAAAATGGTCGTAATTATAGTAACTACATTTTAAAGCTTAAAAATCAATGTATCAGTTTAAATTAATAACTGATACTATTAAAATAAGTTATTGTATTATAATTTTTAAGATTCCCTTGGGTTAAAGCAAAAACTGGCTTTGTACCCAGCCAGAATGTTACTTCACTTTATCTGGGTTTTCCCCATTTCAGTGACTACTAATCTTTTGGAAGATTTGGCTTCTCTTTTTCCTGTACCAGTTTACTCATTATATTATTATCTGTACAATATCCATTGGCTCAGGAAGACCAAGGTTCACTGTCAGTGTTGATGGCTTTAAAATCTGCTCGTTCCTTAATCTTCTGCATGTCCTCACGTGTCACGGTTGTTTTAAGCACCAGGAATATGAAAATGAAAGATCCCTGGTCTTACCCATCTAAGGGCTTATAATCAGGCTTCTATTCAGGGACTTTAACTATTCAGGTGTATTCTGACTTTGGCATTGGCTTCATTGGGCATAATAAATTGGTGTCATGGCAATGATACCTGTGTCCAGAGAAGTTAAGAGTGGTATTATGAAATAATCTGTAGAGGACATACACTCCAGTGTTTTGTGTCTCTCATCTTAGGAAGAGGAAGCTTTTTCTTATTAACTTTGTTTCTGTTTATGTTTGCAAGGAAGATGTTCACTTTCCTTTCACTGAAAATCCAGCCATTATTCCATATCATACATGAAAGAATACATCATTTCTGGCCATTAGCAGAGACAGTTCAGTTTTACTCAGGCCAGGCTATGAATAGTCAAGGAGTCCAGTGAAGTTTCCCAAATCAACTCTTTGTTGTTAGGCAGCTTTTTATTCCATACAGCATCCTCTTGTATTGTAGAATCCTAGTCTACCCTCTAACCCCACCCCTCTTCCTAAGAGTAGAATAGATCTACGATAAAGACTCTTTTGTTAAAATCGATAGTTTATAATATTGTAACATTAATGCCTCATTTAGTAAAATATCCCCTAGTTATCCATTAGGGATAAGGATGTGGAAGTATGGAGGGTAAATGGAACAAAGAACTCAGCTCTTCCTCACATAAAAACAGTGATTTACTAATTTGAATCTCCAAAATACATTGCTAGTGTGTAAGTAATTTAGGCTAAGCTAATGCTTGCAACAAACATTAATGGTCATAC
This sequence comes from Erethizon dorsatum, assembly GCA_028451465.1. Taxonomy (NCBI): domain Eukaryota; kingdom Metazoa; phylum Chordata; class Mammalia; order Rodentia; family Erethizontidae; genus Erethizon; species Erethizon dorsatum. The sequence continues at coordinate 99,959,735 of CM051833.1, read as the reverse complement.
ACAAGAGATCAGTTCTTGCCCTTCTCTACCCAGGATAGCGGGACTCAGGTTAGGAGAATCTTTGCCATCTTTAATACATGGCTTCTATGGTTGAGCTTGGGGACATCTCTACTCCAGATAGCTGAATTGCAAAAAGAGAACTCAATATTCTGCACAGAGTTACACTCATGTAACCACTCCTAACTGCAAGAGTCTGAGGAATGAAACCTAACTATGTGCTCAAGAAGAAAAGGATTTTGATGAGAAATTACCAGTGTAATTACTCTAGGATCTCAAAGGAGCTGAAAAGCAGATTAGAAGTGATGTAAGTGAAGCCAGATTGTCTGATAATTTCATATTCTCATCAAATATAGATTGTTTAAGAAGAATATCAAGTCTCCCAGAATTTCAAGCTCTTGCTAAGCAGACATGGAAAATGGGTGCTACATACAAAACTTTTCTCAAATTTGGAGGTTTACTTCAAAGCCAGATAATAATACAATGAGATAGATTATTGTAATGTAATTTTAGGAGGTTCATGAAAATAATTTTCCAGGATTAGTGTTAACATTTTTTCCTAAAAATAATGTTATAAGAAGTAATACCTTCTATGAGATATGCTATAGATGTGAAAAGTGCTTTGCATTTTTAGGTGTAGTGTTTTGTAAATGTTAAGATCTGTTCTAAATCTCATTCTGATCTTATTTCCTTCTCTAAATTGCTTAGCAGCTTTCTAGGTTTAAAAACCATCGTGTTTTTGTGTTGCAAACAGCTGGATAGTTACCTACTAGCAACTCATTTATTTATTTAGTTTATTTAGTTTATTAGTAATGTGTGTAGTACATAATGTTTATATTCCTTATGGGAAGTTGGTACATAACACATCTTAATTCATTTTTCAATCCCTTTTCCTTCCCTCCCTTCCCTTTCCACCCAACTCTTGATCCCCTTCCTTTTTATTTATTTATTTATTTATTTTTTTGGTACATTTGCTGTATAGAACATTTAAATTTCTTATTTGGACTTGGTGCATGTACATAACACATAACTGATTTGTTTTAGGAATTTATTTTATTTTAATTTATTTTATATGGAAGGATAGCATACATGCAGAAAAGTATAGAGATCATAAATATGTAGCTCTACATGGCTGTTTAACCAGATCCCAGACCAAGAGGCAGAATATTATGAGCCTCCAAACCCCACGAGAGCTTCCTTTATGGTCTCTTCCAGTTACTTCTTCCTCCTTTCAAGGGTAACTGCTATCCTCACTTCTCAGAGCACAGAGGAGTTTGGTACCGTATAGTACTCTATATAGATGAGATCCTGCAGTATTATTTTATTAAAAATGTCTTCTTCCTTTTGTTTAACATTCACTTGTGCAATTATCTATATTCCATTGTGAGAATAGGCTACAGTTTATTCATTCTAATGTTGAATGGCATTTGGGCAATTTGTGGGTTTGAGGCTATTACAAATAGTACTATGGTATAAATATTCTAGTACACCTTAGTTTAAAATACATACATATTCCTATTGAGTACATAGCTAGAAGTAGAATGGATGGCTTACAAGTTAGACTTTTCCTAAACAGAATGTAATGAGAACCAATTAATGTCCTTTATATTCTTTCTAGGTGATCTAGCTTGCGCTCTTCTTCAATTCCATCAGCATTGTACTAATGATCTGGAAATGCACTAACATGTGATGCTTTTACTCTTTCTCGGATCTTTCGTTATCTTTTTTCAGTTTTTTCCCCAGATGTATCATTTTTTCTGGCCTTTACAAGATGCTAAATTATTAACTTAATAGTGACTCCTTCTTCCTGAATATTAGTGTACAAATAAACCTCCTTTCATTTTGATTACATAGCTATAATTAAAGGAAGCAGAAATTATATAGCAAAAAGAGATTCATTTACATGAGAAATATTGATGGATGGATTTTGAGTTCTCTAGATTCACTTTCATATGCATTTTGATCAGAAGATAATTAAAATATACTAAGAGGGGGGAAAAGTCACTATATTAGTGATTCTACTAATAAATGTATGTAGAATGAGCCACATATATTACTAGATTTTGCTTTTTCAAATACTGATTTTTATTTTTTTTTTATTTATTTATTTTTTTGTGGGTACCGGGGGTCGACCTCAGGACCTCGCGCGCCAGCAGGCGCCCGTGCCGCTGAGCGATATCACCGGCCCCTTTTTTGTATGTGGGTTCCGGGAGTTGAACTGGGTCCTTCGCGCTTGCCAGGCAGGCGCTTACGCCACTGAGCCATCTCACCGGCCCCTCAAATACTGATTTTTAAAATGCAGTAATTTGTATTTTAGTTTTCCAAGTGAAGTCATTTTTTTCACAAAATCCATCCCTGGGCTCTTATCATTTCACAAAATCATACATATTTAAAATTTTTTTAAATAGTAGATATAGCATGAGGGATAGTTTGTTATATCATGTGCATGTAGCTCAATTACAAATATATAAAACTATTTCTTTTTTCCATATGGACTGGTGAAAATGTTCTCAAACAACAGCACTGACGTTTAGGAGCCATTCTTATGGCGTTGTACTGGAGTCTCAGGCTTTTCTAGTTTGGGTGTTTGGAAGGTAGTTGTGGTCAACAGTGAACACCATGGATGGCAGAGGCCTCTTCATAAATCCATGAATTCTAGGTAACTCTGTGCCTCAGGCCAACCTGCTTCCTGGGTTAATCTGTTCAGAATGATCCCTCCCTCACTCGTTTTAATGCTTTCTTTTGTTTAAAATGTAAGATTGTAAAGGTAAGATTATAAAATACGACCTTTGTGAAACTGCTGCACACATCTTGAGTATTGTGGGGAAAGGATGGTACTTTCAGAGGGAGATCTCCGCACACCTTCCCACTAGTAAAATGTAGCCACTATGAATATTATAATAGAGGTAGATACCTTGTCTAGCAATATGTTTTTTATGATTTTCCTACTTTTAATAAAAATAACACATGTACTTTTATCCCTGAAGATTTCACAAATAATAATAGAAAAATGTTAAATTTATGTTTAAATTCATTTAAAATTCTACTCTGCTAAACTTGGAGTGGGAGGACAAAATAGATACACATCATTTGTTGTGTTTTACCAACTCTTGAGGATGAGCAGAATCCAAACATTCAAACCCAATTTTATATACTATTCTGTACTACACTAGTCACAATTTACTTTCCCTCTAAATACTAATAACTTGATGTCGTTAATAACTTTTTCTGTAAGACAGCCATGGCCAAAGCATTCAAAGATTTTATCTACTCAGTGAAACCAAGAACAAGGTATCTAATTAACCTATCAGCTTTGTTCCATCAAGTTCAGTTGAAAGTTTCTTACTACTGTGGGTTTGCATTCCTGGAAAGAGAGAAAATGGGAGAGAAATACGTATAGGGTTACTTGTTTAGACCTCCCAGGGAAACACCATAGAGATATTTAAATTAATTTTTAAATGAAAAATTTATATGGCACATTTTAGGTTATATTAGGATGGTTAGAATAGGTAATTAAGAGCATAATATTTGTAGCATGCTTTTTGAAAAAATTTTTCATTAGTACATGTTTGCAGCACATAATGTTTATATTCCTTGTATGGAGTTGGTACGTGGACATAACCCATCCCAGTTCTTTTTTTTTATCCCCATTCCTCCTCTCCTCTTTCCCTCCCTCCATCTCTTCATCTGTTTCCCCTTTGGAAAGATCTATCTCCCCACTTCTGATTATCTATCTTTTATTTGTTAGTACGATTTTATATTACGTTCATATTCATGTGAATTTCAATCAGCAAAGATCTGGCCTCAAATTCTAATTTCATCTTTTCCAAACTGTGTGACCCTGGGCAAGGCATTTCATGTGTCTATGTGTCAATTTCATCATCTATCAAAAAGGGACAATGAGGGCTGGTGAGATGGCTCAGCGGCTTAAGCGCCTGCCCGGCAAGCGCAAGGGCCCGAGTTCGACTTCCGGAACCCACATACGAAAAAGGGGCCGGTGATATCGCTCAGCGGCACCGGCGCCTGCTGGCGTGCGAGGTCCTGAGGTCGACCCCCCGGTACCCACAAAAAATAAAATAAAATAAAATAAAAAGGGACAATGAGCTTATTGACTATGAGTTAAGTAAAATAAGACCCTCAGTACGTCCTGTAGGTATTACTATTAGCTCGCATATATCAGGAGAAAGAAAAAGGAAGACGTGATGCAAATATTTGACCTCAAAGGAGCCAATGGTAGACTTTCAAATTGCTCTTCCTTCTTATTTCACCTTTCCAATAATGATGATTATTGTTATTAGCTGCTAGTATTGAGAGCCCACCATAATTCAGACATATGACATACATTGTTCTTTTAAATGCTCAAGCAACTCTATGTATGAATCTCATTTGGTTGCATGTTACTGCTCAGGAAACAGCCTCAGAGAGGGTAGAAATCTTCTCACCATTGCAAAGCCAGTAAGCATCAGAGCCAGCACTGCCAACAGGCTGTTGGATTCCCACCCTCACAATTTTTCTACTCAGATTTAGAAGCTATTCCAAGGATTCCATCCTCACTTTTCCCCCTTTTATCTGTTTGTTTATGTTCTAACCACTAACGTGAAGCAAGTTCTCAGACCTAGAATCTTTACTTCTAAGGAAAAAGTAACGGTGATGTTTTCATTACAATCTTTTATTTTTTTTTTCAGGGGTGTAATCAAACATAGCTGGAAACTTCCTTTTAATATAAGTGAATAAACCAGCCCACACATTTTATTTTCCCTGAAGCAGATTGCTAGGAAAGCCTATTTCCAATTTTAAGAAATCAACATATGCTGAACCAACTGTCTATTTCCACTTAAATTGACAGGAGCTGAGACTTGAAAATTATGTTTTGGTTTTTATGCTAGTGTTGTCAATACATTTGACCTTGATGCCTCCTAAATGTAAAAGTGTTGAGACTATTATTGAATTAAGCTGGGTGAGGTCAGTAAAGATAGTTTAGGAAAGAACAGTTCTGAAGTATGACAGCAGTTTATAAGGCTATTAGTAATGATCTTTATAACACTTTATTATTTACCTTATATTTCCTGTAGGGCTGTGGGTTCCATGGAGATAAAAATGTATCTTTTCATCTTTGTGTAATAGTTGTATAATATGTGCTTTTCATGGCACATAGCAGACACTCAATCAGTCTATTTAATTAATTGATTTATGAGCCAAATATTGTGGTGATATAATTGCTCATCTGTATTGAAAATATATTTTACATATGTATTTGGAAATATTCACGAAAGAATAAAACTGAATCATCATGTGATTGAAAAGTTACATTTTTTTGGTGCAAATTTTATTCTCTTAGCTAAAGTTCCTAATGTCTAAACTCAATATTGGATTTATAATTAAAAGGATGCTGTGTTGAGGCATGTGTATTTTTCTTAGCTCAAGTTTCCATAACAAAATAGCATAAAATGAGTAGCTTATACAACAGAAATGTTTTATTTTCTCACAGTTCTGGAGGCTGGAAGTCTGAGATTAGGATGCTGGCAAGGTCAAGTTCTGTTGAGGGCTTTCTTCCTGTCTTCCAGACAGCTGCCTTCTCACACGGTGAGAAACAGCAAGCTCTCTAGTGTCTCTTCTTATAAGAGCGCCGGTCCCTTCATGCAGGACTCACCTCAGGATCTCATCTAAACCTGATTACCTACCAAAGATTCCATCTCTAAACATTTTCACAACAAAGGAATGGGGGAACACTGTTCCATAGCAATGGGTATCTTATATAAATGTTTCAGTATAATCCAAAGCTATTATTCATACAAAAGTTCAGCAAAAATATTTTACATAATGAATGTTTACGTGAGCTAATGTCTGAAAGCGTCCTCTCACTCTCGCTCTTACTCGTGCTCTCTCCCGCTGCCCCACTCTTCTACTCTCTCTATCTCTTTTTCTCTCTCTCTGTGTCTGGCTCTACTAAGGATGGACGTCACAGCCTCGTCTATATTAGGCAAATGCTCTCCCACTGAGCCATATCCCCAGGTCCCTGAAACTCATTCTTAAAAATCACAGTGTTGGGGCCGGTGAGATGGCTCAGCGGCTTAAGCGCCTGCCCGGCAAGCGCGAGGGCCCGAGTTCGACTCCCGGAACCCACATAGGAAAAAGGGGCCGGTGATATCGCTCAGCGGCACGGGCGCCTCCTGGAGCGCGAGGTCCTGAGGTCGACCCCCCGGTACCCACAAAAAAAAAAAAAAAAAAATTACAGTGTTCGAAAATAGTGCATGTAATTTGACAAAAATATTTATTGTAAATATACTGACTTTAGAGAAAATGTGTATGTTGATAAGCAGGTTGGGTGAGAAGAAGGAAGAGAGTGAATAGTGCCCATGTGAGTGCTAGACACAGTGCTATGCAATTTATGATGCTTTTATTTTTTGCTTAATACTTACAGCAATCCTTAAGATTGTCTTATCATCAATTTTGTGGGGAAACTGATATACAGAGAAGTTCACTGATTTGGTCAATTACATAGTAAATTATTCAAATCTAAGTCTTCCTTGCTCCAAATTAATTTTTATGGGCCTGATCTGTTATTGATGTGAGAAAAAAAAAACCTAACTTTTGTATTTATATTGTAATTGTTTCCTAAGTTCAGAAGAGTCCAATAAAAAGCAACACAATCTAATTCTTAACTATTTAAACACTTCAGATTTAAATTAAGATTTCTTTTTCAAATGGCATTTCCAATAGGACTATAAATCAGTTTTACATGCAGTTTATTCCTCTGGTCATCATTGTCATATTTGCAAGCTGACTAGGAGAGCTTTCTCCTTCCTCCCCAGTGACATATTTCCTTTTTTGGGCAATGAATGAACTGCTCCAGAAATCGTTATTGCTGTTTGTTTCCTCTTTGTTTTTTCTTTAACATTTCAAGAATTTTTGTTGTTCTTTAAAAATATTCAGTAAACATTCCCCGGGCATATACAATGGGTAGATGTGGTGGCCACGGTGCTTGGGTGAATAAGATGCCCAGAATGTAGACCCAGCCCTCGCAGTTCAGTAGTGAACAAAACTCAGGGAAATAAGTTGTCCTTAAATGGAATGTTTGAAGGCTGTTTAAGGTCTGACATGAATACCTAGGGACAGGCTGTGCAGCACTGCCTGAGGAAGTGATGTGTACATGGACATTTTCCCCAACCCCCAAGCAAGCCAGAAGAGAAGGGACAGCCAAGGGACAATGTATGCAGTGCTGATCGAGAGGAAGCATGGACAGATGGGTGGGAATCTTGGAGAGGCCATCAGAGTCTTAAGGTACCATTAAAATATTTCATGACTGTGACTATTATCCCCCCCCAGCTTATGGGTAAGGAAAGGAGGACTCAAGTATTGAATAACTTACACAATGTGACAAACTTGAGAAGCAGAGCCTGACATGGATGAAAGTATGTTTAACTCAAACTTAAATTCTACTTCATAGGAGGTGATTTAATATACAGTAATGTTATTTTACATTTTGCTTTTATTTGTCTTCAGCAAAAGCAAAACCTCAACTATACAAAAGCTGCAGGAATAGAAAAATGTCTATGCATGTATTTCCCGCAATCTGTGGCAGTCAGACACCTCTGAAATTCTCCCTATTTGAGAAGCACCATGGTGCACCTGCCACTTCACTTAACTGCGTCACCACCTGGTGGCACACTCACATCCGCTGAGAGGAAAAGCAAGTAGGGAAGGGAAAGCATTTCAGACAAGCCAATAATAGCACATTGGCTGATTTCTTGATAATAGCCATTCTTTCTGGAGTGAGAGGGAATGTCAGTGTTGTTTTACTTTGCGTCTGTTGAATGATCAGTGATGTTGAACATTTTTTCATATATTGATTTGCTGTTTCTACTTCTTCATTTGAGAGGTGTCTATTCATTTCAGATGCCCATTTTTGGACTGGGTCTTTAAATTTGGGGGATCTGACTTATTTATCTTCTTACTATATTCTAGATATTAGTCCTTTGTCTGAGGAAGAGATGGCAAAAATTTTTTCCCACTCTGTGGGTTGTCTCTTCACTCTGCTGGTGGTTTCTCTTGCTGTGCAAAGGCTTTTTAATAAGATGAGACCCCAGTAGTTGATTCTTTCCTGTGCGATCAGGAAAACTTTGTTCATAAAGTTTTTGCCTACACCTATGTCTTCAAGAGTTCTACCTATTCTATCTTCTAGCAGATTTAGTGTTTCTGTTTTAGTAATTAGATTTTTGATCCATTTCAATTTTAGTTTAGTGTATCGTGAGCGATATGGGTCTAGTTATAATCTTTGGCATGTGGAAAGCCAGTTTTTCTAGCACCATTTATTAAAGAGGCTATCTTTCTTCCAGTGAAGGTATTTGGCAATTTGTCAAAGATAAGGTGTCTTAGTGTGTTTGGAGTTATTTCTGCATCTTCTAATCTGTTCTGTTGTTCACCAATAACAAATGCTGGTGGGGCTGTGGGGAAAAAGGAACCCTTCTGCACTGTTGGTGGGAGTATAGACTGGTGCAATCACTGTGGAAATCAGTGCGGAGATTCCTCAAAAAACTAAAACTAGAGGTTCCATTTGTCCCAGCTATTGCCCTTCTTCGTATCTTTCCAAAAGAATTAAAGGCATCACACCACAGTGATATATGCATATACATGTTTATAGCAGCATGGTTTGTAATAGCTAAATCTTGGAAACACCCCAAATGCCCTTCAACCAATGAATGGATAAAGAAAATGTGTTTTTTTTTTTATACAGCAGAGTACTACTCTGCCATAAAGAGGGATAAACTTGAGACATTTCTAAGTAAATAGATGCACCTTGAGACCATACTTTTAAGTGAAATAAATCAGAGACACATGTTTAAATATAGCTTTCTCTTGTGTGAGAAACTGAAAGGGTAAATAAGGACCAAAATGTATAACAGATATTACAAAACAGGAAGAAAATGTTCAAATGGGAAGGGGCACTAGGAAGGGGGCAGGGGGAAAGGAAGGAAGGGGGAAAAAAGAGAATAGAAGGAAAAAATGGAAACAAAGATTTGTACATAAGGAGGGAGAGAGGGGTTGATGGGAGGGGAGGGGGATAGGAAAAAAAGAATCAAGATAAATCATGTACAGGTACAAATTCCCTATGATGGCTGTGATCATTATGTATATCTAAAATGTACCAATAAAATTAATTTATAAAAGCATACTTACATTATGACTTCCACCTTTGCATTTTTCATTTTGCATAATTAAATACAAATAAATAAAAGCATTTAATTTCTAACCAACACCTGTTCTGTTTCCAGTCTTGTTTAAATACTCTGTCAGTGTAGGATGAAATCCTAATGAATACATCCTGGGTTATACCTTCTTTAGGCTTCTGGTGTTCAAAGGGTCTTTCAAGTAGCCAGCAGGGTTTTGGCTGTTCTGGATTTAGAAACTCCGGACTAAGGGAATGGACCCCAGCTTGCGCACTCTAGGCTTTTGCTGGTTAATAATCTATAAACCTCAGCCCACCCCCCGCTCTGGAACAGCCTGTGGGTCATTCTTAGAAGACCCAAAGAAAATCACAGCTACTTCCCCAAAGCCCATGATTTTCTGTTAAATGAGAGGAAGAAATAAGAAAACTAAACAAAACCTGACAGAATGCTCCATGACCTCGATTTTATCTTTCTCACTCCCCTCCCCAGATTAAATTATTTCACCTAACCAACTGCAAGAAGGAAACTTCATCAGCATTCTGCTTTCCCTAAAAGCACCTTTTCAAACTTAGCTGTCATGTCAATTTCATACAATATTATTTTGAACAGCTACTTAAGTGGATCTCAAAATGCATCTCTAAGAAAAGTGTTCAAATATTTTCCACAGTGAAAACCCATATGGGTGTTTGGTTATGGGATATCATCTACAAATCAAGTGTAAAGTGTATTCCTAAATGGGCCCAGGTCATTCCTACTGTCAGTGCCTCCACAGTCATTTATTTTCAATACTCATTTATAGGTAAGTAGTAAAAAATCATGCACCACAGTTTCTGCTTTCCTTTTTATGGGATTGCCATGTCTATGTTTGCCCAAATTAGTACAAATTATCTAAACCCTAGAAATGTAGTAATAGTCCATATTTCTTAAGCATCTGTGCTGGGCTCTATATTAAATGCCTTACCTGTATTTCTCCTTCTCTTATGTGGGCAAGAAAACATGTTTAGGTATTTAAATAATTTGCCCACGTTGAAACACTAGTCATGAGAAAACCAAAAACTCGAGGGGATTGGGATTGATATGTACTTCTATTTCCCAGCTTAAATTCTGCATTCAGCTGTCAGGAAACTCTTTGCATGTTTGCATATTAAGGTATCCTCTCTATCACCCAAGAACATTGAAGATATGTGCAGTTCCTCATTTCCTGTTCTGTTAGGAAGATAGGCCTTCTCTGTGGAATTTGGCTTTGGGATCTCCATGCTCTCTGTATTTAATAGTGTCATGCCACATCCTGATCAGCTTTGAAAGCAAGTAGAAAGATTATTAGTTTTTAAAGGAGTCTGAACTATGACTATGTAACAGTGAAACTCACCTGAAAGATACAAAAGTGTTTACATTAATTCCTTGAATTTTCAGAAACATAAAGCTATAGAAAAGGGTAAGCATACTCATCTCATATGTGTATATTATTTTCCTTCAATGTGATTTCAAAAGCAAGAGTTTTGAGTACATAGGAATATATTGGTTTGAATTAGATATAAGCTAAGAGCCTAACAGTAAATATCCTGGCCAACGGAGCTTAAATATTAAATATATAAAATTATTTACCGGTATGGATCTTTTTTATGAGCTCTTTAAACTGGTTAGTAGCTGCATAAGAGATATTTATCGTGCCTATTTATTGTGTCCTCAGATTTTTTTTCCCCTATGTTTTTGATAGATAGCAGCCATCATCTAAAAACAATCTTTAGGGAAATAAACAAAATTATCATGGAAACATGTAGAAAAATAGAATGAAAGCAATAGGAGCAGCTAGAAAAAAAATTGTTGGTATAAAGGATTGAAATGTGTACCAATGAATACTTTAAAGGTTCTAGAATATTTTAAATTGTATTTAGAAAGATTAGACTTTTACATGTAGTGTGCTTTGACTTTTTTTCCACCAAATACTTTTAAATTCAGGTTATTCATCTCCAAGGATGGATCTAATTTAAATCTTGCATTAGAGACTTGTGCATTTCTTCCTCATTAATATGATCAAAAGCATCTTATTCATGTCAAAAGAAGAGAAATGAAGGCCATTTTCTTGCATTGTCCTAGAGCAACATTTTCTTGCCTGATTAGCATTTCATTTCAAGCAATAGATTGAACAGAAATGCTTGTGATTGAATGAAGATTAATTATATAGTATGGGAATATTAGAACCTATTTTATTGTCCTGAATAGTGTCTTCTGCTGTTTCATTATCAAGAGGGAGTAAGTATTTGGGGAACAAAGATCGTGACACATTTGGTACTACTCAAGATGCACACCCACACCCTAGACTGTCAAAAGCTGGGCTTGTCACAGATTTCAAAGCTGTGATGTATTGTCATTTCTGCTGCTGCAGCCATGACTGCGCCTCTCCTGCTGTGTGACTCTCGGAGGGAATGGGAAAGCACAGAGGAGTTTGTGCATTCACAGCCCGGTGGAGCTGGCAGAAATGCAGGTTTCGGCCTGGGGATTTTAGAATACTTTGGACTGCTTTATACTAGGTAGTACCATCTTTTATGGAGGCTTCTGATCTAATTACTGTATTTAAAAAAATGGAATAAAATTTCACTGTCGCTTTATTATATATATATATATATATATATATATATATATATATTGTTTAATCAGCATTTATATTAGGGCAGAGAAAGAGTATAGCTTGGTCACCAAAGGCATTGTGATCTGGAGCCAGTCTACCTTGAAAAAATTACTAAGCCTTAGTTCCCCTGTCTGTAGCATGGAGATGGTAAGTGTATTTACCCCAAAACATTGTTGAGTGGGTTAAATGCATTAATATATGTAAAGTAATTCCAAGAATGGCCAACATATAAAAAATTCTCATTAAATGTTAGTTTTCAATATATTCATAATGAATATTCCTAGAAAACAGGACTAGGTGCTTAGAATGCAAAGAACCAACCAATCAGTCTACCTAATATATTTGCTGTGTATCTGTGTGCTTGTGTCTTGCATTGAGCATTAAGGGGAATACAGAGGGATGAGTCAATTCTACTCCTAAGGGTTGGCAATAAAAGAAAAGGAATAATGCATAGGAAATAAGTAACTGAACAATTTAAACTCCAAATACAAATGGCTGATAAAACAAAGAGGATATCATGGCGGATTATAATATTCAGATATAGTTCATTGAGTTCTGAGGTTGAACTGAACTAAGAAAAATAAACAAGATTTGACATATTAGTTTAAAATATAAAGATGAAGGTATCACTCCCCTACAAGATTTTCTATGCCCCTTGTTCTTATAGCAGCTTTTCTTAGGTTTGAACTTTGGATTCCCAGACCCTTTTCCATCCCATTGCATCATACTCTCTAGTAGCACAGTGCTCAGGAATCCACATGTGCTGAGCCCAAAGGCTTCTCATGAGGCAAACCATGGAAATTCTATCTTAGAAAGTTCCAGACTTGTCAAAGCCCTGGTTTAGGCTGTTCCTAAGTCATTTTCAGTAACTCTTTGCCTTTCATTCTTTTGAACATTGAGAATCAGCTTAAGAGGGAAACCTTCTTTAGCTCCCGACTTAGCCCCCACTTCCTGTGTGAAGAGGTCTCTGTTCGCTGATCAGTATTTGCCACTACCTTTTACCGTGGTCCTGAACACTGTTGTGCTTTAGTACTTGATGCACTGAGTTGTAACTGTTGACAGTGTTATATCTACTGAACTACTAGATCTTGTAGTTTAGGTTCTCTTATTCTCCCTTTAACATGTAGTTACTCCATGGTAAATAAGTCAGTCTTAAAACTTTAGAGACCTTACAAGTCTCCTGAGGGCTCTTCTTTTTAAAAGCAAATTTCTAGATTCTGTTGCTCAGATATTCTAAGTCTATATTTGAAATAAGCATTTATAATAAGTATGTAAGTGGTCTACCACTGAGAAATGCAAATAAGTGAATGAATGAATGTGTGACATAGCTAAAGAAATAGCTGCAGAAGGGGAAAATGGCAATTATAGAACACAGTGAGAAGACCACTGGTTTGTTATGCTAGCTGCCCACTGAGAGAAGCTGCAGGATAGTGATGGTGAACCTTTTAGAGCTTTCAATGATAACGAACAGCCTGCTGTAGCACACGTGCTGTAGATTCGCCACCGATGCTATAGAAAAACAAAAACAAAAACAAAAGTAATGTTGGTAGAGGAAATTATGGAGGTCCTTGAGGAATACTCAGTTGAGTTTGAACTGAATTTCATTCTTTATATAAAGTGGTAATTTTGGGGAGCTGGACATATAGTTCAGTGTAGAGCAGTTGTCTAGCATGTGTGAGGCACTGAGTTCAATCCTCAGTGCTACACAAGGCAAACAAGGGTAATTTGGGAGGAGGAAAATGAATAGAAATGTCATCCCAGTAATCTAGATGGCAAATCATAGAAGTTGGATCAGGTAATCTCAAAAATCCTTCTTAATACTAAAATTTTATAACACTATTATTCCATAAAACTATGTAGATATTAAGTTGTATTGATTAAACTTTAGTTTGTATTCATGGGATAAAGCTGTCTACTTAATTACATTAGATTATGATTTCATTCATTCATTGCTGTGTATTAAAATGGACTAATATGTGGAACTTTTGCTTGTGGAAAGATACATGGTAGGTGAGGGCCAATAGTATCAGCTTCTGAGAGCAATTTTCATCTATTCCAGGATTGTGAAAGATAGTTGGTAAGCACAACCACTATGAAATTATATAAATCTGCAGTTAAATGCAACTTGTGAAAAAGCAAAGTTAATTGAAATTCAATACTTAATACTTTCTAATTATTTTACTGCGTTTTGCTATTGTATATACTCTTGTGGTTATTTAGTCTATTGCATCTGTGCTTGGAGACTCCTTATAACGAGGTGCTACTGTACTGTATCTTACCAATTCATCTTTAGTGCCGTCACTTAGTTATCTTAAAATCAGATGTGGTGATAGTAGATGCCCCCATAGAAATAGACAGATGCTACAAATCAGGGCTATTTTTTTCTTCCTATAGAGCCAGTTTATCGCCATAAAACTTTACTAGCATACCGTGGGGTACATGTAGAGAAAGATCCCATTGTTTAGGGATAGAGTTTCATTTTGGTCTATCACATGACTTAGAGTTATATATTCAGCATGAAGCCCCTCATATGTCTCCTCACGTGAGACAGAAGTAAGAGGCTCCTCTTTTCTTCAGGCCCACAAGTGACTGGCTCTGGTTATAAGATCAGAGAACAGGCACATTTATTGTATTTCAGATTAGTCTCCTTTAAAAACCATCTCAGAATATTTTCAAAGAAAATCTTCCTCCCCAAATTTGATGAGTAAGCCTCTCTTTTATCATCATGTACGGCTTCTCAAATTATTACAATTTGAAAGACATTTTCAGTCTTTCTTGAAAGCCAAGGAGTATGCAGCCATGGATGATGAAAATGATGGTTTCTCCTTTCACCATGTAAAATCCTTCTTCACCTTAGTGGAAATAAGAAAATGAAATGTTTAGTCAAGCACAATTGCAAGATGGTCCTAACAGTATTTGTTCTTATAAACTGGATATTTCTCTAACTTATAGCTCAAGTGGAGAAGTTAAAAAAAAATCTTTCTCTTATGAGGGCACTACAGAAAGCAAATTGTGCTCATCGTGTTATGTTATGTTATGTGCTTGTCAATGGCAATATGGCTGAGTATTTTCCAGGAATTTCTAAATATGTCAGATATGCCTTGGAGAATCATAATCCTCATTGAAGCTGATGTTTATATATGGAAGGATCTTGACAATTTCTTTTGAAGGTGTTTTAAAAATTAAGGAAGGTGCTCACCATCCTCTAAAAGGTGTATTGTGAAAAGAAGAATGTCTTCTCAAAAATAGTGTTATGACTTTGATTCTAGCTGACATAATTAAGGTGGAAACATGTCAATATATTTTGTTTAGATTGAACTTTACGTGGTATATTAGTCAATTTTTCCTTTGCTTGGGCAAGATACCTAACATATACAACTCTTTATTTTGGCCCATGGTTTCAGACATACAAGCCCATGGTCAGCTGCCTCCAAGACAAAACATCATGGCAGAAGAGTGTAGTGGAGGAGAACTACCTACCTCGTGGTAGTCAGGAAGCAGAGAGCAAGAGAAGAGGCAGAAAGGGAGAAAGGGGCCAGGGACATGCATTTATCCTCCCAAGTTACATCCCCAGTGACCTGTTTCCTCCATCCAGATCCTCTCTCCTAACAGCACATTCAGTTATAAACTCATACGTGAATTAATCCACTGATGAGGTTAGTGTCCACATGATGTAACTACCTTCCTAGAGCCCCACATCTGAACATTTGAGCTTTTGGGGGGACATTTGTTATCTAAAACATAACAGGAGGTGATAGAGTAGGTAAGCAAATTCACTGCAATCAGAATAGATATTCTTACTCAGTAATGGAAGGAAGTGGAATCTCCAGTAACATGAAAACAATGATTCCAGGATCATGAAAGAGGCATTGAAGGTAGAATGAGAATATTATTGAGAATGGTGTAACCTAGAGCCAAGTCGCCCAGGCTCAGTCCTGAGACCACTTGAGAATGGAGGTTGTTACAATTCGTTGGTTGTGTACTCTGAATCAATTGTGCTGAATTAGAGTACAGTGTGGGGATCTCCAACAAGATTGCTTTTGTTTGTTTTTTATACAACATGCCAATAAGATTTTCCTGCACTGAAGTTGAGACCAGATGATTTAGAAACAATAGCTGAGAATTTTTCTCAGTTTCCTCAACTGTAAGATGGAGATAGTGAAAGCAGGGGTGGTGGAGGACTGAATGAGCCCACATATGGAAGGTGTTTAAAACAATATGCTGTTTTAGAGTTAACTGCTACATGATTGGCCATCATCACTGCTGTCATTATTGTTACTTTTGTCAAGGAATTATTAGTGCTAGCTAGAATGGAAACAAACTAGATTGTTTCTAATCACTGTGACTATGAGATACCTTCAATACCATAAAAAAAAAAAAAACCAACATACAGTTAAAGAATGATCCTCAATTTAATATAATGTTGGAAGTTGAATATCTGCTTTAACAATTTTTCATAGATTCCTATAACATGTGTTAATATTTTATTTAAACATTTTATTTTTCCAAAAGTGTTACATTTATTTTTATTACTTCAGAGATGTTTAGTGTCATTTTACAGTTGTGACTATGTCATTATCTTGTGTGAGGAATTCAATTCTTATATTCTTTACAAACAAATGGTATTTACAAGAAATAATGATAGAGTGACAATGAGTCACAACATGAGATGTTAATCTGCATCAGACCCTCCGTGGCTCGGCTCTTTACTGGAGTTATAGAGTGGTCCCTGAAATAGGGGAAATGCTTGCATCTGAGACTAAGAATCAATGTGCAAGTGTGGGCCTATTGACTGAGATGTGCTTGATGCTCATGAGATAAATAAAGCCTTGAGGTAGAGAAGTCAGCAAAATGAGAAAAATTGGAATCAATTAATGTGACCAAGCCGGGAAAGAACGGAAGGAAAGAATTTCTCTCTAGTTCACTGTATGATACACATCATTTGTGGCTGGCAATGAGCTTAATGAGAACCAAGATGAAAGGGTTTTGTTTCTTCAGAAAAAAAGGCTTTGCTCACCCTCTCTTCCTATGCTGAATCTGATAGCAGTGCCTAGTAGTAACGTGCTTACATCCATGAGTTTTTAAAAAAACTGGTACAAAGATGAGCCCAAAATTGGTGTGATTTTATGTGGTTTCTGGCGTGTACTTAGTGGGCACATTAGAAATTGAATTGAGTTGCATTGTGTTTGAATAAATAACTTTTTCTTTACTATTAAAGTTTTGTTTTGTATAAGAGATGATGAGTTGACCATACCAAATCAAATAATTTCCCTATATTTTATTTATTTATTTATTTATTTTTTTTTTCTGTGTGTGGGGGGAGTACCGGGGGTCGAACTCAGGACCTTGCGCGCCAGCAGGTGCCTGTGCCGCTGAGTGATATCACCGGCTTTTTTTTCATATGTGGGTACCAGGAGTCGAACTCAGGACCTCTCACTTGCCAGGCAGGCGCTTATGCCGCTGAGCTATCTCACCGGCCCTCCCTATATTTTAATATATATTAAAAACATTGAAATATTTATATTTTAAATACTCATGTAATCTAAGATTTCATAAAAATTTGGATGCAAGTTTATTCTGATGTGCCTTATAGAATACAGAATATGCTGTAATAGAATTCAAAGAAAAAATTTTAAAGCATATTAGATTGGAGTTATTAAAAGATATATGGAATGGACCTCAATCTAAACACCACAAAGATGGTTTTTTGATCAGTTTACACTAATTTTGTGTCAATGAATAGCACATAGAAAGTACAGTGTAAGTGCTGTTATAGCAAACAACAGGAAACACTTTTAGGTAGGTATTTATTATTAACATTTGCAATTCACAGATAAGGGATCTGGGGCACAAAATGTTAAGTTTTTCTTCTAAGCTCATATGACCTGGTAAGTATAATCCATGTGGGTTTTTTTAAGAGCTCATGACAGTGCCGGTATTAGTATTATAGCCTTGGTAAACAGATCTAGTTGTGGTCCTCTGGGTTAATTTGTAAACTTATAGGAAGGGCTAAGGCTGAACGTTTAATACGTCCTTCTATTTCTATGGATGTTGAGTGCTAAAGAAGCCAGAATGGTTGGCCAATATCCGAAGAGTCTTTCTGGCTATGCCCTTTTTAGCAGCTCCTTCCTTACTCTGTCTTCTTTGAAAAGTGCTGTGTTCAGAGAAGAAAGACAAAGAAAATGCTATGAGATATTAATACCTTCTGAATTGATTTGATTGTAATAATTGTTTAAGTGCCATAGATTCATCTTATCTTGGTTCATTATGCTCTATTTATCCTGTAGGATTTCTATCTCCCCATAATAAACTAATTAGGTCATGTTGTTAGAAAACCAATGTTTCTACAAATTTTTTTAGACATTTATAAAAGTATAGATAAATACAAGTATAAAAAAGGGAAATGATTTTATGCATGTAATAGGCAGTTTTAAAAAAATATTAAAATTCAAAGGTTAATATAAATACACATGCAGACAAATTAGAATCAATTATCTTACCATATTTATTTTATATTTTTAAAATTAGAGATAAATTGAATTCCTCCTTATTCTTTATTTTAATCTCATTTCTCAAATGTAGTCAACTTCTATTATGCAAGTAGAGTACAAACTCCCTATTCAGTTATATTGATTTTATACACACACAAACATATCCAAAATATTACATGTCTTTATATTCTAAATTGTACATAAATCACATATCATGCAAGTAGTTTTTTTCATGCTTTTTTCATTCACTAGTTTTGTTTTGTTTTGTTTTGTTTTGCTGTTGCTCTATTGTATGATAATGTGTTACTTTTTTTTCCTCAGCAAGAGTTATTTAGATTATTTAAAACTTTTTGGTACCATCAACTGTAAGGCAAAGAGAATTTCTATTTCAGTCCCAGAGATATCCCAACCAAACAGAACTATGTACTTAATATTTGTGAAATTAATAAAAGAATGACTGAATACTGCCATGAACACCCTTGTCCTGTTTTCTGGTGCACACTTGGAGTTTCCTGAGGTATTGTACTTGATTAGAAGTGAATTGCTGGATGCTGAAGTAAATAGGATTATCAACTTTCCTATGTAGTCTCTTTCCAAAATGGTTGTCTGGGTTTACTGTCTGGCAATTGGTGTGTAAGAGGTGCCCATATGTCACAATGTTATAACACTTGATTTCATCAAATTTTAAAATGCACCTTTGTGTTACTTCCTTCCTACATATACTGTGCTAGTGAAGTTTCCTATCCTCCCAAATGCTCAATAACCATTTGTTCTTTTCTACTTTCTTGCATCCAATTTGGACATTACAATATAATTTTGTTTTAATGTTATCAAATTCCAATAAGTGCTTATGTAACACATGTGCTAACCACAGAACAACGTCCACGTCAATTTGTGATTTAAATTTATAGATGATAAATAGCTTTAACCATCAATATCCTAATGTTATAGTAAAATATTAGTACTGAACTCAGTAAAAAACAACTTACACATTGTCATCCTTGATTCATCTACAATAATTATAACTCTAAATATCGATTATGAATACCCTGTTGGTGAAAAGTGAAAATCTTGTCCATAAATTTTATTATATGTACTTGGAGCATAAATCATAAGTCCTGCTTAGAACCTCTGTCTTTTATTTTCAGTAATTGTGAAATTAATTGTATTGACCATACTCTGAGAGCCAACTTCATTAACTACCATGTAACACATATATCAAATGTTATTGTAATTTTTAAATAACTTAAAGCTCATTGGATGTAATGTGTGTCAGAGTTTTCATGCAGGATGAATTCAGTAGGCTGGTAACCCGGACATATATCCTTAGCAACCATGGTGGAGTTTTAATGAGAAATATAAATAACTTTGGATTTTTATAAAAACAAATTTATTCATAAAAGCATAGTTACAAAGGTTATTTCTATATATGTATTAATGGGATCACTGTTGTATGTAAAGAGAGAGTAAGAGAGAATGAGATCATTTAGATTATAAAGGCAGAAAAAAATTATAGGATTATAGAAAGGGAATGAATATGGTGGTGAGTGCCTGAGCTGCAAATGAGGAATTATCGTTCTTATGGCTTGCACAAAGATGACTTAGTCTGATATTATTTTAGCCATTTGATACCAGTTTGTACCCTAAAATAAGTAGAAAATTTAAGTTTTAATTTTATCTAAATGTCAAAGCAGGCCCATGCATCAGAAGTCAAATTTGTAGCCACTGGGGAAAATTTTGAAAAGGCCCGAAGGAAATGTACTTGATTTTGCTAATGTAATTGGCAAAGGAAATTGCAGTAAAATATGAGAGCTAATGAAAGAGTGAATGGATAAGTCACAACCACATATAATCATAAATGTCGTTTGCTTTTTCCTCTTCCTTACCAAAGAAAATATTATGAGAATTGCTAAATAAAACTTAAATACTGCATAAGATTTAAAAGCGTTACTCTCCATCATTTTTCCTGTTCGAAATATCAACAAGTAGTAATATACCCATACTGTACCAAAGAAAGAAAATGGATAGTGTATTAATAAAATGCTATCAATTAAACATCCCTGGAATAATAATATCAGCACTGATAATGATGAAGGTGTAAGAACAGAGCTCACATTAGATAAAAGCTAGACAGGTACAGGCAGGTTATAGCAAATGATTAACACTCCGCTTCTGACTGTGAGTCCCAACCAGCTTTTAGGGCAGAGCCTCGACCACAGCAACTCAGCCCTAAGGGAAAAATATGCAAACAATTTGAAGGGAGTGGAGAGAGCAGCAGTGTGATGAAAGGCCTGAGAGATTATGCAAGAGAGAGCGTAATTTACAGCCTGGTTAAATAAATGAATGGACATTTTAGTTGCTTGGTTTTTAAAGGAGGGTAAGTGCTGCAGGGTAGAGGGATCTAAGGGGTGATAAGGGCAATTCTGAGAATTTTGGGGACAAAATAGATTTCTTATCTACGAAAATTTCCTGGGAGTATAATGTGTCAGAATGTAGAAAACTTTCCAAATGTAGTTACAAGAATTCCCTTAAGACATATTAAAATTGCTAAAGCACTAATAGAAAATGCTCCGTGTCAGAGGTATTTCCATACTTGCCACAGAAGCATAACAGATGGGAATTGTATCTTTTCATCTATAATTCTTATTGGAGAAGACACTCCAGAACTCTGAGAGGTGAGATATGAAGCTGGTTAATATGGTTTGGAGTGCTTGTTCCTTATTAGCTGCAAGCAAGAGAAAATTACCTAAGCTTTCCTATGTCCCCCTGTAAAATGTGCCTTGGGTTGTAGTACCTTATTAGTCTATTAGTATCAATTACAAAACCATGTAAAGTTCCATCCTCAGGCCAGGGGTAGTCAGGGCCACACAGGTGGTAGCTATTGGTGAGCCTATTGCTTTACAACTTGGTTGAAAGTAGGATATTTCACTTTTAAATATCAGGATAGAATATAAATAGTGATGAAAATTTTGTTTCATCTCAAAACAGCATTATAACTCTACAAGTGGCGTATTTTTACTACCAAAGGTTAATGAGGGAATGACACAGGTTTTACAATAAAAGTCCTAATAGTTATAAAATGCAATGCACACAATGTCCTATTTCTTCATTTTTAATATTTACATTCAGTTAAATGTTATCTTGTGGTGCCTTAGATTAGCTTTCTCTTTTCCCTGTTATGAGAACAGTGTAATTATTTTATAAGTGAGACACTGAGGGATTATGGTGTCATAGACATTGTTGGTCAGTTATTAATTTCAGAATACTGGAGTTCTGTCATTTGCATGAATCCCCACATTTCATTTTGAGTGAGAAGTGTGTTATCTATGTATACGTAGGCATCAGAAACTTTGGTTAGTTCTTTCATCACATTTTATTTTATTACTGTTACAGTGGTAGGGATTGAACCCAGGTCCTTGAGGATTCTATCTTGGCAATCACTCTACTGCTGAGCTATATGCTCCTAGATGTGATCATATTTTAAATGAAGAGTTTCTTTCTTTCCTGCATTCCATAATGCTGTAGGTAGAAACCATTTCTGTGCTTTGCAGCTAAGGCCTGCCATGTATAAAACTTAGCTGCCAATTTCTATAAAACGTTACCTCTGACTCAAGGCCCTAAGCTGAATGCTTCCCACTCTCCTGGGCCCTAGCCAGCGCAGCTCTGTTCCTTGTACAATTGTTTATATCCTTGTGACATATCCGCATCACATATTTACCGTCTCATCCAAAAACAGAAGCTCTGAGGAAAGCGAGCAAATCTTCTCTTTGTGTAATCATCCCTAAGCATTTGATACCATCCTGTGTCGGCGGAAGGGAATCAGAGAACCAACTGCCATGATTGGAGACCCCTCCCCTCCATATTTCTCTTAGGTGGTCTCCCAAAGAGCTCTGTCTAAAGTAATAGAGGCTTGAGATTTATGTTCTTCTTATGCTTATGGTTATTATTTCCTTTCTTTTGGAAAATCAGTGCTGGGATCCAAGCTACCCTTGTGATTTGTTGTAGCAGCTGCCTTCAAGTCCTCTGTTCCCCAGGTCCTCCTCTTCCCCCGGAAGAAGGATGACAGGAATTTGCAATATTTACAGGGAGAGGACAGCCTGCAGCACTTGAGCCCCCACCCCGGCTGCTTGTGGACGAATGTTTCTCTTCAGCTGCTCCCAGGTTTTTCCACAAGAGCTGTCAGAAACCGAGTTTGTGCCTGAACAGCAGCTTCATCTGTTGCTTCCTCTTGCTACTCCCTGCTGTGCGTCTTGCTATCTGGAAACTTCTCTGCAGGGTAGCAGGCCCTTGGCACTTCTAGCCCTTTCCTCTTTCCAATCTAAATTCTTCCTTGGAAGGTTCACTTTTCAGAAAACTCCATTTTAGTAAAACCACCCAGATATGTGTTAGCTGGTTTTAAACTGGGAAGTAACTTCAGAAAATATGTTATCATGAAGGAGGTGCCATTCTTTTGAGTTTAGATTTTTCATTTGTAGAGGAATTCTTAGGAACTTTGTATTAAACACTCAAAGTTTTAAGTTAACTCAAAGTTAAACACTTTTCCTCCTTTTCTCAGTATGAATTTCTTTTCCAGGTCTGTGGGCAAAAAGGTTAGGCATCCTGGTTCAGTCTCTAGCTAGGTCATTGTTGGCAAATTCTTTTATGTTCAGATTTTCCTTTTTCTCATGTAAAAGTGATGTGTGGAGAGAGGCAGGGCAGATTGGTGCTCTTTGAAGCATCTTTCATGTCTAAAATGTTAAGATTCTACCATCAAGTTCCCAGCTTCTCAAAACTAGCTGCGACTTACCATTTCTGTAACTGAAAATATATTTGGGAGTAAGGAGGGAATAACCTTAATTTTTTAAAAAATGCACTGGATGAAAAATGAAAACTTTTCAGCTAATGCTTTTGATGTGGTTCAGGGTGACTTTTCATATCCTGAGTAGAAGTAAAGGGAACATTTATTAATTGAGGCTTGGGTAAAAAACTTCATTTATCAAGATTAGTCATTTATTTTTAAATTAGTCATTGTAAATTGACATAGCCATCTTGACCTTTCATAGTTACCAATTATTTTTCTGGTGAATATTGTAGCCTGTGTTAATTAGAAAAGAATAAATTACATAAATCTCCTGTCCCACAACTAAGTCATCATAGGTCTGATAATAAGGAAAGCACTTTTGGGGCTTATTCTGATAACCTGTAAGCTTCTGTTATCAAGGAAGCACAAACTGTCATCTGGCCTTTTTCCCAAGTTTTAAAGCCTCCCAGTTTTGTCCTCTAGATAGTGTCCTAAGTGTCTTACATGGAAAATCCATGGTGGGATGAGCCAGAAATAGCTGCAGAATTTGGTGACAGATTCCACTTACAGGAACAGGACACCAGAGCCAGTTGGAACCCCAGATTTAGGACATCATTTTGATTCCTGTATTCCTGTACATCAGTAATAGAAGTACACTTTCTGAAACAACCAACATTGCTTGAACGTCACATAATTGCCTGTGAAAATGATTTTTAACGTTCATCATGCAAATTAAAAATTTTTAAGTGCAACGCAAGATAGCAATCTTGATTGTCTCGTAAATAGCTGTTTGGAGAGGGTGCTCCATGTCAACATGCTTCCATATCAAAAACTCTTCCTAAATGGAGCCTGAAACTCAGTCTTGCAGCCTGTACATGAGCACATTTGTGTGCACGTACACATACGATAATGTCTAGGAATCCTGTCGGACATATTTTAGGCTATGTAACCAAATGTTCCAAATTTCTAGTGGCACAAAGAAAAATAGTAATACTGTCTTTAGAAGGAAGATTGTACGATTTTTAAATGTAATTCTCTAAAATTAGACAATATAAAAACACGTGTACAAGGAACGTTTTTTCTACGTGTAGATAAGAACTCCGTATGTACCTTGTTTTTTTTTTTCTTTCACATATAAATGCTGGGTATTCTTTTACCTCAGTAAATATAAAACAGCTTTGTTCATAGCATTCCACTGTATTAATATTTTATAATTTACGTACTGATCATGTTGATTAGTCAAAAATGTTCCAGTTTTTACTGGTACTTAAGGGTGAATAATCATAATCATGTGATAACTCACATTTTAAAATAGTATATCTAATTTAAACTAACAAGTGTTCTTATTCATGAGACCATAGAGTCAATATTTTTATAGAATACCAAATTAGTAAATATTTCAAGCCTTAGGAATCATAAGGATTCTGTCCCAACTCCTCAGATCTGCCATGATAACAAAAAGGAGCCATAGGCAATATGTAAACTAATGGTGTGGCTGTATTCCAGTACATAAAATCTCATCCCCAAAACTGGCCAGAGGTTTGACTGAATTGAGGACCATAGTTGCTAAGCCCTGCAATTAGACCAACAGCTAGAAGCACCCATCTTGTGCATGGGGTTGAACAGCACCAGGAACTCCTTCAAGGAACGAGCTGTATCTCTTGCTTTTTGTTTCCTTCCAATCTAAGTGAATAGTAACTCCATAAATGTTTGTTGGATTAAATAATTAATTCACAGTGAAATGCTAAGTCAATCCATTATTTACCATTTACTGTCTCTAAACATGAATCAGGGCATTTTTTTATCTGAAGATATTTATGCCTCACTCTTACATGTAGCTAAAGAGATACGCAGATTTTAAAGTCATGGTGTTACTATGCATAACAAAAACTATCTTAACAAGGAACATAAAAAATTCTGCGACAGAGCTGAGGTACTACTTCAGGCATTAAGTTCCTGCCACCTTGCTGATGCTCTGCTATAAAACCTTACTGTATGCCATGTTTGTTTTACTCATTTCATTTGAAGTTTCTCATTATGATGAAATGTAACTTCTTATGCTATTCACAGTAAAAAACAGTTGAGTGTCACTGATTATAATTGATCTCTCCTTTGATTTTGGGAAAACTACTCCATAATGTTTGAAAATTACTGTTTGTTCAAGGGTATATGTGTCTAAGGAATGAGAAGTACAAAAAATACTAAAGGACATGTTTACTTAGGACCAATGTTATGTTCTTCCCACCCTACCAGTACCTCTACCATGTTGAAAATACCTATATAAAGATGAGTCATGGCCTGTAGGCAAATGAAGCATGGTAGAATTTGTTTCTTCCTAAACCATGTAAACAAGCAGGTAAATTCCCTAAAACTTCGGTAAACCACAGTGGGAGAAAATCCTAGGTTGGATGGAGCAATGTTCTCATTCTTGCCTCACAGAGAGTTACTTCTAGTTGTTACACGTGATGACCTTTATAGCATGAGCACAGAATGCCAGAATTTTGTATATCTGTTTAAGTAACAGAATTTTGTTAAGTATATATTAAGCATTAATTATTCAGATTCTTAGTGTCACTTAAGAGTGGGTTTGAGGCAGGTCATCTTTAAACTGGTGGCAGAAAAGCTCTCCATTGGCCCCGGCATCCGACTCAGTCATTTCCTGAGCTGAAACCATCTAGCAGCAGATGACCTTGAAAACCTCACTAGCCACACCTTGCCCTGACTCTGGGAAGCTGTAGCCAAATAAACAGAAAAGAGCTTGTGTGCAGCAATTAGCTCCAGTAAAGAATATTATTCACAACCCAGAAAATGGAACACAATAGCCTTCAAGGCACTGGTTTCTTTGGGATATCATGGTTCCTATTTCATTAAATGCTGCTTTAAAAACATCAAAATAACTCTGGAAGATGTTAAGGTACAGGATGAAAGATGGATCAAGCAAACTGTATATCTAATTAATTTCCAGAATTATGAGACTGGCTGGCCTTACTGTCTTTGTTTTGTAGCTTGTCTAACTTCTCCCAGCTAGTATTCCAGTATAAACTAACTCCAGAACCCTGCCTTTTCACATTGAGCCATAACTCACCACTTTGAATAGTTCATCTCACAAAAGTGTAAGTAGAGATCGAAGTAAGATGTAATCACTGGATTGCTATGTCATTCACGATCCCATTAAACTACTGGGAAGAATAAATACCTTAAAGTGTTTAGAGCTCTCTGGACAACTCCTTCCACAAATTTAAGTGTCTAATAAAATGTAACTATTAATATTAGTAACCCAAATGGGCTCTTAGGCAAATTAGTAGGAAAATTCTTCTTAATTTATTAAATAAATTGCCAAAAACATCTAGATTTATTAGTACTGTTATTAAACAGAAAACAAAGTGTAGGAGAATATATATGTAGCATACATAGCCCAGGGGAGATTGTCCTGGTTTCTCTTTTTGAAGAATCGAATTCACGAAGACACAGCTTTCAATGGTGGATAGAAAGTGAGAAGCAGAGGAAGTAAGAGGCTCTTTCCTGTGTTTATATGGGAGGCCCACCTCCTTACTTGTCATTTTATCTTTAGAACTGCCTCCCTGCTGGGTTTAAATGTTCCTAATGCTGAGGAACATGATGAGGAAAGTCTGAGAACATTCCATTTCTGTGTAAGTGACATGACAAATGACGGACACTTAGGAGGCTCCACAGAGCAGTTTGGTTATTAAGCAAAGGAAAGATGTGGGAGCGATTGTTTCTGCCTCTGCTTATCATGATCAGAACAATCTTTCATTGACTATATTCATGCCACAAGAGCACAGTTGATATTAAATTCCAGAAAAAAGAAAAATCTCTCACAGAAACAGCTGTGTTCAATATACAGCCAGTTTACTCTGGTGAATTGCTAGAAATGGAAAACTTTTTGTCTTTTTTGTGTTTATTCTTGATAGTTGTCTTGTAAAAATTGCCTGCTGTAAATAAGGGAAGCCGAGTTTTAAACAGCTTTGACTAATGTCTGCAGTTGGAGTATTCAGCTTTACAATTTTAGAAACCAAAATAAATCTGATAGAAAGACACGTATTTCAAATAAAATATTTTGAAGTATTGTTGCCCTTTTTTCCCATTTTAAATGTAAATTGGATTATAAACCTTTCATGTCTAAATTGTCAGTTAGTCTAAAATGTGTGAGAATCACATAAACCCAGAGATGGACTTCACTGGATATCATATAGAGACCCACAGATTTGTAAATATTCATTGTTTAACCATACTAAAATTGGAAAAATATTCAGGTTTTTGAAAAGCAGAAAATACCCACGAGTTAATCTCATGGGATTTATGAGTCGTAGCAAAGCAACCCAATGAATAAGTATATTGTCTGAGAATAACTATGCTGTTTATAAGTTTTATCTGTTTTCAAGCACAATGCTGGCAATGTTTCTAATTTTCAGTCAGTGATAGACAGTTGGGAAAAAAAAAATCCCTTGAATTTCAGAAAATAAATGAGCAGAGGGTGTCCTGATGCAGAAATCTGTCCATGAGAGAAATATTAAGTACTTAGAGAAGTAAGTCATTAGAGAGACAAGCAGTGTCCCAGCTTGAAAGAATGAGTTTTCCAAAGAATCCAAAGTACTATCAAGCAGTGGCCTATACCTTGGGGAGATGACAGTCCCCTGTTCCCAGTTTAATGAGCTAGAGCTTTTGTGTTTTCTTATTTGTGTTGCTAAATAACACTTGTTACTATGTCACCTATATAATATTGTGTGAGTTTGATTAAATGAAGGTAAAATCCAAGATATGTGCTCCATATTGTGGACAATCATTGAATATTCATTCTAATGGGAAATTTGTGAATTGTGAAAGTAACTTCTCTTATATTCCTTGGAATATTTTTCTTCATTCATTGAAATTTTTTCTAGCCAGAGACCATGTGTTAAATTTCCTATTGTGTAAAATAGCCCATCCCTGTTTCTCTCTCTTTCTCTCCTCTCCTTTTCTCCTTCTCTCCTTTTATCCTCCTTTCTCTCTCTCTCTCTCTCTTTTTGCAGCTTGGTATCAGGGACATATAACTAATGTTTTCTTAGTATCTTCAGTCTTGCCATAGTAACAGGCAAATGCTAGGTACTGAATGGGTGTTTAATGAATTTCTCTTCTCTCAAATGTGCATGTCGTGCTCCAAGTCATTCATGTAAACATTGAAGAAGACAGACAGCCCTGCTGAGCACCACTAGCAAACCTCTCTCTAGTACACCTCAACACATCAATCTGTACTCTTTGGTTACAGTTGTTCAACCAGTTACTAATTTAACTAATTGTAACCGGTTGAACAACTGAACCCAAAGGGTGCAAAGTGAAAACATTTCATTGAGAAGTCGCTGGAGACAAAAGAAACACCGCCAGATCCCACTTCAATATGGGAAGGGAAGATTCCAGCTGAAGTACCCCACCCTATGCTGCTCTGAATGATTATGCATTGGTAATGCCGTGCACATCTGCTTGTCTCGTCTGTTCTTTGCTGAGAGTTATTTGAAGTGTGAGGTACTTCTTTCACAGAGGATGATACTCGCAATGTATTCATCATTGTCTGAAGAGCACCAAGAATGTGAACAATAAATTTTTTTCAAAAATAAGATGTTTTGTTTTTTGATAGTCCTGCCTCAAGGCAGAAGAGAGACATGCAATTGTTAATATAAAATATGATGTGAAATAGACAATTGTTTGTAATTTATATGACATAATATATCCATGTAGATTTATGGCCAACAGCCAGGCTTTTAGGTGATTATTCTAAATCTTTTTGTTCCAAAATGGCTTTCTTATTCTTAATATCATACCATATTTGTGAAACATTATGGTAACATCATTGCTCATTATTGGGAATGTTTTTCCTGATCAAGTCCCAGGTGACATTTCTACCTAATGTTTCCACATCAAGGATAGTTCTATGTTCTGAATAATTCCATGTCATGGAAGAGATTAGGTTCCCTTGGCCTTATTCTTTCCTGAGCACTATCACATTTTTAAAAAGACAATTATAATTTATAAATGTGTAACAGATCAAAATCATTTCCAGATGACGTGCTGTTGATATGTGAATCCATCCCTCCCCTACCTTCCCTCATCATTCTCTGCTATCACATTTCTATGCACTAGGGTTCTCTTGACGCTTGGAGATGTGGTTAACTTTTGCCGTGACATCTGTGCCAGGACCACACCCTATATCTTTATGCTCCTCTCTGCCTCCAGGCCTCTGTGTCCATCATGTGCTTTTTCCTTCTGCTCAGCATCAAACCTATATAAGAACTGAGCTGTATTTCACATGAAATTCAAGAACATGTAACACATGTGATTTTGGTTACTTTACTAGAATGTTGAAGAGCTCTGGGGAAGATTCACATTAACCATGTGCCATGTGGTCTTTTGTTACCCTTGTAGCACTGACTTCTCACCATGGCACAGCTCCATGTGGAGTATCCACCTTTCACCATTGGTGCTTTCACTGCTTCCTTGTGGGTGTGGCTGCCTTTAATCGTGAAGCCCTCTGGGCCTGTCTCCCATGACTTATCCTCTGATAAGTTTTTAGGAGTGGCATTTTTTTCTAACTTGCTTCCATTTGCTTTTCAGTATAAATTGTTATACACAAAGATACTTATTCTTTAATTTATTCACTCATTTGTTTAGCAATCCACATATGTATGTATGTATGTGTATATGTCTCCTATGTACTGGACCCTCACAATAGTAAATAAATAGGAACAGTCTCTCATTCATGTTAAAGTAGCTCAAATTAGGATAGAAGAAATTCAATTTATGGTGCTGGAGATCCACCCCATATCCTTGAATATGCTAATTAAATGCTCTAGCACTGAGCTACATCCACAGCCCCTTAAATGTTACCAGGAAAAACATGTGGTGAATTCCATGATTTGCACTATGCATAGCATTCTGTGGAAATCAAATGGAGCAGGCCCTAACCTAGTCTGGAGTGTAATGGTACAACCTAAGCCAAATCTTGAAAAATGAGTATAGGGTGGAGGGAGCAGCAAGAAAAGAAGTCCAGGCAGAGAGCAGTAGCAGCAGCAGAGACACTGAAGGAAAAAAATCCCGTGAAATGTGCAATGAAAGGATAATTGAGTATGTAGGTCAGTGGTAATATATGATCCTGGAAGTAAACAAAGAGAAGTTCCTGGGGAGCTTGTGTGCCATATTAGGGACTCTGGGTTTATTCTGGAACCATAAAGAAATGTTTCAAGCAGTTATGTGACAAGGTCAGATGCTGGAGGATGAACAATAAACATGCCTGAGACAGTTTGGGAGCCTAAGAATGTAAATGGAGGCTACACTGTGGCTCAGGCAAAGAGCTCATGTGCCTGAGCTGGGTCCTTGGTGCTAGGGACGGAGAGAAGGATGCAGGTTACATAAGTGTTTAAATTTAGAATCGACATGTTGTCTGAGTGTAGTTGAGAAAAGAAGAAAGGTCATTTAGTGGAAAGTTATTAATAATTAATAGACAAGCCAGAAGAAGGTCAGGTTTGAGAGCAAGTAAAATAAGTTTTGCAGTTAGGTAGGGGATTCAGGGGATTGAACATACTGGTAAATCCTGCTTGATCCCACTGGGGAAATCTAGCATGTAAATTAAGTATAATCTACCCAAACATAAATATATCTCATATTTATATATCTATATATTTATACATTTATATATCTATACCTGTGGCATCTACTTTTTCTCCTATATTATTTCCTATATTATTTTTGGTATCCAATAAATGTGAATTATGAGGATGTGGCCCTTTCTATTTAATCCCTGCAAAGTCACATCTATAGCTCTGTTTGAATGATAATAAAATACCTAACTTGTTTTTTTAAAGCTTAATGACATTACTTACAGAAGGAAATTTAAAATGTCACATATATGATTACCCAAATTTGGGATTGTGTAAAGTGATATAATGTCACAGAATGTTTTTCTACTTAGCCAACTACAGAAAAGTTGTATTAGTTGTGTTTACAATTAATTGATGGTTTCATTATAAATCGGAACCAAAAGAGATTGAGCTCTGCAGTTCTGAATGTCTTATTCCCCCTTTCACTGGTTTTCTAGATATTCCCAGTTGTAAATGGATAGAGTTGGCAATGTTTATATAACTTCTCCCCGCAGGGTACTGAAATCTGTGACTTGGGATCCCTGTCGAGCAGCCATTAGAATTTGAGCCCAGCATTAGGTTAAATCTATCTACACAAGCTTAAGGAATTCTGCTTGAGGCTCACTGATCAATACTCTATAGCTCTGTGCAGAACAAACTGTTAAGGTTCTCTCAGGAGGCAGACTGTCTAAATTAGAACAAACTAGTATAGATGGGGATTTAAGTGAGGGATATACAGACACTTAATTGGCATCAATCTAACTCTGGGACAATTTGGAAAATAAGGTGCTTTTTGATGCAGCTTGGAAAGGGTAAAAAAGCAAAATAATCCTTGCCTTACTGGGAAAGTTACAGCATTCAGTGTCCATAAATAAGGATTCTCTGATTTTGATTACCAAAACATGCTTCCTATCTTCCTCTTTTTGTTTCACGTAATTGCAATCCCCGCCACCATCATAGTCATCATAAAGGACTACCCTTGGATACTCAGATTTACCTGTGTTCAAGCCAGGAATTCTGGCTTCACAGCCTGCATTTCAAATTTTCATGCCATCCTACTTTTCTAATAGCCCAGAGATTCCGCAAAAAAAAAAAAAAGTAATAATAATATTGTACTTTTGAAATGGATTTGTTATCCATAAATTCTGCTTCTACTTGTATTCTAATTACACTTTTTATATAATATTGGAAGGTGATGCCAGAAGACTTAAGTTTTGTATTTTTTAAGTATTTGGGATAGCATACTTATAACCACCAGCTATGAAGCTAGAGTTATTTCCACATTGAATGTGTTAAATTACTAACGTATATTTCTAATTGTTATGCTTCTCTCCTTTAAATAAATCTATTTTATAATTTACCATATGTCCTTCTGTGTGTTCCAAGAAACTATAATTTTATAAACGTATGAGAGACATATTTTTCCAACTATTGCTCAATTGAGAAACAGCGGATATGAATAGGTTATGAAATTCTGCCTCAAGATCTCAAATGGTCAAAGCCATTGACATTGAAAGCTCTTATGTTCTACTTCAACCAGCAGAAGATGTGGTAAAGAAAAGCTGCAAAGCACATTGTGTATCCAGCAAGCTAACTGCCATCTTTGAGGTTTCTCAGATCCAAGTGCCAAGTGAAACCTCTGCTCTTAGGGAAATTAGCCAACTGCCAAGGTGGTTTTACAGTTTTCAGAGACAGAGAAATTAGTTTTTCAGCCTTATATAAATCAGTGTTCACCAGTGATAGTCTGTGCTAATGAAGATGGTTCTTTGAATGAGCTGCCTGCAGACGTAGGTCTTCAGGGGTAGAAAGTTGATTTTATGTCACAAAACTGACATGTGTCAGTATGGTTTTGTTCTAAATAGATTTGTCTTGGTTCTATAAAGCAAACTCCATTTCTTCATGTTCTTGATGTTTCTCGTCTCCAAAATATAAATAAACAAAAAGCACACAAATCCAATATCTCTAAGCACTATCTGTGGGCTATTATTTTTACGTTTAGCATGACAGTGCTTTCAAGCAACAACAAATCAGTTTTTAGAGGAAGTGTATTGTGATAGAATTGGAGTCTGAGTGTATGTGATGTGATGCTTCATATCTCTTTTCTTCAACTTGACTCTTCAGGCTGGTAATACTTTTAGAGGGCCCATGCCAGAGAGTACACCACAGAACCTTTCACATATCCATTGTATTAGTCAGCTTTCTCATTATTGGTTCAAAATACCTGTCACTCACAATTTAAAGGAGGACAGGCTTATTTTCAGCTCATGATTTCAGAGGTTTCAGTCCATGGTTGATGGAAAGGCATGGTAGAGAAAAACTATTCAATTCATGGCATCAGAAAAACAAAAAGGAGGGGAGGAGCCAGAGAGGAAGCAGCTAGGGAACCGATATAGCCCCTAAGGTCAAGCTCCATGACACCCAGACACACCCAGAAGTGTGCTTTACTAATCTCACAAGCCAATCAAATTGACAATCAAGATTGACTATCACATCCATCTAATATAAAAAGTCAAGGGCCAAGACAGTTGCCATGTGGGCTACTTAAAGGGAGATGAAGCCTTTTCCCTCCCCTGCAACACTTGCTCAGGTATGCCTCAGCTAGCTAGCACTCTGGAAGACATGGTGGATTATCTCTAGTCTTCTTTCCTTTGCCTTGCGTTCTGCTGCCCACTCTAGTGTGCAGGTCAAGGTCCAATTTCTCTAAGACTCCTTCAGACAAAATTAGGAGCCTCTTCTACTAGATTGAATTCTTTCCCTGAAGTTCTTATCACATTTGACATATTAGAATCCATTTATGTGTTTAAGGGTCTGAATTCTCACCAGATTGAACTCCTTGAAGGAGGAGTATGTATAAGTCCTTTTCATATTCACTGTGCTAAACTGATGTCTTTAGATATTTAATATGTGTCCATGGCATAAAGTCAGAAAATAAAAGCAGGAAAGTTTGTTTTGCCCAGTGGCACCAAGGACTAGTTCCACAGGGACTGTTCAGCTGGGACTTCCCTGGCGATTTCAGCCCGGGAAAGCCTGCCCTGCCTGTAGTTGTATCTGAATCTCTACCCAGTCTGTTCTATTTCAGCAAATACAGAGTCTGCCCAAAAAGTGTATACATCAGGAAAATTAAAAAATTGTATAAATCTTTCAATACTAAATTTATTGAGACAGCATGAGATTAATACAAGTTACCTTTGGTCTCTACAATTACAAGAGGTGCTCGAAGTGGTGGCCATGAGCTTCCAGACATTTAGTAGTACAGCAAACCCTTGAAGTGTATATACATTTTTTTGGTGGACTCTGTATATAATCCCAGCTTGTCAAAATAGCAGAGATTTTACTAACAGTTTTCTTGACAATTGACTTACCGTGATAACTGTGGACAGGTCTAGATTGAAATCTTAGCTCACAACCCATGTGATCTGGAACAAGATCATTTATCTCTCTGAGCTTCAGTTTTGTCTCCTGTTAAATGTTCATAATAAAACCCTAATCATAGATTTCTTCCTGTGAAGAATATCAGTGCTATGTGTTGGGTACATATAATGTAGGAATACAGTAGTGCTTGACAAATATTTATTGAGTGAATATACATAATACCTTGAATGTAGGAAGTTCTCATTTTCCTACTCCCATCCCTAGACACTTACTCTTCAGGTCTCGGGTTCATTTTACCGACACCTCAGAGAAGGCTGAAACCCTCTGGCGCCCTCTTTATGCCTCTTTTATAGCACTTAATGCAATAATTCATTAATAGTATAGCAAAAGTTTCTGTTTAATAAAATCTTTTATAATGTAAGCACATAAATCCAGGGACTATTAACTAATTTATCTTTAATACCTACTACATATTTGTCTCACAATAAATACTGATTAAATAAAAACTAACACTATTCAAACTTTTAAATGTATCCTCCAATTTAGATTCACCCCAAAATAACTCAACAACTAAGGCTTTCTCACTCAACTCCTTCAGTGCCAACATTAAGAAAACTGCTCCCATTCTGTCACAGAACATGTTATCTCAACTGCTTTGCCATGATCAGAAAAAGATTCTTCCATGAATTTCCTTTCCAGGATAAATATATGTTTTTTGGTTTGCTTACTGATGAATTTAACTATTAATTTGATCACTGACTTTTTTCTGGTTTTTCATATTCTCAAAAATTCTCTTTCCATTAGACATATATTCCTTCACCTGATACTCACTGTTGTGACAGCCATTCTTCTACACAGTGTAGAGAGATTTCAAGATGTGTGGAATACAGTTATTATAGTCCAGGAACTTATAAAATACTAGAAGAAATAAAACATGTGAAGGTTATTAAAGTACAAGACTATGGGATAAATACTTTGAAAAGCATATAAACCATAGGCTACAGAAATTTTCTCTGTTGTTACTTCTACTGTATCCTCACCTTTCCCTGGATTCTCATCAAATAAATATAGTGAAGTTTAACTGAAGTCATTTGCTGGGTGTGTTTTTTCGTTAAGGCCTGTCCTGTCTTCCATCCTTAGCATTGCAATGTGTTCATCTTCACTACCACCATTATTCCCTTCTGGCTCCTCACTCCATTTATTCTACAGTACTCATGGGTTTTTTACACTATATATTGAACATAAGTTCAATATTATGCTATTCCTTATTGTTGGTCTCTTCCCACTAGAGCGTGAATTTCAGATGGACCAGGATGTGTTGATCATTGATTTATCCTAGAACAAGCACAGGATTTGGGGAGGCATTTGATGGATAATTGTTGAGTAAATCTATTTTTTCACTTAAAATATTTTATTTACACATGTATTTTCCAAGAAACTCATTAATTTAAATTAAAAAATTATGAAGTAAAGGTTTACAGCTCTAATAATCCTTATATACCCTACTATATTTGTTAATGTTAATATGTCCTAATGTAAAGTTATTTTCCTTTTCCTAACTTATAGCAGTATATTTTCTTCCAAAGTCATCATATATATTTTTAGACACATTATAGAAATTAGATGATTTAGGGCTGAGGATACAGCTCAGTGGTAGAGCACTTGCCTAGCATGTACAGGGTTCTGGATTCAATCTCTGGTTCCACAAAAAAAAAAAAAAAAAAAAAAAATCAAAGACTTAAAGGATATAAAGAAAGAACATAATCTGAAATAAATTCAGATGTACATATTCAGAGAATGATAATGAAGTTTAAGAATATGTTTTAAAGATCAATACATCATCCTTTCCATTCTCAATCTCCATGTAGTATAGGTTCTGGGCCCTTGGGTCCATCTTTTTCTTTGATAACTGGCTTAACATCATCTGGAAATTTTTTCTAAAATGAGAACCTTTGGGTGCATCAAAATGATCTAATGGTAGTGTGAGCTTCTTGAGGGATGGTTTGATGGGCTCAGATTTTCCTTCTGGAGAAGAACTGATTTTCTTCAATGAATGACAGAGAGGGGGTGACCTTTTGGCCTCTGCAGTTACAAAAGGTGCTCAAAGTGGTGGCCATTAGCTTCCAGACATGTATTGGCACTGCAAACTGCTACTAGGGTGACCTTGGTCATTGAGATTGCTGCACTTGCATTTCCAATTTCTGCTCGAAGGGCTGGCAGTGTAATGGGTTTTCTGTGATATATGACATCCTCTAGGATCCCCCATGTGAGGGTAACACCATTTGACACTCTCTAAGAGGTGGCATGGACTCGGGCAAGCAAACCTTTGAGCCTGGATATGATCATGATGCAACTCCAGTGGCACCTGCCCACTTGCAGCTGAGGGGAGAGCGGGGGGAGAGAGGAGGGAGGAGAGAGAGTGGGACAAGGGATGGGGGGAGGCACCTCTATATGCCCCTGAATAAACTTACTAAATGAATTAGAGGTTAGCAATTAAACACTGAAATTTTGGACAGATGGTCAGGATTGAATCTTGGCTCTACCACTTTTGGCTTTTATGATCTCAGATGTTTTACTTTAAACTTTTCATTTCCAAGCAGTATCTGCCTCCCAGAATTGTTGGGAGGATAAAATACGTGATATACGTAGACCAGCAAGCCCAGAGTGAGGACTGAATGTTGGGTGCTTTTAAAATTGTCACTCTTCTTTTCTATACCTGCTTAAATCATACTTCATTTTTCTATTTAAGAAAACAACAACTAAAAATGTTAGTACATAATGGTCTCTAAAATAATGGTCCTGCCTTTTGAATTTCATGACTTTGAGGAATGAAACAAAATATGAGTTAAAATCAGTTTAACTAGAATAAAATCCAATATATATTATTGTAAAATATGTCCCCAGTCTATGCAACTCATCTGAAGTGACTTCAAGGTCTAATATGTTTCATGCAAAGAGTCAATGCAGGATAAACAAGAGTGACTTGATCATTGGCCTGAGCGATTAATCTTAGGAAGTGACGGTGAACCTTTCAGAGACAAGTGCCCAGACTGCAACCCAAAACTCACTTACATATCGCAAAGTGCCAACACTGCAATTAAACCTGAATACTGAGGTTTTAGCTTGGAAAAAAGCAATCATACATTAACATCTTTTGTCTTAAAAGAAAAGCAACACTCATGCTGTAGGTTTGCCACCACTGATCTAGGGATAACTAATGAAACGATTCAGTTGTTTTAACAAACGTGCTGTGAGTCTGCCATGGCATGAGCACAGTGACAGTGCTTGGTTTTATTGTTTCTACAGCAAGGAAAGAAGCAGTTCCTGCCTTGAAGGAGAAACTGTACTGTGAGAATCTAAAAGTAGAGAAGGGACCCTAAATGAGAGAGGTAGGAGTAGGGCAATAAGTGAGAAGTGAGAAGGTGATTATTAGAAAACTCTCTGAAAGAGATGGTCCTTGAGTTGGCCGTTATCTTTATTTCTTTTTTCAAAAATGGAGACACATCATTGGCACTTGGATGCTTGGGTTTACCATAAAAATGAGACAGGGATTTGAGTTTGTTGAATTTTGAAGGAACAGATGTGTAGAAGCTTAGATAATTTGGATATTTTCAGCTGGCTGACATTGAATTACATATAAAACAATATATCTCAGGTGGGTGTAACTGAGGAGTTTAATTTGAAAGCCGTGTGACTGTGAGAAGCTCTGTGTGCCTCCCTGACACAAAATTAATCCTTTATGAATAGTTATTGAGTGAATAACTGAATATCCTTTAGCAAAAATATTCATTAATAGTGATACTTGGTAAAGGGACTTTAACAGTAGACTCATATGAATGTTACTTGTTACAGTGAATTAACAGTCTGTGACTTTAAGGGAACAGATGGTCATTGAGAAGTAGAGTACTATTTGGTACTATTTCTCAAAAGTCCGTATAGACTCCTGGTTCCTCCAAACCTCCAAATGTGATCAGTTCTGCCTTGGCTCTGAATCACCTCTCACACTGGTCCAGAAATCTCTGTGTGGGAGTGCTAGTGCTAAGAGCATGTGCTGGTAGCACATTACATATCAGAACTCTAAAAGCGCTCTTGGTGGTTTCCCATCTAGTTACAACCAATTACTATAATCCTATACAACAACTGAAACATCTCCTCATTTCTTTTAATCCCCAAGCATTTGATGTTTCTACCATGTAATTTACATTTAATTGTAAGTTGTTTTGCATCACTTAATAGTCTTATGTATGAATGTTTTGCCTGCAAAAGAAGATTAAAATAAAACTCCTTTAAGATCAGGGGTTCACTGCACAGCAGGGGGCATAGACATAACGTAAACCATGGATACTGACTTTACCACAGTCTGATTTAACCATCTTCCCAGCAAAGAAGGGCAATCTATGTGCATCTCCGTCTTCTGATCTTTGCCTAGAGGAATTAATGTAACGAGTTATTGGGAGTTTGTGAATGAAGCAAGGTTTTCAGTCAGACAATGCAATTTAAAGAACAAAAAACTTCTGAATGAGCAGTAGATTTGGAAAAAGAGTTTGAATTTGGGCAGGGCAAAGAATTGTGCCACACATTTTGCGTTGGAAAAAATTCTGCTTTACTCTAGAGAATAAATATGTTCTTTGAAGTCTTTTTTTTCCTCTGAGTATATATTCAAATGCTGTCTGTGTCTGAATTGCCTCTGCTTCTTGGAATCCTTAAGGCAATAACTTTTGATGTCTTACTTAAATATCCCTTTATCTCTTAGAAATGATTCAAATATTCAATGGAACAGTGGTATAAATCTTAATCCATGGACTACTTCTGGTTTATTGAAGCAATCTTATTCAGGCTCTTTTCCTTTATCTGTTCACTAAGAGATCTGTTCACTAGAACTTTAACATCGTCACAAAAAAACTAGGTAAAAGGAAAAATAACTTTTGTTCTCCTTATTAAAAAATATATATTTTATCAAAACTTGAGGAACATACATGCTAATACCTTTGTTCATTGGGTCCCTCTCCAAGGTCTTAGTCAAAATGAACCAAAGCCATCATTTTAACTAACTCATAATTACTGTTTTGAATGATAGAGTCTTTCTTTATGGGTAAATATTGAATCCAGAATAAAACTTCTTTTCATTTGTTTCCCTATAATTTGCAAATGCTTGTGATTTCTCTTGTGTTTCCATTCAGTTTGATCTTGAAGTAAATACACAAAACTGCTTAAAACCTTATCAGTCTTCCTATTTTGGCTAAATTTTAATAATCGAATTTCATAGGCCACCTGAATATATAAATAACACTGAGGAAAGAAGTAGAAAACATCACAAATCCAAAGACTTCACCCGAAGTGTATTGAAATTAGAGTTCCTTGCTAAAAGCTCTGGACATTGGGTGAAATCATCTCACTGTTTCATTGGTTTATTTTAGTTTGGAACCAGCTTGTGGAAATAGACTCGAAATTGTAGGGGCCAAGTTAGTCTTGGCATGATTTTTAAAGTTAAATCTTTGCCTATGTTGCAAATAACTTGATGGCTATGTCTCCCATGAATTGAGATCTCAGCTATTTTCTCTTGTTTTTTGTTTTTTTCAGTTTATGATATTCTTTCAAATACCCAGGTCACTTATTTCTAGTCCTCCTCAACTCCTCAGCCCTCCTTTAACATTTTGCTCTTAATCAGAATCTCTAAAAATGAGCCGCCGAAAGCTGGAAGAAAATGGAATTAAAAAACGGAGTTTGTTAAGTGCTTCTTGATCAATTGAAGATGTTTTTGTGTTGTCTGACATGTCACTGAGGGTTTGATGACTCCATCCTTTTCTTGTACCTCCCTGGCCATTTGTTCTGGATCGGCTATCATCCTTTTCACTCAGGAATATGCGCTATTACCTCTGGGGAATCAGCCTAGAGCAGTGGTATGTGGCCATCTACAGGGAGAAAGAAATAACCTTTATATGGAGTGCTTTCTTGTGCAAATATTAGCCTTGTTAGGAGACATCCAGTTTATATTTATTAAATATCTATAATATCTCTTTCTTCTTATTTTATTCATTGAATAAGTATTATTGAACAGCTGCTATGCACCAGACATTGTTCTATATCATTCTTCTATATCCTCAAATTGTAATCAGTTCTGTTTTTATATTGTATTACTTAACAAAATACACTACTGGTAGAATCTTTCTTCCTGTTGGGTTTTAGCAAAATAGCATAAAGACCGCGAGATTGAGATATGGAATAATATTCTATCAGAAAACCAGCTAAGTACTTTCTGGTTGTGTTACTTCAGGCAAGTTAATGAACTTTGCTAAGCTTCACTTACTTCATCTTTACAACAGGGATAATAATAATACTTACCTCCAGTTTGTGAAGAAGAAATGAGAAAAAATGGACATGTAGTAGATTGCACTTGGCTGGAGAGGCAAGTACGCACTCGGTAGATGTTATTTGACCACTACTATTAAATCACGGTGCTGGGCTAGTTGACAGTTACAACACTTTCCAGCATTTATGGAACAAATGCCTATGGATTGTACTTGGACAGCGAGAGAGACACCAGCATGTGGCCTATATGTCACAAACAAAAGCCCTGGAACACAGTCCAGCAATGGTGAGGGGGCAGATTCTGTAAATGCCTTCCAGCATATGTGTGTCACTCCATGTCTCAGCTGCAGCCAGTGTCACTAATGTCATCTCTCTTTCTGTTTTAGGTAAGTACATCCCCATTACTGAAGCTTTTGGCAGATGGGTAAGTCTTGGTGCTGGAGTTGTGCCTGTCTATTTGCATACTTGGACCAGCTGGGCCAGACAGCGTGCTTGCTGCAGTCAGACAAATGCCTTCGTGTTA
The DNA here is from genome assembly GCA_028451465.1 of Erethizon dorsatum. Taxonomy (NCBI): domain Eukaryota; kingdom Metazoa; phylum Chordata; class Mammalia; order Rodentia; family Erethizontidae; genus Erethizon; species Erethizon dorsatum. Next base: position 99,918,839 of record CM051833.1, on the reverse strand, counting down.
TCCAGCAAGAGATCTGGAAAGTTAATGGCACTCCCCACATGCTTTCCATCTCAGTTTCAAACCTTTGGCAGAATGAAACACATCATTATGTTAAATTGGATAAAATGTTATGTTTTATCTAAATAACTGGAGATTGGGCCTTTTACTCTGTCAGTAAGAGTATTTGTAAGTTTTTAGGACAAACCAACTTGCATTTTTTTTACTAGGAATCAAAAATACTCTCTGAAGTAAACATACAAACATTTTTTTTCTGTGTACAAAAGATGGATAAGTTTTTCTGTGCATAAAGAACATATATTCCATTATTAGATTAATAAAATGTAATTTTATGCCAAATAGAAGAAGTGACCAATGGCCCTGTAAGACAGACCATGTGTGCTGAATATTATAAAGGCGATTCCTGTTGAGTGAGATTGACCTGCTTAAATTAATATTTCTGTAGTTGGCTGTAATTTATCAGTATAGAAGATTGAACTGGAAGAAATGACCTCAAATCACAAGGGATTTAGTATAGATTTAAGTCAGATGTGAAAGATGATTAAGCTGTGAAACAATTCACAAAAGGAAGTTAGGAAATCTCTGTCACTCCTGAACTTTAAAATGACACAGATAGTTAAGAAATTAAATTTGATCCCATCTTGAGGCAAAGTATTGAGTTGAATAGCTGTCCTCAATGTTCAAATCCCAATTTGTTCTTCAGGTTAAAATCCTACCATTTGCTCCATATTCTGTACCCTGCATTGTAGTCTGTGTCTTCCAATGATAATCAGATGTTCAAAAGGGATTAGAAAAATATAAGGATGTTAGGAAATGTCCTCCTTAGAGAATACAGTGAGTGTGCCCATTAAGGCTGAGTGAACCTCAGACCATCATACCAGTTTAATCCTGAGAGAAGAGAGAGAGAGGAGCTGGGTGGAAGCACCCTAGATTGTGTTAGGCAAAGCCATGTCTTCAAGCACAAAGAGAGTGGTTCCATTTTTCTTGTGAATAAATCAATGTCCTGGCTGTGCCCAGTCATGTTGGAGAGCAAACCATGGGAGGTGTGGATTTTGCTCCAATGCAGCAAAGGATATCAGAGGCTGCTGCAGCTTGATTCTTGGCCAGTTGGGATCTCTCTAGTTAGAGTTTGTAGCACATTCTTATAGCCACACATGAGGCTCCTAGGTCTTGGTCATTTGTGTTTCTTAGCCTCACTTCTAATGCCTTCTTTCATGTTATATTTGGCCCACGTACTATTCTTTCTTCATGCCCAAATCAGTTCTAATTTTCTTCATGGAGATTATCCTGGATAATGCATTAGCTGGGGCCGACCACTTTCTTTTGGAATTCTGTAATCCTTTGCATTTTCCTATGGTGGTTTTATTTTTTATTCATTTGTTTTTTTAAAAAATGATACTGCTCATGCTGTGCTCTTAGGGTAGAGTGAGGGTTATAGAAAAACAAAAGAAATAATGACACTCCAAAGGGAGAGACAACACTGTAAAATTGTTAATTAAAATACAGCATAGAAAGATTGGAAGTATGAGCAAGGAGATAGGAGATAGAAGGAGACAGAAGAAGAAAGAGTGAGCAATTGTGGGAGAAAAGATGGCACTGCAAGATTTGGTACTAAGCCTCCTGTCTCGAAGCATGAATAGCTAGTTAGGGGCTGATCATTGAATGGGCAACATGTTTGAGGCCATGGTAGTGTGAAGGACAGACAAGAGGTAGAGTACAGAGAGGCGGACATGGAGAAAGGTGAGTCTGAAAATGATCCTAAAGCCAGATTATTTGTAATTTCTGGTCTTGGTAAGCAGTTTGGCCTTTTTTCTATGAGCTTTAGTTTAATTCAGGATGTCTAAAAGTCATTTGAGCCTGGTTGAATCACAAATATGTAGATAATTTCCTTTATGACTTAGCAAAGGGATGATTTTTACAAAAACAGATTACTATATATTTAAATATGCTATGTATGTTTAAGGACTATGCATAAATAAATTACAATGAAGCAATCACATTTTAATAAAATAGGATAAAACTAGTGTATAAGGCCTAAAGGTAAGGAGAAGATTTAGCAGACTTTCCTCTTGGGTGTGAGACTCATCACAAGTCACCATTTCTGTACTCTGTGGTTGTAAAAACATAACTAGAAAATCTAGTTGTACTCCAAATATGTTAAGTATCGTAAAGTGGGATTTTATGATCAGTGTGCTTTGTACTGATTGTGAAAGCAGTTACAGAAATTTCACCAGACTGTCACCTTCATAAGCTCTAAAGTCAATGTATTTTTCCATTTTATAAAACTGTTAATATGATTTGTGTTTTTTATTTCATTAATCAATGATTGATTCTGCTTCTGGGAATTACACCAGGACTAAGGATGTACTCTTGACACTTAGCTACACTCTGAATACCTTGTGATTTTCATTTTAAAGAAAGCAACCTAAAATGAGGGAAATTATTTCTTTCTTCAATAAATTATCAGTGTAGAAATAACTTTTTAAGCAAAAGTGGTTCAGGGTATGAGAACAATTAAGCTATTTAATTATATCAAAAATAGAAGAGGGTATAGTGCCTTTGCCTGAAACTCAGGTTATTTCACATTCATGTAAATCAACATATGTCTATGTAAGCACATGGTTACAAATAACTCCCAGCTGTTTAGACCAGCCCTTATTAATGGCTTCTGAACATTTTCACGGATATGTGATGCTGCTTTTTCATTACTTTGTACTTTCTAGTACATGCCCAGAATCAACTTATAGACTGCATCAATTTTTAAGCACCATTTTTGCATAAATAACTTAAAAAGTGAGAAAATTGTATTACAACGGGCCAAATACTACAGAAGCACATGGTTTGTCAAAAATATGCAGATTTCATAATTTGCAGCATGGGATTTTCATCTACTGATAAGTATTTCTAAGATATAGTTGGCTTTACTTACTCATGAGGGAAGATTTTTCTTCAAGAAGAAAGAAAGGAGGAAAATAAGAAGGCTAGAGAGAATAAGTTTTGTAATAGTAGCTGTGTAGCTTCTGGAAAAACAGAAGTTTTTCATCAATGGTTTCTTGAGGGAATTGAAAAATGATAAATTGAGTACATGCATATATACATACTAGTAAAATTAAGCCATTAGGATAAAAAAAATCAAAGTACAGTGTTTTCAGACATTTTTTTGTAATGAACTACAGAAATTTAGTTTCATTCTGACCAAGAACAAATATATATATAGTAGTGATATAATATATAATATATAATATATAAAATGTATTATATATAGATAGATTTGTATATAATTGCTTACAAATGTCAAAAATAAATATTAACTTTACATAGTATGATTCATTCTGACAGTCTCCTATTTCAACCCATTAAAATATGCTGATCATAGTCTATGAAGTAGATTTTATGACCTGCACATAGTTTGAAAAATAGTGTATTTTTGTGTTGTTATTTAGAAATGAATCTATCAGAGTCATTTATTACAATGGGCCTGAAAAAAAGGTGAAGAATCTACTTTTGCACTAACAAAGGAATTTATTTTAAATTTTAATTTGACATAATTTCAGATTTACTGTACACTTACAAAAATAGCACAAAGAATTCCTGGATACTCTTCACAAAAATTCTCCAGATATTAACATTTTATTACATTTACTTTATTCAATCCATCTCTCCCTCTCCTCTCCTTTCTCTCTTTTATTCTCTCATTGGTATTGTCTGTCTGTCCATCCAGCCATCTATCCATCTGCACGTGCACACACACACACACACACACACACACACACACAATTTGCTTCTTTATTTTTTAAATTCTAAACTGTCTAAGAGTAAGTTACAGACTTTTACCTCTAAATACTTAAGTACTTCTTGAAAACATGGAATTATCTTACATAACTGTGGTGCAGTAGTCAAAATTAGCAAATTATCATTGATAAAATGTTACCAGCTGATCTACAGACCTTATTTCAAATTTCAATAATTTTCCTGACAACACTCTTTCTAGCAAAAGAAAATACGATATTATGCTTTGCAATCAGTTGTCGCATCTATTTCATATTCCTTAAACTACAATAGTTTCTGAGGCTTTCATTATATTTCATGACACTGATATTTTTGAAAAGTGTGGGTCAATTATTTTCTGTCTGTTTGGGCTGTGCTGACAAGCTCCATAGAACGTAGGGTTTATTAACAACAGAAACTTACTTTCCATAGTTCTGGAGGTTGGGAAAGTCCATGATGTGGGCTCTGGCAGATTCTGTGTCTGGCCAGGGCTGACATCTGGTTTACATACAGCTGTTTCCTCACTGTGTCTTTCATGGAGGGAAGGGGAAGGAAGTTTTCTGGGCTCTCTTATAAGGGTACTAATCCATTCATGAAGGCTCTGCCCTGTAATCTAATGACTTGAAAAAGGCCCATCTCCAAATACCATCACACTGAGGGTTAGATTTCATCCTATGAATTTGGCAAAGAGGTAGGGGTGCGGAAGAGACATCAACATTCAGTCTATAGCATAGATTTTCCTGCAGTTTGAATTTGTTTTATGTTCCCCTGGGGTTGTGATTTAGGCCATACATTTAAAAAATTATAATATTTGATACATAATAATTTTGTATATTGATGGAGTACAGGGTAATATTTCAATACCTACGAAGAGTATGATCAGATCAAAGTAATGGCATATCTGTCATCTCAAATATTTATCATTTCTGTGTGTTGGGAACATAAAAAATCTACTAGCTATTTTGAAATATGCAGTTAATTGTTGTCAACCATAATTATTTTATTGTTCTTCTAAAAACATTAGAAATTATTCTTTGTATTCAACTGAATCTCTGTGCCTATTAACAATCCTCTATCTCATCTCCCAGTAACTCTTCCAAACCTCTGCTCATCACTATTCTACCCATTGTATGTCTATCAAGTTCAATCTTTTCAGTTTTTACTTGTGAATGAGAATACAGGTCATATAATTTTGGCAGGAATATCCCAGGAATGATGCTAGATTCATGTATTCAGAGGCACATGCTGTTGTTGACTTAGCTGATAGTTTTAGTTTTGAATAGCTGATTAAAATCGTGTGTCTGCCAGAGCTTTTCACTGTAAAGTTACTATTTTCTCCCTCTGTAATTAAAAAAAATGTTCTGCAAGATGATAATTTGAGACCATATAAATATCGTGTTATTCCTCAAGTTTTTTCCCAATAGACTTCAAATCCATTCCTAATTCTTGCCCAACTCAGTTAGTATATGTTGGTTGTTGTCTTAGTCTGTTTTTTGTTGCTGTAATAGAATACCACCAACTGGGTAATTTATAATGAATGGAAATTGATTTGGTTCACAGTGTAGGAGAATGTGGTCAAAAGCAGTAAAATAAAATAAACTGAGAAGTATTGTGTTCTTAATGGGAAAGTAACAAGTGTATCAAGATACTGAGTTATGTTTCATTTGGAATGGAAGGGCATCCTTCCTTCAAACCATGGTTACTATGGCACCCAGACAGCAAGTCCTTGAAATGTTTCCAGGGTTAGTAACTTTGAAATTAAATTTTATTCCCTTTTATATTATGAAGTTATATAGATAATTATGTCATTATAAGAGAGGCCAATCAGGTAATAAATATTATGGTTTAACAATAAATACAGGATTATTATTGTCTTGCCATATTAGAGAAAGTAATGAAGGGAATAAAGCTCGTTTCCATATCTTTCCTAAAATTAGTTTGAAAATGTATTGGAAACAGACTGGAAGCATTAGAAAGATTGATAATAACCAGTGTAAGGAAGGAACAAGGATCAGGTACACATATATTTGAGAGACTATAAACGGACTACTGTTACAAAAGTAATTGTAACACTCAGGTCAAAATGTTCATTCTCTTCAGATGTAGCAATTCCCCTTTAGACATTTGTCCTTAGGTAATAATTAGAGAAATGGTTGAAGATAATTGTGTAAGGACGCTTATCAATAAATTAATAACAGTCAAAATTAAGAAGGTGAATATGTGCTAATAACAGACTATTTAAAATTGTGGTATCTCCAGATATTTATAAACTGATGATATTTGCTTTAGAAATTGTCACAATACTATACATTATACAATTCCTTATCCATTTTTAAGTATTTATACTAAAAGTATGAAACAAGTTTGGAGTTATAGTATATTCTTTACTTCCTTGTATCTATGTTTATACTTTAAGTAAATTTAAAGATGCTAGTATTGCTTTTACAATAAAAGTTATAAAAGAATATAATAAAAATTATCTACTATGATTTAATTATCTACTTGATTTAATATCACATTGCCAAAAATTAGGGAGTCATGTTTCTTAAAAACAAAATAAGACTACTTCTTAAGTTGTTTGGTACTGAGTTTAAAGTATTTGATAAATTCTTGAGGATTGACTTATCATTTTAGTGGCGTGGCCATGGCAGTTCGTGCAGGTACCACTGTTTTAAGCAGCCGTGCCAGCATTCATTCATTTTCTGATTCAGCATACATTGAGCACTTACTACATGCTTAGTAGAACTCCAGAATAAAATGACAAATAAGATTTTTGGTGGCCCAAGAACTAAAGTCTAGTAGAGGAGATAATTACAAACATGAAAATAAGTGTTAAGCTTTGCCGAAGTGTGAACAATGTGGTCAGGAACACAGGACTTAACAGTTAACTACTCATGGGTGAGAGGAGTGTGAGGGGACAAATGATTGGGCATTGGAACAATCACAATCTCTGGATTGCTTGGTTGGCTGAAGACTAATCTGGATACCTTTTCCCTTTCTAACTCTCCTATTAAACACCATTATGGTAATTGCAATAGACATTCTTCTCTTTGTAAGTTAGTCTTTGACAATAAGAGTCTTAGCATCATGTAGAATTGCCGTTCTGCATGTCAGTTCTGAATGTAGTGGGTGAAGAAGCTGTTTGGCCGAAATTTATATTTTGAGAAATCCACAGTGCTGTTGTTCTATCTCAGAACATTTTCGCCAGTGTACCTTGGCTTTCCGTGCATGCGCATTGCTCGCCTGTCCCCAGTGACTCAGGTTGGTTGCTGTCTCTGTTAGTGTCCAAGTTAATAAGATGATTAATACAAAATGAACCTTCAGTTTCCACTTAGAAAGGCTAGATCAAAGCTAAGCAGTGTGCTATTTAGGTGGATCAAGAGTGGCCAGATCACTGGAATACTGATGGCATGTAAATTAAATCATGGATGTGAGCCTGCAAAGTGGTGGAGAGAAGTTTTAACTTGGCCCATCCAGTCTTTGTCTTCTGTACATGTATCTTAGAGCGATAATGCCTATATTTTAATTATGACTTTCTACGCGTATGTATGAACATAGTTACTGATGTTCTTAAAAAATATTCATCAAATAACTTTTTCAATTCACAAGATTGATGTGTTTGGAGATACAGCTGTTCTTTTTTCTTTTCTGTTTCCCCTTTAAAGCTTCATACATTTTCTTTCCTATTGCTGTATCATTCAATCTAATATACACTTTAATGGAAATACTTTATATATACTCAAGCTATTTAACTTTACCTAATTTCTGATACTACACAGAATTGACTTCATATAGATAAAATGGATTTTGTACTCTGAAATTATGAAATACTTCAGGTATTAGCACCTCTCTGCTGGTTCATCAGTTTATCACTAATTTACTGTGGCCCTTGGTGTAATCTCTATCATAAAACAGAAGTAGACTATTCTTAAACCCGTGCTTGGCACAGAGAGGACACTCATAAATAGCTGTTGATTAAATGAAAGAAAAAGGTGAATAAATGCTTTCGGCCCTTTGAAATACCTGAAAAGTATCTAGAAATATCAGATAGCTCAAGATCAGTGCTACCTATAAAGCTCACTCCTAAGGAAACTTTTCAAGTACATAACTATAGGGATTGATTTATTAAAACTAGTAATTTAAAACCTTTCCTAGTTGATTATATTTCCTTATTTGATAAGTATAATGCAGTTCACACATTTTATATAGAACTCATGTCCTATTTCACAAAAGTACATGCCTGTGTTACTAAACATTATATCTAAACTCAGCTTCCAAGTCCTTCTAAATTTAAATCTTTATGTCATACTATGATCTCTTAAAACTATATTTGTGACAAGTGTGATTCTTAATAGATATTTCAAAATTAGTTGGAGAATTGTTATTCTTTTTAAACAGCTGTGAGTACCAAAATTAGAACTTTGGGTGGTTAAAATGTACACAGAACATCTCCACGTACACAAGAGGAGACAGATCCAGTTACTTGCTCAGACTGAAAAGTAGAAGAGTCAGGATATGAACCCAGGTCAGGGGCCTCCAAAGTCCTTTTACTTCCACTCAAGTATTGCTTGGTTTGTTGCCAAAAATATTATGATTATTTATATGTCCACTGATAGTTCCTATTTTTTAACTACCTATATAAATTAGGGAGTCATGATAACTTTGTAACTTTTGGACAAAAATTATCTGAGTAACAAATATTTGTAGCTTCTTTAATGAAGTTTTATAGCTGACCTGCATGTATATATTGGCCAAAAAATAAAACATTTCATTACAACCCTATGAGATTGTTGTACTTAAAGAGTATTAATATGTTTACTATCTTAAATCAAAATTCATCAATACAAAAAAAGATAAATCTATTTGTTTTCATATTTTATTCAACAGAACAATTAAATATTTGGGGAATATTTACTTAAGAAATGGAGTATCTGAACGTTTTCATTGGAAATTATCTCATAGTTAGTTGAACTGCAAGTAGAGCTATTGTGTGTTTGATATGACACATATATGCCATGATTTACTGAGAAGTTGCTGGAGAGTATTAGTACTGGGGAAATTTTCCACACACTATTGGAAGGTAGGGTGCTTTACTGAGTCACATTGCTACGCTATATTAATTTATGCGTTGTGACTCAATGCCCACAATGAAAAAAGCATGTTTTAAACTGTGAACAATATGTTTTGTGTTACATGATTAAATCTCTTTTTATGCAATATTAAAACTACCCATTGAAAATACTTAGAAATAAAAGTTCTTCATCCCTGTGTTTTTGGTCAGTTCATCAAATGGTGGATTAACCATAATTTCTGTTAGAGGCACAGCCCATGGATGAGGTTATTTGGGTGTGGATACTCAAAATTCTAAACAGTTTAGAAGGCAACAATTCAAATACCAAACAAGTCATTGTGTCATTTGTAGAGAGAGCATCGTAGAAGTGCAGAAAAATCATAGAAAAAAAAGTATTTTTTCCACTGTAAGTAGAATCTCCAAAAATCATTTAGAGATACACATAAGCAATAGTTTATTGGTTCTTTAGAAATACCACAAGTTAAGACTGTACTGGCGGTAGGAGGGTTGGGTGAGGGGGAATGTGGAGATGAAAAAGATAAATCATGCAAGGGCCTTTTCTTTGTAGAACTTTTCCAGAGGGGGGAAAACTGACCCAAATCATTGCTGCAGTGTGAGCCTCTAACCTGGTTTAGGCAAGAAGAGTATCTTATTACTATAATAAACCAGATAAAAAGCAGGTGCTTTATCCTGACAGTGAAGAATACTTTTGGTTTGATATTGAATAATGTTTTAATCTTTAAGCCACATGCCATTTATTTCATCTAAATGTTTCCTTTGTGTTTTAAGTATTAAACAATTTAGGTTGCATCCTAGCAAGGTACCATTTAGAGTCAATAAAATAAAATATTTTTAAATACATATATTTTCAGAGAAGTGTTTGGAATTACATTTCAAAAGCTGAATAAATGTTTAATGAACCAAGGATATGGTTCATTGAAATTAAATATTCCATGTAAAATCATTTATTTTAGAAATGATATGACTAAACCAGTGGGAGGTCAAAGATACAAGTTGAACCCAAGAGAGAATGCCATGTTTTGTTGTTATAGCCCGTATATACTTTTAGTAATGACTATTGGATTGCCGTATGTAGCAAATAACCAGGCTATGTTCTGGGCCAAGAAATTTTTATTGTACAGTATTTCACTTCTTTCCATTCTAATGTGTGATCCAACTGTAATACTGTACATTAGAATACAGAATTTCAGAGAGAAATGTGCAGATGTGATTTCCTATCTGATCACTAGATGGCATCATGCTTCTCTTAGAAAAAAAGCTGCTCCGTGCAGTTCTGAATATTTCACATAGAAGCCTGGAAGATGAGACAACTGCACTTCCCATAGCGATTTGATTTATTAAAGTCATCAGAACAACAACAAGTACATGTTATTTTGCATTTCAAAAGGAGGTAATGATTGGCTTTGTATTGTGAAACATGCCCTGAGGAGATAGTTCAGAAAATCTATTTCATCTTTGTAAAATCAGAAACAAAGCTTGGAAAACTGAGTCCTAGTCAGTGAGCTGTCTTAAGAGAACAAAAATAATGGTGAATGTTGGAAAGCTTATATAGTCATTTTCTGTAAACCAAGTGAAAGATACATTGCATTCTGCCCAGTCTTGACACATAGTTGGGCCATTTACTGTCCCACCTAAAAAAGCCTTCCCAAGTTCCTAAAAGCACAGAACTACATGCAGATTGTTCATTTAACCTTCCTGATCAATGTTCTATACAACAACCTATGTATAAGTGAGGCAGAAGATTCCTTTGTGGGAAGTACTATTTGTGTGTTTGAAACTGCAGATTTCTTAGAAAGTTAAATTATAAGTAACTCAAAGGCTGTCTTCTCTTAGCCCTTACTTTATCAATAGAAAAATATGATGTAGCTATTTCATACCATCAAAACCTTAGCAGACCAAAACAGTAATACATTGGTTATTCATTTTCATGTTATTATTTCATGTTATGTTATTATTTCAATCAATATGTTGGTGCAATGGTCAGACTTCAGGAAGATGAGGCATCGTTAGCGCAAAATGTTTATATAGCCTTCCCTTTCTCCTTTGGCACTTGAATAATTATTTTATAGAATACTACAGTGGTAAGGGATTTTAAGCATCATGTGTAAAACTTCCATTTATTTGTTTTGCATCCTAGAATTTATGTATTATATCCTGTTGAGCAGTTCCTTTATGGATTTGAAGGCAAAAATGTCTACAGAAATAAAATGAAATAAAATGATATAAAATAAAATAAAATAAATATTATAATAATATTAAGTAATATTAAATAATAAAAATTAAAAGATGCAAAAATTACTAATGACAATATGCTTCGGGTTGGTAAATTTAATTGGCTGTTGGTATTTAAAGAATATATTCGTAAAACCAATTAATAGCCAAGTATTCATAGATTCAAAGGGAATAATATCAAGTTATTATCAAATTTAAGAACTGGATTTTTGTTTTGTTCATTGCAGTGAATCTTTGTGTCATGGGTGGTTTCAACTTTTCCTTTTCTTTCTCTTGGATGGCCCCAGGGAATCATCAGGTAAATGCTTGTTGGTTTTTCCATAGTAATTATCTGTGGGACATAATGTTTTCTAACTTTGGTGCCTCTTTATTTTCTTCAACTTTAGGAAGGATTTCAGAATGGCTTCCAGCTGTAAAAAGAAATATAAATCTAATTTACCATTTACTTTGTGTTTATGTGGTCTTGGTAATCTTTTTAAGCCTGGCTAGGCATGCTGTTGCTAACCTAAAGGAGATTCTACCTGTACTTGGGGTCCAGCCTTGCCTTTTAGCCTAAATGTCTTTCAAGATTTAGAGTCGATAAATATGTGAAACATTTCTGAGTACTGTACTACATAGAAATAGAGAAAAAATGCAGATCTTTAAAGATCCTGAGTTTAGGAATAATATATTTACATGCAAATACTTTTATAATTAAAGGTTTTAATCATTTAGAAAAGATCTGTGGACAAGGAATTCTAACATTTGTTAAATATGTGATGAGCAATGCTTTTGACATGAACAATTTATTTTTTATTAGAAGATAAACAATTTTTGGTTTCTCTTTATTATTTGGGAAGATAAGTAATTATGGCTATTGACTTTATGAACCCCTACATGCCACTTTGTATTTTTTTTTTTTTTTTTTGGTGGGTACCGGGGGAACGACCTCAGGACCTCGCGCGCCAGCAGGTGCCCGTGCCGCTGAGCGATATCACCGGCCCCTTTTTCGTATGTGGGTTCCGGGAGTCGAACTCGGGCCCTCGCGCTTGCCGGGCAGGCGCTTAAGCCGCTGAGCCATCTCACCGGCCCGCCACTTTGTATTTTTATCATCTCCATTTATGCCAAGATAATTGGGAAAGAATCAAGTTGCCAAACAAGTTATCCTTCCTTAAGATAGTTACTGTTCTTTCAAATGGCAACCTGACTACCTGAATGGCTAGAGGAATCTTTGATAATTTCTTTCTTTCAAATTACCAAACCTGGCAACCGTTGATAAACTGCTCCCATTCTCCCTCCCTCCTACTGCCCCCACCATTCTATTCTCATCTTCTATGAAACCAACTCTTTTATACTTCACATATGAGTGAGATGTTGCAGTACTTGTCTTTCTGTTCCTGGCTTGTTTTATGTAATATAAGAATCTCCAGCTCTATCCATGTTGTTGTGTATAATACCATTTCATTCTTTTTTATGGTGGAACAATATTCCACTGTGTACATATGCCACATTTTCTTTATTTGTTTATGAGGTGATGGGCACTTATGTTGCTTTCATTTTTTTGGCTGATTTGATTAGTGCTGCAATTAATGCAAGAGTACAGATATCGCTTCAACATACTGTAAACTGTAATGTTAGAAATTTCCCATGCAATATTTTAAGTTTTAAAAAGAAATCTCCTGGACCAGGACTCTGAGCAGCACATAGTTTCTTTTGTGCCCAGCACGGCACACCATAACTCCAAAAATAGTTACACTGCAAACATTTCATGGAATAAGTCAGTATAAAACTAGCCTTTCAAAGTCAGCCAGGTAACTTCTTCAGTTAACTGTTATGTAAATATTTATTTCAAATTGTACATTTATATGAAGAATTTAAAATAATTATTTACATAAGTAAAGAGGATTATGATATGATCGCATCTCAACTAAGCAATTTCATTTCTTCATCCCCTAATAAAATATATCAAGTAGTTTGTAATTCTATAATGCCTTCCAAATATGAATGTGTATTCCACAGGAGCCAATGACTCACAGTAGGTCTATCTTTAAAGAGGGGGAACTACTTCTAAGAGAGTATTGACCATAAAACTCATAAAAATAAGTGGAATTCCAGGATGCTCACAAGCATACAGTGACTATGTAGCATTAAAGAGATTGATGATTATCTTCGTCGCTTTCATATTGCTGGGACAAAATATCCAATACCCACAATTTAAAAAAGGAGAGGTGTATTTTTGGCTCATGTTTTAGCAATTCCAGCCCTTACATGGTTTGAGGCATAGTGGAAAGATCCAGGCAGAGGAAAGCTGCTTACTTCATGGTAGCCAGAAAGTGGAGAGAATCAAGGAAGGAACCAAGAAGGGATACATACACTTCCAAGTCACATCCCTTGTGACCCCATCTAATAAGAGCAAGTCAGCTATAATCTCCCATAATCCAGTCACCTTCCACAAACCCCACCTTGAACATTAGGCAGCTTTGAGGAGACATTCAGATGTAAACCACAACATTCCACCTTTAGCCTCCCAAAGACACATGTTCATCTCTTTACGTAAAATGCATTTAGTCAATATCTGAAAGTTGCCAATGTCCACAGTTCAGCATTGTTGAAAAGTCAAAGCTGAAAGTTTCCTCTGATCCTTAAGATAAACTCTTAGGTATGAGCCCCTATAACAATCAAATAGAAAGTCAAAATTGCCAACCTACAAAGGCACAGCATAAACATTCCCATTCTAAAAGTGAGGGATAAAGAGATAGAAACCAATGGGACCAAAGCAGGAATGAACTCCAGCAGGACAAACATTAAATACTATGAACTCTAAATGACCCTAACACCTAGGCACTGTCTATGATTGTAGCCCTTATGGCTTCCCTCTTGGGCTGGCTTTGCTCAGTCCGTGTAGCTTTCCTCAGAAGTACCATGTTCTTGGCATCTCCAACTTGCTGGAGTCTCCACTGCACTTTTGGCTTCACTCTCACAGATTCACACACTGTCCTCTCAGGAGCACACTGCCTGACCTCCTAGGCTTTCTTCCGAACTCTGTGTAGAAGCCTCCCTGGCCCCACAACACTTGTATTCGGCATGTCTGTAAAATGAGCAAGTGATGCCAAGACCTGCCACCAGCTCCTGCAGTAGCCAGCCCCCCTTGAATTGCAGCTGGGGTGGTGTCTGATTGCTTGGATGGCTAAGCACCATGAACCAAATTCTGGGGAATGACTCACCTAGGTGGCCCTTCTCCAACCAGATGCCCTGCAGGGGGCTCTGTTTTCAAAGCCAAGGTCTTACAACCTTGTACCCTTGAACATGTGAAGGGAGTGGACTTGCTGATTCCTAATCTGCACTCAGTCCATTTTCCATTGTCCTGATACAAAATACTTGGCTTCTTTTTAATGCTTGTCTTTTCAGCAACCATGTTCTCATCTGCTCCATCATTGTGGTGCTTTCTTTCTGGCAAATTTGAAATATTTTAAAATGTGTTGTTTGCTCTTGTTTCTCACAGTAGATCTCACTAAAAGTAGCAAGGAACAATCATGCTACAGACTGAACATTCTGCTGCCTTAGAATTTCCTCTACCAGATTAATTAGTCTGCCACCCTTAATCTCAGTCTCCCCTAAATTCTCAGAATATGAGTAAAAGGTAGATAATTTTTTTTGTTTTGTTTGTTTTGTTTTTTGTTTTTGTTTTGCCAGAACATAACATACATGGCCCAGAGTCCAACTGCCAATGGAGTCCTAGTTTTTGATTGAAACCTCCTGAGCCGCATCTGTACCACATGTCTTTTTATTACCATTTGGGTCTTCTGAGCTCTGATCAGAACCTCCCATCAAGCTCAGCTTACTGCATCATAGGGCTTCTGTAGCCAGCATTTCCAAACCTTTCCATAATCTTCCTGGGAACCATTTCCAGAGATATCTGGACCACATGGTCAGGTAGTCACAGCAGTGACCCTGCTTCTCTGGTACTGAAATCTGTCCTAGGCACTTTCCTCATCACTGGGACAAAATACCCAATACTTAAGGAGAGGAGATTTATTTTGGCTTTTAGTCAGTAGTTGGCTGACATCAAGATAGGCCAGCAGTGCAAAAGGGTCTGGTAGAGGAAAGCTCCTCACCTCATGGCACCTTGGAAACAGAGTAAGAAGGGAGGAGCAGGGAGAGTTATATATCCTTCCAGGCCAGGCCCCCAGAGACCCACCTCTTCCAACCAGGCCCCACCTCCTAAGCACACTTTACTATATAAACTCATTAGTGGACTAATCCATCAGTGAATGTAGTGCCCCATGATCCAGTCACCTCCCAAAGGTCCCACCTATGATTGCATGAAACTTTGAAGGGGGGCAGCTAGATATTAACCATAACGATTATAAAAGGTATTCCATTGTACAGAGCATATTAGCCTGTGCACTTTCTTTTGAAGATGGATATGGCTTCCATAGACATATAGGCAGCAAAATTCCAGGTAGAGGAAAGAATACAGGAAAAAGGCACAAACACAGGAAATAGGGTATTGTTTTGGGAAAATTCTATTGGGCTAGTATGATTAAGTACAGGATGAAGAGAATTAATGGCCAGATGTTGATGGAATGCAGGAGGAAGATCCATTTGGAATGGTTTCATGGGAACAGTAATGGGGTTTGTGGTCTAAGGCACATTAGTGCTGATGGGTTAGATGGAGTAAATGGTAATGTGGGGTCAAGACTGGTGAGCACAGAAAAGGAAAGACTCAGGGATAGATGTTAAAGATATTTTAAAGATATATCCCCATAGTATACAAATTTGAATGCTGATAGAGAAAGACTGAGATACCTAAGACCATTCTCAGGCCTGAGAGACTGGGAGAATAATGAGACAGGATCATAAATAGGGAAATCAAAAGCCGATACTAGATTGGGAGAAAATGTTGTGTGTAGTTTGTTGAGTTTCAGGGCATGTGGCTACTTATGCTTAAATGGAAATTAAGTCAGGAAAACATTCATATAATAGTGTTATTTGAAGCCACTGAATTCATGGAAGAAACTTTAGAAGAGAGATGAGGAACTTCCAGAAAAGTCTTTAAAAAGGGAACAGGAAGTAGATGTAAAGTCAGTGAAGAGACTGAACCAAGTAGACAGCAAGATGAGGAGGGCCACATTAGGACAATATCCTGGAATCTCTGGGACAGTCATATGAAACAAGGGAGAATATTTACCCCTTAGCCAGATTAACAATTGGAGCACTGTTGTGAATCAAATGAGAGGAGAGGGGCGACTTTAGTGCCCCCATCTTTTCTGACCCCACTTTTAGTAAAGCTAGAGAGAGGGACTTGATTTTTAAATTACATTATATGATCTAATGTAGCAAACATTAGATGGTTTCTCTTCCTGAACCTATTCTCTTTCATCCTTTTCTAAAGATATCAGTTGTTTCTTTAGAGGTCACCCTCTTCAAACTAGGCAATCTCTTCCCCAGCTCAGGGCTAAATTGTACTAGTTCTTGCTCAAGAGTGATTGTCTTAGCAATGCACTGGAGATAGAATTCTGGAAATTGAGGTATGAGGGAAGTTGGCTAGAGGACTTCTTAAATGGAGATGCTCAGGAGGAGTATCTGTTCTTCTATGCTTTTGTGATGTATGCAGAAGATCTTATTGCTGGGGTAGCCATCCTGTGGCCACCAGGAAGCTAGCTAGAGGGATCTTGGCACGTTGAGGATGTGGAGTAGACAGACACAAAGGACGAGTTTCCTTGATGTAACAGTCATGCCCACTTCATTGAAACATGCAGTCATGGGTCCATGGACTCTTTGGTGGCTGAGATTTGATTTCTCGTCATTTTTAAAGCCAGCAGTGCATAGTTTGTTCTATGATCACAAGCCAAAATTGTGCCAACTGACAGAAAGATTTCGTTGTAACTTTGCTTTAGTCATGAAATTGCCAAAGCCTCTAGATGAGGAATGCCTTAGAGCAGAGTTGGGTGACAGAAGTAAGGCATATAGTACCATAATAAAAATCCCTGGCAGAGATGCAAGATCAACTTTGTGAAAATTCTCAGGCTAACTCTGACAATGTGTGTATTCTGCTAAACAGGCTTCAGCTGGTGTAGCATATTTTTGAATTGGTCACAGAGTAGTATTGGAACAGAATATTCACCCACATTGTCCATTTCAAGGCATGACTGTTTTTGTTGTTCCCTTCAGCATTTTCTTAGTCTTCGCCTGACTCATTATTCATCTCCACAGTACCTAGGCTCTGCCTCCTGTGTATCTGCACCGTGCAAGGAGGCCGAGCATCTGCATCCAGAAAGTGGGTGCTGCAATATGTCATGCAGACAAGAGATGCAGTATTAATGCGACGCAGGTCTCCTCTGACACCAGGGTGGCCAGGGACGTCTATCGTGCCCCTAACACAGCAGGCTAATTATAAGCCATCACTTTCATTCTTCCCGGAATCCAAAATCAGGAGGGCTGCAGAAGCAACTTCTAAAGGTGTTGTAAAATGTATTGTTAGGACCTTTTACAATTCACTTGCTTACTCTTTTGAAAATCCGCTATTTAGCAGTCTTTTAGTACGGGTAAGTCATGCTGTGCGTTCCTATGAATAAAATCCACAACAATTGCATCCAAATGCAGGCACAGAAGCATCCGGCTTCTCCTTCAAATTTTTTAAAGTTGGCTTAAGCTATAGATTTTTTTTTTGAAAGATTTGGATTATGTTTAATAAATTACAACTAACTACATAGAATTCTATAAACTTTTAAAAATAACCTTTCTGGAAGTTGGTGATTATTATTAATTATTATTATTATTATTATTATTATTTTAAGGGAAAGGCTGGTTAAATTGGCTTCAGTTTCCAGGGAACAGTGGTACAATTAGTCTTTTTTGGTACTGAGAGTAACTTAGGTCATTTCTTAGTCCCTTGGGACTATTATAGCAATTACCATGAGCTGAGTTATCCTACAAATAGCAGAAATCTACTTTCTACAGTTCTAGAAACTGATTAGTCCAAGATCAGGGTGTGGCAGACTGGGTGTCTGGTGAATGCACAATTTCTGAGGCATTGATGGTGTCTTCTTGCTGTGTCCCTACATCGAGGAAGGGGCGAGGGGCTTCCCTAAGGGTCTCACTGATATATTATACCTCTGCCTTCATGATTTAATCACCTTCCAAAGACCCCTAACGTAATACCATCAGGCTGTGATAACATTTCAACAAATGAATTTTGAGGAGAAACAAACATTTAGACCACAGCAGGTCATTTAGCTTAACTGCATGGAATGGTTGATACATTGTATCAACTTGAGAAGTTTAGAAGTTTAACTAAGCCACTCAGCAGGGGGCCAGGGTCCTCACTTTGTAAACATCCTGAGCCTGTACAAGAGGAGGGCAAGAGATGGTGTGAGTGCTACACCCGCCCTGGACAGGGGGTAGCCTGCTTACCATATAAGGGAGGAAGAGAGGCTTGTTCACCCCTTTGTGCTCTTGCTGCTTTTCTGTCTTCTGCCACCTCGAAGTGTCACAGCTGTGCCACGCCACCCTGCCTTGGGGCCAGCTGATTATGGACTGAACCCTCCACAAACTGTGAGCTAAATAAACATTCCTTCCTTAATGTTGGGTGTCCAGTATTTTGTCCCAGCATCGAGAGGAAAGTAACCAAGACACTGAATATGAAAGTTGTGCCACAATAATTGCGTGCTTCTATACATGCGCAGTGTATGAACTAAGAAGTCAGGACTTGGTAGAGTGTCTAATGAGGAATTATTCTAAATATTACTATAGTCATAGTCTTTTTCCTTGGTTGTATTGTGTTGCTTTTTGGATAGAAATTTTATGTTGCAAAAAATAAGGGGTTCAGTGGCCTGGGGTAGAGAAAGCCTGTTCACAGGAAAATAAGACAGTTACACCATCAACTTGAAGCTGCTTGAAATGTTGGCATCAATAACAGTCCTTGGAGCATTGTAACCTTACTCCAGCAACTACACAACATGAAGCAGAAAAGTCTATTAGTATTGCTGATGAGGTCACGGTTGCTTTTGACTTTTGCTTTCTGGAATATGTGGAGGCAGCTAAGGTAAGAACTGAAATTTGCACTGTGGCAAATGTACTATTGCTACCCCAGGAAGACCCTAGGGAGACAACCAGCTAATATTCCTCTGATGACATTGGGATTTTGTTATTTGCATTTGCAACCAATTTGGCAAAGAAATGTCATTACAGAAGAGTAAGGGATCATGGTCTTGAAAAGAATAGGCACCTTATGTTGGTAACGAATTATACAGCTCCACAAATCTGTTTTTCTTTGGGCATTAGTAATGTCCTTTTGGGAATGTGGCAGCATTCTGTAAAGTTCTGTGCATAGAAGATGGAGGTTTGTAAATGCAATGATGATGAGAGGGATATTGCACCACAGTTTCATATACAGAACTTTTGTTTTCCACTAAAGAAGCTGGGTCTTTCTTAAACATACAAGGTTAGCTTTATTAACTCTATTTACATTTATTTTTTGTTGGTTTTATTTTTCCCTTAAATATTCTCCAAGAGTTAGGTAGGTAGTGGATGCTAGGCCACTAATTTTCAAGCTAGCTATGGATTGATTGATTTGATTTGATTTGAGCTGGAATCTTGCTAAGTTGCTGTTCTTGAACTCATGAGCTCGATTGATCCCCCCGCCTCAGCTTTCTAAGCACCTGCGATGACAGACACGCCCTACCCTGCCTAGCTAAAGTCTAAAGTATATTTTTTAAAAAACCATAAGATTGGGTTGGGAATGTCGCTCAGTGGTAAGGTGCATGCTTAGCATATGTGAAGCCCTGAATTTAATCACCAGCAACACACATACACGTGTGCGCACACACACACACACACACACACTCACACACAGAAAACCCTTTTATCCAAATGCAATCTTGCGTTAAATTCCAATATATAAAAATGGACAAAACGGAAGTATGGATGAGAGTTGGGGCAGGAATGAGTCTAAAGATCTCACGACCCATCTTCCTCTTTCTATTTAATCCCTCTCTTTGAGAGTTTCCCTCAAAGTTTTACCAAAGAAGGTCTTCACTTCCGATTCATAAGTCCATGGCACCCATTTGCTACGTCTCTCCTTAAGTGTGGGCCCCATCAGCCAAACTGGCATCCTCAACCTGTTTTCTCTTGTCCTCTGTCTTTTCATTTAGCCAGTCATTATGATCTCTCAAGAACATGCAATGCCCTTCTCTCCTCTTTATTTTTGACTTACTTCAGGCCTTTGGGTTCTTTTCTTATCTTGGACCTTTTAGAGGCCCCTCACTAATTTGGCTCCTGATTCACTTATTAATTGTTTCTGAATTTTTAATCTCGTGTCATCAGCAAAAGGGAATAAAAAGAAGATGAAGCATTAATATGTTTGTTTAGGTAGGTATGAATATGTATATGTACTAGTGTGCAAATTTAAGAAGATAAATACCACAAGTAAAATAGAATAAGATTAGATAGTTGGATGGATAGATAGACAGATAGGTACACATTTTTATATTTCTTCTTATTTCCTGGGGATGGCTTTGACCACCTTCTAGCATATGCATACCCCGCCTCAGGGATGAGGGCTCTTGTCCTTCTGAAAATGACTGCAGGCTGAAAGTCCCCCAGTAGATTCCAGTGACTATTACATTCAACCTAAATGTTCAACACAGAGGAAAAAGCTGCTCACGGATCAACTGTTGACTACTTTTCAAATCTAAAATGAAATAATGTATATAAACTCTGTTATTAAGTGATTTATGCTCATCAAAGTATTAAATGATTTGTATTTATCAAAATACACATATTCATACAGAGTACTTGGTCAGTCCCAAATCAAGTCGTATTTGTGGGCTTAGATATGCTGGCATGACAGCCAGAATATACAGCTTGAAATATGTGTATCTACATCATTCTTACCACAAAATGGCAATAAATAGAGACTGTTAATCTTTTGGATGGGAGGGAATGAAGGAGTTAGAATGCTGATGTAGAGTTCTATAATATTTGCATTTTTCAGTCCTTGGGAACTTAGTAGAAAACAAACAAAAATAAATGTTGGAATTAACATCAGAACTTTCAGGGATGCTGAAACTTTTTTATCAACATTATGATTGTTTCCTATGAGAATGAAGAAAATGATTTTAAAAGTAGGCACACTGGTTATTTAACTTCAAATTTAAATAAAGTTCTGCATCCTCTTTATAATGTGAAGAAGAGAGAAATTGGAAGTATTTCCTGCATTTATTTTGGGATGAGCTGAGGGTAAGCAAAGGGGCAGAGCTGAAAGATAAGATAAACTGTTAACCTTTTTCAGGCCCTTCAGGCTTAATATGGTTCAAATTTCTGTTGCATATTTTGATCCTCTGTCTCTACAGCAGTTGCTTAGGAATACGTTGCCAATAATAATACTGAAAATGCTGTTCACTTATAAATAGATCCTCCTACTACATAGATGCCATTATTTAGGAAGTGATGTGAGGTTTTGTGGGAGGTTGAACATATGGTAAAATTGTTCATTTGTTCAGAAAAAAATATAAATAGTTAGAAATAAAAATAAAACCAAGCCAAGCACCAGACATTAAATAAAATGATTATTCAATATTTCTTTCAGATGGCAAGGAAAATCTGATGTAGAGTTCTATAATATTTGTATTTTTCAGTCCTTGGGAACTTAGTGGAGAACAAACAAAAATAAATGTTGGAATTAACATCAGAACTTTCAGGGATGCTGAAAGATTTTTGTCAACATTATATTGTTTCCTATGAGAATGATTTTATATTTTTAAAATATCAGAGAAAATAAGCAAAGTTGGATAATTACAAAATCTTTTTTATTATGCAAGTGAGTAAGAAATAATTTTGTTCTAGAAGTATTAGGAAAACAAATAGCAAATTTTAATATAAGCATTGGCTCATAATAAATACTTTTCTTTAAGCCTAGGCATAGTAAACTAGAGATAATACTTTGCAACTTAAAATATAATCATTTAAAAAAATCTTGTGTGCCTGTATATACATTTCTATCTTTATAAAAGATTTTGGGTAGAATTAGAAATAATTGCAATTTACACATTTTTATATTTCTTCTTATTTCCTGGTGATGGCTTTGACCACCTTCTAGCATATGTATACTCCACCTCACAGATAAGTGCTCAAACTTATTTTCAAAACTCAATTTTGAATGGAAGAAAATTAAGAAAGTGATAGAAGTGAAAGTTGTCTTTATGGAACGTAGAAATCCCTCTCATTCTGATCTCTGTATTTATCCCATTGTTTGACACATGAAATATCACAAAATTAAATACAAAAAATGAATATCTAATGATTTAAGTCTTTATCGAGTTGTTTTTATTTCTTGTTTTCTTAGAAACAAAAAGACAAAATAAAGGTGCTTTCCTTAGAAGAAGGTTTATTTTATTGAATTTATATAATTAAGAATGGCAATCTCCGTGTACCAGGGCTGTTTAATTCTCAAATTTTATTTTAAACCTTTATTTAAAGTAAACTTTATGAGTAATGTGATTGCATGTGTTGGAAACTGAAACTCAAAGCATTCAAATGGTTTTCTCAAAAATAGAAATTCAGAGTCAGTCCAAAGAAATCTACAGATAATTCCTCCATCTGCTCTGTGTTGGCAACAAACGAGGCCCAGATGTTGCATTATACCTTGTTCTTTATCCTGTACCTTGGCCATTTATAACTAAGGTTTTCAAAGAGAAATGTGAGTTCCTCAGGGTTTTCCCTGAGATCATGTAAAATTTCCCAAGCAAATTATTTTCTTCCTTTCCTGTTAATTCAGAAGAGAGGGCCATTAGATGCATTAGAAGGAAACGAAAAAATGGCTCAACCTTCCACAGGGAAGAGCTGGTTGAGACTGTGATTCCTACCCTAGGGCAGAGGAAGATCAAGTCTTTGTTGCAAAATGACCTATGCCCTTTCCAGTCCCATTCCCTTTCATGGCTAGCCAGCCAACCAGGCTAAGCAATACAACTTCCCTAGCAAAGGCCTAAGAATTCTTGTGGTGAGTCATGTCACAGGGAAAAGAGTGAATTATTGAGAACAATCATGCAATCTATGTCAGCATACGATGTTCATAAATTTGGCAGCCCAAGCAGGCAGAAAGGGCAAAATGCCTATCCCTTGCCCTAGCGTTATCCTGAGCTACAGTGCTTATTTGCATATTTTCACTTATAAAACAAACACTTAACAGTTCATTTTAACCTAACTTTTACAAACCTGCAAGAGAGATGAGTGGGCCAGGAGGAAGTGAGATTCTTAACCTATGTGTGATTTGTTCTAGACTGTGTTTAGGCTTTGCTTGGATATCTTGATATGGAAAATGAGTTGGATTGTATAATAAATTTCTTACACACAAGTTTATTTGCCAACTTTAGCTCAGAGAATGTAAGTTCATTTCTGGCTATGTGAATATGCCAGAAGAGGGGAATCTGCATGTTATTTATACAAAAGCATAGAGTGATATTTGATGCTTTGTAAACACAGAAAATGTAAGGTATATGGTTGGATGACCCATACACCCTACATGTTATCTATCTCAGGTTATCTATCATTAATTTTTAGCACATAAACTAACATCCTAATGATACTGGTCCTATTTTGTTCCTTCTGTTTCCTGTCTAGTCTCTTGACTTGGAGAAGGTAAAGGTTAAGCATCCTGATTTTGAAAACTTAAAAAGCAGAATATTCCAAAATTGAAAAAAAAAAAAATGAACAATAACCTGATATCATGAATAGAAAATTACACATCTGATTTTTTGTGACAGATTATAGTCAAAATGCAGATATACCAAAAATGTTGTATAAAATTACCTTCAGGCTATGCCTATAAAAACATGAACAAATTTTGTGCTCAGACTTGGGTCCCACCCCCAAAGTATCTCATGTTATATAGAGATAGAGGTTCAGATAGAGATACATAGATATGGATAGATAGATATGCAAATATTCCAAAATTTGAAAACATCTGAAATCTGTATACTTCTGCTCCTAAGCATTTTGAACAAGGACTATACAAATGAAATGGAGTTTCTAAACATCTTTTATTAATTTTCTTTCTTCAGAAAAAAAAATGAAAATTATTTAATCTGAACAGAATTCATTTTTTCTGTTGATTGTTAAATATTTATCTTGCAGAAACATAAAATTTTAAATATGTGTATTGAAACTTGACTTCATGAAAGTACAACATGCTAAACCTTGACAAAGTTACCTGCAGGACCTTGCTAACATAAAGAAAAGAAGGTCATGATGCCTCTGTAGGACGCAGAGCTGGGGAAAGCTCCTGGGGCTGCAGCTGTACTGAACTCACCCTTCCTCCTACATCCTACGCTTATCACCACTGGTGATAAACCCGGACTGGCCAGTAGGGGTTACTCTAGGCATTCTGATCTGATCTGAGTGGTGAATTGGCATTTAAAGAAATAATGAACAGAATCTTTTAAAATAGATATTCTCATTGTGAATTTAGACACAATACACTGGATTTGAAATTTGCAGTAGCTTGCTTTGAGCACTTTTCCACCAAATTTCATATCATTCATAGGACAGTGGGGCATATAGCAACAATTATTTTACTTAGCCTTGCTGGTTGTCTCTCCTTTACTGAAAAAAATTATAGATCACATTTGTAAAGTGGCCTTCTAATAAGTGCCTGCCTAGCAAGTGCGAGGTCCTGAGTTTGACTGCTGGTACCCACATATGAAAAAAAAAAAAGGGCCGGTGATATTGCTCAGTGGCACAGGCGCCTGCTGGCGCACGAGGTCCTGAGGTCGACCCCTGGTACCCACAAAAAAATAAATAAATAAAGTGGCCTTCTAGTCAAATTTGGCATCATTTTTTAAAGGTGGTATTCTTAATTCCTGAGGTTAGAATTTTACCTATCCCCAAAACAAAGCTTTATAAGAATGCAGAATTTCACTTGTTCTTAAAAAGGCAAAATGCCACCACCTTTTGTTACTCTAACATAACTGCTCTTGTCAGTTGGCTTTTCAATTTTAGAAAATAAATTGTTTTTGAAAAAGAGAAAGAAAAGGAAGAAGAAAGAATTTTCCTAGACTTTTTTTCTTGAAAGAGATAATAAACAAAAGCGGCTTTAAATACAGTTTTTATGAAAATAAAACAAAACTTACAAAAGATAAGCTTTTTTCTGAAGCCTAAATTGGTACAGAATGAGTTCTGCTTACCAAACATTGGACAGAAAGGCCATATTAGAATAAAATACTGTCACCTACAGAATAAGAATACATTACCAAAGTGTTAAAATGCCAGCATTACTAATTCAGTGTTTCTTTAAACAATATCAAGTTTGTCTTGAGAGGCTCATCAGAGAGGAGGAGTCCTTTAACTGCTGTTATCTTGAAGCAAGCAGAACCAAAAAGGGCACGGTGTGGCTCAGGCTAGTTTATGTACACTCCTGCAGAAAGCTTGCCTTTATATGTGTAACATGAGGTGTTATAATAAGTGACTTATTCCAACAAATGTAAACCTCTAGGCAATTTGATAGCGATATTAGTGTCACTAAACTGTCAGAGGCAGGGCATCATTAGAACAAAGTTCTAAGTATTTCAGAGTAAACTGTCCTTAAGGCTCCTTACCTGTTAAGACTCTTAATCTCATCTTTCATAGCATTCTTACTGGCAAGGCCTAGAAGCCCCACTCTGAAAAGAAAAGCACTTCTGACATGTGGTTTTGGTTTTCATCATCGTTTTCCCCACTCAGCTAGTTTGCAAAAGAAACCTAAATGCGACCAGTCACTTCTCTGTACTAACACTCGGTTCCTGTGTGCTTAGCTTTAGTCTTTTCTGCCTGTTTCTTTCTACTTCCTATGTGACATGATAATATTTTTAGGGCTTTATTTCCCTTCTGTTCAGTGTTCATCTCTTTTAGTTCTTGGAAAAAAAGATGAAGACACTATTAACCCTTCCTTTGCTGATGTGCGCTCACCCACCTAAGTGATTCACTCTAAGCGATTTCTCCCATCACACATTGGTTAGAAACCCACAAATTTACTTCGATTTACTGATTCAATATATTCCTTCTCAGCAGAGAGATCAACCTCGAGAGTAGACCTCTCGCTGGAGCATGTGGTTGTGGAGAGTAAAAGGCTTCGTACTGAAAAGTCTAAGTTACATCACACTTTTCTTAAAATATACACATGTACATACATGCATGTATACATACATATATGTACAAATGCATATATGTTACAGATCTCAACCAGGGATTTTAGCCATGTTGTAAAACATTTTCTGTGGCACTGGGAGTTTATAATTACTGACCACTGGAGTCATCCAAGAACCACTAAACACCAATTTGCCTATTGTAAAGTCTGGCTCTCAGTTTTGGGTTTTTAGATAGATGGGCTAGAGTTTTAAAGCTTGGGGTCTGAATTTAGCAATCCAAGATCAACATTTTTTGAGTGTACGACTATAGTAAATAACATAGTCATGAGCTTTAGGTCTTTCATTATTATATTTAATCTGTGAGGTATAGAAAATAAAATCACTCTCCTATAATTTTTATAAGTGCATCATGATTAAATAATATTATATAATAATTTAAAAATTGGTTATTCCTATACCTGGCATAAAAATGCAAATGGTAAATGGTATTTGTAATTATTTCTGAATGTAGTGATTCCAATTTGATACACATTTATAATGAAGCTTCACCATAAGAGTAATCTAGCAAAAACTAATTTCATTTTTTTCTAAACCTGTTTGCAAGTTTACTTAGAAAATTTAAAGGCAATGTGAAATTTATGTACTAAAGAAATTCAAATAATTTCATAACTATATGATGATAATCATTGTATTAATTTGCAAAGAATAGTAACATAAAACATTGATTAAATTCAGATTGCTACATTTAAACAGTAATTATGAGATAAAACTAACTTTTTTAAAAAAGCCATATTGTAACATGTAAAATATAGTAGCAATTTTTGGCCTGAAGAGGATTTATATATATTAGCATTTATTTTATGAATCTCATTTTATAATAACATGAATGGGAGCCAGTTTGGAGAAGGACCAATTTTTTGAGCAATATTCTGCATGAATTTAATTGTCAATAGATTAGCAACATGTTTTCACCAAGTTAAAATATTTATATGCATATATAAATATATAGATAGTATATATATACAACATATGTATAGTATATATGGGTGGTATAATTTTTATAAACATAGAAAAATATGAGGTACTGTTATTTTTCAATAAGTAAATAGGGAAATTTATTTTTCTTTAGAAATTTAATCTAAAACTTCCATGTGGTCAATGGCGTAGATTCATTTGAGCTTTAAAGATTCAAACAGTAAGACAAAATACACAAAATCCTTAATTTATTGGTGATGAAAAAGTCCTCACTGGCAAGATGGAAGAAAAAGGAATCACAAGTCTTGCACGGAATTTATTTTCCAGAGTTTCAGTGCTGCTAACAATTGGGAGAAATAAATGATGCTTTCTGAGACACTCTTCAATTTTGGCAGTTGTAATAGTAAAGAATTATGATTCTTCATAAAAATCATTCATGATATATCAAGTGGTTATCATATTATTTGTAAAGATATCACTTTCAAAAGGTCTTTTTTAAAATGTGTTCTTTCAAATAAACTTGTCTTACTACTACCTGTCTAAGTACTTATTTTGGGGGAATGAAAATCGTTATGATGGTAGTAACAGCTACAATTTTTCAATTGTTAATACCCACCTAGTATTTTATATGGAATATTTGCTCTTAGCCCTTGCAGCAGCTGTCAGAGATTGGTTCTATTATTATTACAAAAAAGACACGGAGGTTTAGAAGTTTAAGAAACCTCCTGAAACTCGCAAAACTGATGATGATGATATGGTTAATGGTTCAATAACACCCCAATTCCCCCCAGCTTCGCCGTACATGATTTAGGTATGAGGAAGAATGACAATTTCCCCAAAGCCTATGTACCTGTTTTTGACTCTACTGCTTTCTGGTCACCCACACAACACACAGACATGAAAGAAGCTTTCTAGCAAGGCAGACGGCATACCTACCTGGCCAGTACTGGAGGAAGAAAGGGTACGAGAGAGTATGACAAGTTCTCTTAGCACTCTGTGTCCCTTTCCTGGAGAATATGGTCTAATACCTTGTAACCTGATGGAGCAAATTCACAACTTTTTTCCCTGTCTGTGAACATGCGTGTGTCTGTGCGAGTTGATTGCACGTGTGTGAGGTTTATATGTGATGTGCGTATGTATGAATGTTATATGCATGAGATTTTCATGTCAGTGTACTATGTGTGCTTGTGTTCCATGTGTCTGTGAGGTATGTATATGTATCGTGTGACAGGTGTGTATGGGGGTGTGTGAGTGAAATGTGTATATGTGACTGTGTTCTGTGTGTCTCTGAGGTGAGTGTGTGTGAGATGTGTGTGGGATGTGTGTGTGTGGGTGTGAAGAGTGAATATGTTACTGTGTTCTGTGTAAGACGTGCTGAGTGTGTGTGTGTGTTTCTGTAGTATGTGGGAAATATGTGATAGTTGTATTTGTGTGTGGTGCATGTACCTCCATTCATTGCTTATGGAGTTTGAGTCATGTACGTGTTGTGTGGGGTGAGGGGAAATAGAAAGGAAAGGAGAGAGTAGAAATTGGACAAATAGACATGGTTGGGAGATCTTTGTTCACTAGAATAGTTATGACCGAATGCGCTGTTGACTTGAACTTTGGAGTTTGGATGAAGTCCCACCCGGCTCTGTAACTAACAAATATTTGCGAGCAACTAAACCTGTTTACAGCTTGGTTTTCCCATCCCCGAAAGAAGAGAATTTTTACATTAAACAACTAAAGGGGCAAATGATTATGATTCAGGTTGAAGCTACTCATATACTGTAAAATATTATATGGATATAAAATACTGCGTATTTTTATTAGGAGTGGCATTATTTTTCCAACGTCATTTGAAGTTCCAGAACAAAATAACATGCAGGGCATTATAATGAGAAACTTATCATTATGTACTTCCAACATAAAGGAAACTTTAAAGAAAATTTCATTAACAGTATATTATATATTGTATCAAAAGAATGACATGTTGTGTAGTTAATGCCTTTTGTTTACCAAGAGCTCACAGTGTTAAATTCATGGAACATCCAAGCCAATTTTACCTAAAAGCTTTGGCCTAAAATGTGGTGCAGCAAATTGCATCATATAATAAGAATTTGGCAAAATCTTTTCCCAATTATTTTTGGACATATTGAAATGAATTGAAAATATATAGGTTATTGTAGTTCCTCAGATGATTAAATATAGAGTCACTATATGATCTAACAACACTCCTAGGTATCTATCCACAAGATTTGAAAATACATAACCACACAAAACTTACACGCAAGTGTTCATAGCAGTAGTTACTCATGATAGACAAAAAGTGAAAGCCATCTGAATGCCCACCAAGTGATGAATAGAATAAGTGTGATGTAGTCATATGAGAAACATTACTTAACAGTAAAATAATTCAGTACTAATACATGCTATTACATAGATGAACCTTGAAAACATTATGTTAAGTGAAGGAAGCCAAAATGACATAGTGCATGATTCACTTTATATGCAATGTCCGGAAGAGACAAGTCTGTAGAGACAGAAAGTAGATGAGTGGCTGCCTAGGCCACAGGGAGGGGGAAGAAAGGGTTAGAGAGTGACAGCTGAGGGGTGTGACGTGTCTTTATAGAATAATGGAAATGCTCTAAATAGTAGCAATGGATGTACAACTCTTAATATACTAATGTTATTGAACTGTACCCTTTAAGTGGGTGGGTTTTGTGGTATTGGTATTATTTCTCCAAAAATCTATTAAAATGAGATACAAAACAAGCAGTGAACCCTTCCCATTTATTGAATCAGTAATTCTGGAAGGAGCCAGTCATGACCTTCCTGATATCAACACACACACACACACACACACATGTGCACACAGACAGGAGAGGAAGCATTCACACTCACAAAACACCTTAAACTGCAAAGTCTGCCTGTAAGCTAATCCTTTGTCAAGGACAAATGACTGGGGCCAAGGAAATAGATGAGTGACCCTCAACTCTTTAATAAATGGGGATTTAGACTGGAAACAGCAGGCAGTGCTAAGTGCTAGGTGGAAAATCATTCTGTCTTCCTTATTCTGCCCTTCTGTCCCCTCCATTCTCCTCTGTCTTCTCCCCTCTCCTCTCCTTTTCCTTCTTTTCTCCTGTCCCTCTCTCCCTGTCTACTTGTCTGTACCCTTTATTCTCCATAAGTGGATACTGTAATGAGTTAAGTTGAAATTATTACAGGTAAGTGGGCATTTGAAGCCACTGTTTTATTGATTTTGAAGTATCTCCTGAGGTAAGATTGGGAAGGTGCATAGTGAGGTAAATCTTCTGTGGATTAATTGGTAATAGGAAGAGTTTTTATACATGTATTCCCTCCTTGTTTCTGCCTCTGTAAATTTTCAGTGTGTCTCCAATGCTGCAGAGTAGTGTACTGTGCTTATCCTCCTTACTTCCATCCCCTCCACCTCCACATACAAATGTCCCATTCGTCTGGTTTCAGATGATCTTTCAAGGAAAGAATTTATACTACTATTATATCCTCACATATAATCACTGTCTTTGAAAACTTTCTTTGCTTAACATTTAATTGAAGAATAATCAGTTCAATATGCAGCTGTGTGAACTGAATCAATAGGTGTATTTTGCAAGTTTTGGTTGTGAAATGTTGGATAATATCTTTAAGAAATTAATCTTTCTGTAAAGTGTCTTTTTGCATTGAAATATTTTTTGAATATGACATTTCAGTTCTAATTGCTATTATTAAATATTGGTGAATTTGTTTTGAATAACCAGTCAGATAAGTGGTATTTATATATTGTGCAACATTATCTATTTAGCAGGAGAGAATCACTGGCTTAACAAGTAAGAGAATCCAGCATCTCTTTTTTGTCAACCTTATATTAACTGCATTTATATTTCTGACAGTTTCTATGATTTAATTTTTTTAAAAACATGTAATCAGATCTGAATTTTCTATTGAAATAAAATACAAAATTATTGAAACTCCAGTTATTGGAACTTTTGAGATTTGGACATGGTTGAGAAGATAAATTTTCATAATTCCTCTTTTGTTAAAAATAATTGACAAACTAATATAGCCTTGAGATTTCTATCAAGTGGTGTTTAATCATAAGGAAATAAATAGCAGCCTCTTAGTTACATTACCTATGTTATCTATTTTAAACAGAGATTAATATTAGGAATGAAAGTTGCATATAGTGTTTTGCAAAACAAGGTTCTCTCATTGCAATCTCCATGCTTATCCTGATACAGCCTGAGAAAAAAATACAATCATTTTGTGCAATCCAAGAATCTGAGCTGGTATATATGAGTGTTTATGTGGCATATTGGTGGAGATTTATGTACATAAGAGAAAATATGGAGAGCTGAGAATTTTTCTAAAATCATTTTTTCAGTGGCTTAATTTAAATAGTATACTCTTGTAAAGAATGATTGCTTGGAGGCAGGGACTATTCTATATACCCTCTTCGTTTTTGTATGATTGATTCACATTTTACATTTCAAGAGAACCAGACTCTGAGAAAGAGATCAGGCAGCAAGAGGCTCATTTAAAGTCTGTTTATGGGTCGACCATATGTACAGGGGAGGGAGAAGAAAGAATGAGAAGAGGAGGGAGAAGAATCTGCTGCTGAAGGTTTTAGTAGATCTGATAGCGAATTCTGAACTGGGATGCTCTTCAGAGTTCAAATTTGGGTGAGAGGTTGAACCCTACTACCTTCTTGTTGAGCTGATCTTAGATGCTTGGACAAGGTGACGCTCTTTAGCTAAGACAATTTGCAAGGACTGAGAACTGAGAGCACTTCCTGAACCTAATGAAGTAAGTTTCCTTCTTGAAAAGAAATCATCGCAGCTGCACTACATTTAGCAAGATATTTTGGAGCCTGCAGGCATGTGGAGATGCCACATGAATAGATTCCTTCATTCTTTCATTACTTTTTTGTTTCTTTCTCGCCCCAAACCCAATGCTTCTTTAAAGTGCTTTGAAGACATAGGTTGTTAGTTATTATGAGAAAGGAAAGGAAATGATCATTTCCACAATATCTAATTAATTTTGCAAGGTCAAGATATAAATTAATTATTATTATACTCCACAATCAAATTGTTTCCCTTGGAATGTCAGTTCCATGTACCTAATGACCAAGTACTCCTGTGATAGTCCCTATCTGTGCGGTGCTGGATCCTGATAGCCAGCTAGAATGTGAGAGGGAAGATCCAGACAACATCATTTTTTGCTATGTAATAAAGAAAAGAATATTTTGATTGTCCATTAAATATGGCATCATAAACCTTTCTTAACTGTATTAGAAGTTGATAGCAAATGAAACTCAAGTTTGATTTTTTTTTTTTTTTTTTTTTTTTTTTTTGTGGGTACCGGGGGGTCGACCTCAGGACCTCGCGCGCCAGCAGGCGCCCGTGCCGCTGAGCGATATCACCGGCCCCATTTTTGTATGTGGGTTACGGGAGTCGAACTCGGGCCCTCGCGCTTGCAAGGCAGGCGCTTAAACCGCTGAGCCATCTCACCGGCCCCTCAAGTTTGATTTGAAACACTTTGTCTATTACTGTTTTAGTAAAATAAAAAATTATTAACAAATATATATAATAATACCTTATTAAAAAAATAACATTCATTTGGATTAAGTTATTGTTTGGTTGGCTGTTTACTCATCTTTTTTATTTATTTGACTATTGCATGGCTTAAGCATACACAAAACATTAAATTTTAGAGAAGATAATTCAGGGATATATGAAGTGAATATTTCAAACTGGCAGTAGAATGACATTATTCATTAAATACTTGTTTTCTTAAATCCAGGCATTACAATGAAACAGCCTATATAATTAATGCAAACTACTAACTAGGAATCTTTGTAGTTGTTTAAAGTCATGGTTAAGTATGTATATTTTTACACAAAGATAACTCAAGGCGCTGATGTCTGATTTTAGTTTCCTGGTTCCACTAACTACTGGAATTAGTTCACCATGGAGATAATTTGCATCAATCCAGACTTGAGAAATTAGGAGAGATTCTGAGGTTTTCCTGTGACTAAAAGAGCAATTCTTCCATTGTCTACATTAAGTGTTATATTTATTAAAATGGCATAATGCTTTAAATTGAGCCATTCTTCTAATTCATTCATCTTAGTTCTGAAAGTATGTTGGTAAAAGTTAATCATGTTGCTGAAGGTAATTTGAAAGTATACTTGGGCAAAGGAGGGGAATATTGGATTGTTTTTTTTTTTTTTTTTACTTCTTGGAAATTATATGTTCTTTGCAGCACTGCTTTGACTGTATTTTTCATGTTAAACCTGCTGTACTTTGAAAAGAAATTCAAAATGAAGAATTTTGTTTTCAGCTTTAGACCTTAATAATTGATGCTGCTTTTTAACTTGTAGACAAAAGTCTAGGTAGTTCTTAAAAAAGAAAACTGTGCAGCATAAGCTGAGTGTTTTCCAACTGAATGGTCAATTTTTATTTTAAAAAGTGCTCATCTTAAGTGATTATTTTGTATAAGAATAGAACTATAGTTTTGTTCATTCATGCAAACTTCCTGGTGACACCTGTAGCAATTCTGGGGTCAGTGTTATTTTAGTGCCCACACATAGGAAAGGCTTCATTTTTGTTGCTTATAAACTGCTTCCCTGAGACAGCAAGAGGACAGGGCATAGTTGGGCACAATTCTCTCCATCCTTGTGTTTTGTTTTCCTATCTTGATCCTACAATCTCCTTTCTGGTCATTATCATTTCTAATCATTTCAAAATCCTGCTTCCCAAGGTAATCCATCTAGCTTTTCTAATCTTCTAACTTCCCATTACTCCTTATTTCAATTCCTTCTAGTGCCCCCCCCAATTGCTTTCCTAACCAGTTTCAATTACTTATCCTTATCTTGAAGGCCGTTCCCACTCTGCTTCTGCTTATGTCTTTTCCATTATCACCTCTGATTCCTCCTTCTGCTCACATTTCTGAATGCAAGTACATTTCTGAAGTATGAAAATACTTTGGTTTTATATAATGCTGTTGCCTTAAAGAGTTTTAATCTCTTCAAGCCCTGATCTTCGGAGAGAAGAAAGTACTATAATTGGGCTGTGGTTCAGAATTCACCAAGACAACTAGCAGTAAAATCTTGTGTTTTGCCCTCAATTTTCTATAATGCCTCAGTTTTTTTACCTCATATTCAACATTCATTGAGAACTATCGAAGGGTGGTGGCATTAGGTAGTTGTCCTATGTCAGGTGGTATCCTCTGTAGCAACAAGCAATTATTCTTAACCAATCATAGACACAGCATGTAAGTACCACTTGTGATTTTTGATATATAAGAATCCAACTTCCCCTTGTTGTAGAAAACCAATTTAGCACATCCTTGTTGCTTTTAAATTGCCTAAAAGGAGAGGGCACCTACTCATAAGACAAGCTCCGTCCTTGCTGCTTAGGATTCATTTTCAGAAAAAGGATTCTTTAGGCTAAATTCTGTTTTCCTGCTACTTCCTTTCCTTGGTAAGAGGTGTAGCTGGGAGGATAAAAAATAAACTTAATAATCTCACTTCGCTTTAATACTACAACTGAACAACAGCCATATTTCCTCATTAAACCTTTCGGTTTGGGGTTGGATGCCCAAACTGCTTCAATAATTCCACTTGCTGCAGAGTTTTGGAGAATCTTCATAGTCTTGTCAGGCTGCACCTGAAATATCTTGATGAGCAGAACCCACACAGTGACCCAGGCGTTTCCTCTCAGTTACCACATTTAGGCATTAATGTTGAAGATAGTTTTCACAGCCTTAAAATCAATGCAATCATCCTCTTTATCCTTTAATGACTATTAAAGCTCATGTTCATAGTATTCTAGTTACTGAAGTATCCACAACCTCAAAGATGATTTCAAATTATTATATAATAAAATACGTAACCATATTTAAGAGTCTGACTTAGAAAAATACTTTGTTCTTTAGTCTGGTATTTTGAAGAACTATTGAGATGTCACAGAAAAGTATTTTTAGAATTCTCAAATTGCTTACACATGAGCACTTTGGGAATTGTTTAGTGAATACATCTCCTGAGCACTTTGTTCCTTGAAATTATCAAATCCTTCTTGGAATTTTTTTCTCTCCATCTTGTGATGTGTGGGTGGGACTGGGTCGTCAGCAGCACAGTTAGAACTTTATTTCTTTTTTCCTTTTAGCGAAATGCTCTGTTCCATTTGAAAAATGAAATATTTTAGTTTAAGTTTTTTACTCTTTTAGAAGTTCTGGAATCCTCTGAGTGTCTAACCTGATCTGGCATCACTCTCTTGGAACTCCATATACATGTAATCACAAAAAGAATTTGCATTTACTTATAGTGATAACAGTGCTACTGGGATTACATCTATATTCTGCTTTTAGAATATGAATTCGAGCTTGAGAATCACTGATTTGGTTGTACTTCATTTTACATTTGTCTTTTCTTGAAAAGATATATTAAAAGTAAAATCATATTAATAATTTATTTAACTATTCCTTTCAGTAACCTTTTAAGGTAAAATTATTTTATAAATTAATTCTAATGCAAATCTTCACCTATAGAACACTAGGTTTATTAATGTGAACATCTTTATATAATCTTTGATGCAACCTTTTTCTTCTGAATATGTTCTTAATGTATTTTCATAATTAAAAGTACTAAGAAAAGTGTGCTCTGTAAATCCTCAGTCTTCTGCTTGCTTCAGCTGTATCTTCATTTATCTCCTGCCTCTGTGATGTATTAGAAGATACAGGTTAAGACAATTTTTAATTCTTTAAAGCGTTTCACAACCTGCACATTTTCCAGTTATATTTAAATACCTATAGGTATATCTGAAATCACTGTTTTTCTTATTAAATAAAAACCTTTCTGAATCCTCACATTCAAAATTAAATTTATATTTGTATATATATATATTTCAAAGAAAAATAGGAAACTCCTTCCTCATTACACAGATAGATATTCAGCACATGTACATTCACAGTTTAAAAAATAATCATTCTAGCCTTACAAACTAAAGGTGAAGTTTTGATAAGTTTTGTTTGCTTTTACATGTAGCTGTAGTTAGCTAATATTAGCACACAAATTATTCATTAAAACTAGCTGTAACACTAGCTCTGTGATAACAATGTTTTGTCTTAAGTGGTTTGTATAATTTGCTGAATTTAATGAAAACTTCCATTTTGACTTTAAGGA
Organism: Erethizon dorsatum; assembly: GCA_028451465.1. Taxonomy (NCBI): domain Eukaryota; kingdom Metazoa; phylum Chordata; class Mammalia; order Rodentia; family Erethizontidae; genus Erethizon; species Erethizon dorsatum. The sequence goes on along the minus strand of CM051833.1, from coordinate 99,882,493 downwards.
TGTGATTTTGCCAGATTGCGTGCCTTTTGTAGGAAGGGTTATATGGGGCCAAATAAATATGACAGACTTGAAAAATACGTTACTTACATGGTTTTTGCTTCTGGTCAGAAATGTACAAAGTCTATTGCTCATTCCTAGCTTATTTATGTTTGTGAATATTTAGCCAAACAAGTGTTCAAAACACATTTCTATCCATTGAGAACATAAAATTTGTTTTGTATAGTGATTTTTTAAAATATTTCTGGAAAAAGAATGCATATACAACCAATACTTATGTGTTAGTAAGCTCTCAGTCACTTTGACAAAATACCTGACATAAATAACTTAAGGAGAAAAGGTTTATTTTGGCTCTTGGTTTCAGCTCATGGTCAGCTGCCTTCATTGCTTTTCCGCCTGTACTGAGGGAGAAACATCATGGTAGCCTGGAATGGCAGAGCAAAGCTGCTCACCTCATCACAACCAGGAAGTAGAGAGAGAGATGGAAAGAGCCAGAGAGGAAGGACTGGGGACAATATGCACCCTTCCAAGGCAAGCCACAGGGACCTACTTCTTCCTATGAGGCCCTACTTCCTAACAGTCCACTCAGCTAATTAACTCATCAGTGGATTAATCTATTTAATAAAATTAGAGCCCTTCTGATCAAATCACTTCCTGAAAGCTCATCAGCTGGCAACCAAGCCTTCAACACAATGAGCCTTTATGGCAATAGTTTGGATTCCAACTATAATAACTTACAAGGCAAATTAAATTCAAAATGTGGTGTAAGAAAATAATATTTTATTCCAATGAAATCAACAGAAAGGTACTACTGTTTATATGTATGTATACAGATATTGTTTGTTAATAGGACTTGGCCTATTTGCATTCCTGGTTGAATTTAGGAGTCAATTCCTTGAAAATGCTGAACATCACAATTTGGAGTTCATAATAGATTCTTGTTCATTTTATTACTTAGCCATAATATAAAAGAAGTTACATCTTCATATCCCAGGGCAACTATGGTGGTTGACAGTGGGTGATCCAGGTTCATGGTACCTGTGACTTTATACACCTAGGGAGCCCACTTTTAACAGAAGAGAATACAACATTATGTAACAACTGAACATTTGTTTAGAATACAGAAGGAAATCACAACAGGCTGGTAATAAAAGTTCAGCAATATAAAGCGCTAAATGTATACAACGCCCTGATTTCTATTCCCAGCACTGAAACACACACACACACACACACACACACACACACACGTAAAAATTTGTAAATTTGCTTACAAATTCTACAAGTGCTTCAAAATCTATAAAATTAAATTATTTTATTAATTTTTTAAGAACCTGTAAAATTAAATTTAAAAAACTAATTTCTTGATATACTTCTACAACATTATTATTATTGTTGTTGTTGTTGTTATTACTATTATTATTATTATTATTATTATTAAGACAAGGTCTTGCTGTGTAGTTCAGGCTGGCCTTGAACTCACTATGTAGCCCAGGCTTGCCTTCTGCCTCAACCTCCTGAGTGCTGGGATTACAGATGTGCACTACCATGCCCTGCTATTATTATTGCCTCTGTAGGTTTTGGCTATTTATTCTCTGGTTACCACTTCATTTGGCCATGATTTTGTTATGTTTTCTGGTTTGAGGATACCAAGAAAATATAGTCCTTACTCTGGAAGACTTACTATAATCTTATATTTATTAGTAACAGTTTAGAAAAGTTAAAGCAACTCTCTCAATCTGTAACTAATGTTTCCATATTTGTTCTTAGGACTGTGGCCAAACTTGGAAAAATCTCTACTGTATGTCTCTCATATTTGAACTGGGAGATTTGGAATAATTTCCAAAGAGCAGTTACATGTTTCAGTATTGTGTTTTCTCCACACTACACAGGCATGTGAGGCCTGGACTCCTGGGCACATTGCTATCACAGTGTAACCTCCAACCCTGCACCTTCACTTGAAGCACAGTGGTCATTTGGAGTGTTTGTGAAAGCTCTTCCTACACAGACACCTAGCAAAAACCTAAAGATACATAGAAGACCTTGAGAAGCACAAGAATATAATTCCACCACACCTGAAACAAAATGTATCTTTAACTTAATTTCCAGTTAGCCAGATCACAAAAAGGCCCATGGTCACCTGGATGCCACTTAATGCAAAGGGGAAGCATGGCGGAAACAAGATCAGTGAGTAGATATTGGTCCTAAAGTTCTGCAACTAACATATTTTACTCTTGGAAAGTTCTAGAAGCATATGAGCAAGTCAGGCCACCATTAGAACCATTTCCAGTGCTTTGGAAAAGGGCCCATGCAGGTGAAGGATTATTACCTAAGGAAACAAGCTGGCCTTTCCGGTTATACAAAAATAGTTTTATTTTCTCTAGAGTTCAGCACCATTTCTCCCAGGGTATATCTGAGATGTTCTTCTGATACATTCTCCATTTTGATAGCCAACGTTTCACAAATTACACTACTTTCTTTAAATCATTCCAATCATGGACTAACATGATCTTTTGCGGGGGAAATAGCTGGTCTCCAGCAGGCTTTAATGTTAGTTAAAGCACAGGAAGAAGTAGTCCCTTTCATGAGTTATTTTAAAGCATCAATGATTGTGATTGGCATTTGTGATTGTGGGGTGAAAACCCAACTCGTGCAGAAGAATATGCTGCTTTAAATCTGGATTATCTTTTAGATTTCTTAGTATAATGCTCAGTAAACTCAGAATTCCCCCATTGTCTCCCTGATTAAAACACACACATTATCAACCACTCTCTCACATATGCCTTTACATAAGAAATAAAAATTCTGTCAACTTTCATATCAATAAGAAACAGTTTAGCAAAAAACTTGACATACATAGTGATGAGAGCCTGTGTAAACAAGTGGTTTAAGTACCAGTGTAAACAAGTGGCTTAAATTCTCTCTTGATGTAGAAACTTCGAGTGCGCAATGTAGCATAATCGTTGGGATCATAATTCAAGAAAAATCCGCAAAGCAAAACATAGAAGCACTAATTTTGTTACATGTGTAGTCCATGTACTGTACCAACAGGTTTGTTCCTGCTTTATGGCTGAAGATGGGTCAGAAGTTTTTGATACAGCTCTTCCTAAAAGACAGCAATTGACTCAGAATGAGAGACAGAGAAATCCTAGAAGCCTGACCTTCAGATCAGTTTAACGCTAGATCAATAATACATTACTGAGACCCCTGCAGCACCGCAAATCTCAGCTGACTTCCAAGATCCTATTTTACCTCAAATAAGCTGATTGAAAGTGGTCAATACAGATAAATTTGTCCCACTGGCAGTTTGCTGATTCAGGGAATGTGCAACCCCCAGCCGTGATGCAGATGTCGCTCGGGCCTTTCCTGTGTAACATGGTTGCTTATCTTTACCGGGTGCTTACATACGTCCCAACTGAAGCACAGAATAGCCTTGTTGACTGGGTTAAGCCAGACTTGTTCTAAATTCCCCAGACAGTACCCCGTGCATTATCTCATCTTTCTCAGCATGTAATCCTCCCTTCTTGCAGTTCATAACGTTGGTATACCTTCTAAATATGCTTGGTATGATCGGTCAAGGGTAGGGGGAACTGTGGTCTATGGCCTTATGTGTTATTAATGAATAACTAATAGCACAATTTCTTAAGTGTAATTAGTCATGATAAAGTCATGAAAGTCATGAAAGAAAACTTTGCTCCAGTAAGGAAAACTGCTGGGATTTTTCAATGTGATTTACATCTGTATAGAAGGCACGTAGGTGCTTTGGTAGCACCCTTAGTTGCTTTCTTGTGGTGACACTGGATACTCTGAGAAGATGGAAACGTAAATTGTTGCTAAGTTGTGCACATCAAAGGTTAAGTTTGAGCAAGATCCTACACTAGCAATCCATTTTTTACCGTACATGTTTTTTATAAGTTCTTTCAAAAAGTCCATTAAAATAAAACATATATAATAAGCTGTCATGTTTAAAGTACACAATTTAACACATTTCTGTATCTGTATCTATATATTACCTGTGTAAAATCAAAACTCCAAGATAACAAATTTATGCATCACTCGAAGTGATTTCTCTTTCCCTTCATCGTTCTATATTCCTGCCTTTTCCTGGCAGCTCAACCCTCCAAGTTGACTGATACTCAGCTGAAGAGGGACCTTTTGCAGATGTCCCCCAGTTCTCCTTCTGTGCCCCTCCTTCTTGTCTGCTACTTGCTGAGAAAACTGTCTGCCTTGCCTTCCTCAGATTCTCAGCCTGATCTGCTCAATTTATGGAGACCGTCTGGCGCTAGCAGGCTTCCTCTCCCTGGGCTGAGGCAGTAACCGTGGAAGTCGCTGGCCCCTTCTCACTGAATTCCTTTCTCCACTCCCTGTGCCGGGCTATGTGTGGCTAATGTCCGAAAACTTGTTTCACATGTTTGTCCAATGATGCAGTTCTTTCTCAAGGGAGCATATACCTGGCTTCTTTCACTCCTTCTTAGCACAGAACAGAATTCCCCCCAGTGACCATTTAAACTTTACTATTACATTATTGTCAACACTTGAGAAAAACCTTAAAGAAATTATTTTATACAGTGTAAGTAATGATTTCTCATTATATGATATTGATTTTACCTAAACAGGAGAAGTTTATTAGGGATATTTCATTATGCAATTATGACTGATCAATAGAAAAAGATTATAAAAATGAACATGCATAGAATTACTCTCAAAATGTGGTGAATTCTTTTTGGCAATTTTTCTTAGTGAATTTGTTTAAAAACATGGGGAACAATTTGGATGCCATAAGAATAAATGCATACTTTTGTTATTAAAATGGCAATATTTTAAATTATAATCATAGTATGTTTCTCAGTAAAATTAAATATAAAGTGAGCATTGTTACAGTTGTACTCCTATCCCCAAAGATAAGTCCTGTAAAATGTAAAATAGCTCTTTCTATATATCCAAAAAACACAGTGGAGGTAGTTTTCTATATAAAGGAAAAGAAATTATTCTGAACATATTTTCTTTCTCTTTTACTTTCTAGTAATCCATGCAGGTCAACTTCACCATTTAAAGAACCCCCGGAGAGTCCATCATGCAGATGAACCAATTTAACCACTTTACTAACAACTCACATTCATATCGTTCCCAACATGTTGTGATTTTTTTCTCTTTTTAATTATTTCTTTAATATTAATTTCTCAATGACAAGTTGCTAGGTCAAACATAATGTACATCTAATATTGCTGTAGTTACACAGAGGTTCATGTAACATTTTTCCAGCAATATATTAAATGTCTGCTTTCTAAAACTCACTCTGACTCTGGGAATTATATTATCATTTGAATCTTTGCCAAAAACATTTATTATCTATCTATCTATCTATCTATCTATCTATCTATCTATCTATCTATCTATCAATACCTGATATTTTAATGATCATTTCTTTGAGTATTAGTGATATTTCAGTTTGCTTTTCAGCCGTTTTAGGGAAATAGTCTCTCACTATGAACTTTGTCTACTTTTATATTCACTTGGCTGTGTTTTTCTTATTTATTCATTAACAGCTCATTTTAAAGGATTTGTTTTAAAGGTGCTGTGGGGTATTTCTGGGGGGAGGAGTTCCAGTACTGGCATTGAAACTAGGGCTTCACACTGAGCTTCATGCCCAGACCTTTTAAAACTTTTTAGATTGAGACAGGATCTCACTAAGTCACTAAGTTGTCCAGTCAGGGCTTGAAGTTGTGATCCTCCTGCCTCAGCCTTTTAGAGTGCTACAGTTACCATCATGGGCCACCATTCCCAGCTAAAAGTTGTTGTTTTTCCTGGATAGTTTTATTTTTTCCCACAGTTTTAAGATTCCTGTTATAATTCACACTAAAATAAAGTGCACTTTAAAGAAAAATAATCAAGTGTTTGATGCCTTAAAAATGTTGGGTGTTCCTTCAGGAATAGGTTGAGCCTTAAATGGTTTCCTGCAAAGAGACGAAGAAACTGGGCTTGGGGTTTTGAAGAACACAAGGAAATTGAAAGTTTGATAGTGAGGGATGTGTTCATCACATCACTACCCATGATGTTCTCACTGCTGCGTGAATACATTGAAACACATCAAGTTGTATGCCTTAAAAATATGCCGTTTGCTTTATCTCCATTATGGCGTAATGAAATTGTTATTTTTTTTTTGAATGGCACCAAGTGTGGAATAAACAGCTTTCAGCTAAAATTAAAAATTGAGTTTGATCAGATTTTTTGTGTGCTATCTTGGTTAGACTTCTCCTGTCACAGTTACGATGGCTTTCCAAAATAAATTGGGAAGCTGAAGAAAGTCATTTTAACCTTCCAGAATACAGAAACTGAACCAGCAAAACAAGTAGTTTCAAATCAGATTCAGCCTTAAAAAGCTCTGAAACATAAATATAACTTATTAGTAGCATTTTATAGGAACAACTGTCTATAAATCTATGAGTATGAAAGAGCACAGAGATTACACAAGAGGAAACAAAAGACAGAAGTGTAGAATTTGTGTAACTCTGCACCATGTAGTTAAAAAATAATAATGGTCTTATAACAAACTTTTAGAGGTGAATATTGAAACGGAGGCACTCTCCAATAATTGCCTTTCAGTAGATGAGGTGAGAATATGATTCCTAAAACAGTATGAGATTGAGTTGCAGACACACTTCTGGGGTAGGATTTATGGAGCTGAAGGTGACTGAAGAATGCAAGAGAAGGAAGGACGAGCTGCTAGGAAGAGCTCTCCAGTGATGTGCACAGCGCCATGAGTCATCAGGGCTTTGGCTCAGGCCCAGCGGGAGCCAGGCTGTGTCTCCACCCAGGGATTGCCTCAAAGGACTGTGTGCGCTGGTTCAGCTATTATAGCACAAAATCGTTCCTCTAATGTTCATGAAATGACTTGAAAAACCTTCTCTGCCACAAACAGGAGATAAATTTTGAATTAATTTAAGTCAAAGTGTTTTGATTAGAACTGGAAGGCATTCATGTTATAAGAGAGCTGTTACATCAAAAACATCATTTAAACAACAACCAACACACATTTTTATGTAATCCCTACTCCATGCCCCGCCCCATATACTTACAATTTGGGCGGGGTGAAAGGATCAGGTGATGGAAGCAAGCAGAAGGGGATGACACAGGAAAGCAGGTGTTATGAAATAAAGCTAGATTTTGCTGTTTGTCTTGTATGGGTGGCCTAGGCCGGGCTGGTGTCCTGGGATTCTGTATGGTTCTACCTTGCCCCGCCCATGGACCATTTCTCTCAGGATGCCTTGAAGGTACCTTGCACTCAGCATGTTCAATTTGGATCTCATTATCTTCTCCCCAGTTGTTCAAGCTACAAGCCTTCAAGTCACCCTTAACTTCTCTCTCCTCTTTTTCATTTGGACCGGTATCCATGTCCTGAGAATTCCACTAAGTATCTTTTCTGCTCTCCTTCATTTGTACTCTGTGCACATTATTCAGTAGATTGATTTCTTAAAACAATTTATAAGTTTTCAAATTATTAAACTCTGATCTTTAATAACATTTCAGTGACTATTTTGTAGCCTCTGTTAGCACTGTTCAGGTTATTGGCTTCCCAGTCATGTGTCCTGTCTCCAGCCAACCCATCACCCAAATGGTCACACTAAGAACAACCTTATTAAAAACCAGTTACTTTTCCAAAACACAAGGCTTTCTCATGCCTTTGATTAGCTTTAGAGCATATTTAGATAAATTATGTTTAAAAAGTATTCATCACAGTATTATTTATAATAGAGGGGAAAAGGGAAAGAACCCTAAAAATATTTCAGAAGGAATTAGTTATATCCAAAGGCTATAAAATAGTCACTGGAATGTTATTACAGTTCAGAGTTTAAATATTTGATAACTTATAAATTGTTTTTAAAAATCAATCTACCGAATAACATGCTTAGAAAAATTTGTGATGAATATATCATACTACAAAAGTTTCTAGGTGATGGAATTTAGCAGAAATTTTTCTAGTCCCACCTCCCAATAAAAGAAAACAAAATGAAACTAAGCTAGAACAAAAACTACTGTGTAGAGCTTATAAAAGATATTTTAATTTCATTGACCAATCAGAATCCTGTAACTCAGCACCTGTGAAAGGCCCTATACCAAACTGACTAAAGTTCTAAAAGGTACAAAACCAGGGACTTCAGGACATCTCATATTTGCTTTATTTTTTCCATCAAAATATTTTCTAAAATCTTTGATATACAATCACTACACACTGTCCTCAACCTAGAATTGCTTCCTCCCTTTATCCACACTGTACTTTTACTTTATATTTCTTAAAACAAATAAACAAGCAACGAAACTCGTGCTCATATAGATCTTTGAAGGCCTAAGAAGAAAGGTGTGATAAGGGTTGGGAGGTGCACCGGGAGATGGCAAAGGCCTGTTGCCCACATGTTTAGTTCTATATCTGCTTCTCAGTAAGGCATCTAATAGGAATTCATTATTCTCAAACATTTGTGTTTGCTTCTTCAGCCTTTTATGTAGCATGTATGATGACTCACTTTTATTTTTTTATTAAATGGTAGAACCTGGTATCATATATAGAATTGCTCAGTCAACAAATACACTTTTCTTTTTTCCTTCCTTTTGAAAGCTTGAGAGACCAAGGTCTGGTATTTATGTGTGCATCTACACAAACACCCACTCCTATCCGAAGGGGCTTTAAAATACGCAAGCATTTTGACACTGCTTTTACAGAAATGATTTCATTAAATCCTATCTAATGTGGATTGAAAGATTTTTTTTCTTTTCTTCTTATTATAACCAATCACCTCAAAATAAATGTCTTAATCATTGCTAGAAAGGTAAAAACTGGTCAGACCTAATTCCTTCTCAAATAATTTTAATTTCTTTTCCTCTTCCTTTTTCATCCTTCCTACACATGTAGTTGTCATGAATAATGGCATTAAATTAAGTGATAGGACCATTTTATTGGTTTCAATGTCTACATGCAAAGATTAGTGGAGAATTCTGAAAAATATAGCTAAATAATACTGATACTTCTGCTATTACTACGGTGACTTGCCATATGTAAAAGCCTGTCCTTGGAATGTACAGCAGAATGGTGTTTTAAACTATTTAATATTAAATAATAGTATGGCCTTCCATTTAACTTCTAATTTTACTATTACAGATGGATATATGTATATAGTATAAAATTTTATTAGTTGTTTCAGAATTTTAAAAATTAGTAATGAATCTTAAATTTTTTTCTGTCCACCAACAAGAGCAAAGCACTTATCCCAGTTATAAAGTAAAACAAACAAAAGCTACTGTTTGTTAGGCTTTTTTTATTTTCTGAGGAAGTCAGTGGAAGAGCAAGTTTTAAGAACATACTGTGGGGTAAGATAAGCAAGGGTTTAATCCACTCTCTGGCATTGATTAGCTAGGTCTCTAGGGCAACTCATGGAAGCTGGTTGAGAGCAAGTTTCCTGCTCTGCAAGGTGGCAATAGTAATAGTACAAAATTGATGGTGTCCTTATGAGATAAAAGTAGGTAATGCAAGTAAAGTGGAAATGGACTTGGTGGAAAGTAAGTACTCAAAAGCAACTTTAAGAACATTTTTATTATTCTAGGAACTATTATTTGCAGCTAGCGAAATTCTGCCTTTTGTTTACATTTTACTTCACAGTTCACAAAATGCCTTCACAAGTATGACCTCCTTTTATCCTTATAAGAAACAGGTGACATAGAAATTATTAGCTTCACTTCCTAGAGGGGAAACTGAGTTTCAGCAGTTGAATAACTCAGCAAAGGGCACACAACTCAACTGTAGTGGAACCAGACTAATTAGTGTGTCTCCTACGTAGGTCATACAGGTGATAAGTAGGTAACCTCCAACGTGTTTTTGATTTGAAAGCAGTTTGCACTCGCTACTGAACTTTGACTTTTGAGTGCTGATCATTTACCAGGGTAGCTATATGCAATATGATGCTATCTCACTGGGCAGCAGTGAGCCACAGTTACCAGTGAGCCATGCATTCCTGCGAGAAAACAGCCAATACTACAGTGTATTGCATTGCTAAACGATGATGTTTGGGAGGCCTTTTTCACCTAAGGTATTTTTAACTTGTGATGGCTCTAATCAAGGAGCAGGTTAAATAAAGGAGCATCTATATATGCTTCCTACAACATGGGAAAGGAATGTGTAGTGTAGGCCGCAGTTGGATTCCCACATATTCGTTTCTGGCGTTGGATACTGTTCCTATTATAAAAGTTGTGACCTTGCCACTCGTTGAACAGATGGCATTGCTTGATTAAAATCAGGCCATATTTAGAACATTTCTACAAAGGTTTTCTCACTTGGGGAATCATTTCTGCCCACCAAAGAAGTTTCTTTTCACCAGTTGAGCAAGCAAAACCCCTGGCCATCTTTTCATAAGGGTTTTCTGCTACCCCTATTCCAGGAGGGCAGGTGCTGGACTCATATTTTTAGAAGTCAGCTTCCATTTTCTTAAGAAAAGAGAATATTGATGAGCCCTTCACAAAGACAAAGTTCTATAAATGTGCACATTCTTTCATTAATAGGAAATTGTATGTCTTCGTGGAAAATGACTTTGAATAAGTAGATGTCTGCTGAAGCAAGATAATGTGAGTGTCAAGTGTACACGTGAAAGAAAGCAAAGGCAGTGGGAGGAAAGGCTAGGAGAATATACTGCGTATTTTGTATAACACTTTGAATTAATCTACAATGTAAAATATCCTAAGCATTATATACAGATGATATGTACATATGTGTGTGTAACTCCATACTCCAAGGGCTAATATATAGAAATGGTGAGACAAAATACCCCCCAAACCAAGTAAGATATGTCTGCTACATGTTAAATTTTTAACAGAAATTCTTTAGTAGAGCCATACCTACATAGTCTAATTTATTTACATGTAAATTTAATCACTGTTCCTGAACCACATATAGTTGAATGTAGGAAAATGTAAGTCAAAGCAGTCAAAGAGCACTATTAAAATGACACTCAGGCTTAGGAATGACCCCCAACTCAGATTTGTGCCCCGACTCGCCACATAAAAGTAAAATCCCTTAAGACAAACTACTTAATATTTTCTAACTCTTTATTCTTGTCTGATAAGTGGAGCCAATGCCTGGCTCATGGAGTAGCTGTAAAGATTGAATGACGTGCGCAATTCACATGGCTTCCTCCTCTGACTATTTATACTAATTGGTAGGGTGCCATAAAACATACCAAAGACTGCACGGCTTGATCAGAAGAATTTATTATCTAACAGTCCTGGACTCTAGAAGTCTGAGATCAAGGTGTTGGGGTTGTTTGCTTCTGAGATCTGTGAGGAAGGATCTGGTCCCAGGACCCTTTGCAGATTTGTAGATGGCATTCTCCTTGTTTTCACTTCATGTTCGCTCCACATCTGTCTCTGTGGCCAAATTTCCTTTTTAAAATAAGGACCCAAGTCCCACTCGAGTAAGACTCACACCCCCCAATATGAGTTCATTTTAATTACTACATCTGTAAAACCCTATTTCCAAATAAGGTCGCATTCTGGGGTACTGGAAAGCGAGGACTTCAACGTATGAATTTTGGTATTGAGACACAAGTTACCCTATAGTACTATTTAAAGCTCCCTTTTTCCAGAAACATTTTGCCTAACAGCCTTTTCTAAGAACAATCACCCCTTCCTGCTGTCCTTTCCCTATACACTATGAATAATTATACAATGTAAATCATAAATTTATTTATTTATGGCTTTTATATCTCTCACCCTAGCCTGAGAGCTCCAAAGCATATGGACCTTACTTGGCTTGGACCTTACCTGTCTTAGATGAGTAGTGCAATGCCTGGTACAAAGTAGATCCTCAATTAATGTTTGTGGAGAAAAATAAGATACATTTTCTGACTCAAGGGTAGGGCTCAATGAATTATAGGGGCTAAAACTACTTTTAAAAGGAGTCTCATTCTCTATCTAAATTGGTAGCAACTGGTCACATGTGAAAGATGCAAAATGTTTTATTCTATTAAATGTAAATTTAAATATCTAGTAGTGGCTACTGAATTAGGCAGCCTGGGTATAAAACATTTCAGCTATTGCAGAAAGTCCCACTGGGCACTGCTGGACACGGAGAGGACCACTGAAGCGTGGACGACCACATTAGTAGTAATCCAATGCTGAGCCTAACGGTGAGCATGGCACTGCCCTTCATGGCTCTCTGTCATGCCATCTGCTGGACCCTCCCTGGTTTTGTATTCCTTATTGTATACATGTGTATAGCAAACAGCTTTCTCTTCGGCTGTGAAATTAAAAATATAATTTAAAGTTTTAAAAAGCTGTACAGAAGTTGTCTTGAGGATCTCATTAACATAATTTCTGTGGATACTGGAGTAGTAATTTTTAATTTTTATTTTTATTCTCTTTGTTATTTAGACAAATAAACAGTAGACATAGATGATGAAAGAATCTGTTTTGCACAACTGAAGAATGGCTCCTTGAGAAACAAGGTCTTTTTTGACAAAGAACTAAGCTATTTCTTGTTTGAGGATAAATTATGGATGCAGGTGCAGTTTTCTCCCCTCCATCCTGGAAAGTATGCGTGTTTCCATCATCCTCGTTCACCATTGTCTTAGGGACAAGCAGTGCTGTAGTAATTTCATGTTCAGAAACTAACCAAAGGCTGCCGAACATCTCTCATGGTTGATATAGATAACAATCTATATTTTATGAAAAGTCTAGTGGCTTTATATAAAATCTGATTTCAGAGCAGTAGTACTCAGTCAAAATTATGACTGAATCCTGAACCTTACTCCTAGTGATAAATTCATTGATAACATTTGATAAATAAGGGCTATGGGGGCATAGTTAACACATAAAGCAATTAAAAATGCTAACGTATTATTTACATCAAATTCTGTGCTTATATAATAAAACATGAAATATTTATTTCAATGAACTGAGAATATGTTCCTACCTTTGAAAAAGACAAAGTAAAACCCTAGAATTGAATGCAATAAAAATCCTCTATTATTGTCGCTTTTCTCCTTTGAACAGCAATAAACTGTTAGTGTCACATGCATACTGATTTTTCTAAGAAAAAATATACTCCTAGTAGTCCCAGGGTATTTGTGACTGGAATATCGCTCACATCGTCAATCTCATCACCATTAACTTGAGAAACGGTACTTGATTACACTGAGTGAGTCAAGGCCATTTTATCCTGGAGAACTCAAAGTACTACTGGAAGAGCTGGCATATCGCTGAGTTCTTACTGCCTGAACGTGATTGTGGAGCAGAATATTCTCTATGGCCCGAATAAAGGAAGGATGAAAAATTAAATGTGCACAAAATACAGACTTCCTCATGGGACTATCAAGCTATTTTTCAAAAGGAAATAGAAACATTGTTATTTGGGGATTGTGAAACTAGGAAAGGCAAAATGTGAGCATATTTATCAGAAAAAAAATTCTTCAAAAAACAGATTAAAAATCAAATATATTTTTGATGTATGTGAAGCAGTAGAAGCATGTGTATTTTCAGGGTCTTGAAATGCCTCTATTCATCAGTGGATTTTGGTATTTTAGCTCACTACTCATTAAAGTTATTACCTTAATTTATTTAATCAAAATATTGACTCTATTCTCATGCTGCAAATAACCTGTGACATGATTTGGATCTTAATATGTTTTCTACAGCCAAAAACTAAACAAAATAATGCTGTACCATTAGACAACTAATGCGTTCTATAGTATTTTTAATTTTTTAAATCTTTTTAATTTTTTTTTTTTTTGTGGGTATCGGAGGTCAAACTCAGGACCTCGCGCTTGCCAGGCAGGTGCTTATGCTGCTGAGTGAGCTCACCGGCCCTAGTATTTTTATTTTAACTTAGAAGTTTTTATTAAAAAGCTTTGTGTCTGTATTTTTGCAAACTACAGGCTTGCAGTTAGCTTAACCAAAATCAGGTAATAGAATCTCCAAATTAAGAAGAGCCACTCATATTTTCAGCAAAGCAATTTCCACTGAATAAAGAAATATACAGTTCTGTATATTTTTAACTATACAGCATAATTTTTCAGCTTTAATGGAATATAATTAACATGTAGAGATCCCATACATCGAAGGTGTACAATTTGACACTTTAATGTATATAACTATATTGTGAAGTGATGATCACCGTGACTCCATATTAACATTTTGTTTGAACCATCTAACTCTCTAATTGATTTTGACTTAAATATTTGAGGTACAGCAACTTAATTTCATCAAATGCTTCAGAAGCCAACTGTGACTTTATGGAATTCAACAAATATGTCTTAGTACATTAACAGACAATAATAAGAACATGAGCTTTTAGTTTGGAATGCTATGAGGAATCCATGAATAATTTAGCAATCCACTGTTTTTTTAAAGAGACTGTTCTCAAAAAACAAAACAAAAAAGATGAAGTAGAAAAACAAAAAGCTTATGTTTTCCAACTAGGACTTGAATGAAGCTTTAGTTACGTGACAATTGTCAAATTGATGTTTGAGTGGTATAAGATGTGCTCTCTCTTTTATCTAAAGGTATGAAGATATAGCAATAAATTATCTGGATGACCTTGCTTTATTTTTCTGTTGCTGTATAATAATGTGCTATAAATTTAGCAACTTTAAATAACGCCCTTCTCTTTTCTTCAACCTCACAGTTCTTTAGGTCAGAAGTCCAGAATGGCATGCCTGGGTTATTGGTTTATAGTCTCAGTCCCAAGGCTGAAATTAAGGAACTGCTCAGCTGTGTTCAATTTGAGCTCCGGTTCATCTTTCAAACTCATTCCTGCCATTGAAGGAAGTCACTATTTTTATTTGTAGGATAGAGATTCTTCATTCCTCACTAGCTGTTTGTCACATCCATATCTGTCCTCCTGGAGGCCACCCTCAGGTTCTTACCCTTGAGGCATCTCTGTTTTAAGAATGGAGCATCTCCCCTCTTACACTTCTCCTTTCTTGTAATTTCCCCTCTGCTTCCAGTTAAAGTAAACTCTGCTGTTAGAGGGCTCCTGTGATTAGATCTACCCCAAAGATCTTGTGTACTGCTCAACTGATAAGTAACCTTAATTACGATTACAAACATCCTCTTTTTATGCAACTTAGTGATTGTCATTATTACTTGTCTTGTTGCTGAGACAAAACCCAACACCCACAAGTTAAGGAAGGAAAGGGTGTTTTTTTTAGCTCACAGTTTGTAGAGGTTTCAGTCCATAATCGGCTGGCTCCAAGGCAGGGTGGCTTCGCAGAGAACAATTCATGACTGACAGAAGGTAGCAAAGCAACAAGGGATCTTAACAGTGTCTTTCTGCCTCTTTTATCTTATCCAGACTACTTAGGGCGGGTAGTGCTCACACCCTTAATCATAGTGCCCTTGAGCCTAGTGCTGCACCATGAATCAATTCCAGCATCACACACTCTAGATTCAGCCACCTCTGAAAAAGCCCCACCTATGACCACATGAAGCTTTGGGGAGATATCTAGACACAAGCTGTAACAATAATTTTTTTTTCCTGTGGGTACCGGGGGTCGACCTCAGGACTTCGCGCACCAGCAGGCACCCGTGCCACTGAGTGGTATCACCAGCCCTTTTTTCGTATGTAGGTACCAGGAGTCGAACTCAGGACCTCGTGCTTACCAGGCAGGCACTTATGCTGCTGAGCTATTTCACCGGCCCAATAATTATTGATTAATACTGGGAATAAAGGTGATGGGGATGATCTTAGAATTCTGTATCAGCTAATAGGTATAATTCCAATCAATAAATTTAAGCAATGGAAAGAGTATTAAAGAGAGAAAAGATTAGCATGGCTAACTAGTCACCTTATATTTATAACTAAGACAAATAAACAGTAGTAATAGTCATAAATCTCAGTCACAGGTTGATTTTTTTAAAAGTTCAAATGCAGTAAATAGAACTTAAAGAGACAGAAGTCATATGGAAAGGATTTAAAGGGATGCTAGGAATTTTATCCTTGGAATAATGAAAAACTAGAAGTCATAATGAAGCAAATATCATGTAATTAAAAAGTTAGAAGAAATAATTTCTAACAGTAGGACAGATTAAATGTCATGATGTTTGGATCAGAAGTCAGGGGCCAATAATTCCTCTATGTATCAGTTGCTTGAACATTTTCATTTGTTGCGTATTAAAGCTGAATGTGACTGTATTTTTGCCACGACATGTCAGTGTATTCACAGCATCACGCTCCCCTCTCTTCTTTCAGGAAACTTTAAGGATATGAAAGGAAAGGGACAGGGCTCAAAAAAAGAAAGACAAATTTGAGTAAAGAATGTTTGTTTTTCTATTTTTTATTAGAATTTGTAGATAAAATGGAAAGAATCATGTTAATGTTACTGAGGAAAACAGTACAAGTTACTGCGAGGGCAGGAAGCAGAAGTTAGCTCATCTGTAAGATACAGTTCCGTAGTATTGGACAGCACAGAGTTTAGAGCATTAAAATCACCACAGGATTCAACTGGATAACACTATGAGAGGAATAAAGCAGAAGAAACTACTCTAAATGAGGATGCGAGGAAGGATGTTCTGTATTTTGATAATTTTGAAGCTTTCCTTTATTATTTTAGTATTTCTGGTAGTTTTTTTTTTTTTCTTTTCCTGCAAAACAGCTAACAAATCAATGGTGTCTCATGATCAGGGGCATCTCAGTATCAGTGACATATAGTAATGCAAGGCCAAAAAGACTTTTATCTTGGGTAGCAATCAGAAAGATAAAGAATCAAAAGCTGGACAGGAAGACTGAGGAGCTTTGGTGATAACAGGAATGGAGCTAAATTTAGAAAGGTCAGACCCAAGATTCTAGAACTTTCTTAGTCACTATCCTAGTCACTAAGACAAAATACCTGACACCCACAATTTAAAAATAGGAGAGGTTTACTTTGGCTCATGTTTTTGTCTATCATTAGGTCCAAGTCAGGAAGGTGTGGTGGGAAGGTGTGAGAAGGAAAGCTGCTCACCACGTGGAAGCCAGGAATCTGAGAGCGGAGGGAGAAGTGGGGAAGGAGAATCACTCTTCAGGCCACACCCACCACGACCCACCTCTTCTGACCAGGCCCCACTTCCTAACAGCACATTTAGCTCTAAACTCATGAATGGCCGAATCTACCAATGTGTATAGTGCCTCCATGTCCAAGCACTCCTCAAAAGCCCTGCCTATGAGAGTGTGAGGCTTTGTGGGGAACATCTAGATAGAAAACACAACAAGAACTTTGGAGCAATGGTGTATTGGCCATGGTTTGAAGTACTTTCCCAGGTTTATAGTTTCTATCTCCGGGTTCTCAGATTGTTGAATTGTGAATTGTGTTAATGGGAGTCTCAGCTTTACAACTTTAGTCATTCAAAGGTGCTCTTCTCTGTGTGGAGGTATTGTCTGACATGAACAGCACTCCCGTGGCTTACCTAAGATTTGTTAGGGGAGAGGCAAGAGATAAAAGAATGCCCTTCTTCTTCTGGAATGGACGAAATAAGCAGAGAGGAGAGAAATATAGTTTTGTCTAAACCACAGGAAAGGCCCTTATGACAATCAAGATAATAATAGCCATATACCAAGATATCCAATATGTTAGACTTGAGATTTGAACTTGGATAGAGATAGCTATGCTGTATCAGTCTTACCAGGAAATTGGGCATACCAGATTAAAGATGAAGGTAGTCTTCTTCACTCTGCTTTTTATTTTTTGATGTGATAATTATTCTGGTATGACCTTGAATAGCAAATTAGAATTAAGACCTAATAATATATCTCACATGGTTATTAACACCATAATACTCTTTTCCCCTGGAATTATGTTTGTTTTCTCATAAAATATTTATGTATACACATACATATATTCATATTCATAAAATATATGTATGTGCATATATATATATTTGTAATAAAAACAATGTAGTAGAAGAAACTCTAAGTCAAAATAGTTGAGTTTAAACCTGGATACTGGTGAGCCACTTAATTTCAGGTTTAACTTCAGGCAACTTTCATCTTTTGAAGCAACTTTCATCTTTTCATCTGTCTTTTAATAAGAGGCAAATATTTGTTATTATTTTTGTAAAGATTAGATGAAATAAAATATCTGAAAGTGTAAGTTATATGAAAATTCTGAACTGTAAAGTGTTATAAATTTAAGTCATAATTGTTAATTACTGGAGTCGATTCTCAGATTTCCCATTCTTGTTTGGCATAGAAAAGTTTGAAAATTTGCCTTCCATTATTACACATCTGGATTTATCAACATGTCTTTATTCTTTGCCAATTGATTAGGTAAGAAAATAAAAAGCAAGTAAAATGATTTGGACCTGAGCACTGTGGAACTCTATTTTTTTTTTTTTTTTTTTTTTTTTTTGTGGGTACTAGGGATCGACCTCAGGACCTCGCGCACCAGCAGGCGCCTGTACCGCTGAGCGATATCACCGGCCCTTTTTCTGTATGTGGGTACTGGGAGTTGAACTCGGGCCCTTGCGCTTGCCAGGCAAGCGCTTACGCCGCTGAGCCATCTCACCGGCCTCTGGCCTTGGAACTCTTGATAAATTAAAAGCCAATTTTTGCTATAGACAGTGTTATGAGTACTTTTATTTATAATTATGTCTTTTGTGACCCTTGACTTCTCAGGAAAAGCTTGAGCTCTGTTGCTGCAGAAGACAGAATAGGGAGAGAAATGTCCCTCAGATTGAACCAGTAAGAAACTGCTAGGAATTGGCCACTGTACCAGGAAACACCCAAGCATTGTTTTACTTCTTTCATATGCTGATAAGCATCATTTATGGGCCTAGCTGGCTTTCTTTCTGATCATATTCAGAGACTTTACCTTGGTCAACTCTTATTAAAACTTACCATTCAGAGATGCTGAGGTCACCATGGTGACAGGAGAAACTCAGCTGACTTCCATTCCTTGTGGCCTAAAGTTGCTCACTCTAGGAAACATTAAGTATTTCTGTTAATTTTGAGTTCTTATTTGGGAAGCAAATGGTATTGTTAATACACAGCCTTTGGAAGCAATCCAATCAATCCCCCAGTTTTTGAGTTTGTATGGTAATTGAAAGACTAGCAAAGGCAGGCTGTGTAGAAACCTAAATTCAAGACAGCAACTTGAAATGTGATGATAAAATTGCAGATTTGAGTAACCTGCCTAATGGAACTTTTACAAAGAAAGAAAATGAGGGTGTATTTGAACCCTAAATCTTGGGAGAAAGATAAAGAAATGAGGATATATATTTCCCTAGGTTCTTATGAGAAAGAAATCTGACATTACTATCTTGGTATCACTTATTCTTTAATAATAAACCACAAAATATTTAAGAGCTTTGAAAACTCTTTGTTACTGCTCCCTGATGGCTATTTTGCCTCCCTTAATGATTACCTGAGTTTAAAAAAAAATTCTTGAAACCAAAAGTATTCCAATAATTCCCCATCTTGAGTGACTTCAGAATCCCATTAGACCAAACAGGCAATAACTGAGTTCTATGGTTATCAAACTTTGTACTTTTAAACACAATTGCACTTTAGTTTTGTCTGCAGAGATCCTGATTTCATCTTGGCCTGTGTGCTGAAATACCTCCTGGGTGATCCTTCCGTGTAATTAAGAATGAGAACCACAGACTTATTCTCTCTTCTTCAACTTTGTGAAATCCATTGACCTTGACTTTGGTTCTACTTTTGCTACTCACCTCCATGGCCACACTCTGGACCTTGTCTTCAGCCAGAAATGCTGCAACCGATGTTGAAACTTTAATGCTCTCCACAATGCTTCCTTTCTTTCTATCTCTTCTTGTTACAGGAATGATCCAGTAGTCTCAGAATTCAACTCTCTTGCTAAACCCCTCATTATTAATCTGTTGTACCCACAGAACTGATGATGATGAATGGTCATCATCAATTCTATGTGATCTCCCATTTTACCTATAGTATACTCAGAGGAAGTCACAACTACGTACATTTGTGGCACAGCAAGTTCATGGTCTTTAGTTCCAGTTGGAGGGAGCCTCTCTGTTACCAAAAGCTCCATTTGTTTCTCTAGTCAGCCTTATGTCCATTTCTCCTGCTTGAAACCCCTTCCCTCTATCACAGTGATGGCAAACCTTTTAGAGATTTCAGTGATACAAACCACCCACTGTGGCGTGCATGACATAGATTCGCCACCAGTCCTCTGTCGTATGGGGGTTTCCATCCTTTTTCTGTTTTGAGGCAGAGACCTGTACCTGTGCCTTAATCTCACCACTTTTTGCCTTTTCAGTTGACTTACTCCTTCACCTGCTGCTTCTTTTGGGTCACCAGCCTACACCATGTACTGAGACATTGACATTGCTGCTCAAGCAGCCTCAAAATAGTTCTAAAATAATAAAACGACAAAACCAAGGCCTGCTGGTGCACACTTGTAATCCCAGTGCTCTCGGAGGCTGAAGCAGAAGGATCCCAGGTTCAAGCCCAGCCTGGGCAAAGAAAAAGCTGAGGCTGTCACTCAGTGTGAAGGCCCTGAATTCATTCCCCAGTACCATCCCCTCTAAAAAGAAAGGCCAAGCCAGAACCAAGTGCTCATGGGCCCTCCTTTGTTCCTTTGCCTATTGTTTTCCTATTGCCTTCCTGTCCTCTCACTCAAAAGACTGATACTTTGATCTCAAATTTTGCATTTTTCCCCACCAAGATATTTTTAGTGCTAAGCGCAGAGGATGTAGTTTAGTCTGTTTTACTCTTTTCTCTTCCATATTTGATGAAAGTTGAAGACTCTGCTTTTCAGCAGGCTCCTAGCATTCTGCTTGCAATTTGCCAGTCTTTGAAGTTCTTGATCCTTTGCCCATCTCTGAAATGACAACGTTCCTCTGGATTTTGTGCTCAGCCCTTTCTCTTCTTACTCCATATTCCAGGAGTGCTCAAGTGTAGCCATGCATTAGAATCGTTGGAAAAGCACTGAAAAACACAGCAGTCCTTCCTCTAAGCTCGATCATCTGAACCTGAATTACTAGGGAGTGAGGCCCAAGCACTTTCAGTTTTCAGAAACTCCTCTAATGATTCAGATATGCAGAAAGCCTTGAGAATAAGCCTGGGTCTTATTAATGGCTATCGGTCGTTCATCTGCATCACCTAGACCCTAACCTTATATTCTAGATACATCTACAGCCCATTTCCATATTCACTGGTCCAACACTGCCTCCCTGCCTCCAGCCCCTTCCCATTACATCCACCTCTATTTCTCCCCCGGTGTTTTTATCTTAATGAATGACATCACATTTCTCCAAATTTTACCTGCCAGAAATGTGGTGATGACTTTTGAAATTATTTCTCAACTTTATCTCCCTTGTCCAACCAATTATCATGGGATCTCAGTTCTGCTTGTAGTATTCTCCAAAATTTCCCACTGTTTTCCATACATATACCCGCTCCCTTTGGCTCAGCCTCCATCTTGTGAAAGGTTGCACTGACGTCCTAACTGTACCTTCTGCTTTTGTTTTGATTTCTTCCAATCATCTATTCCTCACACAACACTCAATGTATTTTCTTCTACAAGGTAAATATAGTTATATGTTTTATATATTCACTGCTTAAAAATTTTCAGTGACTATCTGTTGCTTTCAGAATAAAGTCTAGATCTTGTAACATGACGTACCCAGCCTATGAAGACCAGACCCCTGTTACACTTTCTTGCCACACCCTCCCTTACATTCTGCGTACAGTTCTGGTCACAATTCCATGAATTTTCATTATTTTCTCTTGTCTATGAGCCTTTATTGCTCTTTTTTGCTGTAATACTTCCACTCCTTGGCTCAAGTATCCCAGTTTCCAGCTTTGCCTAACTAATCCCTTCATATGTTCAAGCTCGTATATTGCTTTCCAAAGAATGTTTACTTAAACCTGCAGAATGGACTTAAGAGAGCTTCCTACATATTCGTAAATCTGGTACAAGATTGTGTAGCTCTCATTGACTACTTCTCCCTCCCATCTGAATTTGTGTTCCTGGGACATAGAAAGTCTTATTTATGACAAGTGGTGGCTTTTTTGTATGTTTATTTTTGTTTTTGTTTGCATGGCATACAGCAAATGATTGATTATCAAAGGAATAAAATGAGAAGTACTGTATTCAGAACCATTAGCAAAAAACAAGATCAGAAAGTGATGAAGAAAGGCTTAAAGACAGATGGCCAAAAGTTAGAAACTACAGGTAGCCAAAGGTCAGAAGCTACAGGTGGAATGAGCTGACTGTCATAAAAAAGGGCATTCCTTGGAGTCAAGCATTTCATTGGCGTAATAGGAATTGAAATCAGGATTCAGGGAACTGAGAAATCAATGCTGTAGTATAGTAGTTTTCTAGAGTTTACTGTAATGAAGTACCACAGACTGAGTGGTACAACTGAAATATATTGTCTCATGGATGTGGAAGTGAAAAGTCTGAGGTTAAGATGTCTCCCAGGGCCATCTTTCCTCTAAAGGAACTAATAAGCAATTCTTCCATTCCTCCCTCCTAGCTTCTAGTAATTCCTTTGCTTGTGACATCATAATGGCAACCTTTCCGTGAGAGTCTTTCTGTATATATTTGTCCCTTCACTTGATGTCCTATTTGTAAGGACACCAGGTATATTGGATTAAGAGCCTCACTTATTCCTATATGACCTCATTTTCACTAATTATACCTGAACTCTGTTTCCAAATATGGTAACATTTTCAGGCATGAGGTGTTTAAATTTCAGCATATTAATTCAACAAATAACAAGGGTGAAGTAGTGAAGTGTTATTAGACTCTAGATTTATCCATGGCACTATCATTGTCAGGTATTTGTATATCAGTATTAGCTTTAAATCTCGTAAGGATCCTTGTAGCATAATGTTTACTGAGGTAACATTGTAGAAGAGAAGTAAGTGACTTTCATTGTGCAGAATTTCTACAATGGTTTCCAATTTGAGCTCTCCACGGTGGCAGGTAAGGGATGGAGATCTTTAGTCATACCAGCACCCTTTACCTTATTTACTTATACGTACAACAAAATTTGTTGTCTACCTATCTAGAATGAGGCTTTTAGGTATGTTGGAGATTATATTTTTAGTTATAATGTTGATATCTAGTGAGAAGACAACTTCAACATTTGGGGACATAAAAATTGATGGAAAATTTAAAAGAAGAAAATGATACAACTACAAAATCTTATATGAAAATATTACCTACCACATATAATCTTAGATTATCATGCTTTATTATTAGGTCTAAGTAATACATTGATATGTTAAACACTTGATTATCTTAGTTGGAAAATATATGCACATTTTATTCTCCTCTATATTAATTTTAGCTCTTGAAATGCACAGAATAGGAAAAAAGCAGAATTCAAATTTCCGTGGGATAACTTTGTGGCAAAAAGCACAGAAAAAGAAACAGTGATAGAATCCATGTTTTGCAGTTCTATCTGAAACTGGTTAATGTATTAAATTTGAGGTTAACTTTAGCTGTTTACTTTTATCTGCATGGATAAATCTTGAAAAAACAAGACCAGTGATTCATTCATTTGGGGCGAGTGCTGGGAGCACAGCATTATCAAAGAGACAGACATGTGATGACTTGGAAATAGATTTTTGTAGGTAGCTCCTGTGTTTAAACTAAATGTGAGGGCCGGTGAGATGGCTCAGCGGCATAAACACCTGCCTGGCAAGCGCAAGGACCCGAGTTCGACTCCCAGTACCCACATACAAAAAAAGGGCCGGTGATATTGCTCAGTGCCACGGGTGCCTGCTGGCGTGCAAGATCCTGAGGTCGACCCCCGGTACCCACAAAAAATAATTAATTATTTAATTAATTAATTAAATGTGAGTCGCCAATTTGGGAAATTGCTACATTATATTTATCACACAGTTATAATTTCTAATGGGTTGAGGAGTCATACATTTGACCACATCAATACTTAGATCATTTTCAAAATGGAAAGAAAGTGCTGAAACACCAAAATACTGTGCTAAATTCTTTGAACCTTTAAAATGGAAAAACAACTGGTTTGTGTATAAAGTGAAATAAGAATCAAGCTGATGGAAATGACTTCATTTTTAAAATTTCTTTGGAATGTGTCTTCATTAACTTTCTCCTTGTGCCAAGACACAATACCCTC
Source organism: Erethizon dorsatum (assembly GCA_028451465.1). NCBI lineage: Eukaryota > Metazoa > Chordata > Mammalia > Rodentia > Erethizontidae > Erethizon > Erethizon dorsatum. The sequence goes on along the minus strand of CM051833.1, from coordinate 99,858,400 downwards.
TCTCTGCAACTTAACGGAGAGGTTTATTTTGGCTCATGGTTTCAGAGGTATCAGTCCATGGTCAACTGGCTCCAATGCAGAAAATGGCCTTGTGGAAGGGCCAGGCACAGGAAACCTGCTTATCCCATGGCAGCCAGAAAGTGGAGAGGGGAGCGAGGAGCCAGAGAGGGAGATGCATCCTTCAAGGTCTTGCCCCCAGTGACTTGGATCTTCTGACCAGGCTCTACTTCCTAATAGCACACTCAGCTCCTGAACTCACCAGTGTATAAATGCACCAACAAGTACAGTACCTCCATGATCCACCCACCTTCCAAATGCAGAGGCTTTTGTGGGACAACCTAGATATAAGCCATAGTATTAAAATATGGCCTTCATTATTATTTTAAAAACAGCATGTTTGTAAACATGTTTCACTTGCATTGGCAGTTGGAGGGTCTTATTACTTGCCTTATTCTTCAGATAGATTGTGGAAGCTTATACAAAATACACTTATTCTAGACTCTTGGAGACCATTTTGTGAACTTTCATGATATCTTACTATGTATATAAGAAACTACCTATACTTTCCTGTCAGATGCTCGTTTGTCATAAACTCACTTCTACTTAACTAACTAGATAGCTAGTCAAGAGTGTAAGAAAGGTAGTAAAAACAATTTCAAGCATGTTAAGATTATATTAAAAATAAGCCCATAGTAAAATCAAAAGGTCAGATTGCCTCATTTCACAGAGACTAAAATGTGAGCTACACTGATGAAGAGCTTCTCTTTCCCACAATTCAAGGCAAGAGGAAGATTGGTGACAGCCACACAAGTGTGGGTAATTTTGAACACTTACCTTGTGCTGAATATGCTGAGACCATGCACAGTGAGTACTGTATCCTGAAAATATTGAGAAGTCAGCAAAACATATTTGATTCTTTGCCAAAACAATTTTCCTTAGATGTCTTATGAAATGAGTATTTCCTGGGAAATTTAATCTGTGTCCCTATGATTCATTTACACTAGACTCATCAAAATATTGGGAGATATCGAATATCTAAGAGACCTTAAAATTTATGAGGTCATTTAAGACTTTGTCTTTAAATGAAAGGATCATAGTGTACTAGGACTCTGTAGAATTCAAGTATCTTGGGGGTCAATTTCATTTCCTCTCATACAACCTAGGAAACCATGGAGTTGATTCATAACTTCTAAACTCAAATTTCTGGTCTAACAATATATGTAAATTAATGATACCCAGATAAAGAATAGAGGGCTAAAATGAGAATGTTCAACATTAATGATTCACATCATTTGTGTCAGCACAGTGGCCTGAAGATGTATTTAAAGATAAATCCCTTCCAAGTAACTGGCACTTTTAAAATGTTCACCTATTATAAGAAAGTCATGCTGAATTAATTTTTTTGGTGTTGTATGATATTCTACAGCTTTAAAATAGTTTTAAAATACATAATCTCATCTGACTGGATAAATAGGACTTCTATTATTATCTTTATTTTTTAAAGGCAGAAATGGGCTGTGTGTGACTTTGCAGGTTGTTACTGAAGCTTAGTCATGAAGACTGTGTTGTACTTTTGAGCTGTGATTGTGTACAATAATAGAAGCAGCCCCGCACATATCCCACATAGCTCTATCTTATTTTTAAATTCACTTTTCCCATACTTGTAAGAGCTCTTTGATTTGGGCTTTATTTAAAGGCCAAGACAAAAACAAAATCATAATTCCTATCCTAACGCAAAGCTTGAATATTGTAGTTGGCATAAAATTCAGTTCTAGGGTTTTTTCCGAAAATAAGTTGTTTACTCTAGCATGATTCTTCTTCATGACTCTCCATATTTGCATTTTAAAATGGCCTGTTCCCATGGGGCTAACCTAAGTGAAGAGTGTTCTTTGAACTTAATGAATGTGTGCTCCATGGTCAGGTCAATTTCATCAGGCCAGCAAGTAGGAAATAGGCCAGAAATTATTTAAACTATAGAGTTGGCTGGAAATAAGTTTAACTTACATAAGTATGATGTAAAAAAAGACTGGGAAATGTTTTTCTCACTTAATATATCAACTCTCACTCAAGTCATTCACTTTTTTAAAAAAATGAGCCAATGATTAAGATAGTTTTGATTGTATAGCATTCCTGACATAATTATTGGCTGTCTTAATATAACTTAATTTTGATTCACAGATGCAAAACCAGTTAATCTTGCAGATTTCATCATTTTCTTCTTCCTCTTTTGTTTCTCTCTCATCAATTACTTGACTCTCCAACATATGCAAACTAAGTATAATGTTAAGCAAGAAGAAGTTTATTGGCACATGAATCCTGTAATTAAATACAAATTATAGAGCAATGTCTCCATATTTTTGCTCAATAATACTCAGAGAAAAAACAGTCTTCTCAGTAGGGCTTCAGGGCATTTCATTCTCCTATGTTTCCTCCTTTCTCTTTGGTCACTCCATCTCATCCTCTTCTGGTGCTTCTCCTCCGCTCCCCCAAACCCTAGAACTGCCATGTCTCAAGTTAGTCTGCACTCCCTAATGTCCTCTTTCTACATATCTCCTGTATCTCATTTAATCAATGATTTTAAGTCTGTATGCCATTTTCTGTGAAGTTTCTATCACCAGTCTGGAACTCTCCCCTGAATAAAGACCATATTTTTTCCTATACGTACATACGTACAAACTTTTACTATCTTTTCCATTTTAACTAAGCACATGCCATATACTGTGGCTCTAACTTTTGCAGTTTGAAGGGTGACAAGAAAACTGAAATGAATTTCTTTTTCCTACTTCATAATTTGACAGAAAAAAAAATAGATTGATTCTTTTTATAGAACTTAGCAACCTTGCATAGAAAATTTTTCTTATTAAGTCAAGGCCCTTTTATACTTTCTATTGTACTTAAAGGAAGTACTTTATGGTTTTCTTTAATATTTTTATTAGTGTACATTTTTGATACATAATAATTGCATTCATTTTGCAGAATTGGTATGTGTACGTACCGCATAGCACATCCAAACTGCCAGTACCACTATACTATATTACCACTATACTAGGGTCATCATTAAATAAAGTAAGGGTTGTTTGAACACCAGTCCTATGATATTCTGAGAGATGATCTGATGACCAAGATGGCAACTGAGTGACTAAATGGTGGGTAGCACATACAGTGTGGATACTCTAGACAATGAGGTGATTCCTGACATAGGCAAAACAAAGCAAGACAGTGTGAGATTTCATCATGCTAGTCAGAATGGCACATGACTTCAAACTTATAAATTGTTTATTTCCAGGATTTTCTTTTTAATATGTTCAGACTATAGCTGATCATGGATAACTGAAAACACAGAAAGTAAAGCTGCAAATAAGGGAGGACTGTTGGATTTGAAACCCAACACACACAGAACCCACTTCTCCTATAGACTTTTCCATCTCAGCCTATTCTTTGCACTTTCACTTCTCATTGTTTTTTAGCCCCCTCCTCACACACAAACACATACATTCAATCCTGTCCCCAAACCCAGCCAGTTATCTTTCTAAATCTGGAGTGTGACAATTTCTCACCACCTCCATTGCTGCAACTTGGTCCTGGCCACCAGTGTTTCCCACCTACGTCACTACACCATGTCCTGAATGGACTGCTTGGTGCAGTCTCTCCTCTGCAAATGAACAGAGTGGAGCTGCTACCATCTAGCTCATATCAGGTCCCTCCTTTACACAGAACATCTGTAACTTTGGTTCTTCCTAAAAATGAAGATGAAAATCCTTATAACAGCCTCCTACATGGAGGTTCCTATTACCCCACTGATTCAGCTCCTGCTTCTCCTGCTCTGGTTCAGTCATACTATTCTCCTTCTATTCCTTCAACTCTCTAAGTACAGTCCTGCCTCCAGGATTTAATATTTTCTGTTATTCAGCCAGAACCTGCATGTCCCTGTTCTCCCTTGCTTTATCTGTAAACTCTTGGTTCATAGCTCACCACTATATTCCAAGAGTCTATAATTGTTTCTAGAACATGAAGACAGTCAATAAATATTTGTTGAATGAATGAGGGATTATTTCCGTCTTCTTCTTGGGTATAAGCAGGAAATATAGAATGAATTATTGGATTATCAGACTTGCCCATATTCATGTAAAAATATAGTAATCCAACTTGGTTGAAATGTGTAAAAGCAATATGAAAACACACATTTTTAAGAGATTGTTCAAATCTTTTCTCCCCAATCTTAAAAAACATGTCAATGAAGGAATCAAAATGTATATCAAATTCATTGTTTCTGGGTTATTAATGAACTTCACTGTGCTGTTGCCCTCAAAGCACTAAATATAGCTGATATTAAACCAAAGGTCCTTCATGATCCTTGAAATTTCCTTGAATTTCTTTAGAAATACCCAGGCTTATAAGAAGTTTTAATGAGACATTGTGCTGTTCAGAAGAAAAGAAATCATAGTTTCTGACCTCAGGGGCATTAATAAAATAATAGAGCAAAAAGCTCTAGGGAAATTAGTTTTTAGGAAGTAGACTTCAGTGGCTCATTTCACATTCTAAATAGCATCAGAGTAAGAATGACAGTCTGGCTGATTGGGTTTAGTGATGTGGATATATTTGGCTGTTACATTATCCAAACGATTGGAAACCCCAAATATCAATGAGGTTTTACAAAGGTAAAATGGCTACTGGATTACGATTCACTGTAGGATTTCATTTAAGTTAGAACGGTAGGTAGGCCAAAGAGTGATCAGGACAATTTCAGCATTGTGCTGTTAATAAATGAAACTTCAGAATATTTGATTTTTCTTATGTCTGTCCAATTTGTTCAATCCACAAATATTTATGGAACAGTTACTATATACAAGGCAGTGTGTATGCTGCAGAAGGGTTACAGTGGCAATCATGACAATGAACCCTACCCTCATGAGAGGGACAGAGAGGGAAAAAGACAGAGAGAGAGAGAGGGAGATGGAGACAGAGACAGAGAATGTGATGAGTGCTAGAAGAGAAAAGAGAAGGGTGCTTGGGGAGAGAACAGCCATCATGTGTGATAAAGCTGCTCTGGCACCTGAACATTTGTCCCCCCCCACTCAATTCATACATGGAAATTTTTACCTTCAAAATAATGTTTTGAGAAGGGGGCAGCTTTGGGAGCTTAGGTTAAGATTAGTGTCCTCATGAGAGGCCTGAGAGAGACCCTTTCACTATATGAGGAACAAAGATGGCTGTCCACGAGCCAGACAGAGAGCCTTCACCCAACAAGCCCCAAGGACTCTGACAGCTCCTTGATCTTAGAGTCCCCAGCATCTAGAACTGAAAGCAGAATACTATTTCTGTTGTCTATAAGCCATCCAGTTTTTGTCATTTTGTTATAGTAGCCTAAGTGGACTAAGACAACTAAGCTTATGTAAAAAGCCACCCTGATGGTTCAGGAACAATCCATGAAGTATTTGACTAATACGTATGTGCTTCTTCTGTAAAGGTATCCAGGTTTGTGGTCTAGGTTCCATTTTTTTCTTGCTTTCTAGGAGACATTATGTGCCCAGTTCTTGTTTCCTTCCACCAATAAGGATGAATGTTAGAAGGGAAAATAGAAGGGTACTGTTGCCCTTTCTGTATTTGTCTACTGATTTTGTGCCTTCTGCCTCTATCAGGTTTCTCTCATGTTGAAATAAAAATGTCACATTTAAATTCTCTCCAGCCTTACTGACTTAATTTTGTCACCACTCAAAATCTCCATTCATCCCTTTTTCCCTTATTTATGTAGACTTTCATCAAGGTGAATGTCTTAAATGAATGTCTGAGACTTGAGCCCATCCAAAAGACAAAGGCGCTAAATGTTAATTCAATAGAAATTACTCACATCTTCTCTTTAGTTGTTCATGTCTTTTTACACTAAATTATAAGCCACTATATCTCAAAGCAATGAATATGTTATAATGTTATTTATATAGTGTCTGATAATAGGTGGTAGTTGAGAATAGATTAAATCATTCCAGGCTAAAACAAATCCCTTGCCAAAAGAATTTTAAATTCTTAACTTGAGACCTAAACAAGATAGAACCATATAATACCACAGATACTTTGTACACATGGGATGGCTAATTACAATAGACAAAGCAGTACTAATGAATAAATAATAATAATAATAAAGTAATAGGTTTTTAGGCATTTAATCTCTAAGCCAATGATTACAAATTAGGTGATATTAAAATTCTCCAATCTCAGCAGCTCTGTACCCATTTTCTGAAGAACAAATCTCAGAGATTCCCACCATGTTTATCACAGTTTTACTCTTTGAGACTCTTAGACACACCTTGCGCTGCAATATGTGGATCTGCCTGGGATGTCACATCGGCCTCAGCTCCACCAGTAACCTTGACCCATGCGCACTGCTCCCCTGCCCGCCTGGCAGCAGACACCAGCGAATCTTTTCTAGCTACTGTGTTAGTGTTCTGCGCTCCTTCTGAGGTAGTTCCCTGCATGATTCACCCGCAGAGTAGGAGGATACCTTCTCCCTTCTTGTTATCTCAGGGAAGCCAACAAATTGGCTTCTTGGGCTCTCAAATTTTAGGCATCTAATGGAAACAGTTCTTTGAGTTCTTACATACAACCTTTTGTCTTTCCAGAATAACACTGGGAGTGTTCACAGGCCAAGCACTACAACTTAGCCTGAAACACCGCTCTTTTCAGGAACCTCTTCCTTCGTAGGTGATTCTGGTCAACCACATGAGGTTTCTTTTTTCCACACAGTTAATTTTTAGAGATTTCACTTGTGGTTGTCAATCCTACTATAACAACCGACTGACATCTCAGCTGCTTAAATGATAGAAGTTTCTTTCTCTCTCATGCTCTCCTCATCATAGTCTGGTGGAGGACAGAGAAAGTTTCCACTGTTTACTAGGAACATAATTGATGGGATGTTACACTCTCTGAAAAGTTCCCAGTCATTGTGGCAGAGGAGAGTGACATTGTACACTGGTTCTTAACAGTTTCCCCCAGAGTAATATGTATTATTTCTTCTCATCTCCCTCCCTCTTTCCTCCATCTCTCCCTCCTCTCTCCTTTCCTTTCTTCCCTTCTGTCCTTCCTTCTTTCTTTTTGTCTTATTTCATCATGTCATAATAATATTCAAATTAGCATTTCTAGGGCTGCTTATATGTCATGAGTCAAAGTAAGGCAACCATGCCCAACTTCAACGAGGTGAGAGAGCACAGTCCTGCCACATGCCTTGAAGAACTGGCAATGTTGCAGAACAATAGCACTAGTGATGCTCACACCTCCTTGAAATTGTCCTGGTGTGATCTCGCAGTTTTTTCCTAGTCGCCCTTGAGATGTGTCTCTCCATGTGTGACCTTCAGTTATGCAAATGGCACAGCTTCCCCCATACTGGTTAAAAGTTCTGGCCAAGGGTCTCTCACCAGTTGGGCTGCAGTCATCTGAAGCCTTAGCTGCTGACACAGTGACTGCGGTAGCTGTTGGCAGGCATCGGTTTCTATCGGTCTGCACAAGATGTGATAGCTGGAGTCCCCAGGAGCTAGCAATGAGAGAGACAGAGATCCCAAGACAAGACGCCTCATTCAGTCTTTTATATCTGGTTGTGAAAGTGACATGTCACTTCTACTTGATGACCAACTCCAGAATGGAGAAGGACGGAACTACATAAAGATGAGAATACTAGAAGGTGGGACCACTGGGGGGCAGTCTTGGAAGCTGGCTGCCGTTCTCATTCAAAAAGCCTAAGGCTTTCATATAAACCCAGGGCTGCAGCTAAATACTGTCTTCATCTAAGCTTCCGTCAGGTAACACGTGGAGCCTGGAGTAAATGAAATTTAAAGCTTATCTCAAGCAGGACCTGCCTTTAGATTAGTGTTGGCCTTCTGTGCAATTCAGTGGTTCTTATCCTATATCATTTTCGATGTCCAATACCCAAGGAAGTACATGCTCTCTTCCATGGAACATTTGCTTTATTTATAATGTTTTAAATGCTATTTTTAAGTCCCTTGTGTTTAAGTCATTGCTATACTTGAAAGGTTACTAGACTTAATATATAACAAATAAGAACAAATAAATACTTGACCATTTTTCTTGCCCTTTTCTATAGAAGCTAAGCTGTGTGAGCTAAGTGTGACTTTAAATAGGATACTGGGAGGAATTAGAAATAGTGTCACAGTGGCAGAAACTCCACATTAAAATTCATCCTGTCAGCACTCTCTGATTCCACAAACCAAGGTTCTTTTTAGATTAATCAAGAAATCATCAAACAATATTAAGGAGAAAATGCTGTTCTGTAAGGGGAAGACAGCTTTTACATAGAGGGAGAGAATTTGTATGGCCCCTGTAGTAAATAAGAAAACACATGTGTATATTTTTTACATATTCTTGGTTTTATTGAGCAAAAGGCATTTATTTTCCTTTAAAATTGTTCTTGCAGAAATAAACCCTACAAGAAGCTAGGCACTCTTTCCTACCATCCCCTGCAATTGAGTTTTATTTGCTGAAATCCTCAGATCAGCTTTTTATTCTTGTAGCAGGGATGCCTCTTGGATTAATTCAGCAGTGTGACCAAAGCAGGCAGCCTGTCAGAAGCACACGGATAGCTTGCCTCCTGTCCCTTCCTTCGTTCTCTATTGTTTCTGCATTTCCATTGCTTTCATGCTGCCATGGAACCTCCTATATCCCAAATTACAGTATGCTCACCAAATGCAAGATTTCTCCTCCTACCCACCCTCTCCTGCCTCCCCCAGTGACATCTCACTTCGTTCCCAACAAAAGCATCACCCTCTCCTCTGTGCTCACCCTGTTTACATTGTTCTGCTCTTTCCTCTCTCCTCCTTGGCATGCTGGTTTCATCAATTTTACCAAATGACTTTCCTGGCAGCTGTGAAAAGAAAACCCAGAGCAAGTTAATAGCAATCTAATACTGTACATTTTGCCATTTTTCTAAAATGTACAGAATTGTTGGTCATTGGATTGATTTTTAATGATCTAAATGATCAGCTGTTTCAACACTGCACTGCAGCATCTTGGTAATAAATAGGAAAGGGGAGGGTCCTGGACACTGGGTGTCACTCAGTGCTAGATAAATAATCTCCAAAACACCAGCCAAGGAGACAAGATAAGATGGAGGCCTTAGCCAACTTGCATATTAACGTTTTTAAACAAAAAAACACTTAGTTGTGTAGTATCACATATGGAATATGAAGGAACTAAAGCAAGATATCTTTGATGAGGGATTAGACAGTCAGGAAACAAACCACAGCTTAATTCTCAACGTATCTGGTGTATATCCAGCATTTTTATTGCTACACGTGCACATTTGCAGAGTATATACCAGCTGATAGGACTCACCCTGATAAAAGACTTTATTCCAGCATATCCCTGAGAATACTGTAATACTCTTACTTCATTGGTGTATGTGAAGGGAATAGCTTTAATCTTATATAGTATAGTTTTCCTAGAAAAGGAAGGTACTATTTTGTTTTTAAGTGTTGGACCTCAGTTATCTATAATAAAGTAACCCAGGTGGGCTGACTACCTGTCCATTGAGTTTCCATTTTCGGTACATTGGTTCCATGTAGTCCCTTGAATAGCCAAGGTCAGACAGCTACCTAATATGCTAAACCACGTTACCTTGGTCCAGAGGTTGTCATGAACAGGCCAAAAGGCCAGCCCCAGCACGGGGGAAACTGATCCAGAGGCACTCTTGGTTGATGATATCAGGAGTAGGGCCCTTGTATTTGAAAGATGCCGTCTCCTTTCTTCCCATCCCACACTGGAGGAAAATTAGTTTCTCGTCGAAGAACAGATCTCGAGAACTGTAGGAAAAGGAGTTTGAATCTTTGTTTGAGAATTTTTGTACTTCTTGGGTAAAAGAGGTTAGTTCTGGCTCATAACAACAGTGTTTCTTATGTTTTTGAAATGTTGGAAATCTCTGGCAACAAAGTAAAACTTTATATATATTCTGGGAAGGGACTAGGGGTAAAGAGTAAAACAAGAGACAAAATTGTGCTTGATGAGATGTTTTAATCTTCTTTAAATATGTTACATTTTGAGAAATAACATGTGTGTAGTAACAATATATATAAGTTTTCCAAGGGTTTAAAAAGTTGAATAAAAATCAACTATTTTACAAAGTGTCCAAAAATTTAAATCAATAGAGAAAAAAGAGGAAACAATTGCCAATTATACTGATTTTTACCTCTGAAAAGAGCAAATCACCTGTGTATTTTGTAAATCCATAATATCATCTTTGTTTACAATAGATTATATTGACCATTTGTTAGCCAATGTGCATTTTTAAGCGTTTTTGGCTCTGTCATACATTCAGGATTTAGAAGTCGCTGGGGGTGGGGGGAAGATCTGGAATTTGCTCAGGAATTCAACAATGATCAGAGATACAGAGTAAGATTTTTAAAAATTTTAAACAATGCTAAAATGAACAGTAGATTGTGTGTGTGTGTGTTTATGTGTATTTTCACATAAGCAATTATTTTAATAGGTTATTATAAGTGGAATTTCTTACCAAAAGGTATGGGCATTTTATATTTTCAAAAATCTGCTGCATTATACTCCCAAGAAATTATTCCCAGCCTGTGCACCCACCAATTGTGTATGGCTCTGTTCCCTACCACCTCACCATCACTTGATATTTTTAACCTTTTTAAAATTTTTTTTACTGCTATGATAGGCTAAATACCTCACTGTAGGGTTTGTTTTTTGTTTTGTTTTTGGTTACCAGTGAAATTCAATATCTAAATAGCTGTGGGCTACTTGCAGTTTTCTTTCTATGGTGCTTATTTGCACCCATCTCTCATTTTTCAAGTTATTTGCTTTATTTTAATTAATATATAGGCCCTCCTGAAGACCTAATAATACAAGAGCTACCATGCTATGTGTACAGCTGACCTGCCCGCTCACCTCCTGTCTGTAATTGCTTGAGAAGCTGACATTATCTTGCTTTCATGTCTCTACGCCGCTCTTTTCCTTCTCCCCTAATTTAACATTCCCATTACTGCAGTCAGTAGGTGAGATGTCAAACATTGGAAGAGGTCAAGGAAGACAACTATGCATTGAGTCTTACATGTGCTGTGTGTTTAATCTGTACCCTCTTACCAAATCCCAAACAAATCTAAGAAGTATGAATCATTGCTGTTTTCCTGATGGAAAATCAAGATTCAGTGAAAGTTGAGAAAGGAGCCCACAGTAAATAATGTGATAATAAGTGACGTCAGATCTGTCTGATAACACTGAAACCTATGCTGCTTCTAGTAAACCATGCTCTTTAGAAAAACTTCTGTTAACCTACAGCGCAGATCTGCTAGATTATAACTGGGGCTCTGACGAGATGTGATTGAGAAAGCTGAATTGGAGGTTTAGGCTTATCCATCCCAAGCTTTTGTTGGGTACTAAAGGAGAGGGAGTGAGACCATTGAAAAGAGGGATAAAGTTATGCCTGGATTTGAGAAGAAAAAGGCAAAATGGAAAAGACAGTGTCAAAAGTGCTGAGGATGAGGTACCAATTTTAGTGAGCCAGAACGTGCTAATAGAGGGGAGAAAGAGACAGCCCAAGCATGAATGTGAGTTACTCAGTGTTGTGAGCTACTGAGGAAAAACATCAAAAGGAAAACAGCAGCAATGACGTGGACTGAGAACAGTTAGTATTAGTGCTGCTCATTATGGGATGTCATCCAGATAATGGTGACACAAGCTGAAGGGCAGCACGGCAGGTCCCTCAGCCACAAGCAGATCCACTGCCAGAGGTTTGCCTTCACAAGAAGATTCGTTACACCTTGGCCTGTTTATCCAAAAGCAAAGATGTGGGTAGCAAGATAACTAGAAATGCCTTCTTGAAGGATAAAGGACAATTATGATAGCTTAGGCCATAGGCTTTTGGTAAATTCCATTTGGTACTTTACAAATTAGCTCATTATTCTGCAGTTCTTATGAATGTGTTAGTCTGCAAACATATTGCCATCACAAATTGGTCACCTAATGTTTCTCTGAAAGCGAGTCAGCATAAGCACACCCACATTATTGTATGGAGCAGCAAAATAGGTCTTCGCTTGACCCTCTAAAAGGAAATCAGCCTAAAGTGTAATTTGATTTCCAAAGGAGTTTTGGCACACACGTCGTCTTCTGAGTTTTGAAGTTGGGATGTCATCCTCACCCTGGGTATTGACAATATCATGTTGTAGTAGAAATCTCTTTGCTGTCCCCATGCACTCCAAGAGAAATGCAGCCTATACATAAGTTAGGGATTCACAGATGGAACATACCTTTGGTTTGTTTTCATTTACATTTGTCATCACAGACTTTAACATGATTGTTTTTTCAGTTCAATAGTAGCAATTATGATTGTCGAAATTAACTTCAACATCTAATTTTAAAATGTTTTTCTCTGGTAGATGAGCTCACCCACTAGATATTTAGAAAGAAAGGTGAGAAAACATAAATATCTTTCTCCTATCTAACTTAATTACCTATTGAGAAGGAATCTTGCTTGGATTATAAATACTTCTTAGCGAAATGTGATAGTTAAAGGTGGCTCTGGTTGCAGGTTTGGAGCTCCCAATGTTTTGCTTGATACAAATAAGGGAAATTTACTGTCTTTTATCAGAAAGGGTCAAGGTGGGCCTTTCCAGTGTTTCTCTATTAAACTGGGTTTTCCGTGGCATTGTAACACATCGTCCTTTTGCTCTGAGTCTTCACTGACACCATGGTGGCCATAGCCAGGCAGTAGGTCCAAGGTCAGAAAATGAACACTTTTTTGTCTGAAAAAGAATTTATCTGAATATTTTTTAAGAGAGAGCGAGAGCTGGGTAATACTACAAGTCTTCCCCTCCCAGCACTCGGAGGGGACTGCAGTTGATTCATCTGCATCAATGCCAGAGAACAAAACATCAGTGGTGGAATTATTTTTCCCTTCATACTAGACTCACACCACGCACAGAGACCTAGCCTGCAGAACTTTTTTGTCCTTCCCAGCTCTGGGGAAGGCAGGTGGACTCTCACTGCAAATTTGCAGGGACTAGTAGGATTGGAGGACGAGAAAGCAGAGACTCGGGGTGGGGGCAATGAAGCAGCAGCATTTGGAACCCAGGCTCTGCCTGAGTCACAGGAGTTGCAGCCAGGAGCCCATTAGGGATGCTGCTGATGAACCCACAAAAGTGCCCATGAGGTGGAGCAGCTTTCAACATCTGCCATGTCCCCAGTACAAGATGTCATCTTATGACAGTGCCAACTCAAGGGAAAAATAGGAGAAAGAAACGCTTTCCTTCTTTTCATCTCCTTTTTCCAAGCTCTCCAACCCCATTGTAGTCAGTGCCAAGAGAGAGTAGGTAGGGTTGGAGAGCCAGGAAGGGGGAAGAAGCACCCAATCCTTGCTCTGCCTCGCTCCCCTGCAAGCACCCCGTGGTGGGCCCTGCTGGGAGGTGGTAGAGTGTGGAGTTTGGGGCTGTAATCTGGAATGGATGCTCTAATTGCTGAATACAGTCCGAGCTGATGGTTGAGAATGAATGTGAAACTCTTTCCTAATAGCACCCTGGAAAGTCAGGAGACATTTCCATGAATAAAGCTAAAACGGACCTTTGGAAACCAAAATAAGGTGTGTATCAATACTTGTCACATGTCTTCACTTTCAGCAAATGTGTTACAGTATTGATACATTCATTTACAAATATTTTAAAGATATCTTGACAATGCCATATGACATTTCTATCTTGCATATTTTTTCCTTTCTTCTAATATTAGGCAGGAAAGTCAAGGACAATTATTTATACCTTCTATCAAATGTTCTGATCTTCAAAACACCTGTGCTGCCAGGCCTCGTGGTGCACATCTGCGATCCCAGCACTCTTGGGCAGGAGGAACACAAGCCCCAGCCCAGCCTGGGCAACTTAGTGATACAGGAAGGAGCTGTCTCAAAATTTAAAACAAATAAATAAATAAATAAAAATAATGCCTGAGGGTGTAGCTCACTGCAATGGCCCTGGGTTCGATTACCAGTACAGCAAATTAATTAACTAATTAATTAAAATAAGAAACGAAAATCTGTGCTCCAGCAAGGCCATTCCTGAACAGGTCACGGATGAGATGTAGAAGGCAGTGGCTTACTGAAGGGGAGGGAAAGTTGGTATTAATTACAGTGTTCTCTCCCAAACTGTGCTCACTGTCCTTTGTCTTTCTCACCCCTTCCTCCCTCCGGACACCTTTGGGCTGGGACTGTAGGACTGTCACTTGCTCTCTGTATTTAGAATCTATGAAGAGAGGCCACCAGGGATTGGCTGCAAAGTTGCTTGATCAGTCTCCATCTGTAAGAAAAGAATATTCAACCTTCCAAGACCCATTCAGGCAGTCTCGTCCCAAGGGCCTGCGCCCCTCTAAGCAGTGAATACTTAGGGGAATCCAGGAGAAGAAGGAGCTGATATTTTCATTTATGTTGTCCCTGCTTCTTGTGTAACTCCTACTTTTTTAAAGTGAGATGGGGGTTTCAAAAATCATTGAAGGTTGCTGAGGATTCTGACAATAAAACCCAGGTGCTCACCCACTGACTTCCTGCTCTTTAAATTTTGAAGGGAAAAGGTCAGTGAGAAAACAGAAACCCTGAAAGTAAGTTTACCCATCTGATCAACTATGCTGCTTTATTTTGTGAAAAAAATTAAAGATCTTATGTCTTTATTCATTTTACAAATCGTGGAACTAAGAACAACAGAGGAATTCATGTTCCAGATTAAATTCTTTCTCACTCATAACATGCTTCTCAGAGAGAAAAGTGTAAAATATAGCCAGGCACTTCAATTGCATATTAATATTTTTCTGTGTCATCAGTTTTTAGAACAATTGCTTATATTATGTCTAGAACATCTGGATGTGGATATGGATGTGGATGTAGATACAGTCAACTCCACTCTGTGTGAGTGTTGTAATTTAAACCCCTTGATTGTGTAACCATTAATCCAATGTCAAACTAATTCATTGTGACTATTCAATATTACAATATTGCAATTAATTTTTAATTGCTTTATTTTTGGAGGAAAATAAAATTTATGAACAGAAAAATAACATTTCTTAGATGGTTTCTTAAATCATTAAGATTTTTGAATGCAAGAAAAATAAACAGACTGTAAAAAAAATGAGTATAGAGACATTTTTAGAGACAACTTTAGAGACAAGTGGAGCTGGGGTTTGTTGCACTTAGGAAACAGAAATGATGGCAGCTGCTCTTTTGGGGGCCACTTAGGTCTCCATTTCTGTTTGTCTCTGCGTTTCTGCTCTTTCCTATCTTCTCTCTGTAATTGCCACCCACTCTCTGGTCATCAGTTTGTACCTGAACCCATGTGGTATCTTCAGTCCCTCAGTCCTCATGACATTCCGATTCAGCCCAACTTGAACTGATTAGTCTCAGTTTTACCTAGGACCATTCACATTCCTAAAAGAATATTAATATTTGCTGACAGTGCATTGAACAGGTAGCAGGGAGTCCAGTTTTTGTCCCTGTTCCAATCAGGTCTTTTCAGAATCGGACAGACGGAAGGCAAGCATTTTGGTGTTAAAGGCAAGCATACTTGGTATAATGACTGATTTATAATATAATAAGTGACTCAATATAAATATTTTCCTGAGCCCTTATTATGCATCAGGCATTATTCTAGGCATGGGGTGAGGTGCACTAGGGACAAAACAGAGCAAGAGAAAAAAAACAAAAACAAAAACAATACCAAAACATAACAAACAAACAAAAAAACACCACTGCTGCTATGGTCATTACGTTTTAATGATAATTCTTAATCATCTATTTCAAAGATACTGAAAAATGATAAAGTAGCTGTCTTCCATACAATAAATAGAAGATGTAAAAATAACAATATGTGTATGTAAGTGAGTCTATACACATGTAATATATATCGTTAATATATACATTTGTAGACAATATAGTCATATTTGCTTTTAACTACTTGTTTAACTGTCACTGGAGTGTGAGTGTGTATGTGTGGGCACTGAAGTGGTGGCTGGGGCATTGGGATTTTAAATGGCATATGACCTCCTGCCTTTGATGTACCCCTCTTCCAACTTCCTGTTAAAATGGTTATGAACACCCACACTCTGAAAAACTTTGAATTACAAAAGCATTAAATACCAAGACTGACTGTGATTCAATGCCAGAATATTAAAGAAGCAGTAAGTTAGATTAAAAACGTAAATGATACAGCACCCATCCTGTTCCGTTATAAAATAAGGTAAAAAATAATGTTTTAGTTTTGCCTGCATCTGAATTATGTTACTGTCTTGTTTTCTGAAAGAAATATACCAGCCAACTCCAAAGTAGAGGAAAATCAAGGGAGTTAGAACCAGAAAGTGTGGGGGGAATATCTTAATGAGACCACCCGCCGGTGAACACGCATCACCACCCCGAGGGTTTCACTGAGAATAAGAACCTTCGTGAACCACACTGGACTGCACTGCTTACACTAATGAGCCAGTAAGAGTGACAAGGTTTCACTAACTCTTTTTCCATGTGCCATCTAGTAAAGTAAAAAACTCTTTCTCAGGCTTCAAATTCAGAGGTCTTGTAAATATTCTTACAGTAACATAAAAATCAGTGATAAACCTATTCCTAGGAAGGAAAAAAAGAACAGAAGGATATACAACAATTTGTATTTGGGCAGTGGGATTTTGGATGGCTTGATCCTTTTGCCTTTTTTCTTTGGAGTTCCTTTGCCTCCTTTTCTAAATGAAATAATTAGTTTCATTTTTAAAAAGAATCTTTAAATCCTGTTACATCAATTGAAAAAGAAGCTCTTCGATAAGGTCCACACTTCACAAGTAGGTTGCCAAAACATGTGTCAAAATAAAGTTTCGAGAAAATTAGGGCTCTGCTTTTATTTCAAGCAATAGTAAACTAAAGGAAATGGAATCTACTAATGTTGTTAGTAGATACAAAATTTAGCATATGTATAATCACTAAACCTACGTTAACACATTATCATCAAAAGTCCATAGTTTACATATGGATTCACTTATGGTGAATGTTGGTGTTGTTGATGTTGTACATTTTATGGGTTTGGACAACTCTATAATGATACGCATACACCATTATTACATCATACAACTATTTCTAATATCCCTGCCATGTCTGGCTCTGATGCTTGTTCTGTCTCTTCATACTTTCTTTGCCTTTCAGTATAATTTGTAGTTTTTCCTTGATACCCAGATATAAACTGGGTTATAAGAACTGCTGGGAATAGAGCTTACGTGGTGGTATCATGGGACGAGAAGGGAAGTATTCTATAATCCAACAATTATAGAATTGGTCTTGGTCTTTTGGTGAATCTATGCCTGTGATCTATGACTATCACAAGTGTTTCTCGGGTTTTTTTCTCCCACCCTTGCCTGGGAGAAAGTAGCTAGAGTAGCCTGGAGTCTGGTTGTCCTTTCTTCTATGTGGAAGTCTAGAACTGGTTGGAGTTGGAAATTTTCTTTCTCTTAGGTCAGTTTGGCTCTGATTTATAAAAACAAACTCTGAGCATGTTAGGCTCCAGTTAAGTAGTTTCTCCTGAGGGCAGACCTTGCTAAGAAGAAAAAAACCTTCTGGCATATTTAAAGTTGTTTACTTTTCCCTCCTCTTGCCAGAAACTGGAGGGGATTTTCCTCTAATGTTCGCTGTGAGATCCTGATCAGACTCCTAGAAGAACATTACCCTGTGGCCTTACATCTCCTATGAATCTAAGAAGAGCTGTTGATTCTTCAGTTTGCTACTTGTTCTCAGGGAAGTATGGCAACTTCTGAGCTCCTAACATGTGAAACCAGAAATGGGATCACATTGCTTTTTAAGTGAGAAATAAGTGACTCCAGAACTATCACCAATAATTAACTTATCAATAAAAATCAATGAAACTATTGATGAGGGACAGTCTATTTGGATACATCTTATCAGCGAGGCTCTGTAAAAGAAAGAGCAAGTATGCACTCCATCAACGCTTCTTTCGGTGCTACTTAGAACAATTAGCACTCTTGGCCTGGCCAGTTCTGCATTCGACCGTGGAAAGACTGTGCATGTTCAGATCTTCTATCTGGGTTAAAGGGGCTGAGGTCAGGCTGAAATCTGTGTACTTGCAGATGCCCACATGTTGGAACTGAAGCAAACTATTATAACATAATATCAATATACAATAGTAGTATAGTAACACAATATTTATGTATAATATTAACATCAGCATTAGGATGTTTGATAAGGGATTTACTTTGCTAGTAGACACAGCTTTACTATTGATAGTCCCTGCCCTGAATGATTACTGCTTCTCATCCCAGCTACAGTGTTCATATGGACATGGTAAAAAAGAATAAATCAGATATTTATGCCTATTCTTAAGACACAATATTGATTTCACCAATAATATGAGTGGAATGCTTGGCTTCTTAAATATATGTTTTGAATTCAACTCTTCAACTTTGAATTTTGAGGTTAGATTTTTCAAACCTATTGAAGAGCCTATCTAGCACATATTAGAACCTTGGGATTTATATTCCAATATGTAGATGTTAATTATTGTCTTAGTTACTTTTCCCTTGTTGCTGAGACAAAATACCCAACAACCAAAGTTAAAGGGGGAAAGGTTTATTTAGCTCACAGTTTGTAGAGGTTTCAATCCATAATTGGTTGGTTCCAAGGCAGGGTGGCAGAGGAGAAACAGTTCATGGTGGACAGAAGGTAGCAAAGCAAGCAAGAGACCTTAGCAGCTTTTTTCTGCCCCTTTTATATTCTATCTAGGCTACCGGGATTAGGGTGGTGCCAAACCAATCAGTGGACTGATTTAGTAATCACACATCCTTAATCCCAGCATTGCACCATGAATCAATCACACACTCTATATCCAACCGCCTCTGAAAAAGCCCCACCTATGACCACATGAGGCTTTGAGGGGACATCTAAACACAAGCTGTAACAATTATATTTTTCCTTATTTTTCCTTAATAAATAGCATTTTTTTTCTCTTAGTAGCTGTTCCAGTTATACAGATAATACATGGTCATAGTCCTATTTTTAAAATTTAGTAAATTAAGAAATATATAAAATAATATATAAAAATCCTTTTTATTTTTCAAAGAACTGAATTGTTTATTTTTAGTAGTTCTTTTTTATGGGGGTGAGATTCACATACCACAAATGTAACAATTTTAAAGCGCACAATTTGGTGACATTTAATGCCGTCATAATGTTGTACAACTATCACCTGTGTCTAATTCCAAGATATTTTCATCAGCTCCAAAGGAAACAGACACATTAAGCCATCACACACACACACCCAGCAGTCCCAGCCACTGCTTTGCTCTCTGTCTGTGGATGTACTCATGCTAGATATTTCATAGAAATGGCCTCATGCAATATATGGCCTTTTGTGTCTAGCTTCTTTCATTTGGTATCCTGTTTTTGAGGTCTATCCATGCTGTGGCATGTGTCTGTCGTTCTTTCCTTTTTACTGTTTTTTCATCAGCTGATGGACTTGTAGGTGATTTCCTTCTTTTGTATATGGTATAAAGATCCTTTTTAAATTCTGTCCACATCTACTTCCTTATCTCACAGGTGGTTTGTCAACAGTTTGATATGTAGCCTTCTGGTTCTTTTCCTTTGCATTGAGATATATATATATATATATATATATATATATACATATTTGATATATATGATATGTATATATGGTATGTGTATATGTATGTGTGTGTGTGTTGCTGAACTCATATTCAAGATATTATTCTCTAAAGTCGATGGTATTTTTAATATACATTATTTCACATAATTTGTCCAAGTCATTTTTAGGAGTCTGTAATATTCTTTGAAACTAGTGTTTATTTTATTAAATGAGAAATAGTTTTACTCTTTCAAATTTTTGAAGCATGATATGAAAATATTTCCAAAATATTTATTTCTGAAATATGATACAAAGCTTTTAGACAATTTTCAGATAGAAAGAAAATATCATTCCATTTTATAAGAGACTTCTGTCATTACTTCACTTGTTTTTTTTTTTTTTTTTTTTTTTTTTTCTTTTCTCTATTTTGATCAATTTTAGACCAGGTGAAGATTCTTTATTTTTTGTATTTTATTTATTAATTTTGCTGTGCTGACTATTGAATCCAGAGCCTAATGTATGCTAGGCAAGTGCACTACCACTGAGCTACACCCCTAGCCCAACATTTTTATATTTCTAAAAAGCAAATTTAAGAATAAATGTCAATAACTTTTTAAGAGCTCTCTTCATATTACAGTTATTTTATATACTGTAACTTACCTCAGTAAGTTAAAATTATGAATAACCTATAAATTTGCTAATATTTGTATGCAACAGGTAAGGAAATTACGTCTCAAAGGGATTTTAGTGAGTTGGTCAAAATTATACAAAAAGAATAAAGAAGAACTGGGATTGAGGGATCACATCTTGAGGCTCCAAGACAGAATACAAATTTGACTTTTTCTTCTTCAAACTTGTGGATTTTTTCCCCACATTTGATTTTGGAATAGAAATATTAAGTGCCTTCTTTGTATTCTAGCATTAGATATTCAAACTCTTCCACTTCCAAAAAATGTTAAAGTAGTTATTAGCAAGCATTCTAAATATTCTAATTATGAAATGTATTGTGTTTAATGATATACCTTTCATTTTTCTCTAAATGTATTCATTCATCCTTTAAGATTAGAAGATTCCAGCTTTGGCTGTATGAGCCAAAATGACTTTTTAAATAGCTAAGTATTAGCTAAATCATGAACACTTTCAGGGTCAGTGAGATGGCTCAGCGGCGTAAGCACCTGCCTGGCAAGTGCGAGGGCCCGAGTTCGACTCCTGGAACCCACATACGAAAAAGGGGCCGGGGATATTGTTCAGCAGCACCAGCGCCTGCTGGCACACGAGGTCCTGAGGTCGACCCCCGGTACTAACCCCCCAACACACAAAAAAAATCATGAACATTTTCAACAAAGCATTAAAATAAGTGGTTAGTAGATTTTTTTTTTCCATTTTTCAATCAATGGTTGTTTCCTTGGTTATAAGAATATGTAGAAATTAAATATACTAGCAACTTGCTGAAACATGACGCAGGTCCCTGACACTTAGCAATTGAAACCATGGGCTCATGAAGGGCTCCTCTTATTTCAGTTATGAATGTACTGAATAGCGAGCCTTCATACTCTGCTAGAGCTTGCCAGCAAGGGAAAGTCATCACTATCAACATGGTTATTAGTTAACATTTACAGAGTGCCAATTACGTTTCTGGTTTTGTAAATATACGGAGAAAGATGCTGTTCCTTTTCAGAGGACAAGGACAGGAGAGAGGATTTGGTTTTGAATGTTCCTTTCCTGTTGGAAGGCAGGGTGCAGGAATGTGCTATCTTCCTGAGTCTTATTCTCCACACTGTAGTACCACGCTCATCTGCTTATTAGGTGATGGTGTATGTAATAAAATGAACCATTATATGCATGATTATACATATCACATGCAAAAGTGATGATATCCATCATTTTCATTTTCGTGTGTGTGTGTGAGTACCAGGGTCGAACTCAAGACCTTGCGCTTGCCAGGTAGGTGCTTATGCTGCTGAGCCATCTCACTGGCCCCTCATTTTCATTTTATTAGAAAATTTTGAAACACATTCATTGCCTTTTATTGTTAGGCAAGAAGTTACATCCCTCTAGACATCCAAGTAACTGTCACTTCTAGTCCCTTGGATATAACATATATGTACTATATAGATAGAACATGCACAGAGAAATTTGTATATGTAAATATGTTTATGTAAAATGAAGGAACAACATGGGAGGGGTTGACAACTAAATGACTAAAGTTAACAAGTCTCTTGAAAAAATGAGGACTTTCCTAAAATCTCTGAACTGATGATTGGTATTCATACAAAATTAATAAAAGATTATCTTTTAGGTCCTAGTCATTTAATGTCTAACTACAGAAGGGATTTAATTTTATTTACACTAAGAAGCAAATATTGATATTAGTTTAAGGATTATACCAGAATATGCTGATGACAGATATATTGTAATATGTAAAATTATAATTACTTTCTGAAAGTGAAACTTGATGAGGAAAAGGGAAAATCAATGAGTAAGTCATCACACCCTCCATATCTAATAACTACAAGTGACTAAAAGGTTTAAGAAACACCCAAGTTCATAGACTAGGGCGTGACTTTATTATACTAAGATTATGTTAGCATGAAGGTGTAATTTAGTCATTGTATTACTGTAAAGAAGCCTGTAATTGAAGGAGTTTGCAGAGAATGTGGTCTTAACACTGATAAAAAAAAAACAGAGAATATGCCTATAAAATGTTAATTCTGTATTCCTACTGCTAGGTTTTTGTAAAGTTTGTTATTTATTTAACTTAATTTAATTTTTTAAAAGTAGGTTCTTTTTTTTTTTTTTTTCCCTTTATGTGGGTACCAGGAGTCGAACTCAGGACCTCATGCTTGCCAGGCAGGTGCTTATGCCGCTGAGCCGTATCACCGGCCCTAAAAATAGGTTCTTTTACAAACCAAACTTAAGACTGGCAAAAGCAGGGCTCCTTTGGTTAAAACACCATGAGGTACCCGGCCTGCTCTTTGTCTCTTAGTTGGTCCAACACAACCTTACAGAACCACAGAATTCCTAAGAACATAATTTGAAAACTGTAACTCTTATGATCATAACACCCTAACCATGAAAGGACTTTATTGGAAAAGGACATAGGGACACTGGTCAGTTAACATTTTTTGTTCTGATTGTCAGTGTACTAAGCAATCTGTTGATGAAATTGTTGATTATTTTGGTTTGCATCAAGCTTGCAGTTTATACTTTATTAATAAGTCGATATACTATTTTTCTTATTATCATATGAAAGTGGTAAATGCGAGTCTATCCTTGAAAGACCAAGTACTTTTCCACTTGCTGCGGGTTTAAAATTTTTAAAATCTGCAAAATTAACAAAACAAAATCAAACTTTGCTCCGGTAGAGCTGAGGCTACGCCATAGCCAGGCGACCTCACCAAGATTATGCCAATCTATGATGCCCTGCTAGTCATTAGAACACCTTACTTGACTGAAATAATGGGGCTGGATTTGGCTTTAAAAGGAATTATGGTATTTCTTAGATGTTCCATGAAAGGACAATGATCTTCTAGTGGAATAAAACAGAAAAATAGTACTCTTATCTATCAATACTATTCATCTTTTAGAACTTGTTTTTAAATTACAAACCTGTTGGTTCTATTATTTGTTGAAAGTCACACACTGATGAAGTATTGCGT
Organism: Erethizon dorsatum; assembly: GCA_028451465.1. NCBI lineage: Eukaryota > Metazoa > Chordata > Mammalia > Rodentia > Erethizontidae > Erethizon > Erethizon dorsatum. Next base: position 99,835,128 of record CM051833.1, on the reverse strand, counting down.
CTTATTTTAAATATCAGTTTAAATATCAGTTTGTAATTTAGTGGCCATAAGTTTTAAGACATTGATTGTAGTATATATAGAATAAAAATATTGGAAATGAGCTATTTCTATAATATAAGCATACCTTTACTTTTATATTTATTGCACTGTAAGTGAGTCTATAGAAATACTCAATTTAGGACTATTTTCTCAAGTGTAGTATTAGTTCCCTGAACTGTACAGTAAATTACATTTATTCCTTTGTTATTCCTCAAATGGAAATTTGACTTTTCTACTACTACTTATCAGAGCTTCTCAGTTACATTTCCTTTCACTCTAATTTGTTATACTTCATTTGTGACAGTAAGATATATATATACAAATAAAAATTTTAAAAACTGAAAAGTTCACTTAAAACTTCCTCTTAGTATAAAAACCTTTTAAAGTTTCCTTTAATGACTTAACGACTAAATTTGTTTATTTATAAAGTGCTTCACTTATATTATTGATCACAAATAGAAATATAGCCAACAAATATTAAACATTGAACTGTGGTAGTTGAGAAAGATGCAGAAATATATTTGCTGTCAAGTATTCAATGAACAGAATGGACCAAAGGAAGGAAGGAAGGAAGGGTGGGAGAGAGTAAGAAGGAAAGAAAGAAGGAGAAATATCAAATAAATAGTGCTTAGTATAGTGGAAAATATATTTCTTCATCATTTTTTGTCTTTGTATTTGCTACTTTGCATGAAGACTGATTCTCTTACATGGTATTAAAAGTGAATGCTCGTTTTGAAATAGTTAAATCAATGTCCATCCTTATCATCACCATCATCACCATCAATGAAAAGTAACCATTGTCAAATAATCTGGATTCTGTCCAGATCTGCTACTAGGATGTACAATGATGAATGAATACTTTTTGAGATTTATCTATAAAATAATGTCAAAATTGTTGTACTCACCTCAGCATGAGTCTGTGAAGCTAACATAATACATGTTAAATATTAGAAAGCATAAAACTAATGCAGAGTGGTGTTATTATTCTTACAGAAGTGCCAGGATATAGTGCTAATGGATGCAGGCTGTGGAGTTAAATTTCCTTGGTTAAAATGATGACTAAGGGCTTGACTTCCAGCAAGCTGCCTAACCTCTGAGCACCTCAGTTCTTTCTTGGGTAGAACAGAGGTAATAACTGTCCTTATCTAATAGTGTTGTTGTGAGTATTAAATGAGATAATTTTGTGAAGCTCTTAGAACAGAGCCCAGGACGTTATCAGCACTCCTAGCTCTTAAATAGTAATATTTAAATATCTACTATAATGTCACATTTTTAGTTATTCTATGATGTTTGATTCTAGGCTTTCAAAGGTTGTTAAAAACAATTCAGGTTGAAGTTTTCTGGGTTAGATAACACATGACCCTGTGGAAGAGATTTAGGGTTGAGGACCCTGTCTAGGCTATCAGAAATCCCAACAAACACTCTCAGCTTCCTTTGTGTTGTGGTGCCATCTTTCTGAAGCTAAAGTTCAAACTGCATTTAAAGGAATCACTCAGTTCTTGCTCTCCCCAGGAATGAGTAGTTCTACTAAGGATCATCATTTGTTCAAATCATAGCTGTCAGTTTTCAAAACTAAGTATATTTCTTTACCCCTGGTTTTGAATTTATGGGATGTGCCCACCCCCAACCCTGAGTGACATTTTCAGACAGGCCCTCACTGGGAAATCCTAACTAAGGCTAGCAGCAGGATGCATTAAGTGTTGCCAGTATTCCATTTAATATTAAGCAATTTCATAAAAGCCTTTTCAAATACCTAAATTAAAAGTGATACATTCATATTGAGTACACTGCTACGGTAAAGCTCATTCTCTTACTAATTCCAAATAAACACCATTTAAATGCCAACCTACTATTCCCAGAGTTAACTATTTTATTCTTGCTCCAAAATGGCATCAACAGTGATGGGGCACTTTCAGGGGATTATTGGACAGAATTTTTGCAACAAAAGGGCAAGCCTGAGGAAGTGCAAAGTAGACTTTGCTGTGTTTTAATCTCAGCCCTCCTCCAACCTACACGCCCCCTGATCAAACAAGCGGCTTTCTGAGGTGCGCAACTGCGGTGAAGTCTGACTGACTTCTGCACAGGCTTGCACAGGATTTCCTGTCCAAAATCCTAGTGTGGACATCTATAGCTAAATGGTTACAAAGCTTCCAGGAAGCAAAGATTCCCCACCCCCTATTTTTGTTCTTTTTTTTTTTCTTTTTTTTTTTTTTTAAAAGAAGTCCAGTTGACCAAACCCTGTCATTTACAAATTCTCTCGGGACTTCTTTTATTTCCTTGTTTTTCAATGGATAGGGTGGAAAACAAAACAAAAACCTCCCTCTGTGAGAATATCTATTTGTTCGAGGTGTCATTTCCCTATGAGGTTATTTACAGGTTCCCTGCTGTTTAGCTTTTCTTGCCTGGTAATTACTTACTGAAAGAAATCTCCTTCAGGGTGAGCTCTTCCTTTAACCCCTTTTGCTTGGTCTTCTTGGGAGGCTAGCAAGGAGCGCGACTCTGCAGTTTCTGGGAACCCACCTAGAGGGCCCCCTTGACGCCACACATCCCCTGTCAGGCAGCAGTCTGCAGCCGGAGCGGACTGCTGCAGAGTTAATGTACAGTACCACGGAGGCTGCAAGTGTCCTGCGCTGCTCAGAGCTGGGGCGGCACAGCCCAGAGCAGAGGAGGCAGCTGCGACGATTCCAAAGGTTCTGCTGGAAATTCGGCGCTGGGGGACTCCAGCAGGAGCCTGTTGCCATTGTGTTTTAAAAGCATGCAAGGTCTGTATGGCTTGGGCATGAGAAGCTTTCCGATGGCAGAGCATCAGAGTAAATGACATCTATTGGGGAATTGAATTTGGGGTAAAGAAAAAGAGAGAGAAGAGAAAAGAAAGACAGTGGGGGAAGAAATTCTTAGACAGCGTCTGACTTGCAGCTGTGAAATTCATTTTCCAAGGCAAAATATGAAAAGCCCACACATGGTTTTTGATAACAACAAATTAAAGGGAATTCTGCAGTGAAAGAATCAATAGCTTAGTCATTTTACTTCAAGAGAGCAGACAGCCTTATTATGGGGTTGGGCAGCAGAAATGTATTTCATCACGACAGCACCTTCTGAAGTCATGATGGTAGCTAATGGCAATCCTGTCCTGCAAAGCAGAAATTACTCATTGCCTTCTTACTTGTGCAGTCAAAACCATCAATTGTGAGATTTGGGGTCGAAGCTGGCTTTGGTTATACGTGTATGGTTTCTAGCCCCTCTGCTCAGGTCTTTGTCCAACACATCGCAGACAGTATCTCTGCGTTAAAGTGACCACATATGAATATGTACCTAAGAAAGAAGAAAAAGCAATATTCATTCCTAAAAGACATCATGGCAAAGGAACCTGAAGTTTTCCATTTCCCTTCTAACACTCCTTTAACAAGGTTAACAAGAAACTGGTTTTTGACTCCTCTTTTCCCACATTTCATAGTTCTTCCTACAAGGATGCATTAATTTACACTCTGGCAATTGGATTTTACCAGGACAATATTTGCCATCGTTTAGGATTAGCATCTGGACTGGTTATTTTAGGGTGTTGACTAACTAGTGAACCTAAAGGATGGACCCATGCCTGCAGTGCTGTGTGATGTCCCTTTCTTCAAATCCTGGGAGGGCTTTTGTTAATGCTGTTTGTTTTTTGGGAGTATATTTTTTTGGAATTCAATACTTGTTGCAATAATTGCTCATGATAGCTGCTCAAACAAGAGAGTTGGAATCCATCTGTGAAAATCACTACACTAACCTAGGAAACGAGGAAAATATTAATGAGAGAAGATCTGCGAACATGATGCACGTGAATAATTTCCCTTTTAGAAGGCATTCCTGGATATGGTGAGTAATCAATATCCCCTTTAGTTGGTAAAACTCAAATTTCTCAGATTCCATGGCAGGTACCAATTAGGATTTCTCTTGAAAAAAAACTGGGACTCAGGGAGAATGAAAAGTAAAACGTGTAAAGCCAAAGATTGTCTAAGAAAGTATTGGTTATACAATAAAAAATTACTTGCTAATATAAAGCACCCAAAATAAGAAATCCAGTATGAAAACATTTATAATTGCTAACATTTCGTGGTTAAAAAAAGAGGAGTGGGGGTGTTTTGAGAATGTCAATGAATTAACTGGTAAATAATGGGGAAGAGGTGTGGGGTTTGTTTTTTCTGTTTTATTTTATTTGCAAATTCCCTGGGGAAGGGCACACATGCATTTCTGACATCTAATATCAATTGGCCTGAATTTCTAAAGAAGGTTAAGGGAAACTTACAACACTGACTCAATTTTAAATAATTTGGACATCTGTTAGTGTCGCACATTTAAGAATATTTGAGGTACTGAAGAAATATTTCTACTAAGATGAACCAATAGAATGCTAGGAGGATTCTAACACATGAATCATGAAGTGCTCGGATTCTTAGAGAAGTTGCTTAGTGCCTGGATATTTGGTCCCGCATTAAGGCTCAATGCAATGTAGTAAGGTCTCTTATGGGCTACTTCCTGTTGGAGTTTACAGATAAATATGTGTAGGAACTAATTGCTAAGAGTATTATAAGGGCAAAGGTTATTATGTTTTAAATTGTCCTTTTTAAATACGTATTTAGGTGATCTGGATTCAGTTTCTCATAACAGAAACTTTGTGGATGCCTAATAAGGGCACGTTTTAAGGTTTTGTGTTTACAAGCATGGGTTGCTTGGGTCACTCTATTGTGTCTGATTTTCAAAGTATATTTCTGAGGAAAATATTTTGGCTAGACACAGCATAAGTAATAGATATTCTAATACAGGTTTCTGAGGGTTTTCTAGCTTTGGTGACAGTGTCTCAAATGAAAGCTTCTGGATGACTTAAGACACGACCAAAATCACCTGCTGGTTTGTTCCAGCTAAAAAGATATTGCAGAGAAGGGTGGGTAATGTCCTCTGTCACTCTAAGCAGGTGCTCATTTTCTGTCATATAGAGACATCCAGAATCAGTGCTGTGGCGTATCTTCCTTCTCTGCTGACCACAGCCACTGTCCCCGGCTGTCATGTACTTGGGAGTCTGGGTGCTGTGCCTCCAAACCCCAGTGGCCCTTTTCCAACTGCATCACCAGAGTTCCCGACTCACTGGGAGGTTTGGTGCTGTTGCCTTGCTTGTCCTGTTGGTGAGGGTCTGACATCAGCAATAAAGTCCTTGTCATTCTTACAAAAAAGTGCACATCAGTAGCCTTTATTCCTGAAATTAAAAGTCCTGGAAACACTGCTTGACACATTGTAGGAATTTGTCAAATATTTATGTTTTTCTTCTAGACTTTATACCATTCTTTAAGATGTATTTAGAGGGGAAAATTGCCATTTCCATTTCTATAAAGTGCGCCTTGCCATAAAACTACAGTTTTTGTTTGAGCTGAGTCCGTGGTGTGAGTCCATTTGTTTATGTTGTCAAAGGGAGGATGCATGTACTCTTGGAATGCTTAACATTATAGTAACCTTTTATGCTGTTGCATTAACCTCACCTCTACTTTTGATAGGGAAAAAAATGAGCTATTCAACTCTGTAGTTTTGGAAAGTATGTAAATTTGCATATTCATGCTCCCCTAGCTCTGTAATACATATGTTTGAAAGCTGGAAAGAGTTGAAAGTCCTGTTGGTTTTCTCTTGTACCTGAAACTATGCAGCCCTTCATCTGTTTCACTGTGTGATGTACCAGTTGTTGCTGTGTCACACTGAGCCAGTGTGGAATGTGAGTGCTCTGTGCATTAATTCTCCACTGAGTACCTTAGAGGGATTCATCAATGAGACATTAGACTCAAAGGAGGAAGGTGGTGGTTTTTTCCAGGTGACCCAGTTAGTGTTTTGCCTGGTTCTCGACTTCCCTAGTTGCTGTTTTCCTCTTATTTATAACCTCACCTTTCAATACTGCAATAAGAGATTCTAGGTGTTTGTTGATAGAAATCTTGTTTTCCTTTAAACTACTGTGTGAGTCCATGTTGGATTAGATTCTGTGTTTATGAATGTTTGTGCTAAGGAGAAAGTGTTTGCCAAGTTGTCTTTCTGTCTCCAAAGATTCTCTCTTTCTTCATTCTCACACGCAGCGGTGGATCAGAAGATGACAACAGACCAAGGCCAGGAGACAGTAAACACGAAAGGAGCCGTGGCATTGGTTTTAGGAGCCCTATCTCATGTCTGTGAAGGTTCTAAGCACTTTGGAGAGGCAGGATGCATGCTCCGGCCTCTTTCTCCTTTTGAGATGCATGAAAGGGAAAATTGAAACAGGAAGTCTGAAGTAGTCTTCAAAAGTTTACCAGAGATAGTGATTCAAATAGAAACTGTCATCCTCCTGCCTTAAGGCTGGTGTGTTGATCATTATGCAATCATATTACAAACTCATTGTTTACTAGTTACGAGTTAAAGTTAATAAATGGTTCTTTCACTTGGCTTGATAGAACACTCCGGCGGAGTGCTAAAGGAGTGCGATGCAGAATGTGTCCTTCTTGTTTGACGCTACATTAGAAATATTTGCTGGAGGATTTTATTGCGAAGACTTCTTTCCATTACACTTTTCAGCTCTTTACTGCCAAGCCAAACAAAGATAAGGGTTTGCTTCACTGGGTAAACATGGACTACCTAGGTCCTATGTTTTATTCTGGCTAGTTGTAAGCAGGGACTGGTAGCCTGGCAATTCAGGATCGGGTCTTGCATGGTTGAAAGAAGGGAAATGCAAGTCAGCTTTCTAGGAATTTAAATTTCATCTAGAAACAATTAAGAGTACTCTTTAGAAACCTCATGACTTTGAACCAAATATAAGAGTCTATCAAGAATAACATAACAGAGACCAAGTAAATTTCAGGTCATTCTTGCAAGATCGTGACATACAGTCCACTAACTATTGTTATTCTTTAATTATTTTGTTATGAAATTTTGTTTTATTTTTTTATAGAAGAAGAATATTTTGTATTTTCTCTATTATCTACTTGTATTACATTAAAATAAAATTTTTTTAAAAAGAATGACATAATATAGTGCAACATATGTCCATAGCTTTTGCCTTACTTAAAAGGTATATAACAATGTTATACAATCTGATAGGTGAAAATGTAGTAATTTTCATTCCAGAATAAATTTCATTCCAGGGTTATGGAGAATACAATCAAAATTGTAAAATTTAGGAGGTCATTTACAGTATTTGAATACCTCTGAATCCTTTTTATGATAAACTCTGAGGACAGTGAAAGATAGAATCCAAAGACCCCAGCTGGGGGCGGAGTGTTCAGCGTTGAGGTCCCAGTGCCCTCTGAGGATACCAGAGGAAGATATGGGAATAGTGATTGTGGATGGTGATTAATTATTTGCTTAGGTGATGCTTAGGGTTTCATTTTTTAAGGGTCAGATGTCTAAATCTTTTAATTTGTTTTAATTTGTAAACTAAATTTGATTAAGAATGGCATGAGAGAGGAGAACATTGCCCTCAATGATACTAGTGTGCCCACCATTTGCAGAAATTAGGTATAATCTTTGCAGTCTTTCTGAATTTGTAAAATAGTTCATACACTGTCTTTGTGATGCTGACACCTAACTCCAATCAAAAGTCAAAGTGGGGTGATTATGACACCTTGACTCAACATGAAGACTTTCACCCCTTCTTTTAGGCCCCCACATCCTTTGGTTGAACCATTCCTTTCCAAGTATCAGCTCCAGTAAGGTTAGTCTAACAGGTCACAGTTTAGATGTTCCTCTGTACCAAAGATTCAACTTATAAACATTCTCACTTGGTTTGGTTTTGTTTCATATAAATCCTTTCCAGAATAAAGCAAGATATAAATCAATATATCAATAACATTATATATATATGTATGTGTGTGTGTGTGTGTGTGTGTTTGAAACTAGTCTATAAGTAAATACTCAGACAGTGGCAAGATCATCTGCTTCTTAGTGAAGGAATAATTCTTCCTAGCTGTTTAGAGTCTCATGTTTTAGATTTCTCTTCCTTTCATATACTCAAGCTAAAGAAACTCAAACCCAGAAGTACATTTTCTAGAATTTATGTTGTGACCAATATAATCTCACTTGTTTTGTTTGAATTTTAGTAGGTGGGAAAAGTGTTGAGTTTGTTGATAGTTTGTGATATTTTAGTCAACATAAAATTCTTCCAGTGTCTGCTTGACTTCTAAGGACATCATAGAACTGCTGACCTTACTTCAGTGCTGTCTCTTTCCCTGATGACAAAACCACTCAGAAATTCTAAAATCCAACCCCAGACTCCCAGTTGATTCTGAATCTTGTTAGGGCTTAATAGTTTATTTGTACACAGATAGGGCCTGTAAAGTTTAAGATCACAATTATGTTGACTTATTTTGTTCACCAATCTGTGGGACTCAATAGTAAATTTAGGCCATTTTGAATCCAGAAGTTCAGATTCAGATTTAAGACAGCAAAAGTTTTTCCATTCGATGACATTTTGATCCCATTTAGCATATTACTTTGCTCTTGGCTTTCTGTTCTACTGTCTTATATTGCCTCTAGTTGAACTCTTCCTGCTAGTAATAATTTGGAGTTTATAAATGAAAGTAAAAATTCATGTTTTTGTTTTAATTTGTAAACTAAATTTGATTAAGAATGGCATGAGGGAGGAGAACATTGCCCTCGATGATTCTAGCGTGCCCACCATTTGCAGAAATTAAGTGTAATCTTTGCAGTCTTTCTGAATTTGTAAAATAGTTCATGCACTTTAAACTGCTGACAGTTTATATTGTCAGTTTATCTGAGTTGGTGGCCCTAGCTGAGGAGGTCTTAGAAAATCCTTGCCAACAGAAGAAAAGGAAATATTATCTTCCATCATATGAAAATGATCAGCTACGAATTTGGGGTGTTTAGCTTCTGTTAGATTTTTTACTTTCTACCCCTTGTTGCTGTACTTGTTTTAATCAGCTCTTCCTGAGTTACTTCCATTAATGCTGAAGTCTTCCAGCGCAGACAAAAGGAGTCAAGTAAGGGACAAAGGAAAATAGTACAAAACTCTGAGATGGAAGAAGCCAAGGGAACTAAAAAGTAGTTTTTCACTCATCACAGTTAAATCCCTCTCTCCTTCTTCTCCTTCAATCATGTCCCACAAAAGTTAACACTCATTAATATTCTGTCTAGCAATAGCTTCATTCTACCTGTTTAACAATAGCTCAAGAATGTCTCCAAGCCACATTTGAATATCACAACTGCTGATCACCTGATGAACTATTGGATGGCGTATCCATTTGAGAAGTAATAGCCCATAAACATGCCCAAGACAATATAGTTCAGCTAAGGACCATGTTGGTAAATTTGGGGGATATGAAACTTTAGCGTTGTATGGTATAATACAGTACAGACACATACGTGCTTATCTATATGTTTATCTACATCTACATATATGGTTTCAAAGATGAATAATCTGATCTTTATATAATCAGGTTATGTGCTGGATGGGTGGAGGGACTCTTGGCCTCTAACTCTGTTCTAAACCTGACGTTACTCTTCTGTGTAACTTTGCACTCACTGAGCTCTTCAACACAGTTAAAAATGATTGCCGAAGATATTTACCCACTTCATGTTAAATAGTAGACTTTAAAGAAAATCTCATAACACATTGGTAGTGATAATTGGAATGTTATCATTGATATTCTAAAATCGCTCAAGTGAATTTTCTTAACATGTAAGTAACATATATAACGTGGGAGAACTCCACTCCAATTGAACCCTTCTGCTCATGGTGCAACTTTTCATATGAATTACATGATTTAGTAGCAACTGTGACTTTCTTACTCGTATCGCTGTTTGCAGACGAGGAAGGTAATGCTCGCAGAGGTTAAGTAACTTGCTCAAGGTCACATTTCTATTACTTAGAGAAACTGATCCCCTCAAAACTAGGTCCTTCCTGATTGTAAAGCCCAACATCTTTTTAATCCACTATACTGTTTTTATGGCAGATGGCTTTGCACCCTTCCCATGGGCCTTTTGGAAAACAGATTAGCAGTAAACCAAAGAAAATAGTGAGATTCACCACTTATTTAGACAGTTGGGTAAGCTTATAGAATTTCACTGAATGTGAATGGGCTTTTCTTGAGAAACTTATTAATGTTAGGACTATGACCTACACTTAGTCTGTGTCAGCAGCTTTTTCTGTGTTCTCAGGAGAACTTTTACAAGGAGTTTGCAGTGAACTGTGTTCCTGGGGCCATTCTGGTCCATGGGGTCATTTCTGTGAATTAATAAAAGGTGCTTCTCTAGCAAATATCTTAGGAAAGCTGCCACACTTTGGGCAGATGAATAAGAAATGCAAACCTCAGTGCTTGGAGAATGGACAGAGTCTCTGCGCAGAGCAAAAGGTCCCCCTTTCCTCCGGGCACAAGCTTGGAGAGCAGAGCTTAGGTGGGGTCAGCTCCTTTCACCATCTCTGCAGGGTGCTGTTGGCAACCTCCAAACCAACCCTCCTGCTGCTTTGATGTGGGCTGCACCTTCACTTCATGATAGTCAGATGAAATATCCTTGAGAATACTTTGCTGATAAAAAAAGAGCATACAAGTTTACGTTCGTTATAATGTTCAGTAGGTCTTTAAAATTATTTTAGACTTAAAGAATATTAAATATTACCTGAAATCATACTAAATGCATAAGAAATATTTTAATCATAAAATAGCCCAATATCTGAGTTGCTGAAAAATGTCATTCTTAGTGAATTTAACTGGAACAGGTGAAATATACTGATTCTTTTAAGGATAAGGGTTGCCCAGATAAATATGATTACACTTCTGCCTTGGAGACATGGAAACAGATAATTAATTACAATACAGTTGGGAGGAGATTTATACAGATATAAGCAAGGTGTTGTGGAATTCAAAGGAAGAAGCAGTTTAACTGGCTTGATGTTGATATCTTAAAGAAGTCGAGAAATGAAAGGCCAAAAATATATCTGATGGATTTAAGACTTTGTAGTGACTGGTAATGCTTTGTAGAGTGGTTTATAAAAATGTCTGGGGAGAGGTTATATTTCAGGGTTTATAAAGCCAGAGAAATGTGGTGCAAAGTACTTTTAAAAATAATTTTGGACAGAAAGGACAGAAGGAATGGGAAAAGTGAGGGGATGACAGGAAGTGTAGGAGGGAGGAAAAACCATTGGCCACTGAAGAGTACTAAGGGCTTTTTGAGAGTAGGGGCCATTTGCCAAAAAAGTATACTGACATAGAGCTGAAAATAATGGAGGACGTGACTCTCAGAGACAGGAGCGAGGAAGAGAAGGATGGTTGCAGATGATACACAGATTAAGTGAATGGACTGAAGGAAGTTTTGGTCTCTTGGCCTCTATTTTCTCTGGGAAGTAGAATTCAAAATCACATCTCAGAAGGAGAAGCATGGAGGCACAGGTGGGACAGCTGAGTAAGGTAATGAAACAGCCACTATGGGGAACTAGAAAGGCGGCTGAAGGGCAAGGTACACAGGGATCAAGTAAGTTCAAAAATGCTGAACAAAACTATCAAGTCAATAAAGGACGCTTTGCTCTGCTTTTGAAATTACTTATACAAAGTGTTATGTCAGGGAAAAGGGTAGAGATGCAACAGTGATGTTACAATTTTTAATTAAGGAACTGTTTTGTGATTAGAATTTCTCCTATTGATTGTATTTTTGGGGATTCCAGAGAATGCAAAGCTAATTCTATTGTTGTTATTTTCTATTTGGTAGTGGGAGAAACTGTTTTATGAATATATTAATTAGGTTGTACTTCCAATTGCATGACCTGATTTTGGAAATGTGAGATTTCCTGTGCTGCCTGAAAATAATTCTTGGGTGACAAATAAAAGCTTTAAGATGTTTGCTTTGAAGTTTATCTTCAAATGAATAGAAATCACAGGGGAAGAGAAGGCAAAACGATTCAGCTTTGTTCACTTTTTAGTAGGAACTTCTCTGTAGTTTATGTAAGAATGTCATAAGTCCATATGTATGTAACCTGCTTTTACAAAGATTTCTTCAAAACCCCTATGATGTTTACTTGAAAGTGTCACCATTCACTGCGAAATTTACTGAAAATAGCAAAGCATAATATGACTTTAATCAGATCTTGTCTAACCTAGTTTAAATATTAATAATTTAAGTTCTCTTTTATGTTGCCATGATTCTTCAGAGGAAAGAATGACAAATAGAAGGTATTAATTAAGGGATGTTATTAAACAACCTGATAATTTTTAGGCCATACTAATAAGCCCTGGAGAGTACCATGAATTCCTCTCATCTCTTCTAATCATCAGTACTTCCTCTGTGTTGTGAGTATTCTTCGCATTCGGGGCTCGCCATTACTTTATGCAGGGCTTTCTGTGTGGGATTTCTGCTGCGGCTCCAAAACTGAAATAAGATACTAAGTGATATTAAGGAACCTCGTTCTTCCTTTCTCTTGAGTTTCCATGTTTTTCCTTTTTTTTTTTTTTTTTTGTCTCTTTGCAACAGGGTTTCACTTGTCAGTTCAGGCTGGCTTTGAACTTGTGGCAATCCTCTTGCCTCAGCCTCTGGAGTGCTGGGATTACAGGAATGTGCCACCATGCCCAGACAATGTTTTTCCCTTCTGAGCTTGAAAATGGGAAGGTTCACTAAATGATCACTATAGTGCCAAAATCTATGACCCATGTTTTACCTAAATAATGCATTCATTTAGGTCTTTTTTCAGCATAATTGTCCATCAATTTAAAGTAATGCAGAGAAACAATACATTGATACTGAACTAATACTCCAGGACTGAACTCAGATGCTTTCGTGAAGTATTTGACTCTTCCTATAGAAACATTTAGCCTCTCAGCTGTAGGTATTCTGCTTAATTACTTCTCCAGGAGCACTATGAATAGTAGCTTTATTCATGGATAAGACAGCAATGTTATGCTCTGCCCACAAATGTTGATATCCACAGAATTGAGAAAACATATCCCTCATACAGTGTATACATCCCCTGTGTCTTCACAGTTCCTCCTGATAAAGGCGCAGGCCCTGCCTTCTGCCTGTTCATCTGTCCTGGTCCCCTTTCCCTCGGCAACAGTTTCTCCTGTTCTCTAATGTCTTAGAGTTGGAACTACACGGTATGCAGCTTTTTTATGTGAACTTTTCTCACTTAGTAATGTGCACTTAAGTTTCTTGCATGTCTTTTCAGGCTTGGCAGTACATTTCTTTTCACTGAATATTTCACTGTCTGGATTTATTACAGTTTATTTACCTATTCACCTGCTTGGTTACTTCTGTGTTTTGGCAATTACAAATGAAGCTACTCTAAGATATCGGTGTACAGGATTTTGTAAAGTTATACATTTACTATTCCTTTGAGTAAATTCCTAGAAACATGATGGCTGAATCATAGAGGAAGACTGTTTTATTTTATAAAAAAACAGCAAACTGTCTTCCAAAGTGGCTGTATCACCAGCAGTGTATGAGAGTTCTCCACATCCTCACAAGCATTTGCTGCTGTCAGTGGGAACAAATATTTTTGTCACCAAACCTTTCCTTTGAACAAAAGCTTAAGCAGAAACATAATAAATGAAATCGACATGACAACTGTTGATGAGCAGATTTACATAGCTGTTTTATACTTTTGAAGAAGCTATAACGCTTCTATGATTTCCTCTGCTTTTTCCTTTGATAGGGTGCCATGGTATCAGCAGACATTGTCCACTGCTCCGTGGACTTTGCTCGGGAATATACTTCCACCTGGTTGCCTTTCACCATGGCAAACCCCTGCTAACCCATCAGGCCTTGATTTGTTCAGCCTTTCCTGAACTATAAATAGGATTACGCCTTCCTTCTATTCTCCTAGATCTGCTTGTACTTCCTACAGCACAGGTCGGGTTTCAGTAGTACTTTCTTTCCATGTACAGAGTCAGTGTTCATAGCAGAACCTGGGTCCAGATCGCCTGGTCAAATCTGGTTTTGACTCTGGGCAAGTTATTTAACCTCTAAGATTCCTAATCTGCAAGGCAGTCATCATAATAGTTTTCAGATCATAGGCTAGCACGAGGAGGAGGGACATAAGTGCTTAAAATAGTGCATGACACACAGGTGCTCTGCCATGGTTAAATGCTTTTAGAGCCAGTGTAGATAGGGGTTAGTCTGGGTTCCCTCAGAGGATGAGAAAAAAATTTGAGTGCATATGGTTTATTTGGGAGGTGATCCCACAAAACACCGGTGGGAGAGTGGAGAAGGGAGACAGGAAAGGGAAAAAGGCCAGTGTAGAGTATATTAATGGTCAGATAACTGAGATTGGCAATCAGGAATCAACCCTATTGACAGCCTCTGGAACATGAGAAGGACATCGCTTCAGAGTTGTCTTATCTGAGGGATAGGAGCACTGAAGAACTGATCCTTCCCTTCTACTCTTCATTTATTCCTAGCGTCTCTGGGGTGATTTGCATACAGGCAAAGTCTCGCGTGGTGTATGTCCTGAGCCTGGTATGTTATAGGCATGTGAGTGCTGAAGGGATACGGAGGGGGGCTGTGACCAGAATTTCCCAGGACCTTCTGTATTTTTTTTTTTATACATTTCCCCGACCCATGTTGTTGTTCTTGAAAGAAGATGCTGCATGGGTGATGGAATCCTAGCTGTGTTTCTAGATTCTTGTCTGTGATGAACAAAGAATGGCACGTAGCATGTGACAACAAGAAAAGCAACAAAGTTTAATGAAGCTTAACGAGGCAATGGTAAGCACAGAGTGAGTGGGCTAGTGCAGGCAGACAGGAAAATGTGTTGGCTTTAAGAATTTAAAAGTCTAGAGGCCAGGGATATAGCTCAGTGGCACAAGCCCCTGCCTGGCAAGCGCAAGGTCCTGAGTTAGATTCCTAGTACAAAAAAAGAAAACAAAAAAAAAGTCTAGGGTACCTCCCATTGTGTGTTTCAGAGCATGATTGACAATGTGACTGACAGGGTGCTGAGTCCTGTCAGCTGTATCAATCACACATGTCCTTTCCCATAATTCACTGTGTTATAATTGGATGTATATGATGCAGTCCATATGTACAAACCAATGAATTCCAAGGGAAGAAAGGTTACTGTAGGTCATGCTGGAGAATCTGCCACACCTGCATTGTGGTTTGGAATTGTGTCTTCCATCGAAGGCCTGGGGTCATTATCTTATCTCTACCTCAGGATAGTAGGCCTTAAAACAAAGGGCAGGAGTTTGGCCCTGGGGTGTTGCCCAGGTTCAGGTGCCTAGAGGGGAGTGGTCCTATAGCCTCCATTATACTAACTATATTAAAGGCATTATATGATATCCAAGAAGTTTGTATTCAAAATATTTAAAATATTGAAATTTTGTCAGAAAATAAGTTATCTGTTGAGGCTTTGAAATGGGTAGGATGTGCCACACATTTTTATTTTATTTAAAATCTAATCATGTCTATTAGCTAAGATGATCATTGAAAACTTGAAGTCCCATTGCACATTAGAATATAGTTTTACTCTTGTTTTATCAAGAACTATTTTATACATTTATATATTTCTTGGTCAGTGTATACCTTGTAAAATTAACTCTTTGACGTTTTAAGGATCCAGACCCTTGGTTTGTCAATGTAGTAAAGATGATGAGAGCTGGAGAAAGTATCATTTGAGAAAGCAGTTGTATCAAATCAGAAATATTTACAGAAGTTAGTGTCAAAAAAGACACTCATTCTTTACCTTCCCATCTGTCTTAGTTACTTTTCTCCTTACTGAGACAAAATACCCAACAAAGAAAGTTAAAGAAGGAAAGGTTTATTTTGGCTCACAGTTTGTAGAGGTTTCAGTCCATAATCAGCTGGCTCCAAAGCAGGGTGGCATGGTAGAGGCGCATCACAAAGGAGAAAGAGTTCATGGCAGGCAGAAGACAGCAAAAGCAGCAAGGAGCAAGCAACAAGCCACAACACTTAGCCCTCTTTCTGTCCTTATATTTTATCCAGGCTACCCGCCCTTAAGTCAGGTAGCACTCAGACCCAGGGTGGGGCAGCCTTAATCCCATTATCATACCCTTAATCCCAGCATGCCTGATTCATCAGTGGCCTAATTTAGTAATCGTACAGCCTTGATCCCAGCATCACACACTTAATCCTAGCATCACAAACTCTAGATCCAACTACCTCTGTAAAGCCCCACCTATGACTGCTTGAGGCTTTGGGGGGACATCTAGATACATGCAATAACACCATCTTAGTATCAAGGACTGGAAAAGAGTACAAGAGTACAGGGAATACAAAAATCTGTGTTGCGAAGGATGGATAAGAGAAGGAAGTGGCATGTGTATTTTGTTAACACATTTTAGGAGAACCATACTTATCTCAGTAGATGGTACAGTGGTCCCTCAAGTTACACCCAGCCTGACATACCAACAATGGGTTATGACCAGAATTTTAGTTTTAACTTACAACCAAAGTCTTGAGTTATGACCCAAATGCCAGCTGCTTGTGCTTTCAGATGATCTCAGATACAGATTTACTCTTTAAAGAGTTCTGGAAGGAACATTAAAATATCCTTTCCTGTATGGGATTAGTCGAGAAATCCTGGGCCAATGTCTCTCTAAGGACACTGAGATCTGCCTGTGTATAGGAGAGAGACTTTGAAGGCTGTGTAGAGGAGCCTGAGCCTTCAATTGATGATTTGAATTACAACCAGCCCTTGGGAATGAATTGAGTTCATAAGTCAAGGGACTTTATCATACAAGGGAAAGAGCCCCTGCTTTGGAGCCCTATTGAATTAAATTCAAATTCAACTATGATACTGACTGGCTGAGCAAATTACCTGACATTATGAAAATCACTAGCCTCCTTCATAATAGAAAATACAATAGTACCAAGTACCTAGTTTGTTAAAGGATTCAGTGAGATAATATATATAAAAATATATATATTTGTTTAAACCTTGCCTTGTCCCAGGCAGCCAGCCAACAAAGATATATATACAAAACTTAACAGTGAGGGAAGGACAGATAAATAAGTATCATGTTTCTGCCCACATGCATATGTAATGAGGTGAAGTTATATTGCTGAAATAAAAAGCATCAGAATCTTTTTGAAAGGAGAAAGGCCCTTTGCTGAAAGAGATACTTTGAAGATGCCATTGGATAAAAAGAGAGTCCACTGAGCATTTCACTTTGGGCAGGTAACTGAAGGTGAAAGCTACTCAGCGTAATGTTGGGAGAAGACTTTGGTGTTTCAGAGTCAACTAGAAGAGTGGACATGAGGAAGAGATGTCAGAAGATAGGACAGGAAGAGAGAAAAATGCCCAGGATAGGCTGAAAACTTACTCTGTAAATAGACCATTGTCCTAGGACAGAAAAGTAAAAAACTACCAATTTTATGCGTATCTTACATTAAGTCCCAGGATGGTTTGGTGTAAGTGATTTTGGTGGTATGAGAATGAATCTGCAATAACTTTTGGCCAAAAGAGCAATGGGAGGCTTTCCTTTGTGATTACAAGAATTCTTGACGTCAAGAGAGTTCAAAGAGCCCTCACTCCTCAGGAAATTATTAGAGATCTGGGGGTGAGTTTGAGAACTTTCACTTATCATGAAATCAAGAAGTTCAAATCAATTTTGTCCAGATCCGAAGGAAGAAAGCTCTCCAGATTCCAAGAGCTAAGCAGATCATGAAGTCCAGGAGTCTGCTAGATGGGATATAAAGTTTCACTAAGCTTCTTAGGATTCAGTATAAGTCAGGAAGCTTAAGTCTCAATTCCAGAATTCAATAGGTATAAACAACTCACTGGCTCTGGGGAATTGCACCTACTTTCACACTCAGATCAGAAGGAAATTTGTCCTAATGTTGCACATACAGAGGAATAAACTCTTTATAAATACTATATAAAGATAATAGCATTTGATATACTGGAGATGCTTGATATATGTCTTAGTTACTTTTCTCATTGCTGAGACAAAGTATCCAACACCCAAAGTTAAAGTGGGAAAGGTTTATTTAGCACACTGTTTGTAGAGATTTCAGTCCATAATCAGCTGGCTCCAAGGCAGGGTGGCATGGCAGACAGGCAATGCAAAGGAGAAATAGTTCATGGTGGGCAGAAGGTAGCAATGCAAGCAAGAGAGTTTAGCAGCTTCTTTTTGCCCTTTTTTTGCTCTTTTTAGGCTACCAGGATTAGAGTGGTGCCAAACCAATTAGTGGACTGATTTAGTAATCACACACCCTTAATCCCAGCACCCTTAATCCCAGCATTGCACTATGAACCAATCACACACTCTAGATCCAGGCACCTCTGAAAAAGCCTCACCTATGACCACATGAGGCTTTGGGGAGACATCTAGATACAAACCATAACAATACATTTTGGTTCACTTCCTGTGCCATTCCTTTCTCATAAATTTCTATGAAGGTTGTAGTATATTTAACAACTGTGTGACAATTGTAAATACAAATATTGGTCCATAATCAAAAGAAAGCCCATGTACCAGATTTCATTAAAATATGTTTAAATACTATTAGCATTGTGTCTGTGAAAGGATAATCTGAATTTTTAAAAAAGTGTTCTTTGTGAAAAATAAATGCTCTGTCTTGCTAAGCTACTGTTCTGAGATTAAAAGCAAAACTTTTTTTTTTTACATATTTCGAAATATCTCATACTCCATCACAGCACTTGGTCCTCGAAACCTGACTCCTCTGCCATTTGTAGTGGTGGCAGCAGCAGAGGGTACAACTCTGTGTGACCCTCATCTAGACCTGAAACTTAGGAACAAATGTTCCTCAACGTTTCAAGCACAAACTCAATTGATAAGGAAAGTGAGAACCACGGAAATGCTTATGAAAGGAAAGCAGTGTGGAAAGAAAATGTAGACAAATGCCCAGGCTTTTGGAATTTATGAAACTCTTAATATTCATGAGGCCAGGTCAAATAAGATTATCAGTAAGGTGATATATGGATGTTATCTATTTTTAACCCTAAAACATGTTTTTTGGTGGTAAAACAAAATAAACAGAGCAAAACAAAACTATAAAAACCTCAACAATGTTTAGCAACAGCAAAAACAGCTACATAGGGGCTGGAAGTGAAGCTCAGTGGTAGAATGTGTATATATTTTTATGTATGCAAAAATAACTACATAAAACAAAAAATAATGCGATTCTCGAACACAGTGCATAAAGTCTCAGTGTGTTTTTCCATTTGCTACCCTTTCTCCCAGCTAGGTAAATTGACTGTTTCATATTGGCATTACAGATTTTACTCGTACTAGGATAGTTACATGTTTGACTTGGCTCTGTGTAGAAGATGCTGGATTGACAGATGAGCCCATCTATGTCAAGCAGCTACGTGGAGGAAATCTATGGCTTTGGAGATAGTAACACATCAAAAGACTTTTGTGGGTCATGGCCATGTTCCCCCACCCCTGCGCAGATTCTGTTTTCATTCGGCCACATCACAAGCGTCTCTTTAGGACGATCTCAGTTGCACATGCTTCCCCCACTCCCTCTGTATCCTTGGCTTTTTCAGAGTTTCAAAGAAGACAGGCAAACAATAAATACTTTTTTAAAAGTTTCATTTCCAAGGAAATGGCTTTTCAGTACTTGATTCTTCATCCCAATTCATCACTGTTCAGTGCTTTAAAACTGCAGAGCGTTGTGCTTGGGAAACAGTGCCTCAGCCGTGCTTCTTGTTCTTAAACTGAGGTTCCTTTACGCTTTCCACAAATGTAGTTTTTATCATGGAAGTGACACATTTAGGGACCTGTATGTCTGTCACAGGAAAGAATCTCTTTTACACATGTGTTACCTTAAAAAAATCTCAAACCAAAATATTTCATAGAGTGACAAATTTATATTTCATACATGTTATGGTGCAAATGAAGAATGGAATTAAATTCTTATTTCTTGCACATATGTATGAATCAGTCTGTAAAACAAACAACACCATTTATCTTGTAAGGAATTAAAAATTAGATATTTTAGTGCATTTCCTTTTCCTTTGCCAATTTATTCAAATGTAAATTTGACTAATCTATTTTTCTGTTAACTTGTCTACTTGACTAATATGTTTTTCCTCTCCTTTGATTCTGATCTATAAATTCTATGGCTTTTAATTGTATTATTTAATCTAAGTCACTAAACTTCCTAAGATTAACATTAATCATCTTTCTCAATTAAAGAAACCAATAATATCACTGGACTAGTTCAAAGAGCAATTTGGGTAGCATTCATTACTTGATTATTTTTCTTGGAGATTTGTAACTTCCTCTGCATATTTATCAGTGTTGTATGTTTCTGAAAATATTATTGCCTAAAATATCTACATCCTGGTCAGTAGAACTGATAGAACTGAAGTAGATGGATCAATAAGACTTTCAGAGCATTTTAAGGAAATCTCTCATCTGCATTAAATCACTCTATTCCAGCAAACTGTTTTCATAATTTAAAAGTGAAGTTTTATATTACTTTACATATTTGTATTTTCTATAAATACTAGAAAAATATATTCTTTGAGACCTGAATTTTAAAGTGTTCTTGAATTATTAATAGGTCAATTACGTTATGTACTTATTTATTAGACAGGCAGTAATAATTCTCATGAGAATACAGGCACTTTGTCCAGAGAATTTCAGGATATTAAATATTGAAATTAAAGAGCACTTTCTTCCCACTATTATATTCAGTTCTGATGCAACAGCTGTATAACTAGAACAGACAAAGTATGTGGGTATTTTTAGAATAAGGGGAAACTAGAAGGTATGCCCTTCTGAGGACACCCCTAGCTGTGTCATCACAGGAGGGCTGTGATACGTGAAAGCTTGAAGTCGCCAGGAAAGCACCTGTGATATTTACAACCAAATAATGTGTTAGCCTTGTTCACAGTAATCATGGAGAATGTAGTATTTGTATCTGCCCTCTGGTTTTGAAGGTAAAATATGAAACCTATTTTGGAGATTTTGTGTAACACCTTGGGCTGCATCAATAGAGAGTGAATGGCCCAGAATAAAGAGGCAATGAGTGCACTTGGCTCTGCATTGGCCAGACATTAGCTGGGATATCGTGCCCACTTCTGCCCTGCAGAGAAACTGAAGAGGACTCAGGGTGACAGGGAAGAGGCAGGTTTATACCTCACCATGTATGAAGTGGTTGAAAAACTATGATCGTTAAAGAGAGAAAACTATAAAAGCCATGCAGTGATTGAAGGATTGGTGCTTGAAAGAGGCCGGGTCTTGGTGACCGTTAATCTGAAATGTAACTAGTCGTTGTGTGAGCATCAAGAACTTGATGTTCTTATGGTCGGAATAAGCATCTTATTCTTATGTGTTACGGCCTGTGTGCATCCAGGTGGGAAAGTAGGAATGGATAAAATAGGAATGGATCCTTGTTTTCAAGGATCAAAAATCATGAGTATATAACACGTACCAATTTGCCAAAGTTTATCTTTTCTTCTGGTTGGTTTAAAACTCTGTATTTCTTAGTTTGCCCTCTCGTTTTTCGTATGTTAGAACTCCAGGTTATTCTTGATTATTCTCTTTGGATTCTTGAAAAAATACATCCTTACAGAAATTGTCCCCTGTCTCTAGTAAGCCATCCCTTAAATAAGCCATATGTTTAGTAGTTCCCTGACGTTCTAATCAGACTTTAACTGACTATAACATGACCTGTTTTTTAAAGATATGTAGAAAAAGTAATTGGTCCTAGCATTTATGTATGAATACTACGTCTTTCTGTTTTAGACAATAAAATATGGGATTGTATCAGTAAGATTAGACTTTAACACTGAATTATAGTAGTTTTAAGTAAAACTGGACTTTTAAAAAATAAAGCTTTCACCAGGTGTGGCGCACACCTGTAAATCCCAGCACTCAGGAAGCTGAGGCAGGAGGATCACTTTGAGTTCAAGACCAGCCAGAACTGCATAGTGAGACCCTGTCTCAAAAAGACAAAAAAAAAAGGGGGGGGGTGGCTTTTATTCTAAAAGTTTTTGATTTACAAAAAAATGTGAAGAAAGTTCAAGGAATTTTCATATACTTATACCCACTTTCCACTCTTATCTCTACATTATATGATGATTTTATATTTAATGTACCACTATTAATACATTATGATTAATTTAAGTCCATCTTTACTAGTATGTTCTTAGATTTACCGAATGTTCCTTTTCTATTCCGAGGCCCTACTCTGGATATCACATTACATTTAGATGTCAATCTCTTTAGACTCCTCTTGACTATAGTAGTTTTTCAGATTTTCCTTGCTTTTCATGATCTTGACAGTTTTCTGGAGATATTTTGTAGAATGTCAGCTGAGATTTCCTGATATTTTTCTTATGATTAGCCTGGGATTTTGTGTTTGGGGAAGGCAGTCCACAGAAGTAAATTGCCATTTTTTATTGCATTATCAACATGAGTTATTGTTAAACTTAATCTGTTGCTAAGGTGATTTTGGTCAACTCTTTCCAGGATAAATGTATTCTTTTTCTTTATTTTCAGATTTTAGTCTTTGAAAGGAAGTCAATATGAACAACTCACACTTCAGCAGGAGGGAGTTATGCCCCATCTCCTGGAAGACACAGTTTCTCTGAAAAATATTAGAAATTCTTTTCCATAGATTTGCCTATTCTCAATTAAATTAAATTAAATTGATTTAATTATTCATCCTGTCATTTATGTATACCAGTATGAACTCACAGATATGTATTTTATCCCTTCAGGACATAATCAAATAGCAGTTTATTTATTGTGTCACTCAAGTAGTTCCAGCTTTGGCCTTGGGAGTTCTTATAGTTTATCTTATGTTTCTGTGACATATCCCCATAACTGGGTTTTTGTTGTTGTTGTTCTTCTTCTTTAGTGTCTTCTGTTCTTCTTTTTCTTTTTGTTTTGAGCCCTTTCCTCCTTCCTGACATGATACAATGCTCGAGACTTATTAACAATATAGTTCCTTCCCCATTGTAGGTTTAGTCATTTCTCCAATGAGCTATTGTTTCTTTCATTGGAGAATGTTATTAAAAACCAAGATTTGAGTCACACATGTTCTAATTGCTGTTAGGGTGTCATTTCTCAGCCTCCTTGCCTGATAGAGCAAGGAAATACATGTGTATTATACTAACCTGTGTGTAGACATATCTGCAATATTTATATATCTAACCGTATGTATTTACAAGTGATGGATGGATGGGATAGATAGATAGATAGATAGATGGGGCATGAGTTCATACTGGTGTTTCTATCTCTAATAGATAGATATTTCTATCTCACATAGGTCGTATTTCTTCCTGTTGCTTATCTATAACTTTCTTCTCTACCAGTAAGAAACCTGGCTCTCACCATCCACCATTTGCTTACATAATTTTTCAATCCCAGTAAAATTGTTCCATTTATTCTGACTAGAGTCAAAATACATAAATAGAAGTTGAATTTTTTATAAGCCCTAGGAAAAAGCTAGTATTACTTTACCCTATAGATTTTTTTAATCCTGAAAATTCTTAAAAATTTAAAATTTATTTCAGCCTAGATATTTTTGTGTACACAAAAATTGACAAAGTCAACTTTATATTGTTTACAGTAATTTGATGACACCTGTGTGCCAGATCAGCCTATCCAGGCCTTGGTGACCATTTTTGACAATTGAAGTTAACTAAGCTGGACGTGGTGCATGACTGTAATCCCACCACGTGGGAGGCTGAGGCAAGAAGATCACAAGTGGGCCGGTTAGCTGGCTCAGCACCATAAGCGCCTGCCTGGCAAGCGCGAGAGCCCGAGTTCGACTCCCAGAACCCACATACGAAGAAAGGGCCGGTGATATCGCTCAGCGGCACAGGTGCCTGCTGGTGCGCGAGGTCCTGAGGTTGACCCCTGGTACCCACAAAAAAAAAAAAAAAAAAAAAAAAAAAAAAGAAGATCACAAGTAATAGTCCCAGCTGATTAGCTTAACGAGACCTTATATCAAAATAAAAAATAAAAATGGCTGGGGATATACCTCAGTGTAAATGCCCTGGATTCAATCCCTAGTACCTCCCCCCAAAATAAATAATAATAATAACAACAATAACAACAACAACAAATAAGTTTATCTCTTGGCTTCACCCTATTTTCTAACCAGCATACTCCCATTGTGACAGCTATAGTAAGAAAACTTACTACTGTGATTTTTACTTTCTTTACCTATAAGTATCTGCACTTTTTAGAGAGATGCCAAAGAACTGCCTGTTCACTATCTCTTGCTGGTAGCTCAAGAAGAGGAGTAACTTGTCAAATTCACCTTTAGCAATTGGAAATTGGCCATACTTTGCTTTACCAAGCATCCTTGTAATCACAAAGGAAAGCAGAGATTTGGCTTCTGACATTAAAGCAGCTCTTTGTCAGGTGGCTAGCTGATTAGAAACACACTGAAGAATAGATTTTTCACTAATGAGTTATATTTTCAATGCATGCCCTAAGGAAAATGATGTTGAGATCTTGCCTAAAATAGTTAATGTACCTCCAATTTGTATTTAATTTTTGTGTTAGGTTGAAAGCTAATATAAAAAAAAACCTGTAATGCAAAAATCACAGGACTCAAGAACACACTCATTTTGTTTGGGCCTAAAAAAGGTATACTTCCCAGTAATGCCTTTGTTTGTCATCTAAGATTTTTGGAAACAAAGGGAAAAAAATTTCTACTAAGCCAAGAAAGAAGAAATATAATAGGAAAATCATACTGAGGGCAAGTAAAATAGCCAGTAGATTAAGCTGATCTTCAAACCTTTTTAGCTGTACCTCCCTCAGCTTTTAACCATACCCAGATATTGTCTACCCACGGCCATATATACATATTTCCATTCATCATTCACTTGTAGACATTGAGGATAAAATGGTTTGCAAAATCAGACATGGTTCTTACCCACATGACATTTACAATCAAGTGGGGCAGACAGGCATTAGTCCAGTATTTTCTCACTCATGCCAGAGAGATTGGGATAGGGAAAGATAGAGATAGAGTGAGAGAGCGGGAGGGAGAGCAAGAGAGTGAGAGAGCAAGAGTGAGAGAGAGCGAGACAGAGAGAGAGTCAAAACTGTAATTGGGATGGATGCTATGGATCTTTGACCTGGTCAGAGAGAGATCGGGAATGCAGGAATGGCTTCCGTGAGGAAACTGTTTAAATTGTGCTTTGAAGAGTCCATAAGGATTAACCAGGGAAAGAAGGACAAGAGAGAGACCCTTATGCGGTGAATGATCAAGCAGTTACCGTAAAGGAAGCCAAATTTGCCAGGCACAGAGGGGAGATGAAGCAGATCTGGCGGGCCAGCCTTGGCAGCTATGCTGCACATCTTCACAGCAAGCTGAAAATGATGGACAACTACTGCACTCCCAGCTCAAGACAGCATCTCGATCTTCCCGTCTGCGCTCCTCTCAGAGTCAAAACATGACCATCATTCAAAAGGGGGAAACAAATGCTACCCTCCCAGACTTCCAACACTTCCATTTCCCAGTCTGCGTAGCAAAGATCATTCTGCCTCCGAGGGAGTATATTTTGTTTAATCCACCCATACATATGCATTTGTTGTATTTATATATAAAATCTGTTTTTCACATTTCATATTCTCAGTGACATTGGCAAAAGCACTGCCTGTCGTGTTTTGTTTGTTATCTCCTTGTCTTCATGGGCCTCTGCTGTCCTGGCCATCTCCCCCCTGCTCATGCATTCCACTTTCATTTCTGAGTTCTGTGATGAAGAAAGTATCCCAGAAGGTATAAAAGGACAATGTGACAGAGGACAGAAGAGAGAAAAGCATAGGCACAGACAGGTGCTCTCGCACATTCGAAAGTGTAATCGTCCTGATCATTTATCCAGGGCCTTCCCTGACCCCATTGCCTCGCCATCTTCACTTGAAGCTAAGGAGATTCCAATGCTCTCCCTTTCCTCCTTAGGCTTATACCTCAGCCCTTGCCTCTGCCCTGGACCCTGCAACTGCTTCTTGCCTGGGATCTGTGTAGAAGCTTTGCAGGTACTGGCCAGGCCGCCAGTCTTACCACCCACCCCATTTTCCTTCTCTCTCCTTCCACTGGGACCTCTCTAAGGAGCAAAGAGAGCCCATCTCTGTGCTATACATGCTGCCAACATCATCAGTGCATAATTTTACAACCTCACATGCTGCTGTAACCTACTAATATCCTCCTTGTGGGAAGTGTTTTTGCAACCCTTTAAATATGTGGTCCTACTTCATTTATGAGCCTTTGTCCGTGCTGTTCCTTCTGACCAGAATGGTCCTCCCCACCCCATCTTCCTGATGAGACCTGACTTCCTTCACGATTAATGTCCCAGCTTCTCCTTTTTAAAAAACCTTCCTCAACCCACTCCTGGGTTGGTCCCCAGTCTCTGAACAGCCCCCGCAGCCTATGCATCGCTTTTTGTTATGTTTTCCAGTTACTGCTTCTCCAGTAGTGTTGCGTATCATTTCGTTGTCTGTTTCCTCACAGGAATGAGCTCCTGGGTTATTCTTGTCCCATCTTCCTCATCCATTGTATACCCTAACATATACCCGAGAGCCTCCCCCGATTGGGTACCTGACAAATGTTTCTTTATGAATGAATGTTTTCTTCTCTTCTAGTCAGTTATTCCAGATTCTCTGTGCTCATTTGGCTAAGCAGAGATCCAGCCCAGGTTGTCACACCACAAACAAGAATGGCTTCCCTTGTTGAAGGGTCTCTTTCTTTTTTCCTACACTCATGGATTTGAACAACATATATAATATTTTTGGCCAAAGAAGTCACATAGCAACTCTTCCCAATTTTAAGGCCCAATTTTAAGTAACTTGGTGACTGTCCAAGAGAGCTTTTCCCTCACTTCCAAACCTATGTCACACACCTAACCTTTCCATTAGCTTGAACCAAGCTGACAGGAGTTGTAGTTCTGGGATTTATAAGATCATTTCACAAGATGTCCACTCATTGGAAATTCTTCTCATATCTCCCCAACTGGATAATAATAAAAAGCATTAAGCATTTACCTTGTGTTAGGTACTATGCTAACACCTGGGTATAATTAATTTTGCTTTATCTTCATAAATACTTTTGAAGTTTAGGTTTTACTATCCTTGAAGATAAGAAAGTAAAGCACAAAGAACAAGTAACTTACCTATACTCATGTGACCTACAAGTAGAAGAGCTGAGATTGAACCCAGGCCCCTCTGAGGCTAAAAGCCCATAAATATTCTCTTCCTCCAAATTTCTCTGTCCCTACTCCCTACTTGTTCACACCCAATTGAAGAATCTAATTCTCCTTTTTGGGGATTGGTGGTGGTGGGGTTCTTCTGACCTATTGTACAGTGCACCTCTTTGAGCAACATATTTCTTGACAGTCACCAGGCATGTATGGTTTTCTGTGTGCTCGTGCTCAATATCTTTTCATGTAGATAACTTCTCTTTCCTTTTGGAAGAAAAGACCGGGAATTATCCGCTTTGTGATTTCCTCCGCCTGAGGGGTGGTGAAGCGCAGTGGTTAAGAGAATGGCTTATGGAGGTGGGTTGCTTAGGTTTATATTCTGGCTCTTCTACTTACTATCCATACGAACATAGGAGAATTTCTTCACATTTTATGCCTTCATTTCTATACTTGTACAACAGGGCAACTGATGATACTTCCCTCAGAGGGTTTCAGTGAAGAGCGAATGAGTTAATGCTCCAAAAGTACTAACAACCGTGTCTGGAATATAAAGACCACTCAGTAAATGTCATTCCTAGCCTGAGCTGTCTTTCTACCCAGATGATGTCCCCAAGCCTCAGTGGAATAGTTACTTCAGGATATCTTTTCATGGCTGCTGTGGCTGCAGGGAATTGCATTTTTATTTGGGAGTAACATTAACTACAGTAGGCTTTATTTATTTATTTTCTTTCCACCAATAGTTGAAGCAGTCCTGCTGCTTCAACCCTGGGTAACTGAAATGTTGTGAAACCTTCTTCTACTCAAATTTCTTTGAGGCTAAAATCCCTCTGGGGTCACCGCTCAGCACTTTTCATAGTAACTGTTCTCCTTTGTCCTCAGGCCTGCTGAGATCATCTGCTCAGCAGCAGGTCTCACACCTGTGGCCACCTCATCCTGCAGCTGCCTCAGTGACCTGGCAGTGCCCGGAGGGGCCATGCCAGCTCAAAGCCCTCCGGCAACAGAGTTTGGAATCAGCGAACTGACAGCTCCTTTCTCCATATTTGGCAGCTGAATCGAGTACACTTTAATATTTATCAATAGCCAAACACCACCAAAAAGAAAATAAGAAAGAGCCTCTGGGTTAGTCACCATCTCTGACTACACAAAATGGTTAAACCATGTGTAAATTATGTCACGATAACACGCCCTGTTGTCCTGAGGATTCAACTGTACTGAGAAAACACTGATTTAATTCTGTGAAAAAGTGAGAAATAGGTTTTATTTCTCTATCTCTAGTGGACAAAAAATGGAAAATAAGATATTTTCCTTGGGCACCAACATCATTTTCCTGCTGAGGTTCTCATTTGTTTAGTATGGTGTGGCTTTCCTAAAATTAAAAGAAAACTAGGAAATTTTTCTAAAAAAATGATTCAAATCTAACTAGATAAATACACTTTAAGGTACACATATTTGAATTAATTGCGTGTCAAAGACAGAAAAAAGTTTTCTAAAAAAACAAAACTAGTTATTATTCTAATAACTTTCATCCCAGTAGTTTATTTGGAAATTAATTTCCATCCACAACATCTTCATTTGTCTTCTAATTTTCATGCAATTTGAAAGGGTTAGGTAATTTACCCAAGGGATCATCATGGCCAAATCTCAAAGCATTAGGTAAGGCATTCTGATTTTACAGGCAAATTTACATGTTGTCGTTTCAGGAAGTATTTCCTCCACTACTATTGTTTTAAAAATATCTTATTTGCATAATATATGGACATAGAACATTCATCCTCTGACACCTATTCCACATAAATTTTAGATCGGACAAATGATCTAATTTCATAAGCATAAGAATAAGCAATTTCCCTTTTATGAAAATAATATAAAATATTTGCTGGTAGAAAAGGCTTAAAAACCTGTTCAAAGAATGGCCAATCAGTGAGTTCTCTATTTTATTAGATGTTCAGATGCATCTCTGAGAAAGCAGACTTCTGGCTTCCCCTGCACTCCCAACATTTCTAAACATTTATGATATATGAGGTATAGAAAACTTGGTGCTAGGAGGCAGGCAGTAAGCAAGCAGCAGTACGAAAGTATAGAGAATAAAATGCATACAAACATGTACGGTATTCACTTTTAGGAGTTAGCCTGTTTATTCTTCTAAAATACTGTAATATGAATTATATTATAGATGTAGTCATGATCTAGGAGAACTATAACTCCCAACCTGCCAGATAGCAGATGTGTCCCATTCATTCTTGTGCCCCAAAATTGAAGAATGAATTCAGAGGAGCAGTGGAGGTTAAGAGTAGGGAAGATTTATTGAGAAACAGCTCCTGAGAGACAGGAGGGGTCCTGAAAGTGAGTTGTCACGGAGGCCCTTTGTAAGGGGTAATTTGTACATCAAAGTCACAATGTGTGTACAACAAGGGTCAATCTATAATCATCCTATAGGATTGCAAGGATAGCTGCTTAGCTAATATTGATCCAATAAAAAAGTGGGTCACATAGCAAGGGCACATGGGGAAAAAAAAGCGTTTTCGGGAAGAGATGGGTCCAGGTGTTCTGGTCACCCACCTGGGTGACTGATGCCTATCTAGACTTCCTGGACCAGGTGGTGCTAATTGCAGCATAACTCCAAGTTACTGCTTATCCCTTAAGGAGGCATATAGGCCTGGCCATTGCATCTTTATCTTGAGGCCTTGCCTTCTTCAAATGCATCTCTAACCACAATTCTGATGTCCTTATTTTTTTTATGCAGGCTTCCTTGTGAGCCCAGTCCCTCTCTGACTGTATATTAATTTCTGTCTAACTTAGCTGCCTGTAATACTACTTCTTCCCAAAACTTAAACTCTGCATTTTTCAGTATTTCACTAACAAAAACTAATTGTAAGTAAACTAATAAGCAAAAGTTCTATTAATTACCACTTCCAAAATCTGGAAAGTATGATTTCATTTACCAGGACAGGAGGCTTATTTTAGATAGGTGAGGAGATCTAAGAAGGAGCGTACTTAACTTGTCTTGATTGAACAAATTACAAATTAGAAATCAGAGCTAGCAGCTTGAGAATCATAAGATTATCCACATTTCTGAGATAGGTGTATGAATCAGGGTAAGCAAAGTTATGCTGTGTTAACAGACAAAATCCCAGTATGAATCTGAGTAATCTTAGGTTAGTGATCTCTATATGATTGTGTTAGAGGAACACATTCGTATAAACCATGTGTCTATAAGTCCCTGAAAAAGGAAAGGATTAGAGATCCATGCCATAGCAATTAAATTCTTCCACCTAGAAAAATGAAATAGAATTCACTTTTCAACGTAATTCCACTTTTTTACCCTCAGAAGTGAAGGGAAGTACAATTTTCCTGTGGGATGAGAAGGACAAGAAAGCTGTACATTGGTTAACCATTAAAATGGCTGCTGTAATTTGTAAGTGAAGATCATAGTATTACACTGTAATGCTTTTCGAAATCTTTGGCTTGAAATCTTTCAATGGCTTCCAAGAACCCTAAAGATAAAACACAAACTCTTCAGCAGGGACTTTTGGATGTCAGGAATAGTCACCTGCCTATTTCACTATAGTCCTCTCTCTTTCCCATGTCCCGTAAGACTCTCCAGGAACAATGAGTGTATTGTTACCTGTCTCCCGCTTCCTCTTCCCTATGCAACCTATGCATAGTTGGCTTTATCTGCTAGGATCGCCTCCCCCTAACTATCCTCACCTGCTGTTTGCTTTGGCAATGCTTCTTCCACTTGCTGCCCTGCACCTGAGAATTCCACTGTTAGCTCTGGTTTCTTCTCTGAGCTTCATTAACATGCTGGGCAAACTGTTACAATGTTACACAATCCTTACTAGGTTATACCAAGCTGTTTATCTGTCTGTCCTCTCTGGTAAGGATGAAAAGACTAGCAAGAACTAGGTCTCACTTATGTTGATATCACCAAAAAAGTATTTAACCCAGAAAAGGGGCTCAATACATATTTGTTGAATGAATGAATGAATGAATGAATGTGTTTTACCTGCCTTGCTCCACCTGATTCTTCATATTCTTTATGGAAGTATGTTTTTTCTTACATCTTTGTACATCATGTAGGACCTAAAATGGATATATCTTGGAGTAGGTACACAACAGATGTTTAAATGAATTGAATTTACCTATAGTGTTAACCTCTGATATCTATTACACTTAGATTTTATACACTAGACCAGTGGTGGCGAACCTAAGGCGGCAGTGGTTTGTATCATTGAAAGCTCTAAAAGGTTCACTATCCCTGCACTCGACTATGTTTAAAAACATGTAGTCCCTCATAAGCCACATGTGGGACAGATTTTCATGGATTTATTAAACTTTACATTTGACTAAAGTATCCACTGCCAAGGCCTCTGGTGTCATATCCTAAACCAAATATTTAGGAAGCATTCTCTCTAAAACAAGACTGCCTTTGTGCTGTGGAAACTTTCAAATAATGTGCTGTTGCTTTTGCTCTGAATCTATGAAAGACTTAAAATTGCAGCGATTCGTTGCTCTAAGTGTCACATAACTTTTATTTTTAACAGGTGGCATGTTTCTCCATTTATATGTAAATTATTCCCATGCGCTTTGGTTAGAGAAATGGAAATTTTTTGAATGTTCTTAGCCTTTAAAGAACAGGAGAGCAACATTCCAAAATACAGAAAAACAAAAACCCTTCTTAGGAGTTTTTGCATTCTTAAGGGCTATAAGCAACTTCTCAAATTTCAAATGTGATTTTAAGAAACCGTTTAATGTTTTTAGTCTTTCTTACCAGAAAGTCTTAAGGTGTCAAAGTATATTTTACCCAAATATCGAGTATTGTGTAAACATACTCCAGAGCTTCTAGCTATCATTAACCTTTGATGGTACGGGTAGAATATTTCCACACCAGCCAGCATCATTCAGAAGGGCCAGGGTCTCTCACATCCTTGCTCAGTTCCTTTCTGAAGAGGCCACTGCAGGCTCAGGTACATTGACGTTAATAGCATGAAACCTCTCCAAAACAAACATTTAAATTTTTTCTTTTACTGTCCTTAAACCATGTTCATATCACAAGTGAAATCATCTCTTTGCATAGTTACATTACAACATTGTAATGAATCATGCCTATCCATAGGTTCCAAATTACTAAGAATCGTGACATGCTTCATGTGAATTAAAAAATAGTTTAAATTTCAATTTTCTTTTTACTTAAAAATATAGTAAATAGCATAATGGGTGCAGATAGTCAAACTTCTTTTCTTAATGACTATTTTTCTTTAAAATATGTCAAGTCATTAAATAATCTCCTAAGAAAGGGTGGATCACATGAGGGATTTTACATGTGTTATTATTAGTAGACTCATTTAATAAATGAAGTAACTGGGGTTTGCAGGTCCCTTATGAGCCAGAGCAAAGAACCATGATTTGTTTTATTTTATTCTATTTTTTATTTATTTTTTATTTTTTTTGTGTGTGTACCGGGAGTCAAACTCAGGACCTCGTGCTTGCCAGGCAGGTGCTTATGCCGCTGAGCTATCTCACCGGCCCCTATGATTTGTTTTAATATGGGTATTTTTGGTACATGGTCTTTCTTTCTACCTTTGATATCATGTAGAAAACGTTTACTTTTTTTTTTTTTTCCCTTTATGTGGGTACCGGGAACTGAACTCAGGACCTTGCGCTTGCCAGGCAGGCGCTTATGCCGCTGAGCTATATCACTGGCCCAGCATTTACCTTTTAAAAAAAGAAACTCACTTGCCCAATACCATTCCTTAATTTTTCTTTTCTCGGGTGTCATAGATCTCATGTTGTGACTATGATGTTTTGCTCATAGTATGAATGCAAGGAACATTAGTATTCTTTGATTCCCCTGAATTTGGCTATCACCCCAATGTGCGTATCCAAGGAAAGAAATGAAGGTACTTTTGACTCTCTCTCCCACTGGAACTTTTTATGACAGAAGAAACTGAACACAGACACCTGGCATCTGGGAGAGCAGCCTGCAGTTATGACATTACATGCTAATTTTTCAACACCTCTGGTTATGTGTTAAAAATCTGTTTTCTGATCCCTTATTGTTCTGTGTTTATTTTTCTCCAAATTGCCTTGACTCCTCTTTTACAAATCTCTGTTATCTGCATGCTGTAACTTGAGAAATACATTCTTAGCTTATAAAAAATACTTTCCCCCCAGCACATTTATATCCAAAAGAAAAAGATGGTATGCCTCTCCCACTTACTTGCGTGGCTCACACCCTTCCTGTCTTCACCCCAAAGTACCTCAGTGTAGCATTTCCTCCCCATCAGATTGAGACTTACTGTAGTCTCCATTCCCCCACCCCACCCCCACAGAAGTCCCTTGCTAAATTTTTCTCTATTGTGCTTGGTCACTTTCTGATATACCTTATAAGTTACATATTTGTTTGATTATTCATATATCTCCAACTAGAATAGGAGTTGTGTAAGAAAAGGATTTTTGTCTGTTTTGTTTTCTATTGTATCTCTAGAGCCTTGAATAGCATTTAGCACATAGTGGATGCTCAACAATGATGTATAGAAAGAAAAATTGAAAAATGGTCTGCAGAAATCCGCAAATATATATTGTTCGGTAGTATTCAAAAGGCTTATGTCTCCTCTAAAGCCAGGTTCATGCTTATTAGAGGCACCACTAATATTTCATATCAAATTGATGTAATTTATAAAGAGGTGCGATGATAATGAGAGGTCAGCCTATCACTTGACCTTTGCACCTGGAAGACCAGGACCCAGGTACCACTCGGCTCTTTCCTTCTGTGGGTTCTCATTTCTGCAGTGCATCCATGGTCTTGCGGGTTTATTCTCTCCTTCCTTTAGCTGACTTCACTGGCAAATATAGCAATGCTGATCTATGTTTAGCATTGAGTGGATGCAGTGTTTATTTTCTATATCTCCACACTGCTATTTTAGCTTGTTCTGTAATTAAATAAAATGCCTTGTTCTCTCTATATATCATTAACTAAAATACACTGCCTGTGTTGGTAGATTACAGTGCTTACATTACCTCATGGGACATACATTAATAGACATAAACCTACCGAGAAAATTATTTCTGAAGTATATTCTACAAACTGTCATTAAAGTTTAAATGCCTGACAAAGTAAAAAATGTTGATCACAATCTTTAGCTCTGCTCAGTGTTTTTATTTTGTTTTGTTTTGTTTTGTTTTTTGGGGTGTGTGTGTGTGTTGCTGGAGACACAACACAGACCCTTTCGTATGCTAAGCAGAGTCTCCACCACTGATCCATAACCTCATCAGCTCAGTGTCTTTGGACTGGCTTTTGGACACCCACTCATTTACCAAAGATAGCATATAATAATCCTAGATCTTAAGGGCCTGAAACAGGAAATAAAACTCACCATGTGATATCATGGGAATAAGTGCCTACTAATGTAGGGGGCAAGGAGGAATTGCAAATTTATGCAAAATCAGAGCCTGTGGTGTGTTTAATTGTTATTACAATATTGCTTAGAAAGGTATAAATGTCCTATGGAGAAAGGTATAAATTACAGTCATACCAAGTTTAATTTTAGAATAGTTTATATTTTAAGACTAGATAGAGTAAAAATCTTTATGGTATATATTTACTCTCGGGGAATCTTGAGATGTAGAGAACAAGGAAATCAGGTCAAAGACTTTTCTGTCTGCAAATAGTTCATTTATTTCGGCATTCTGCTCTTACTCCTTTTGCTATTTGACAAAGGTTTAAAGGATTTCTAGAGATGGTGCTTCGCTAAGGTTTTGTGTTTTAGAAAACTATCTCCCAAATAATTAAAAAATATGGTGAGTTATTTTTGTTTGCCTGTTTCTTTTCCCCCTCACTCCTTTTCTCTCCTTCCCTTCTTTCTTTACAGAAAGGATTTATGAAATTTACAAAGAATACAAAAGAAATAAAGGTTTTAAAATTCAGAATTTAAATGAGCAAAATTGGGTGAAAAGAATATAGATCGTCCCATGTTAAGGGCTGTTGCGCTTCCTCTAAAGAAGACATATTCTCTTGTGAAATACAGTTTGGATAAAGAACAATGAGTGTTGTAAGATCCAGGGTCTTCACAGCAAAGCCAGATTCCCAAGGCAAGGATGAGCTGCCCAGAGGCCATTTAATCTCTCTCAACCTCAGTGCTCTCTACAAAACGTGTCATCTTCATAAGGTTCCTGTGCTGGATAAATGACAGCTTCTTGGTGCACTGTATTCCTAGTGTGTACTAAAGAAATACAGAGAGAATGAAAGATACATTGAATAAAATCTCAAAACTAGAGTACTTATACTCTAGTTATACTCTAGTATTTATACTCTAGTTACACTCTAGTGTTTATAAAATTCAAGATGCAGATTAGGAATGAAAGGAAGTTCTGCCAAGAACGTAAGAGGAACTCTATCTCAGGTGTGCAAGCCAGGAGTGCTGTAATTTGTCACACTCCACCCCTCAAAAGAGTTTTGCATAGTCAAAGAAGTGAAAAAATGGGCTATTTTTTACATGATAGCCTGTAGAAAGCATATTTTGAATTATTGGTCAAGGACAGAATATATGAACTCTGAAAAACTGCCTGAAAGTACATAAAATATTAAGAACAGTGTTAGAATAGTTGGACATGAGCTGTATAATCACTGGAAAAGAACCATTCCACTTCCCCTAGCAAATAGCTTGAGACGACCAAGGTCCCCTAGAACGCAGATTGTCACATTGTAATGAAGCCTGGGCCCTCAAAACACTAGCTGGGGCCGGTGAGTTGGCTCAGCGGTTTAAGCGCCTGCCTTGCAAGCGCGAGGGCCCGAGTTCGACTCCCGGACCCCACATACGAAAAAGGGGCCGGTGATATCGCTCAGCGGCACGGGCGCCTGCTGGCGCGCGAGGTCCTGAGGTCGACCCCCCGGTACCCACAAAAAAAAAAAAAAAAAAAAAACACTAGCTGGGAACAGGCCACAGACTTCATAATGACATCCTTTTCTAGAAGGGGCGAGGATTAGGGACCAATAGAAGTAAAGGAAGAGACGGATTTGTGCACATTGGAATTTAAAATATCATCGTGCCAGGGACCACTTTTGCCTAAAAGAACCACGTGTACAGCGATGACTGATGCAGAGTTCACAGTGGCTTAAGAGTCTTTAGTTTTCCAACAATTTGGAGTACAAGGTGACAAGGAGAACAACCCCTTAAAAAGAAAAGTTAACTTATTGACGGAGGACAAGGTTCCCATTTACTCATTTTCCTACACTTTTCCACAAATAAATTTACCTTTGCCCTGTGTGTATCACCTTATACTCGAGTCCCCTCAGAAGTTTAGAATAGAAATGCATTCCTTCAGAGCATTAGTCAACCTTTGTTTTTCTTACTTTTACTGCATCATTCTAAATTACTATGTTGAACATAGAAACAGGATGCTAAATTCTCTGTGGTCAAGAATGACTGACCTCGCTGGGTAAAGTTCTGACTTCCAGATATTAAAATTATTCTGACTTAGTAAACTCTTGTTTAATGAATCAAAGACAAAGACAGCATCACAGTGTGCTGCCCAGGGGCATCCAGTTGACCTCCCAGCCCAGTTTCAGCTTTGATCTATTGTGGAGATTTAGAATAGAACACATCTAAGGAAAACTGCCAAGCATAGATTAGAAATCAAGGCCTCTCCAAGTGCTTTTATTCACAGTGCTTTAGATTTACCTTCTAGATGGGACTTCCCAAGTGCAGCCATCTTTCTTGGGGGTGTTTCTAAAATATTGTGATTAGAAGCTTGGAGTTTGGAGTTAGTTTGGAGTATACACTGACTCTGTCACTTGCCGTCATGGCGATGCTGGGCAGGCCAACTTCTCTAAGCCTCGATTTCCTTCTCTCTAAAATGGAATGGTGATCCAGGTGTGGTGGCGCATGCCTGTAATCTCAGCACTCAGGAGTCTGAGGCAGGAGGATCGCCATGAGTTCGAGGCTACATACTGAGTTCAAGGCCAGCCTGAACTACATAGTGAGACCCCATCTCAAAAAACCAAAATAAAATAAAATAAAATAAAATAAAATAAAATAAAATGGAGTGGTGGTGATGATCACAGCA
This sequence comes from Erethizon dorsatum, assembly GCA_028451465.1. Taxonomy (NCBI): domain Eukaryota; kingdom Metazoa; phylum Chordata; class Mammalia; order Rodentia; family Erethizontidae; genus Erethizon; species Erethizon dorsatum. Next base: position 99,797,948 of record CM051833.1, on the reverse strand, counting down.
CCTATTTTGTGAGGTTTTTGTGCAGATTCAAGACAGTGACTCAGGTAAGGCACTTAGCAAAGTGTCTGACATGTTATAAGCAGCTAATAAAATTAACTCATATTCTCAGAAACAAACTGAGGCGGACTTGAGACAGTGGTAAAACGTAAAGAGCATAGACTTCACATTACTCATTATCTCTCACTAGCTTTGTGGCCTTAAGTTCTAAGACTCAGTTTTCTCATCTCCAAAATGGGGACAGTAATAGCTGTTCTGCAAGACTTTTGTGAAAATGTCATGAGGTGGTTTCTCATAACTCCTAGATCCTGGGCTTGGGTTCAGGCAGGGTAAACAGTGTTAGCTCTCCTTGGAACTGATGTGTGTTATACCTAGCATTATGCCAGGAAGGTGACAATTGCTGGGAGAATTGTGCCTAGTATTATATTCTATGCTTCCCTCTTTCCTTTATATGTGGCAAATTTGGTGCATGGCAGATCTCTCCATGAGAGTGCTGGAAAGAGCTTGAATTATTTTAGGAACTTTAGATTCTCTAGGTTTCACTTTGTAATGCTTTCTTTGCCTTTTATTAATTAAATAATAATTTACTATACTGGACCTAAAATGTTAAGAACAGTTTTTATTATGCTGTGCTAATCTTTCTCAGTTAGTGGCATGAAATAATTTTAATATCTATTGGAAAAATCTCGTTAAGCTTTCATTTTAATGTTGCTCAGTATGTTATATAATACTAAAAAGTACATGTTCTTTCAGAAACGAGTCCCAAAGAACTCCCTGTATCCAGAGCCAGGCTGTAAGAATGGAGACCAACAGTTGAGAGGTGTTTCTGTTATAAATCTTACTACTGTTTTTGAATTTCATGGAACACCTATTAAATCACTTAGCAGTTAGATTATGAGGAAGGAGCCTGCTCACTCTTTCAAAGCTAAAAGTGGAAAGTTATTCCCTGGTGCTTGGGAAGAGTGATCACAGAAGTGTGCACTGTTGGCATGGAGACCCAAGTGTTTTCTCTTGGGGGAATGGCGAAGACTTGAGATGGGATATTTTATTTCTCACCTCCTAAAATTTCTTTTTCGGTTTTCTATGTTGAGAAAGAATGAGGCTGTCACCATACCTAACAGTTGGTGCAACAGTTATATGGGGATAGGAGAAAGAGAGGGACCCAAGGACACAGCAGAAAGGTAAACATGTGGAAAGAAGACATTGATTAAACTATATCTTTCTGCAAAAATACTTATTTCCAAATTTGACACAAATTAAAGTACATAACCTCAATAGAGCAGTATCTGTTGAAAAAAAATTGCTTTAAACATAACGGCCCTTGAAAAAACATTAGACCAACAGAAATTCTAAGTGTTTCTAAATTTTTAATGAACAAATATTATATTCTTTAAAAGTTTTTGGAGTTGACAAAAAGAAAATCAATTTTACAATTCATTGTATGAAATAAACTTAACTGCAAAAGTAAATCTTTCAACCAATCTTACTATTAAATAAAGAGAGAAAATCCTAAGGGACCGTATTGATAAGTCAAATCTTATATTTTGTTAAAAGATTTATGTTATTGCAAACAAGGTTGGTTCTATAAATGCACACATGGTTTATTGCCAGGGAATCTTCTTGTAGAATCAGTTATGTTAATGAGTTAAAAGAGAGAGACGTAGGTAATGACAGATGCCAGAGTGACGTTTGACCAATATTTACTATCTACTCAGTACTTCTTTAAAAGGGAACTCTAAAATACTGTAGCAGTGGAAGATTATGGCATCTATTTCAATAGCCAAAGATGTTTTCAAATTTGGGTCTTTACTATTAAAGTCAACTTAATTATAAGCACTATGATAAAATATAGAATTTTAAGGGGCAGTTTTTAGCAAGTTCAAGACAGTACCATGGTCTGAAAAATGAAACATGGAACATAAAGTGACTTTATAACTATTTAGATATTTAGTGGAAGGGCCAAAGGAATTAGTTGAAAGATATTAGAAATAATGTGGAGATTCTTTTAAGTTGGCCAACTTATCAAGTACATATAAGGAATTCATTAGCTTTTCTATAAAACAGTAATATCCAGTCAAAAAGTAAAATACCTTTCTAAGTAGCATAATATTCAAGGAAACATGTCATCCCTATATCTCTCCATGAAAATAATAGTAACCTTTTTATGATGAAGACAATAATTCTTAAACAAAAGACAAACGGCCTTTTCTAATTAATCTATTAATTAATTAAAAATTACTCAGTTCTAGTCAATACCTACAAGATTTATTTCTTATTTTGATGAAATGTTTCAAAATTTTAAGGGAAGAAATGTTGCAAAAATTGAGAAAATTTAGAAAGGAATCACAGTAGGTAAAATGTACATGGATGTAGAACACACCATTCCAGAAACTACATTAAAAGCTGTAAGAATTAGGACAGTGGTTTGGGTGAAGAATTAGAGAAAGGCCATTTGAAAAACTATAGATTCAAAATAAAACATCTGTGTGTGTGCGTGTGTGAATTTGTGTGTGTGTGTGTGTGATTAAAGTAGCTTTTTATTCATTAAGTAAAGGTCTAGCTATTCAATAAATGGTATTCAGGCAACAGCCAGTCATTTGGGAAAATAACATAAACTGAGACATCTTCCTTATATCTTACTTAACAATATGTATGTGTAAGGTTTTAATTAGAATAAAATTGGGGCCGGTGAGATAGCTCAGCGGCATAAGCGCCTGCCTGGCAAGCGCGAGGTCCTGAGTTCGACCCCTGTTACCCACATACAAAAAAAGGGCCGGTGATATAGCTCAGCAGCACGGGCACCTGCTGGTGCGCGAGGTCCTGAGTTCAACCCCCGGTACCCACAAAAAAAAGAAAGAAAACAAGAATAAAAGTAAGATAGTTTATTAAGATGCAATATATGCTAATATCACAAATAAAGTGTAACTTTTTTAAAGTTCCCAAAATAAAATATGAGTGAATATGTATTTGAGCTTTTAAGATAGGGAAGGCATTCCTAGGTGCATCATCAGACCTAGAAAGCATGAGAAAATGTCCAATAGATACATGTACATTAAAAAACAAATATTTCTGCAAATCAAAACTACCACAAATAAGATATAAAGAGGGGGCCGGTGAGATAGCTCAGTGGCATAAGCGCCTGCCTGGCAAGCGCGAGGTCCTGAGTTCGACTCCTTATACCCACATAAAAAAAAGAAAAAGATATAAAGGGATATAACATACCCAGAAATCTATTTCCAATATTGCCAAAGGGGCATTAATTTTAATATATTACAAACTTTGAGAGATCAATAGGAAAAATAAAATGATCATCCCCACAGAGAAATCAACATAATCAGTTCTTGGAAAAAAAGAAAAAACACAACTTGCCAATAACATGACTAAAAAATCAACCATTAAGAAATGCAAATTAAGTAAGAATGGGCCAACATTTTCTCTAATCAGTGTTAAAGTTTTTTTTGTAAGCCGCAGCTAGGTATAATAAATATTGATTCAAGTCAGGGTGTTCTTATTTACTAGCAGTAAAAATCTGAATAGGCTTTCTAGAAGACAATTCAACAATAATTAATAAAAACCAGAAAAAATTATGCTCTATGAACAAGAGATTTCACTTCTAAAAATTTATCCTAGAGAAGTAATTAGGAATGTAAAAAGATTTAGCTACATCATTGTTTATTATAGTGAAAAGGTGAAATTGAGCCCAAAAGAAAAGAAAAAGAGCCAAACATACAGAAATAGGAACTAGTTTCATATATCAAGGTAAATGCACATGATCGACTACTGATGCACGGAGATAATTTTAATATGGTGGATATTCATGGTATTTCAAGTAAAAAAAAAATAAGAATAACTAAAAGCTCATTTAAAAATAGAAATCATATAGTAATTCATATGAAAATATCTTGGAGACTATTCCAAAATATTAACAGCAGCCGTGGCTCAAGGTATTAGAGTTAATTTTTCTATTCCTAGTGAAATGACCTCTCAGAGATTTAGTTTCTTCACCGGTGAAATAAGAATCATCCTAAATTAATTCCAAAGACTTTCAACACAGGCATTTCAGAATTCTGTGAGCAGCGGTGGTTAATAACCTTTACAAATAGTTCCTTTTTGCCTCCCTTGAACTTTGTAGTTAACATAGTAAAACCAGGTTTATCCTGAGCTATCCTTTGTTTTAGTTGACGTTTGCATCCCGATATTCGCTTATAAATGGTGTGTTTATAATGTGCTTTCTGTCTCGCAGGTGCCTCTTTCGGTGTGAAGTGGGGTAGGGTGGATAAAAGGTAGCAATGAAATTCGATATGTTTCCCTGTAGAAATCTTAGAAAGGAAACTTGCTAATAAGTTATATACAATTTTTTTTGTGTGTTTAATTGATCATTTAGAAACCTTTAAACCATTCTTGTTCTGTGTAAGTTTCTTTAATCAAAATTCCCACTAAGAAACAATAAGGGCTACAATGCTTGAAAAAAAATCCTTTTACTAAAAGGAGATTCGTATGTGCTCTAAAAATTGGTGGAAAATGGTTCTGTTTCTCTTTTCTTATTAATGTCACTCTACTCCTATTTTTGACTCATAGTAAAACTGTCTGGAGAATGATAAAGTATATCTCAAGTGGTTATTCAGTACCTTGTTGTGATAGTGAAATTAAAAGAAAAACTCAGTTTTAATTCACTGTTAAATACTCAACATTTCACAGTGGTTATTTTGAGGCCACATACAATGGGAAGAAAAGTGGCTTTCTGAAAATGCTTTGCCTTCTTGTTGCTCAACCTGGCAGATGTCACAAGCTTCCGAGAGGGAACGTATTTTATTTGCCTTACACTAGCGGAGAACTTGCCCAATTACTGCTATCTGTTTAATGTTGGTGTTGACATAGTGCTTTTGCCCCAAGGAGCACCAGGTGCTTTATAAATTTAGTCAGCAATTCAGGTCCCAGCCTTTATGCCTGAGAGTGCATGCTGAAAACCATAACATTCTGAGGAAGCTACAGCCACCCCTAACTGGTATTTCTGTTTACCAAGTCAAACAAGACAAACATGCTGAATTCTCTCCAACAGCAAAAGCTCGCAGCAAAAAGTTCTAGTGGGGCATGGATAGGAGGTTCTCTCTCATGTAACTAGTTAGATTCCTGGGTAGAAAATTTACCATACACTCTACTGAGCCAATCCCTGCTACACTCTGCTCTAGGACCCACACCTTCCTTACGAAGGAACTAATTTTCTTTAGGTGTTTGTTTAAATACCTTTTTCTTAACAAAGCAAAACCCATCAAGCCCAAACATTTTATAACCTCCTTCCTGCATTAATATTTTTTACTACTGCACATGTGTCTAAAATACTTATCTGGTGCATCTTTATTAATGTTCCACTCCCTCTTACCATATTGCAGAAATTTTTTTAAGATAGACCATTTGTACTTGATGCTTAATTGCAAATCTTTAGTATTTAGCAGGGGTGCCTGGGACTTAATAGGTACGCAGTAATCATTTGTTGAATTAATGAATACATCCATGCATGAGTGCACTAATGAGTGAATTTGTCCTAGTGATACAACAAAAAACAGTTGGATTCCCTTACAGTCAATCATATACAAAGGCAGCAATGGGGGAAAGAGTAAATCAGCAAGAATGGACTTGCAGGAATGAAGATTTCTACTTCATTCCTTAATATTAAAAAGATCTATGAGGTGAAACACAGTGTTGAGTTTTCTCCTTTTTTAATTGCAAGCAGTAGAAACAAAATTTAAACTGACTAAACAAAATGTCATTTTACTGAATCTTGAAATTGGGTAAGAGTGCAGTTGGTTTTAATGGTTGCAAGACTTCTTTCAAGGCCTCTCAAGATGTGATTAGGGAATTAGTCTTGGTCTTTCGCTCTACATCTCTCTCTCTGCCTCTCGTAAACATTCCCTATGTGATGCAAAGAAAGCTACGGCAACACCAGGCATAATTCTGCCTCTAGCAATTGCAGTGATATGAGCACATTTATCTCCCAAAGGACCCAAGGAAGACCCTAGGCTGATGGGACATGGACAGACTTGGATTCCATGCCAGCCATGAATCTATGGTAACTGACCCGGCTTTGGTGAATTCCAGCTGCTCTCATCAGTTGGATGGTGATTCTTTAAAGGAAACTTGGGTTTTGTTATCAGAATAAGAGAGGAAGATATGTGACATATATACAGAGATGCACTATAACCAAAATAAAAAGAAAAAATAAAGGATATCTTGTTACAATTGGGCAGAATACACTTCTAAATATTTTTACTTCCTTATAAAGTCAAGTGATCACGTATTTAACATCCTAACTATGTAAATTATATTTTGAAAAGAAGAAAATATTTGGGTTTACTTTCAGTGGCAGAGCATCTCTATTTTTTTCCTGTATAAGATATTATAATAATATAAAAAGTCTAAGTTTTATCTGTGTAAATTGTTAATGTTTACTTAAGGTTGTTATTATTTACTTTCTTCTTATCATTTTGTAATTCTATCCTATACATTATTCATGTTGGCAAGATGTTAATTTCTAGTTCTCTTTTATATTTTTAAAAATGAGACTACTTCAAATGTACTAGAAATCTTAACATTTCGTTTTCCAAATACTGGAATTTGAATTGTGTGCGTACTACTGCTTCTCTTTCCCATAAAAGATTGACAGGTGGTCATAAATAATATAGTTCACAGATAACAATAATACTTTACTTTAAGCATTTTTACTTTTCATGCTAAGAGATAATTAACAAAGACTATAAGATTAAAGGTATTTGATTTCAACTTCCACTTATTTTCCTTTTCACTTTATTCATGGAATAGTTAGATCTCAGGAAAAAAATGAAAAAAAAATGTATATCAACATCCTCTGAATGGATAAACATAAACTTAACACAAGCAATGCAATCAGAATCAAAGTGTGGCATGGTTGGTGTGAAAACACAACACCTTTGTGAATAATATTGTGCTGCACCTTGTGAGTAAGACAGCCCGATCATAGCTTTGACACAGGCCTTCTTAGCATTTAGGTTACCAGTTCAGTACTGAATCAGTCATTGGGTGTGACTAACACCAAAGTATCCCCTTGGATTCTGGAATTACTCAACTGAATCAGCTGATTCAGTACTCAAGAAAAAATCTTAGAGCATGAGCATTTCTAAGTTCATATTGTTATTAAGGCACAATATTCTAGAATGTAGTTCATCTTTTTTTTTTGTTCCTTTAATATTGTGATTATTTCAATACTATCCCAGGTAAGAGATGTGAGATATGGAAAAAGGAGGCTTTCTTATGAAATCTGTTTCTCTCATTGCTCAGTTACATTGAATTTGTGACTGGTATCCATTGAAAGCCTATCCATATCCAATTGATAGGAATTTTCAGTATTTTCAAGGGATTTGTTTTTTTGTTTTTTTGGGGGTTTTTTTGGTGGGAGAGAAGAAAAAAAATATATAACATTTAAGTTTTCCTATCATCCTGACAAATTATAGTGTCATAGAAAGTTTATACAGAATAAATATAACATAGCTCAAGGCCATACTGTGATTTTTTTTATATTGATAGTTTATTTTTTATTTTTTATTATTGTTTATTGATATAATTTAGATATATATAATGATCACATTCATCATATAGATTTGTACCTGTGCATGATATATCCTGATTCCTTTTTTTTTTCCCCAATCCCCTCTTCTCCCTTCAACCCCTTTTTTTTATGGGCCATATGCTCTTTGAGTTTTGTGTGTCTCTTACTCCATTAAAAAATACTAATTGTAAAATATATAAGATATATTTTTATATATTTATATTCATATATATTTAAAAATATATAATATATTTTAAGATGCAGTGATACAAAGATAAATAAAATGTAAGCCATATTAGATTCAGTTTTCTTCTTATTAGAAAGAAACTCGAATATTTTCTTAGGTTCTTGAAAGAATTACAGGCCCTGGCCCAGTGCCTACTGTGTTATTAGCTAGCTGGCCTTGTCATAGTTAAATTGGTTACATGTGAAGCTCTGAACTAAGGAGAATTTGGTAAGCTAAACCATTTGTTTTGAGGTATTATCTTTCTATTTAAATGTGTTTTACCTTTAACATTAGTTTCTACTAGTGGAGTGGGAGGAAGTAGATTCTGAATTCAGAAAGGAGCCTAAGCAACCATCATTCTAATCATTAGCAAAACTGTACCTGAAACCCTCAGGTTAGTCTCTTACAAGACTTAAAGCTATTCTATTAAGAATTTTTTTTTTTTTTTTTTGGTACCAGGAATCAAACTCAGGACCTCATGCTTGCCAGGCAGGCACTGCACCACTGAGCTAAATCTCCGGCAGAATTTTTGTTCTTCATTGATTTGTATTTTCAAATAACTGATGCTGTAAAAGGAAATGCCATCATGACTGTATTTATGCTGTGAATTTGTACAATAAAGAAAAATTAGAATTTTTTCATGCAGTGATCACTTAGCATTTTATTCAATATACCAGTAGTTCTTGGAGTATTTTTCCTGTAATCCAGGTGAAAAGCCTACCTATGGTTTAACAAAATAAATGTTTGTTTATGTTTGATAAAAACTCCTGTGCCTTCCACTGAAGCTGGTTTTTATTGAGCATTTAGTTCCAAGTTATCTAAGGTTTTAGGAAATGTAGCTAATTTAAATTCATAAATTTTGCCAAGAAGTATTTCAAAGAAAACTCCTGGTTGTATACTACCTATAATAAAACTAATAAACTAATTTCAACGTCCACTTTTATGCCAAACATCACTGATTAACTGCATTTTTTTTCCTATGAGTTATTGGAATCACGTTTCTCAATTTAAAATCCAGACTGTCACTATGGGCTGCATGATTTACATTTCTTTCGCTCAGGTGACAGGCATTGTTGTAGGCACTGAGGAGAAAAGATGGATAAGGTGCAGCTCTGACATTTAAGGAAATTACAGTGCAAAAGGAAGATAGGCAAATGAGAAGTTACCAAGACAATGAAAAGGATAAAAATGCAAGGGTACAGCTTGGGCAGTGGTGGTGAATTTATGGCACACGTGCTGTAGTAGGGTGTTTGTATCATTGAAATCTCCAAAATGTTCGCTGTCAATGAGCTAGGGCACAGTGAGGTTCTGGCTTGTCTCTTTACCTCTGAGTTCCTTTTGCTGCATGTGTAATTGGATATTAGCCTCAAATGACTGTTACGTTTAAAGATAACAAGATGAGAAGACATGAAACTTATCTCATGTAGGTCTGTGGTTGTGGTAGTGAACCTATGGCGTGTGTGCTGCAATCAGGCTGTTATCCTTAAAAGCTCTGGGAGGTCCGCCGCCGTCACTGGCCTGGGGCATGCTAACTGCACAGATCCTAATACCGTCACACCTTTTTCTTTTATCCTGGTAAACAACAAATCAAAAGGAAAAGATTGAAGAAAAATAGGTCATCATTTGGATGATTGGTACCATGATCAAAGAGATAAGACTATATATAAATAGATTAGTATTTTACTAAGATAATTTGTTAATAAATCCATGTGTACCATTTAGCTCAGGTATGGAAATAAAAGGTCTGTCTACTCTATAACAAAGTTTATAAAAACAAGACAGAGCAATTTGCTTTTATACAATATTTGGGTTAATGATCAAAATTCTTTGCTTCCATTTATACCTGTTGGTGTGATTTAAGGGAGTGCTAGAAAATAAAGTGCTTCATTGTAAGAGTTAGTTTCTTGGGGGAAATGCCATGCGATCTTATATCAAGACTGAGCCTCTATTTAGCTACAAACTACTGACTTGGGAAGGAGTTACATTTAGGGTATCTATTGACATTTGAAAAAGCGCTTGCTAAGTTAGCTTGTTAGCAGCTCCGCTCCACCCAGTGTATGTTGTGGAAAAATCTTCTGGTTAAAGGCTAGGAACCAGACCACACAGCAGGAGGTGAGTGGGGGCACTAGGGAAACTTCATCTGTATTTACATTCTGTGTTAGTTACTTTTCTCATTACTGAGACAAAATACTCAACACCCGCAAGTTAAGGGAGGAAAGGTTTATTTTGTTTATAGTTTGTAAAGGTTTCAGTCCATAATCAGCTGGCTCTAAGACAGGGTGGCTTTGCAGAGAAGAGTTCATGGTGGACAAAAGGTAGCAAAAACAACAAGGGATTTTAACAGTATCTTTCTACCCCTTTTATCTTATGCATACTACTTAGGGCGGGTAGTACTCACACCCTAAATCCTTGTGCTCTTGAGCCTAGCATTGCACCATAATCAATTCCAGCATCACACACTCTAGATCCGCCACCCTGAAAAAGCCCCACCCATGACTGCATGAGGCTGTGGGGGGACATCTAGACACAAGCGGTAACACATCCACACCCTGTCCCTCTCATGAGCTTTGCCTCCTGTCAGATCATCAGCAGCATTAGAATCTCACAGGAGCTTGAACCCTACTGTGAACTGCATATGAAGGGAATTAGGTTGTGCGCTCCTTATGAGAATCTAATGCCTGATGATCTGGGGTGGAGCTGAGGTGGTGATGCTACCACTGGGTAGCAGCTACAAATACAAATCAGGAACATTAGCAGAGAGGTTTGACTGCACAGATACCATAATAAATCAACCAGTACACTCATCAGTGGCAAGTGACAAGCTGCATCTGGTGTTAGGATTTATCATGGCAAATGAGTTGATGTATTTTAGTTCTATGGCTGCCTCTGGTGGCAGGCTTTAAATCAGAAAATGACACTTACTTTGGTAAGCACTTGGCCTGCACATTATTTTATTTACCTGATTTGGTATTAGGGTGAGTTGTACAATTATATTATTGTGTTGTTACTTTTCTCTCGTTGCTGAGACAAAATACCCAACACCCTAAGTTAAAAGGGAAAAGTTTATTTAGTTCACAGTTTGTAGAGGTTTCAGTCCATAATCAGCTGGCTCCAAGGTAGGGAGGGTGGCACTTGGCAGAGGGACAACAGTTCATGGCAGCAGAAGACAGTGAAAGCAACAAGAACAAAAAAAGGAGAAAGAACCCCTTTTATCTTATCTAGGCTGCTGGAATTAGGGTGGTGCCAATCCAATCAGTGGACTGATCCAGCAATCACCCATCCTTAATCCCAGCACCTTTAATTCCAGCATTGCACTATGAATCAATCACACACTCTAGATTCAGGCACCTCCAAAGAAAAAACCCTATGACCACATGAGGCTTTGGCGGGGGGCATCTAGAAACAAGCCATAACAATTATTATATACTACAATGTTATAATAAAGGAAATAACATGCACAGTAAATGTAATGCACTTGAATCGTCCTGAAACAATCCTCCCCTTATACCCACTCCTATGTCTGTGGAAAAAAACTGATTCCTGGTGCCGAAAATGTTGGGCATCTCTGGCTTAAGGGCTGCCAGACTAAGCAACTACTGATAGAACAGGGTGTCTTGTAGGAATCTTTCCATTGCTCTGAATCTAAGTAATGATGGCAGGTTTCCCATTTGACCCTTTCCCTCTGTGTTAGCAGCACCAAATACTTTCTAATTAGTCTGGTGCTGTCAGATTTTAAGGGTCAAATCCTAGGAAAGTGGGCCTCCAGTCCTCTATAATGTCAGAATGGGACTGTCAGTACCAGACTTTGGAGGAGCACCTTTTCCAGTACTTCCTTCTGTCACAACTAGAGACCAAGCAGCTCTGCCTAAATTCCAAGCAACCATGGCCTTTGGCAGTCCTGTAACTTTTGCCCTTTGGCATATGTAGAACTAGCATCAACTGAGTAATTCAATCTTTGGGATCTTTCTTCCATGAATGAGTGAACCAAAGAGTTTGCTGCCAATTGCCCTTTTCTTGTGTCTCGTTCTTCTGAATGATGACAGGCCATTTCCATACCTCCCCTTCTGTCTCTACAGGACGTACAGTCCTCATGCTCCAGTGGTGAAGCTGGTGTGTAGCATTTTGTGGCCACAGGCCTGGGGACATTTAGAATTGTTTCTTTATATTTCCAGGGCTGCAGTTTGAAAATTAAGGGGGCAAAGAGCAAGGAATTCCTGGGTCAAGCTGCCACTGCTTCCTCATTTGGAAAGCATCTTTTATGTCTGTATATTCCATACTTAGATTTTTACAGGGCTTCTGTTTGACCTTCGTTGCTTTGGTTAGATGCTTTCAAGTGGATTTTTTTCTTAAGAAATCCCCACAGGAGAGGTGTTTGCATGCAGAGATGGGTGAGTGAAGTTTGCCTGATGTGAAAGCTCAGACACTTGTCTGTGATGGAAAGGCCTGACTAGTGGGTGGGCACTCTTCCATCCAGACAGACAGGAATGTGGCCGAACAGCCAGGAGACACATGGACTTGTGACCACGGAGACAGGCACCTAGCTAAATCCCAGCAGCTGGGACTGTTAATCCTTTCTGAATGAACCGGCAGGCACTTGACCTCTCTAAACTTGTCCCAGATTCCTTTTGTGCCATCCCAGTAATCTTTTTTCTCCTCTTCAATAATTCCCTCATGTGGCTGCTCTTCTTAAACTGTTTTTGCCCACTTCTCCCTTGACCATGAGAGTTGAATATGAATATGGACATCACTAATCTCTAAAAGAAATCAACATGACCTCAATGAGGGTTTCCACTGTTTGCTTCCTCCCTAAGAATTTGTTCATTCGAACAAGTATTAGAGCCTAAACAGATTCACTGGGACATTTTAACAATTAGCATGGCCCCAATATCCTTTCAATGACTGTTGAAATAGACTCGTAAGTGTTATTGGCTGTCCTTCCGCATCCCCCAAATTTTGGGTACTTCAATTCACGTCACCACGCCAGCACCTGAGTACAGAACAGTTTATTTCTGTGTCACTTGATGACGAAAGCTGGGCTGGCAGTAGCTCAAATTATGCAGCTGGCTATTAATTGAAGAAACTCCTCTGTCATTCCTCAGCCAAACACGATCTGATTCAGCAGATCCTTTTTGCTCTCATCCCTTCTATTATACCAGAAAAACAAACGTAAATAATCTCTCTTAGCTGTGCTAGTGCTGGGGTGTAATGAGCTGCCAACACGCAGGCTGATTGAATTAATGTTTTCTGGTCTGTTCTTCTCAATAGATATTTTATTTCTAGAAGAGATTTGGACATTTTATGTCTGAGACCTTCATGTTATCTACTAGAAGAAAATATTGTAGGCTGCCTCTGTTCTTATATACTGCATACTTTCTAAACTAATTTTGATAAAATTTCAAACTCTAGCAACTGTAGGGCCACTGCTGGTCTTCTCTGAGTTCATTACCTATTTTTTTTTTTTTTTTATCATACTTGACTATACTTGAGGTTATATCCTAAACAGAATCTCAAAAGAATTTCGGCCAGGATTTTAAAAGTATATAAAAATGTAATGCATAGCATATAATATGCCAAAAAAATTTGATGAGTACATTTTATAATGCTTAAATAAGAAGCCACTTGGTATGAAATGACATAGCATGTAAAATGTTGTGTAACTTTTCTATAAAATGAAGTTCTGTGAAGAAATGAGGTAGGAGAATTCTTTGGGGAGTGTTAAAATAGTACATCAATTTAATCCTCACTGGATATGAGAATTTACCAATTACATTATTCTGTGAAATAACGTTACAGTACCAAGGGCCTCTTCTTTGCCACCCCAGTTTCTGTGCTTTCTGTGCCAGGTGCTTGTTGGGTACTTAATGACTAGTCATTATACACTGAGACCTGAAAATGAACTTAAGACAGCAAAATTGTACTTTGCCAGGTGAGGGATTCAGTGGGATTTCAGCAACGGGGACTGGGAAAGAAATCAAAAGGTGGTAGAAGGAATTGCAGTAGGATACTAGAGGAACCCTAGGAGAATCAGTTTGTCCCTCGAGACTGGCTAGTGAGTCATTAGAAGGGTACCAGAGCTGGAAAAGGGAGTGAAACTGATCCTATGAGGATATCCTAGTTCGAATGTCAATGCAGGGTCTAATGTTCATGAAGCAGTTTTTAGGGTTTGCGTAACCTGGGAAGAGTAGATCTCGAAGAAGCCAGAAGTTATGCATAGACCCAAATCTGAGTGGCGTGACCTAGTTGTAGCTGAAGTTATTATAATGAGTCTGTCCCTGGGAGAATTCTTTCACGGAATGAGGCAGGCTAAGCTCACACTGAGTAGATTCAGTTGAAGATGATGTAAAGAACTGGAAGTTGGTAATTCTGCAAAATAGAGATGAGGTTTTTAGGAAACTATTGTTATGAAAAAGAAATAGCAATCACATTTATTGACCCAATAATTACATGTACTTTCTACACAGTCTGAGAAAGAATTTTGCCAAAACTATATTCCTTCATAAAGGCAGGGTTAGTGCTATCTCACAAGGATTCCTTCTCACATATAAACTGGCAGACAACTTAAGTGAAAAATGCTTTACTCATATGGGCTTGTCTGAATATAAAACAAGATTTAATTCCTAAAGTGTGGAAGGAAACAGTCCATAAAGTAGATGTGTTGGTACATCTATCAGCCAGAACTTATATTCTAAAAAGATATCTTCTGATTAATTTTTTCATGTGTAGAAATTATCTCTGTTTTGGTAATATTTAATTTATGAACTCTGGTGTCATATTATGGTCTACTTTTATTATACATTTCATGTAATGAATATAGTAACCACCAGTCAGGCAACAAATATCCTGTATTAAGTGCCTTCTATTTTCTGATCATTATTCTAAAGTCTAGGGCTAAAGCCCAGTGAACCAAACAGAAAATGATCCTGAAAGAACCTGCTAGAAGAGTAGAAACATATGTAGTACCTTGCAATGGTCACAGCATGCTACCCCTGATTTCTTCAGGAGCCATTACTAACCGTGTCAGTTTCCTTACATTGTGAGACCCCTTAGCGGACTCAGCTTATGCTGGTTCTGGTGAGAATTCGAACTCCCTAAGAGCTACCTTCTTCTTAAGAAAAAGAGTAGAATAAGTCTGCAAGACAAAAAATAATTCTCCTCAAGCCCAACTCAAGTCTGAATTTTGAACTTGCTCTTCTCAGCATAGATACAAGAGAGCAATACAAATGTTTGTGCAAAGCCCTTGGAGCAAAAGAAATTTCTAAACCACCAACTTGTTAGTGGACTTGATGATCAGTTCTGCAAAGTGTTTAAGGGGGATGACTTAAGATCGCTTCTATAAGGGTATAAATGGTTTCAATGGGGGAGGATGTGACAGGTTTGAAAGTCTTCCCTTTCTTTAGCAGCTGTGAGAATTTGGAATGAGCAACAAGGGGACAGAAGGAACTAGAACTTGGAATGAGTTTACGTGTGGGCCCTCATTGTTCCAGGGTTTACAGAGGGCTACATTATTATCATATTAGACAAATGGTTTCTACTACTTTTGCCAGCTTAATTGCCAGCTTGGCTGCTGAACAAAGGAATCACAATTGAGGCAAAACATGTTGCTGTGGAAGGCGAAACCCTTTTAAAACAATTTTTGTTTTTTCCATTTAATTTTGTAAACTTGTAGAAATACACCTCTTTATTTGCTTTAAAAAAAAAAAGACGTATCCTTGTACTAAGGTTCAGCATGGGGTACATTCTTCACATATTTAGACGGCTATACTGAGTTAGATGCTGGTGATCAAAAATAAGAGAGACAGGAGAGTGGAATAGTATGTACCAAACCACCATGGAGATAAAATATGCTTTCGCACTGTGAATCGAGTGTATAAGTCACATTTCAAAGCGTGGTCTGCAGACTAGCAAGATAAGCAACATCTGTAAACTGATTAGAAATACAGTCTCTGGTCCCACCTCAGACCTAATAAACCAGCAACTGTTGGAATGAGACCATTAACCTGCTTTTTAAAAAGACCTTCAGGGCCAGTGAGATAGCTCAGCGGCGTAAGCGCCTGCCTGACAAGCGCGAGGGCCCGAGTTAGACTCCCGGTACCCACATACGAAAAAAGGACTGATGAGATGGCTTAGCGGCACGGGTGCCTGCTGGTGCGCGAGGTCCTGAGGTCGACCCCCGGTACCCACAAA
Source organism: Erethizon dorsatum (assembly GCA_028451465.1). Lineage (NCBI taxonomy): Eukaryota > Metazoa > Chordata > Mammalia > Rodentia > Erethizontidae > Erethizon > Erethizon dorsatum. Next base: position 99,781,962 of record CM051833.1, on the reverse strand, counting down.
AAAAAAAAAATAAATAAAAATAAAAAGACCTTCAGGAGATTCTGGTGTGTGCAAGAATATGAGCTCCACTGGTGCAAAGAATAATATCGAGTAAATGATTATGCTCCTATTAAAGTGAATTTGAGGGCCGGTGAGATGGCTCAGCGGCATAAGCGCCTGCCTTGCAAGCGCGAGGGCCCGAGTTCGACTCCCGAATCCCACATACGAAAAAGGGGCCGGTGATATCGCTCAGCGGCATGGGTGCCTGTTGGCGCGCGAGGTCCTGAGGTCGACCCCCCGGGTACCCACAAAAAAAAAAAAAAAAAAAAAAAGTGAATTTGACTATATTTAGCAATTCTAAGGTATAGATTCATTGTGTGTGTGTGTGTGTTAGAATTCTGTTACGAAATATGGGTTAGACTTTCACTTGTTTGAAATTAAGAAGTGAACAGAGCTACAATGAGGCACTTATGCAATTTTGTATGAATAATGGAGCTGTTCTAGAGAAAAGGATACTCATGGAAAAACCACTAATATTCTGTCTAGACATATATTCTTTTGGGGGGCAGGAAACACAAAAGAAAATTGGCGTCTTCATCAAGTTCAAGGAAATGGTGTTTTAATTCTGTAGAGAAGTAATTTTATTTTCTTGGAGAAATGGGCAGACCAATATTAGTAATTTAATTTTCTTAAATATAATGATGGTTGCTACAGGTCTTACCAAGGCTGCAAGAAGTAGAGTCAAAAGATTTAAATCTGTTTGTGATTGGGTTTTTTTTGGAGGGGGGTAAAATTTGCATAGCAGGGAGGTACTTTGTAATAAGCTGATAGTTAATGATTTTGTATTATTCCCTACATTACTTTGATTGGATAGCTAAGGGTATAAACACAAATTTGAACTCTGAATACATAACTGCATTCAGATTAATTCATTTGACAATAAATGAATATTTGTGGAGCACCTGCCATGGACTTTTCACTCTGGTGGGCCAAGTTTTTCAAGTAAGTCAGTCACAGCCATGGTACTTCTAAAGCCAGGGGTCCAATGGGCAAGTTAGACGAGTACACGAACAATCACAATTAGAGTCTGGTAAATTTCTAGGCAAAGCAGAGTATACCTTGCTGTGTGAGCAACTTTCCTGGACGTGGGTGTGATGGGTCAGAGAAGAGCATGATAGCTGCTGAGTAGAAATTAGTCAAATGAGGGCAGGGCAGACATAGACTCCAACTGGAGGAGGTTAGGGGCAGGTGGCAATTGCAGAGGCTGGAGAGTGAGCAGAAATGAAGCTGAGAAGTCAGGGACTTTATTCCAACAACAGGGGAAGCCTTTGAGGTTGGAGGATTTGGCTGCCTTGTGGAGACTGGATTGAGAAAGCGCAGAACAGGAGGAAGAGAGACCAAGAGGGGCCTGGCTATAGTGATTCAGACAAATGATCAAAGCCTCAACCAGCAGTCAGCGGGGCATGAAGTGAAACAAAGAGATTTAGAAAATAGGTTCGATGGGACCTGGTGATTCATTAGGTGTGGAAGTAAAGGGAACACTTTGGACCAGGGGTCTGGGAAGAGGCGCAGATAGTGGGGTGAAATTGTATATTCTACTGGGGCAAACAGGGATAGAGCTTGTGGTTGTGCCCAATTGGAAAAGCAATGCAGGCCTGACTTCATGTAATTTAGATTCTTCCCTTAGGCCTCTCTGTCCTCCTAAACACTTCCTGTGCTTTTCAAGGCAGAGGCTAAAGCCATAGATCATTCTTGGTATAATCTTAATGACTCTCATAGTGATTTGTGCCACTCTTGATGCCATTTTGTTTTGTTTTATTTACAGTACCAGGAATTGAAACCAGCACCTTGAGCATGCTAGGCAAGCTTTAGACCACTGGACTCTGCTCTCTAACCATTCACGCCAGTTTTAACTGCTAAGTAAATTTTAGACTTGCAGAATTTTTCTTCAAAAAAAAATCCTAGAAAACTATTTGGTTTGTGAAATGAAATCTCTTTATCAACTAACAAGTTCTACTAACTTTCTGTTGGGATTTTATTTCAACAATGGAAAATACAAGAATTCTGTGATGGCCTTGCTCCAATTTAAGCACCCATGTTCATTTGCATTAGGGATCATTTCCCTATAATAGTAAGAAGTAAATATATTTGCTGTAGATACATTGTTTACTCACTAAAAATGAGTAAATATAATAGCCAAAGGCAAAGAAAGTGTTCCCATTTTGAGAAAGGAGGACTGTGTTTATTATCCAACTCTTCTTAACTTTATAGTGATGCTATAGCAATGCATCTTCAAATAGATTATTTAAATTAGAATGCTGGAAGTTTAATTTTATCAAACCAAAGAAGTTGATGGGCAGATATTTACTGAATAATTACATATAAAAGTGAAAGTTGTCATAAATTAAAGGAAAATCTCATACATATTATGAATAACTCTATAAAGTTTTGCCTGAAATTATACCCACAATTATGAAACTTCTACATTTATTTTACTTTTGTGAAGTCACAGATGACCAGAAAAATTAATACAAAGGAACATAAATTTCAGCTAGCCTTGGGGAATTAATTGTCATCAAAAAAATTTAGAATGATAGAATATTTCTTTAGTATTTTCAAATTACCAAAGTAGAAGGGTTGGAAAGCATGAATAACTTATTTCTGAGGACATCATTTGTAATAACTACATTACTTTGGCTATTAAGTAGACAATTACACTTATTCATATGACATATTATATGTAAACTCTCTAATTAATATTTAGAAAGCTTCTACTTGAAATATAAACTTCCTACTCATGTATAATGTAGATTGTAACTAGACAATTTGGCAGTTGGTAGAGTTTGTCTTCTGGACAGGTCATTTTTCTTATGCTCTTTGTCCTACTGCAGGCCCTCAGAACCTTTATTCTCACTAAGTATTGCTTTATTCCATCCAACACAGGGTTTATCCGCAAGTCCTAGCATAGCTCTCGTATCTCAGTAAGAAGTAATTAACCCATCAATAAAGTAACTACACACACACACACACACGCACACACCATCCAGTAAACCATTAGTAAATCCAGTAAATCATAGTAAACTTCAGATAAGCCTGCTTAAATTTGGGGTGGGTCTTATTGTAGCTTACCAAATGGTTCATACACCAAATATATATTTGTCATTATATAGGTAATAGTATTTTATTTATTTATTTATTTATTTATTTATTTATTTATTTTTGTGGGTACCGGGGGGTCGACCTCAGGACCTCACGCGCCAACAGGCACCCGTGCCGCTGAGCAATATCACCGGCCCCTTTTTCGTATGTTCCAGGAGTCGAACTCGGGCCCTCGCGCTTGCAAGGCAGGCGCTTATGCCGCTGAGCCATCTCACCGGCCAATAGTATTATATTTAAAATTGATGTCTGACTTCATGTAGGATTTACCAAATTTATGAAGGTGAACCATTTGATTTAGCTCATTCATAAAGAATACAGAAGTACATCTGTGTTTTCCATAGTGATTCGGTGCAATGGTTAATAAATACCACATTAAAGAGAAATAATAACGTACAGTATTTTCAAAAGCTTATTAGACTGAGTTGAATAATTGCCTTACAAATTTGCAACCAAAGCTGAGATCTAAGAGATTTGGAAAAAGTGAGACGAATTAAATATAAATGCACAAAGCTATGAAATTTTAATTGGAGCTGGACTTGCGTAGTTCAACATTCATGTTGAAATCTTTACAAGTACATAAAAGATACTCTTTATTATATGTGTATTTTATATATTCCATATTTGTATATAAAAAATAACCACACCCATGATCTCTTCTTGTATCTTACATCTGAATTATTTCAAAATATACTCCACTCAACTCCTCAGCCTGTTTGATAAATCCCCCTTTTTCTTCGTCTTTTCTATTGCTGCTTTCTCCTCAGAATATTTTAAATTATAATTATATCAGTGCCCTAGGAAAATACTTTCATTCTTTGTTTTAAACATTTTAATTATTTCAGAGCACGTTAGTTACACATCTGCCCAGATGTTTGTGCTGCTGAGTTTCACTTACTATTCTTTAAGGCTTGGATGGAATCAGTGCCTTCAGTGCAATCTGGCTAACCTGTGTGTTGTTGCTGTACTGTGTGAGTGTGACACACGTGCTAACATTCAGCCATGCACAGAGTCTTTCTAGTGAATATGTGCAAGACAAAGTCAATTTAGGAATTTAGGGTTTCTAGGAACTGCCATTTATAAACATTTATGAAGAGAGATTAAACCTCTGATGCCTTTGTTTTAAAAGCTCCTATTATGCCAGCACTTGGGAGTTGCACTGAGGCAGGAGGATTGCACAAGTTTGAGGTCACCTTGGACTACATAGCGAGACCCTGTCTCAAAAAAATTAAATTAAAAGCTCTTATTATGTAAACAAAAATGACATATTTATCATTAGTTACGACAGATGGTGTTTATCAATGATAGTTTTATAGCCTACATGTCAAAGATAAAAATGAAGACATTATGCTACTTTGTTGTATTTTCCAAGTGACTTATGTATTTTCCTATAGGAAAATTATGAAACATCGGTGCAGATAAAAGAGCCCAAGTAATGAACAGCTCCAGGCAGTTTAACGTATATTATCTCATTTGTTTTTGTGCCATCCCTGGAGATAAATACGTAACACTCTGCTTTCCTTAGCATTGCCACAGATTATCAGGCAGATTGATGGATTTAACTCTGCAGATAGTTTCAAACTGAGAACGGTCTTCACATACTTTTCAATGGTAGTTCTCACATTAAATTCTCTGAAAAACTTCTAAAAATCTGATGCAAAGGCCAGACATTCAGATCAATGGCATAACAATTTCTGGGAACAGGAACCAAGTGAGTACGAGTCTTTAACTTCTTTCGTGACTTCACTACTCCGGAGGTGCCCTGACCTGCACTTAAAGAACTGCGGGCTCGGAAACGTGTTCACGCCTGCGCTGCCTCCGGACAGAGAACTTTTCACTCGTTCCTGTCCTTCACAGATGATCGTCTGACCGCTGGGTACCCGATACAGGCCTCTGTCCTCCCACTCCAGCCTAGACACTGAAGTCTCATTTAGCTTCTCAAAGCTTGCATCAATACCTAATGCCAAATAAGTATCACGTTCCAAATGTTAAAACACTTAATGAGATCCCCAAGACTCCAACTCGTTTTCTGTTTTTCCTCCGTCATCACATTCAAACCTGGTCCAAAGGTCTCTCAAGTTCCACGCTTCACTGTCACTAGCATTGCTTGGGCCAGGCCTTCTGTGAAGCTAGAAATTACCAGAATGCCTTGACACTTCTGGCGATTTCTTACAATAGTATTGGTATAGAGCTTACGGGTTAGCCAGAGCCCATCTTCCTAAGCAGGTTTACTATACACACATCCAGTGCCCCAAAGCCCATTGGCTCTTCATTGTCTACAAGTAACCCAAACTCCTTGACTCAAGAAGTCCTGTGTGGTATAATCCGTAGCTTGCAGTTTACTCTGTGACACCCCCAGGTGATGAGATGCTTTTGTGCGCACACTAAAATGCTCTTGTGTAAAGAGTACTCAGCCTTCATCTAGCAACACCTTCCTACACCCAGCTGAAACAGTACCTTCTTCTGCTTCCCTGTCCAGGGAAAATTAGCTGACCTGTCCTTGGGGCTTTCTCAGCAGTTTGGCTTCACCTTTAGGATAGCAATCATTATGCAGGTAAAATGGTACCTCCAGTTACTAAAATAAAGCTGTAGGCAATGTAAAATATTTATATACTGCTTGCTTATTCCACTATCAGGTAAAAATAGCCATGTTTTCTAAGATCCTGGAATTTTTTTTTTTTTTTTTTTTTTTCTGACAGAGTCTGACTGTGTAGTTCAGGCTGACCTTAAACTCTATGTAGCCCAAGCTGGCCTCAAACTTGCAGCGATTCTCCTGCCTCAGCCTCCCTAGTGCTGGGATTATAGGCATGCACTACCACATCCAGCTAGATCCTGGAATTTTAAAAATATGGTTGGCTGTATATGATTATTATTTGCTAAGTTGTTTGTTTGGTTTTGATTTCTTGTATTTCCAGGAAAATTCCTGTTGAGAGAGAAAACCAATCCCTGGAAAATATATCAACACAAAAAAATCCTAGTAAAATAAGGCAGATTTTGTGCAATATGTGCAAAATATTTAGTGATATTATACTGTGCACAACAACATTCTTACTTTACGTGGGTGATTAAACTGTTGAAGAATAAATAAGACTTTTAGTATTGGGTTGCAGGAGAGGTTCTATCATCCTTTTGGGTGATTCACATAGTGTACTTAATTTTCAAAATAATCTTCCCACATGAGTTTTAGGTGTGACAGCCCTCACTGATGAGTCAGATTTCTACCTTTTAACAAGCAACTGTGCTTCTCCATGCACATGAGGAAAGGTACTACGATTTAGGCCTTCGTGAGTAAGTATCAGAATCACCTGCAGGGGACAGTTGAGCACACATTGCTGGGCTCCCTCCCTCCAGTTTCTAATTCTGGAGGTCTGCGGGTGATGCTCCCAATTTTGTATTTCTTGTAAGTCTCCGGCTAATGCTGATGTTTCTCTTCGGATGGTTTGAGAATCACTGCCTCTTAATTAATAACTTTATTAGCTGAGCTTTCACAACAGCGCGTGTATCTGTTGACCGACAGTGAGTAGTCTGATTGTCTCCAAACATCCTGATGTTTTCCAAAGATTCATAAATCATCATTGTTCTGCCACTGGTCCAGGCCAGGAACGTGCACTGGAGATGTGGACAGCCCAGAGAGAAGTCATGGAGCCGTGGGAATGCCTGATAGGCCTTTTTTTTTTTTTTTTTTTTTTGTGGGTACCGGGCATCGACCTCAGGACCTCGTGCGCCAGCAGGCGCCCGTGCCGCTGAGCGATATCACCGGCCCCTTTTTCGTATGTGGGTTCCGGGAGTCGAACTCATGACCTCACGCTTGCCAGGCAGGTGCTTATGCCGCTGAGCCATCTCACCAGCCCCTGATATGCCTTTATTGTCTCAACAGCATGGGAAACAAACTGCAAAGTTCTACTCCCTTATATACAATTTCACACAAAGCCAGCAAGTTGCAAAAAAGTTGCATAACACAGACTGCTTGCTTACATGTTCACTGCGTGTATGTAGGTTACATAACATATGCTAACTCGCTAGCAAGCAGAAGGCCTAGGGGAAGAGCCTGAGCCCGGCCATCTTGGGTACCCTGACCACACATAGACCTGGAGAAGCAAACCGCGTCTAAATTAAGACAGCCTTGTTGCTTGACTTACTTTTGGTTCATTTAATTACATCCATCATGGAGAAGAGGAAAGATTTTCTAATCTTGGCGTCACAGATTTTCCAAGACAATAAAAGATTCTGTCTTAAACGTTTGGATTTTCACTCTTCTAGTAAATACATATATATATTTATATATATTATATAGCTATTTTATATATATTATATATTTTTATTATATTTATTATATATTATATATTATATGTATTTTATATATACTTTATGTATATTATATTTTTATATTATATATATAATTATATATATATATATGAGTTCCATGCAACCTCTAAATTGTTAAAAATCTTGATAAAATTGACAAAACTTTGTCAAAGTTGGAGGGATTCATTCTTACACAAAAGTCTAAAAATAACGGTAAAAGTTTTTTAGAAAATTCAGCAAAATAATTCTATGGGTATTTGCAGGCATGTTATTATTTTAAGTATGGCACTGGCTACAAATTTATGTTACAAAGACATCATGTTGGACAAATCATGTTCTTGTCCTATCTTACAGAAATAAAAACATTAAGTCTGTTATGTATTACCTTCCCCAATGTGTATCGCCTTCCCAATATTTCTTAGTAATGTGCGGTTGAGAAGAATAGATGGTAGGCAGCAGAGTGGCTTGGAGAAATTAAAGGTCTTACCACAACTGGTCAAAGATCTTGGACTAGACTAAGAACTGGAGACTCCCAGTAACTTCTCATTATCACACTATCTCCTTACATGGTACAAGCATGCTACACTGAGTCTGGAGCCAACGTCTTGAGGAATGGTGTGTCTGTCAGGAGAAAAGCCAAGGAAGACTGTAACCTCTCTAGGATCTTCCCAAATTCTTCAACATCTTGGATGGGATTTTTGAAAATCAGAGGAGTGATACTGTGTGACTCTTAATCCTGATAAGTCAACTTCATTGGGTTAAGAAACACTCAGCAGATTACTGAAGCACACTCCTGGGTATGTCTTGTGGGTCTTGGAGCTTGGCCTTGGGTACTATATGTGGTCCCTCACCTGTTCTTCTGTGGCATTATTCCCCAGTTCTCTTTCCCCATCTCTTTGAAGTAAACATCTTTACTCCACCATCCCCTTCCACCATGATGTTTTTGCTTTGGAACCAACTGGCCACGGACTGAATCCTCTGACACTGTGAGCCAAATGAAACCTCTTCTCCTTTAAAATGAAAGTGTCAGGCACTGCATTTCAGAAACAGGAAAGCTGACTAGTACAACCTGTGACCAGAATTACAGATAATTTGGGCTTGAAGAAACTTGAATTTTTAAAAGAGAATACCAAGACCAACTCAAAAAGTATGATGTTAATACTTTACATTTATTTACATAAGAGTTTTCAAACCACTTTAATATAAATCTTATTGACTACTTCACTGCACCACTTTGTGAAGTGAATAGAATGATCATCTCATGTTTCAAATGAGGACTAAGATTAATTTAAGTGACATACTTTGCAGATAGAGCTAGTGGAGGCATGTGTTCTAGAATCTGTACTTCAAATACATGGTCATCATTAATTCAGTGCAGAATAATGGCTCCTGCAAAGACTTCCACTGCCAGATCCCTGGACCTATAAGTGTATTACCTTATATAGAAAAATAATTTTTGCATATATGTTTAAGGACACTGACCATAAGATATATAGTGTTGCCCTGGATTATCCAGGAGGACCAACGTAATCTCATAAGACTTTAAAAACAAAGATTCCTCTGTGGCTGCCTTAGAGAATGATTTGATAACAGAAGAAGGATCAGGGAGGTGGAATTTTGCTGGCTTTGAGTATGGAGGAAGGAGGCAGGGAACCAAGGGATGTGGGTAACCGGCAAAACCAAGGACACAGATTCTCCCTCAAACATCCAAAACAGAACTCAGCCCTACCTTGATTTTAGCCCAGCGAGACCTTACAAGACTTCCACTTATAATAAATTTTCATTATTAAAAAACTGATTTATGATCATTTGTTATACCAGCAATAGGAAAGTAATACAAGTGAGAATGATAACATTCAAAAAAAGTAGATAAAATATATTGATAGTGAAGAGGAGAACAAGTCAGGGAATAAGGTAGGAAGTAATGGTAGGAAATATAGTCTTATATGGGGTAGGCTTTCACATTGACATTTGTACCAAGGCTTGAAACAGGTGAGAGAAATATTTCAAACAAAAAACAAAAGAAAAAAGCTCTCACACTAGGACAATGACACTGTTTGACTAGATTTTGAATATTAAATTTAATGGGCAATAACCACTCTAGAACACCAGGCTTCCTGAAATAAGTATGTGATAATATGGGATGAAGGCTCAAAACTCCATAGATGCTATTCTGATTTTTATAAGGAAGTGAGCAGTCTTGTCTAAAATATATCAGCCACATTTTCATATTTGTTAGAAAAGACATGAAAATATTCAGTACTATTTTATTCACACCATATTCAAATAATAGGAATATTTTAACTACCTTAAAATTTGGTCTAAATCAAGCAACTTGGAGACATTCAGACTTGAGTGCTTTTGGACCATTTAACTCTACACCATTATTGACCAACAACTTATAACATGACAAAGACATCTCAGACTACATTTGAGCCTTGCTATTTTAAATATAATGCTAGGAGGAAAGATGTCATACTTATTTTATTATAAGAGACTGACTTGTTTATGCAAATAAAAATAATACCAAGCTGCTAATTCAGTGTAATATTCACCATTAATCTTAATGAAATTGTCTTTGATACTTTGAGGTAATCTAAGACCAGGCCAGTGGTGTTCTCTAGCATCTTCTCAAGTACCTGGAAGGAAGAAAAACTGGCTATTGTTTTTAGATTCGTTATGTCATATATTTTAATTTTCAAAAGAAGAAGAATGGAAATATTATGATCTGTATCAGTAGAAATGGTAATATATAAAGAAAAAAATGTCCCCAGGTACTTGCTGGTGTAGTAATTAATAACATTCTGCAATGATACGAAATCAAAAACATAACTAACCTTGCTAATCAAAGTGTGATCATGAACCAGGAGTAGGAATACCACCTGGGAGCTGGGTAGAAATGCAGGTTCCTAGATTTTACCCTAGACCTCCTGGGTCACAGTGTTCCCATTAACAAGATCCCAACTTATTGTTTTACATATTTGTTGAATATGAGAAACTGCATTGGGGTAATCAATGGGACTCTCATTTTGATCCTACCACCAATATTTTAGATCCTCACAGGTCCAGGTGAACTCATGTTATTCTGAGCATACCACGTTTTGAGAAGCTGTTTCCATCAAAAGAATTTAGGGTTTCTGCAGGAGCTTCAGGAGATAGCTCCAGTGAAGTAGCAAGCTAGAGCTATGGATTTGAAAATTTATCAAATTTTTTGGCCACATGTTTATTCTATTTCAAAATCTACAGTTGACCAACACACATTTAAAGATTTAGTAGTTTAAATAGGGAGTGAAGGTACAGAAGTTAACTGAGTTCAAAGGGAGGTAAATTGGGAATGTAGAGAAAGATAGACAAGAGGACAAACTTGTGAACGTTCGAGTTGAAGGGTGACATGATTGTCCTCTGGCTCAGTAATAATGCGGGCTACGGGTTGACCTTCAATGGTTCATTCTCCCAGGGTTTTTCTATGTATTGTTAGCCAGCTCTGTATCTTTGCCTTGGTTTTGCTTTTATTGAATCAACTTCTGCCTTCCTGAAGTTTCCAAGAAGCATTGCTCCTATTTGCAAAGCTTGGACATACAAGTTTACATTTGATACTCTTTTATGTTCGTAACCCTCAGGTCTGTTCCCTGATGTTAACTACCCTTATGCCAGCATGGCTACCTTTTCCTGCCACGGTGACTTCTTTAGACTGGCTCCTGTCTCACCGCATTCTTTCTTTACATTTGTGGGCCAGAGATGAGCAAAAATTCCAAATGAGACCCAAGGGGCTCAGAGCATCATACGGGATATTTTTTGCCTCACCCTGGACATTCTTTACCGACAAATGTGACTTTAGGTTACATAGACCCTTGGCTGCCGTGTCCAGTTGTCACTGCATTTAACTAACTGGTAGCTGCTCAATTAGATGTTTCTGTTCTAACCAAAGGGCAAGACTTCAAATGTGTCCCTATTTAACTCCATCTTTTAGATTTGGGTCATTAAGCTCCTTTTATATCCTGGTTCTGCCATCCATTCTATTAGTTATCCTTCCCAGCTTGAAGCCATCTTATTCTCTCCCCAAGCCACAGCCCTTTCTGTAATAATGTTTGTCCTTGCTCCCTCAGTCTTTCTTTAAAAGATTTTATCTTGGGTCTGACTGGATCTCTGTAGCTGATTTTACTAAATATTGCGGGGTATGTATGTACACAAGTACTCTATTAGATTATAGACTTCTCAAGGGTCTCTCGTTCCTCTCTCTAGTTTTGCTTACTTTAAATATATAATTCATATGATTCACTTTAACTGTATGATGGCTGCCAGCTGCTGGCCCACTGCTAAAAAAGAGCGGTTTAGGATATAATTTTTCACATACTAATAGAAACATACTTAAGAAGTGCCTGTTAGTGAATACAGTGGCATTTTGTTAGCAAAATAGAAGGTTCAAGTCAAAGTAGGGGCACCACAAAGGCTTATTTTTATGTTCCTTTGCGGGTCACTCTTTATATTCCTACCCCGTGGTGTATGTTAACAGTATCTTGCATTTGATTTTAAAACAAATCAGATGACTCAGAAGAGAATGACTCAATAAAACTATAGACAATCCTCTTGTTACAAATGGTGCTTGTTAGTTAGATATCTGAGACAGAAAAATCAAAACAGGAGGAATTGGTGTACAATTTAGAGACAAGGCCATACAATTATTCCTTTCAGCTGAAGACACTTTAACTCCTTAAGGATATAAGATTTTTGAAGGAATAGAATGGGTCTTATTTTATTTTATCATGAAGGCTTGAAGCATTTGAAGGTAGATTTTACTTTATCTCATTAGGATCAAGTATATCAAGTCTCATCCATTATAGTCTTTGTCAAATATTAGGAGGATAACTTCGAACTAAACTTCTTTTTGCCTGCCATAATACAGTTTTCTTTGGTGATTTAAAACAATGAATACTTTGTGGTCATGGTGCTAGCAAATGTAATGTTTTGAATACTTTAAAAACATTACAGGGCCGGTGAGATGGCTCAGCGGCGTAAGCGCCTGCCTTGCAAGCGCAAGGGCCTGAGTTCGACTCCCGGATCCCACACACGAAAAAGGGGCCGGTGACATCGCTCAGCGGCACGGGTGCCTGTTGGTGCGCGAGGTCCTGAGGTCGACCCCCCGGTACCCACAAAAAATAAATAAATAAAAAAGAAAATAAATAAAAACATTACAGCATTTAAAAATAAAGCATGTTATTAAAAGTAAGTTTAGTACCGTCCAATTTTTATAAATGTGTGCATTTTATTATTACATATATGTTAATTTTCCAACTTATATTCAAATAAAGAAAAGATAAATACATGAACCTTCTCACATACACAAACACACACACTGACTACCACCACCAAAGCATTCAATGAGTTTCAGAGTGAATAAGATTGCAGATACTTTTAAATATCCACATCTATATTGATATATGTTTTATTTTAAGTTTTCTTTTGGCATAAGAAGAACAAATTTTGAATTAAATATTTCTCAAAAGCATTCTTTTAATACTTAAAAATGAGAATGAACAAAATGTTTACCAATAGGGATATGGCTACCTAAACAAAACAGAACAAGCAAGAAATAAAATTAAGCAAGAAGAAAAGATTCCTATTGCCATTTTAAAAGTTGATCAACATTCAGATTTCCTGTGACATTAGATAATAAAACAAACTTCCTTTAATAGTAATTGTTATATATGACAACATATTTAAGGGTTTAGCTTTGCCTGATTTTAAAATAAAACTGGGGAGAAAAAAATGCATCGATGCGTGCATTGAAAGAAATGCATGCACTTAATTTTTAAAAAATCTCTTCTTTCAATTTTAATGCTGTCTAAACCACCAAGAGAAAGATGAGCAGCAGACAGCCATGTCTGCCCGGCATGCCCCTACATGGCCCCTTAGCCATCACTGATGAGTCCCTGCAGAGAAACTTCTAGAGATTTGTGGGCTTAAAGAAAATACTCGTCAATATCTAGAGGTCATCAGCTCTTCATTGCCTCGCTGTGGTTTGTGCAGCAGGCTGCAGCGTATCCTTTGCAGAGCTGTGTGGTCTGCTTCTGTATTTCGGTTTGCCCTGTCCTGTCATTCCAGAGTGTTTATCTGGGCACAAGCACTGCAGTGACTCGGGATGTTCAACAGTCTCACTGGCTGCTCGGGGCCTGGGAGGCGATGCTATAACAATTTTGCTGCACATCTGTTTTTGAGGGTGCTTAACAAATGGAAATGTTTATGACTGTAAGAGTTATTTGGGGTAAAAGGAAATGTATCTCGATTTTTTTTCAAAGCAGCTTGTTAAAGTTACAGGGTAGTTTTCATAAGTAGCCTTCTTCCTATTTTCTGTTAGTGAGAGACCCTTTGTGATTGTTGTACAACTGAGACCTTCCAAGAGAGAATAAGGTGAGCCATCAAGTCCTACAAGAAATCGGGTGCAATGAGCTAACCCCAGAATAGATATGGAGCTCTCTTAGCAATTATACAGGAAATCCAGACATATGAAATTCAAATGGTATCTGAGAACTCTGTTTAGAGTTCACATCACATAAATATCTTATGAATGTTTGCATGATTCAGAATTGGTATTGGAGAACAGTATAAATAGGTGTTGGATTATCTAGAAACATTCACAGAATATCTTTAATCTTCAGGTACAAACTCTAGTATGGATTTTAAAGTTCTATGTGGACAAGGCTTCTACTTTTGCAGGGGTACCTTGACTTGCATCTTTTCACTGAAAGAAAAAAAGATGGAAAGGAGGGACAGATGTGTGTGAACAAAATATGTGAATAAAGTGAGAAAGAAAGAGAAGTAAGAGACAGAAGCAGATCAAGAGCCAGTGGCAATGGTTTCCATTGACATACATTTCAAAAGTCAACTACCCAGTTTAGAGAATTTGCATGTAGTACTCATTAAATTATAAGCTATCTGGGAAGGGATTGCGTTAACCCAACAGATAATTCTTTGTAGCTCTTCATATTAACAGTGATAGAAGATATTCTATTCCAAGGCTAAATTTTTTCTTTTCTTTAAACTATGCCAGTGAGTCTTGGAAAGTCAGTGTTGTTCCACTCCTGGCCTTTTCTGTCCCTCTGAGGGACAGTTCTTGCTCAGGTTGCCTGACACTTCCCTATGGCAGCAGAGCCCCTGTGAGTTGAGCAAGTTCCCGTTTGCAACGCTGTGAACATGAAAGACATTTTAGAATCACATCCTGGATCATGGCTAATGCGAAGTGACATAAAGAGCTTCACTCCCCCACAAGATTTCTTGCCCAGAACTCACACTTTAATAAAAGCAAGTATTAAAAATTGCTGGTGATTTTTCCAGCTCTCTTGGAAATCACATGGTTTTCTCAAATTATAGCTTTGGGTTATTAAGGGTTACCTTGGTGGCCTAAATGAATTGGTTAATGTGCAACTAAACATCTGATGCACACCCGGAAGTAACCCAGGACTGAGGAAATCACCCTCTCCTGCTGCTCCATTGCCATGTGTATAAAACAGTACACAGCAAAGCTGTTCATTTGTGGCTAGCAACTGTCCTTAAGTCTTGCATTTATGAGAGAATAAAGTGTACTCCAGTACCACAAGCATACATATATGTGTATTTACATGATTCATAGGTCTTGCTTTAAAACCACACCTCAAATAAACACTCTTTTAAATTTAATTTCTCTTGCATTTCTATATAGCTATCCTTAGTTCAAGAACAAATATTTAAATGTTAGCCATTTAGTTGTGTACTTCAAGTAAATTTTAATTTTTTTCTAGAGATCCAAATTGAAGCTCAGATATACTTTATGTGAACTGTATTTTCATTAAATTGTATTACATTTTAAATTTGTGAAAGATTGTATAATATTCTAGATTAATTTTTAACTTGTTTCCTTTTCTTTTACTCTTAAGTCTTGTTTCTATTTATCGAGTGCTCTTTTTAATGTATCTGAGAGCCAGCTGCTCCTTATCTAATGTAATTAGTAGTTAATGTAAAAACCTTTAATATTCTCAATTCTAAATGATCAGCTACTTTCTTCATATCTTCATGTTCATCAATAGTCAACATTCAGCCTTCAACATTTAACAAATATTTAAGGGCTTACTGTGGACCAAGCACTTTTCTATATGCTAGGGCAGGCAGATGTAGAATTATAAGTATGTCAACTATTCTAACAGAGGAAGGTGCCTCAAGATCAAGTAAGAGAAGTTTCTAAATATAATTGTAGATGTGTAGGGGGGTTAAGAATATAGGATGGCATTAGAACAGATAGCTTTTAAAGAATTAATCAGGAAGCCAAGGTACAGTGGTGCAAGCCTGTAATGCCAGATACTCAAGAGGCTGAGACAGGAGGATCACAAGTTTGAGGGTACACTTGGAAACTTAGCTCAAAACAAAATAAAAATTAAAAATAAGATAAAAGGCTGGAGATGTAGGTTAGCATTATAGTGCCCCTGGGTTCAATCTTCTGCATGGAGCCCCCCCAAAAAAGATTAACCAGAAAGTTCTGTAATTTGGGGTGCTGGAAAATGAGAGGAGAGTATCAAGAAATGGAGTAGAACCAGATAATCTAGGAATTTTTTTTTTTACCCAAGGATAGCTTTGAGGCTCTTGTTGTTTGCTAGTGATGGAGCGCCAAGAACAGAGAGATGCACAGGGCAATTAGGAAACTATGACTATAAGCAATGGCAAGAGATGAGATGACCTTGATTTGGAAACAGAAACGTTCTGTCTTATATTAACAGAAAGATTGTTGAGAGGCTAGGGAATCCTGAGATTGATCCCCAACACCAAAGTATAAAAAAAAATAAAAGACTATTGGCTCTGTCTCCTAACCTTCCAGAGGAATTCCTATGTTTCTGCCAAGGGTCCTATTTCTGGACTTTGATTCCAACTTGGCAGCTTGATCCCTACGTTTCCCTGATCAACCCAGGAATGCATTTGTGCAGAAAGGTGACATTTTCAGTTCCCAGCAGCCATCTTGCCTCCGGGCTCGCCTGCCACCATTCCCCTTCCCATTCATAGCCACACAGTGTCTTCTTGCTATCCCACTTTTGCCTTGGCTTCCTGTTAGTGTTATGTTTCAGTGGAGATTTGTTCAGTAATGTTTTCCTATTATTCCTTTAGTTCCTTTGCAATTTACCTATTCAGCTGTGGTATTCTTTCATGAGGCCAGCGTGTATTTTCATTTCAGGAGTATAGAATTTCATTGTGTTAACTACCCTGATTTAATCATTATGCACTGTATGCCCATGTCAAATTATCATACTGTACCCCATAAATTTGCATAATTAAGATAATTTTTAAAAAGAATTTTCTGATAAGATAAAATGTCAAAATACAAATTAAAATTTGAAATGGAAGGTTTTTTATATATCTAAAGTATCAATTCCATGCCAGTGTTTAAAACAGGAGTTCCCAATACACATGCATATTTGGCTGGTTATGAATAGCTTTTTTAAATCTCTTAAAGGGTGCAAAATAATAAAATATTGACATTAGTCAATGAATGAGAGGTTGAAATTTAGGGACTTACACTTTTATGATATAAGAATGAAAGTTCTATAGCAAACCCTGAGCCTTTTTATAACTCAACCCACATTGGTTTTCTCTTTGAAAAAAATTTGAAATTTGGCCTCTTTCCTATCATCTTAAATTTACTTTCCTCTTATACTGCGCCTAGTTTTCCTCTGGTCATGTGAAACACATTCTGGTGGGAGCCTCAATTTCTTTGAGAAGCACTTCTGCCAGTGCTCATGCCCTTTCTGTTCTTCTTACATGGATCTTCTTGGCCCAAATACCACAAGCCTTCTTGCTTCTCTGTGCCTTTCATCATTTCACTCTTTGGAATTCAGTTCCATGAACATTTTAAGCATTGTGCCAGGCACTGTGGTCAACACTAAGGATTATAGATAAATAAGGATTGGTTGCTAGTCACTGTCAACAAACGTGAGGCAGGGACAACAGCCCCATAAACAGCCCCATACTGAACCTTAATATGAGTACTAAAATATTGGTATTTTAATGTCATGAGTGAGGGTGGGGTGGGATGAGTCAGTGCACTTTGCCCAGAAAACTCAGTATGTAATTCCACTAACAGCACCTCCACTAGGACTAAATGGTTATCATCTCATTACTCTCGTGACTGGTTTCTTTGTGTATGCCCTTGCTGCATATTCTTGCCTCCTCCAGTCTGGTCTCCACATGTCACAGTATTTGACTCACTTGTAGGAAAATGGGTGCATCTTGAGACCACAATGCTAAGTGAAATAAAGCATACACAGAAAGTTAAATATAATGTGGTTTCTCTCTCTCTCTCTTTTTTTTTTTTTTTTTTTGGTACTGGGAATCAAACTCAGGACCTTGCACTTGCCAGGCAGGCACTTGTGCTGCTGAGCTATATCCCTGTCCCTGTGCTTTCTCTATGAGAAAGCCAAAATATAAAATATTTAAAGAGCAAAATAAAAGAGATAGCATAGGAAAGAGAGAGGTGGACTTTGTGAAGATGGAAAAGGGGAGGGCCCAGAAGGGAGGGGGAAGTAAAAATGATTAACAGATGATACATATATGCACCAATTTCCCAAGATGAATGTAATTATTATGTATTGCAAACATACCAATAAAAATAAATAAATAGAAAGAAATTATTTTCTTATTTTAAAAAGCAGCAATTAGGTCACTCTGCTTTGTTCCCTGCTCAAAGCCGTCCAATGGCTCCATCTCACCTCACTTAAGGTGAGATTCCCGCTGTGGCTTCCTCTGAGTTCTGATTTCCACTCCCCTCCCCCATTCCAGTGATCTGGTGCTGACCCCGTCACCTGCTCACATTTTCCTTTGTCTTCTTTGTTCTTTCTTGAACACACCCAGCATCCTGTGTTCTGCATCACAGCCTTTGAGCTTGCTGTTCCTAAAACTGGGAGAGCTTCTCATCCAACTATTTGCATGGCTGCTTCCCTTTTGCTCTTTTGATTGCTCTCATTAGGATGATCAGTAATCCTTCCTGCCTGTGTTTTTCCTCCCACCAGGACACTCCCAGCTGTATTTTTTCCTAGCACCTGTGACCTATTACATCTTCTCTCTTTTTTTGTTTTGTTTATTGACTGTTTTACTCCAACAAGTATATAAGAGGGCCAAAGCACTGTTTCTTCATTGTTGCATCCTCTGTACCTAGAATAGTATATGACACATAACAGATGTTTATTAAATACTTTGGGGGAAAAGAGGAGAAGAAAGCAGGAAGGGACGGAAAGAGGACAGGAAGGAGCAGGAAGGTGAGAAAGAGGAAAGGAAGAAGATTGGAAAGAAGAAAGGAGGAAGAATGTAGTGATAAAGAAAGGGTGAGAAAAGGCTTATGTTAGTGTTACTAAATCTCTAACACTTCTTAATCCTTACTGAGGATCTGTTTTATTTTATTTTTTTGTGGGTACCAGGGGTCGACCTCAGGACCTCAGGTGCCAGCAGGCACCCGTGCCGCTGAGCGATATCACCAGCCCTTTTTTCGTATGTGGGTTCCGGGAGTCAAACTCGGGCCCTTGCGCTTGCCAGGCAGGCGTTTACACCGCTGAGCCATCTCACCGGCTCTGAGGATCTATTTTAAAGAAATACAAGACTGCCCTTTAGCCTAGAGTCTTGGGAAAACAAGAGACAGAAATTGATAAGGCTTTTCTGTTTACATTTTACTCATTTTCAGACGCATTTCCCCATGTTTTCTTATGGCAGTGGTACTAACTTTTTGTCTACAGTATAGTAATGCTATAAAAACTTCTTTAGACAGAGAGAGGTATTTTGGCTTTTAAAGGTAATCTATTTTAGAGTTTTTAAAATAGTAGTATGGAGGTAACTCAGATACAACAGAAATCATGAAGTAGAAATGTGGATGTGGAAAATTATGAAGCTGGGAGTCTAATTCCTGAACTGGATATAGCTGACTTAAAAAAATTCTACTTTTTTCAAGGTTCATTGCAATTCTCACTTCAGCCATGAAAAATTCCATGACTATTGCCCTTTTCACTTCTTTCTCTGTTATTTTTTATTGGTATGCTATCATAGGTTGACCTGAAAGTGCTTGGTGTTTGTTCACTGATGTTTTGGATCTTTTAGTTCTGTCTTCTTAACTGATATATGAGATCCTGGATATGAGTGATCATGTCCTGGTCCCCCTCCTGCTAGGCAATCGTCACAATGTAAAATCCAGCACTGACATAACAGAGAATTCATAATATGTATTCATTGTTTTAATCTCGACTGTTCTAAAGAATAAAAGATGGGGTTAAAGGGTATTCCAACAGCAGAAATACCCAAGCAAGCTTTATCATTGCATTTCTTAACTAAAGAAAGATGATAGCAAGCAAACAACATTTTGTTTTATAAAACTGAGATCACTGTTTTGCCACAAATAAAAATAATATTCATATTTATTCAATCAGTAAGAGAAAATTAAACACTAGGGCAAAATCATGAGTTAATAGAGCCAGTCTAGCATGTCCAATTTGAATGCTTGAGAATTAAGCCCATTAAAAATACTGACCAGAATAGTGAGCCATTCATAAAACTATTAGCCAGGCACATTTTAATGGAAATGGGAAACAACAAATATTGAATTTCTTTAACTATTTTTTCTTTAGCTAATGCATTTAGATATCCTAATTGTTAGGGGAGCTCTTTGTTCCCCTGTTTTACTATTATCAGTGGTGTTAACATTTTATTTTTACTAAAAACCTTAAAGGTATAAAATTCTATCGAGAATAAAACAGCTACTTAGATTGTGTGAAACGATCGCTGCACTGACACTATTTTCTGCAGCTTGGTCTGTCATCACATGTGAATTATGGGAATGACAAAGCTAGCACTCCCAGACCTCTCGCTGCGAAGCAGGGCCTGCTCTGTGCGCTCCGAGTGTTTTCATTCATGTGATTGCTGTAGCCCTATGAAGTCAGTGCTCCTCTGAGCCTCATTCTGCTTGTGAGGAAACCAATGATCAGCGAAGCTCTATTACCCAAGTTCACACAGCTAGGAAGTGGCTGCCCCCATGGGTGTTCACCCTTGATGTCACCTGTACCCGGGGAAGCTGTGTCTCAGTAGACACAGTGATAGCAAAAGATTCCCAGGGCCTAAAACAAGTTTGAAAGGTGACTGTAAATCGTGTGATCCTCAATAACTAAGTTGGCTTGCCTTTATGATGGCATTTTCAATCATTACACTTACTGTAACTTACCTTAAAATTATAATGTCATTCTTTTATGCACACACACACACACACACACACAAATGACTTTCAAAGAGTGTGGTATGCATTTTGTAAAAAGTTAAAGGCGGTAAAATGGGAGTAAAATACATTTTCTATAACATTTTAATTCATGTAATATGTACTAAAGTAAGAAAATCCTGTGGCCAAACATTGTTTCTTTGTTAACAAAATTAGTTATATTAAACCAAGAATGTCAGTAATTTTTCTTATTTCTCTATAACCATTAAGTTCAAACATTGCAAAAGAATTTAATGTTTTACATGAAGAATTTACATAGAAAATGTTTACCATATTTTAACCCTGAATGGTGGTGGTGTGTATGTGCACATGTATACGGTATGTGTGTGTAAATTTTAGCATTTCTCAGTGAATGTTGGACAAAACAGGACTTATGATTATATGTAGTTTGTAAAAAGCTCTCTTAAGTGATTTTTTGTCAGACAAATATTTTTAATCAAGTGATTATAAAATGATCCTAATTTTGGTGTTCATTTATTTACCTTGATAATTAGTAAGTTTGAACATTAAAAATATAATTAGTAGTAATTCATGTTTCTTCTATAAAAATTCTGCCCTAGTCTTGGACATTTCATGAGTATCACTATAAAATGGAATAGATGTTTAGCTTTTTGTTCTTATTCCTCTTGTTTTTGTCTCCAGTGCTGGGTATTTAATCCAGGATCTCACACATGATAGGCAAACGCTCTACAACTGAACTACACTCCTTGCCCTGGTGCTTATCCTTTACCCAAAGTATTTACCTTTAATTCATTTTTTGTATCTTGAGATACGTCTTATTATCAGCATTTTGCTAATGAAAAAATTGAGATGCATAAAGATAGCATAATTTGCCCAAAGTCACACAGCTAGTAAGTGATAAATTTAGTGTCTACTGAACAGTGAAAAGAAGGATTTTTTTAAGTTTAGTCAGTAGCTACCAAGTCAATCTTTAATTGAATTAATTAACTCAATTTTAGACTCACTTTTCAATGCCACTAGAAAGTTCTTGATAGGGTAAAAATAATGTTTCTCTAGCCACCAGCAAAATTAGGGGCCCTGGTGACTCCTAATGGTTTCCACCTCCTGTAAAAGGAGCTGGTGGACCCTGGATTCTGGATTGAAAAATACACTTTCCTAGTTTTGTGGCTTAAGAGCCTATGCCAAATGCTTGATTTACAGTGATTTCATTTAACATGTAATAGACCATTCATTGAATTCAGCAGCATAATTAAATAGTAGGCAGATGCACATCCTTATTTCATAAACTTTCTGGAAACTGTTTATCCCTAGTGTACTGATTTTTAGCTTGAGTTTTTCTTTATGACTGAATCTCAATCACTCTTAGAGAGTCTTAACCTTGCCTCTTCCTAGCTAACTTCTGGAAGATGGAAAGTGCTGTCATTATCCTTCATGAAATCCTGTTGTACACATTGAGATGTTTTTATTTTGTGACCACTCAAAAAGCTATTCCCTTCACACCATTTCCTCTTCATACGGTGTTTCCTAAATTCTTCTGTATTTGTTGGCACAGTGGAGCAGTGTCTTTCATTAGAAGACTTTCTATTTTACTAACTCAAGGGAATTTTTGCTTTGCTACTGACATATGATGGTACAGAAGAAAATGCAGGAGACGTTACCCTGGTCACGGTGTGTGTGAACTCTATGAATCATTTAATGTCTTAGAGTCAATTTCCTCATCCATGAAAGGAGATAGAACTACACAGTCTTACCTCCTCACTGGCTCTGATTTTTAAAGGGTTTTATTCATCTTTATATAATATTTTCTCATTGAAGTATGGATATGTAGACTTATTATTATCTATTGTTTTTCTGGGAAGTTGAGAGATCCAGTACCTTTGTGATACACTAAACTGTTTTTGTCAATAATATTCCTGAGTTCATTTTTAATTCTCATCTTAATATGGCATAGAGTTATGAAATATTTTCAAACTTTGATCATCCTTTTGAGGTTACTCCTGTCAACAATTTTGAAAGGACAGATTTAGTCAAGGAAATAAAAGAATCATGTTAAACACATTTAATAACAAGTAGATGAAGTAAACAGCTATACCCACAGTTCAGTCATTGATTATTTAAAAAAATACAGGAATGAGGAACAAATATAGTTTTACCTCATTATTTAAGACGAATATTTTACCCTTCATACTAATCATTGTTTTCAAAAAATATTTATACTTTGGAAACTACATTTGGTATGGTTGAACATTAATGAGAAGAACAATCTAAACTATAAAGTCAAATACAGTGTCTGAATTTTATATTTTGACATATTTTTCTTTTTAAACTGGACATCATCTAATTTTTTTCCAAAAATATAGGTAGCCTTCTTTCTTTGTCCTTGGTACTGCTTCATACATGTATATCCAGTGATGCTGTTATTCCACAATAATAAGATTTTTGTTAGAAAAAACATCTCTCTTTGGTCTTGAACATTAACCTAATTTCTTTTAAACAAATGTCCCTTGATCTAACTTAACATCAACTGATGTCTGAGTGAATATTACCTTTTCAGCTTCCATTCCTTTGAAGTGGAAAATCCAATGTTAAGCCCTTCACTAAAGATGAGGGCTACCTCTATGTGTCTATAATTTTGGTTTTATCAGTTCAGTGGAGTTGAAATTCTTGCAGTAAAAATTGAAGAGATACTTCAAAACCTTTACCTTCTGTTCTTTCATCTATTCGTCTTCTTTTTAATTAGGTCTGCTTGAAAAATAGCTTTCACTGACACGTAGTAGCTTCCTTGAGTATGTCTTTTTAGCTTATGAGAAATTCACAGCTCTGAGACTCAGCAGACAAGAATATGCTAATAAGTAAGTGATTGTGCATTATCCATGCATGCTGTGAGTCTAATAGATGCAACCTTAACAGGAACGGGGGGAGGGGGGGCATGTCAGGGGCACCCTTCAGTCATTCAATCTCGCCTTCTCCTTCCAGGAGATAAGTTGTCACACGACCTAAAAAAGGGTTGGTTGTCTATATATACATAGAAATTCTAAAGATGAGCATTTTATAATCTATTGTTCTTATTTTTAAAAAATATTGACCATACATATTAATGGGCTTCAGTGTGATTTTTCCATACATGCCTGCAGCATGCATTGATAGTATTTAACCACGTTTTTCCACCCTCCTTCCACCACCGACCCTCTGCTGTGCAGAAAGTAAGACTTTGACTTAATCCCATTTGTTAGCTTTACTTTCATTTCCTGTGGTTTTGGAGTTCCATCCAAAAAATCATTGCCTGTACCAATGTCTTGACGCGTTTCCCTTATGTTTCCTTTTAGCACTTTCAGAATTTAGGTCTTACTTTTAGTTTTTGATCCATTCTGAGTTGATTTTAACACAGGATGGGAGAGGGGTCAAATTTCCACCAAAGCTTAATTTTTTGTTTTCTTACCACTGAGTCATTAAAGTTTTAGATAATTTATATGACTTTACAGAGTTGAGCATACAAACTAGAAGTAAAGTTTGGATATATGCAACAGTGTAGACATCCACACCCATCTTATGTTATGTTTATATTCTGAAGCACCAAACTTCCTTGCATCTTTGAACTCAATTCAGACCTCAACTTACCACATTAAAAAAAATAAACAAAAAAACTTATTGGAAATGTCTCATAGAGTGCTGAGTCTGCAGAGGAGAAAGTCGATGTTTTTATATTGTTAATGCAAATATCATGTAGGAAAGTTTCTGAAGTCAGTCTTCAAGAGGCTGTAACCTAGCCTGTTATTATGTCATCTATGAAAATTGAGTTGATTGAACACTCTTTGTTCATGTATAAATTCACGCCAGTTACTTCCTAGTAATCTGCTCTCAGCTACACGTTTTGAAAATTACTGTTCATTTTCATACTTAAGTGAAATTAGAAACTAACATAATTATTGTACTTTTAGATTTCCTTGCAAAGAGTTTTATAGTTTCCTATGAATTCACAAAAATCACATTAAAGTTCTATTGCTATTACCACTGTGCATGCTAGTCAGCACATACAAGTAAGATTTTAAAATTTTTACTAGTCCCCCTATATATTATAGATTTTTTTTTAAAAGCTAAGTTATAATTCTACCACTAAGAAACAGTATTTATTTCTTCTTCCCTTTCCAAATGTTGATTATTGGTATACATATTTCATGTAGCTACAGTGATACGTTTTTGTGGTACATTTTAAAACTCACATTATTCTTTAAACACATTTCAATTTTCTGACATAATCTTCATTCACATATATCATTGTAATTGGTGCATAATATTCTGACTTGATTAAAAATCTCTGCATTTTTAACGTTAAATCTCTTTTCCTCATTTACTAGTATTAGAATATTAGTTCTAGAAACATCCTTAGAAGTTTATTTCATCTTTTAAAATTTTTAGGATAAATTCTGTCTTTTCTCATTTCATAACCAAAAAGATGCTGTTTATTTAAATGACCTACTTGCTAAGTTACTTTTTAATCTTACTTTATTTTGTCTTCTATCACAAATACATCTAATTCCATTTTTCTGTAACTAAATCTTACTGTAATTGTTTAGTACTTAGCTTTATGTTTTATAGTAAAACTGAAAAAAAACAGAAAAAAGTCTTAAATAACAGGGAGAAGAATATGTTTTCAGATGTCCCGTCATGCTTACTGGGAACGGTGGTGCACACTTTTTGCTGGAGTTCCTTTTGCCTAACTTAAGTGCACAGTTTTCACAGAAACCTGCATACTTTCTCCAAGATGAATTACATTTTTCTACTTTCTCCATATATGTAGAAAATGGCCCTTTCATTTATATTTCCTGTTTCAGTACTTTTTTCAAGTAAATCATGCCTCTAAATTTTTACTGTGCTCTATTTTTTCCATTATTTTTTCTATTTAAAAATTCTTATTATCTTCTTTATTCCACTTTCTCTTTCTGTCTCTCTGCCTCTCTGCCTCTCTCTCTCCTTGCCAAACTACCTACCTTGTTAGTCTATTCAACTAACTTTGGTTTTATATTTCTGTAATTGTTTACTTTTCTGCATCATTAGTATCTGTTCTTACTATTATTATTGCCTTCTTTTATTTTCTTTGAGTCCATTTTGCTGTTTTTCTGCAGTACTTGGTAAATTGCTTTGTGCACTATTTTTACCCTTTTTAAAAAAAATAGTGATTTAATTGTGTTGCATTAGCTGTAAATCACACATATTTAATGCATGTCTTTTTGTTGATTTTAAGTATTTTATAAATTCTGTTATGATTTTTGTTTTCTCAGATTTATTTAGAAGTGCTTTAAAAAGTTTTCTCTAAGGAATAGGTTTTTTATATTTGTATTATTATTTTCTAACTTTGCTATTATAAGTGAATATATGTGCAATACTTATTTTCTGAGAATTGTTGAAAGTAGCTTTAACTAGAAATAATAATTCATCCCAGGACAGGATTAATTATGATTATGCTATTGAAATGTTATTTTAGGCTTCCTATTTATTTTGTTTTTTATATTTGCTTTCTTTTCACCTTTTTTCTTGTATTATTTTGGGTCAGAGACCTCATTTTCTCATTGTGTTTTTCCTTCTAGTTTGTAAGTTTTAGACTCTAATTTGATTATTTTAGTAATAAGCCTAAATGATTTCTCAAAATATTGATAAAGGCTAAAGTTAAATAATGTCTTTACCCTTATTCTCAATAACCTAAAACAGTGGATATTTTGCTTTCGTGTTTTGCATCTCAGACATTCTTTCCTAAAAATACAACTTTTGGAAGTTCTAGTGAGTATCCCTAGAAAAGAATTCTCTTTATATTGTTTCTCCTTAAAAATCTTTTTTGATACTTAGTTTTGAAAGATAGTTTTGTTATGTATGCATTACTAGGTTGCCAGCTACTTCTCTTAGCACTTTAAAGATAATATTAAATTGTCTTTTAAGAAATCACTCTTCAGTCTAACTAGTATATTTTGTTTCAGCTTCCTTCTGGGTGCTTTTTGATTCTTTTTTTGTGTTTTTTATACAATTTCACTCTAATGGTGGTGATGTTAATATTTTTGTAAAAAAATAACTATTTAAAATTGGCCTTCCTTTTGTGAATGTGTCTTGTTAAATTTTGGAAAGTTTTTAGCTATTATTATTTCAAATATTGCCTTATTACTATTCCTTTTATTTTCTCATTTGACTCGTCTTTCATATTTTCCATATTCTATGTTTCTGCTACATTTTGAATATTTCATTGCTATGTCTTCAGGCTTTCAACCTGCAGCTGTGTCAAATCTGTTGTTTAACATGATAGTGAGTTTCTACTTTCAATTATTTGATGTTCACTTTTAGAGAGTCAATTTTTTTTTATTTTAAATATGCTTGTTGACTTTGTAAAGGATATTTTACCTGCTAATCTTTAAATAGATTAAATATTGTTTAATTCTAGTTATGTGATAATTCCAGTGTGTGTAATCCTTTTGGTCAACTTCTGCAGTTCATTATTTCTACTGATTATCTTTCATGGAAATTCACATTTTATGATCTTTTGCTGTATGTGTGAACTTATTCTTCTTAGTATTTTATCTGTAGAAATTACTTGTAGGTATATCTTTCCAGAGAGAATTTACTTATAATTCAGATAATTTTTGAGACACTTTTTTATTTAGTATGACACATGGAACCAAGGCAAATCTTGTTCTGTGTGAATGGTTTGAGAGTGAACCCACCGTGGGTGTTGACTTTTCAGTATGAGATTTTCTGTGGAGCTTCAATACGAGTTCCTTCTCTGTTTGGGCTCCTTGCTTTGATTCTTTCCCTGGCACAAAGGTTGGCAGATGCCTCCAGGAAAAACGATCTATAATACTTTATCCCTGGCAAATAATACTGTCTTAACTTCAAGAGACCAAACATATTTAGTGCTTTAAAACAATCATCCAGTGTAATTTGTAGATTAGATTTTTGGAATTCTATCAAAATAGAGAAAAGCACAAAATCCTAAATATGCAGCACGGTGATTTTCTCCTAAGAAAACATCCTCATGTAGCCAGAAACTAGATTCAGAAGCAGAACGTTGTTTTGTGTCCCCTTCTAGACACTGCTACCAGGATAACTGCAGTCCTGACTCCAAGTGCCACATTCATGTCACTAACAGGGGAGAATCCATTCTTTAGTGTCTGGCTGCTTTTATTGACATTATGTTTGAAAATATATATATATATCTGTTTTAAATAGGTAGTTTTAGTTCACTATTATCTTTCTACAAATATGCCAGAAATTATTTTTCTATTTATTATTGATACACATTTTCATTTTATTTGAAGCTGTTACAAGTAATGCTACCATGAGCATTATTATATATATCTTGTTGTGTTCGTGAATATACATTTACATTGAATATATAGGCAAAGGTAGTATTGCTTGATCATGAAGCATGTATTTTTTAATCCCATCAAAGTTTTTTCAAGTAATTTTTACATTTAAGAGTCCATCTAATATTGCTTTCGGTTTATTCCACATCCTTGCCAAGACTTTGTATTATGCATCTTTTGAATTTTAACTATTTTCGTGAATATATAGCGACATTTCCTCATAGTATTAATTCATATTTTCCTGATGTCTAGTGATTTTGTGCATTAAAAATTTATCTGGTCTTTTGACATGTTCTATGCTGTAATGTACTGTATTATTCTTTGTAGCTATATGTTTTGCTGGGAATTAAGTATCATCTAATAATAATTATCCAATGTATTAAAATATATTATGCATTAAATGTATTATTGATGCATTAATAATTTAATAATTAAATATCATTTAATAATTTTACTGTGTACTTCTTTTCTTACACTTTTTTGTCTCTTCAAAGGTGTATTAATACTCTTGAAGTCAACCTTTAATCTGTCCAACCTGTCTTTGAGCTCCCCCTGCTGTTTTTCATGTAAATTTTATATCTGTTGATTATGCATCATTAGCTTTGAAACGATGGATTCTCAAATGATGATATATTAAATGGCAGCATCTCTGTTTTCCCAAAGACTAAAGGAAATCAAATCAATTTAGATACTCAGGAGAAAAGAATGTTAAAATTAATAATTAAAACCAAGCACATTATATATGGAAAATTTATGTTCCTTCATTTCACTGTGAATCAGTTGTTGCTCTAAAAATAAAGGATTAAAAACTAGTACTTCTAAAAACTTATATTGATAACATATAAAACCATTTATATTAATATAATGAATTACTGCTTCAAACTAGATAAACTACTAAGTCATATGTTCTTCTCAGGTATAAGCATTTTGAGGTCAACAATGTGACCTCCACATCTCTCTACTACCTCATTGTTCCCAGAATATTTACTTTAACATAGTTCACTAATTAACCATTGACAAAATTATAAACATTGTTGTTCCTTTTTTTTTTTTTTTTTTTTTAATGTGGGTACCAGAAACCGAACTCAGGACCTCACACTTGCCAGGCAGGCGCTTATGCCGCTGAGCTATATCACTGGCCCTGTTGTTCCATTTTTTGCTATATCTATATTCATAGATTACATTTCTTTAGGGCAATATAGGTGCAATGAATAAAATACACCATACAGTGTTATTATATATTTCATCTGTTCTGTCAACTGGGACAGATATTGTCTCCCTTCATTCCAGTAGAAAAAAGAAGCTCATTTCCTAGGCTCACCAGCTGATTAGCTTCACAAAGGCCTATTATGCTTCCAAATATTATCAGGAAGCTAGAATTTCATAGCCTTAACAATGTAGATTTGTGACCATAGAATGAGTGAATCAGAGTATAGACTTTGAATATGGGTAAGTCTGAGCTAGAAAAAAAGATTACAAAGTACCTAGTACCTAGATCTGATGTTTGAGGAGAGGAAAATTCTAATTTCCCTGGTGTGATCATTACACACTGTATATACATGTATCGAATGACCTGATTGTATCCCAGAAATATGTACAAACATTATGTCTTAATTAAAAAGAAGTAATTTAGAAAATTCTCTGATAATGTTTTTTGCCTTTTATCAGTAAAATATCAATAATATATGACCCATAATGTTTTTATAACGATAAATGCAATGTTTGTGAAATGCTTAGTGCAGTGCTTGCCACATAATAAATTCTTAACTGTATTTTGAATAGCTATTGCGTTATGAATACACCATAGGTTGGCATCTTTCTTTATGAGAACGTGCTGTTTTAGTGTTGAAAATCTACATTTTCCCTGTAAGTGTTAATTTTCTTAACATTTTGGAAATGGTGCCACATACCCTTATATTAATACATTGCAAGAAGCCAATCAAATGTAGATGTAAAAAGAGTGATTTCCTGCTCTTCTCAGCACCCTCTGCTAATAATGCTATTTGAACATATTCTTGGAAGATCATTGATGCCAGAGCCAATTCAGAATTAGGCAAGTGGTTGTTTTCAACTTCTACTCATAATAATATCACTTGCACACTCTCCGCTAAGTTCTCCTTGCCCTATTAAAGCTACAGTTACCTTGGGGTAGGTTCCATGTGTGACCTAGAAACACATATTTTAGCTTTTTATTTCCCCTCTTCAGGGCACAGCAGAAGAGGAGAACCAAATAGCCTGTGTTTAGGAGACTGGATTGTTGAGGTCAGAGTGTTCATTCAGATGATCCTCCATCCAAAACTTAGCTTGGATGTAAGACGAATGGGTGTTCCCACCCAGACACACCAAGAGGGCATGAAAATATTCACTACTTATGAAATTAATGTTTGGAGGTGGGGATGGAGAAGAACAGGGCAGACCTGTCAAGTTCTGAAATGGCTTAATGGGGCAGCAAAAGGCAACTGACTTAGGGTTTTCTGGTTTTTAGAGAATGGGGCTGAGATTAGAATTCTGTAAGGGCAGAGGCTTGTATGGTATGAATCTCCCCGCAACATAGGAGAGAATAGCTGGACCATCTCAGTGTGCCTGGATGAGAGGCATTGGACAAAAGAGGCTTAAAAGCTGTAAATAATCAAACATCAACAAATAGAAGGCAGACTTCTTGTCACAGAGACCAATGTGTATAAGAACAGAGAGCAGTGCTATAGAAGCAATGTTTCCTAGGAATGAGAAATGGTTTCACTTTTATGAAGCATATGATTGCATTAATTGACTGTGCAATAAAATTTAATGTTTTAATCAAATTTAACTGCTAGATTTTCCTTTTGAATCTCAGTTATACAAAAACAAAGAATATAGTTGGCTTTAAGTAATATACTGTTTCTTACTAACAAATGCAAAACAGTTTGTGGTTAAATGTATATATGCATATATATATATATATATATAATATATACACATGTGACTAATATTTAGTCCAATTATATTATGAAATAACATAGTGTGTAATTTTCTTAAAATGAGGAATCAGTGGCTGATTTTAGGGCTCAAAGAGGTTCTATATTATTCTTTATCTCTCATGACCCAATGTCAAACCTAGTACCCATTGCATCTAGCAAATGTAATTATTGATTTCTTATTTTTTACTTGATTTATTAGTTCATCTCAATATTTCACTCTTTTCCCAACTCATCTCAGACCCAATATTTAAAAATAAATAACATTTTATCCTTTCCTTAAAAAAATCCCCAATATTTGAGGGGAAATATATATACAGAGTAATAATAGATATGTACTATAGTCATGTGCTACATAACGACATTTTGGTTGGTGGAAGACTGCGAATATAATGATGGCGGCATCATGAGCTTGTTTTGCCTCATGGAGCTGTGGCTCTCTTCGCTTGTGTAAGTACACTCTACGATGTTCACACAATGACAAAACCATGCGATGATGTATTTCTCAGAGCATGTCTTGCACTCTGCTGTATTATAAGATCTAGAGAAATGTGTTCAGCAGCCAGCTCATGTTGTTTTAGACTTCCAGATTTTTTTTAAATAAGCATATCGTCGGGCCGGTGAGATGGCTCAGCGGCTTAAGCGCCTGCCCCGCAAGCGCGAGGGCCCGAGTTCGACTCCCGGAACCCACATACGAAAAAGGGGCCGGTGATATCGCTCAGCGGCACGGGTGCCTGTTGGCGCGCGAGGTCCTGAGGTCGACCCCCCGGTACCCACAAAAAAAAAAAAAAAAAAAAAAGCACATCGTCGGCCGGTGAGATAGCTCAGCAGCATAAGTGCCTGCCAGGCAAGCGCGAGGTCCCGAGTTCGACTCCCAGTACCCACATACAAAAACAGGGCCGGTGATGTCGCTCAGCGGCACTAGCGCCTGCTGGCACGCAAGATCCTGAGGTCGACCCCCAGTACCCACATAAAATAAATAAATAAATAAATAAATAAATAAATAAGCGTATCCTAACAGGATAGATGCATCATGATGGTGGGGGGTGTCCTATATTATCTTGTTTTATCCCCCATCTCATACTGTTCTAAATGGTGCTGAGCTAGAGAAGGCAGGTGCTCCTGTAAAGAGAATAAGTTATCTTCTGTTTCAGGTGGGCATATACCTTCCATACCCAGGACCACAGCACTGCTCCGGCTCGCCGAGAGGTCATAAATCAAGATGAGAGCAAACTTGAAAGTCAGTGAAACATAGTGAGGAAATTCTGAGAATATATATTCTAAGGTTTTCAAGCACAAGGAAATAAAATTTCAAGTTAATTGAGCTTGGACCAATCCTCTTTGCGTGCATTCAGTTCTGTTCTGTTGTTTACAGTCACCTGTGGACCATAGTACTTCAGTACTTTGGACTACGTGCCCCTTATCTACTTGTATCTCTGGGCAGACAGCACCACCACTGTCCTATGCAGTCTTGGTTTTCATGGGAACCTTTGCCATGTACCAATAGTAACAGTATCATTGAGTGAACTTCATCTGGATCTCCATTGTTTGCGTGGAGTTATTTTACTGTTTTCATTGCCTTTTCCTTAAAAGTAAAAGTTTTAAGGATTTAAGTACAGTGATGTGCCTGTTATACATGCATCATTTTGTCATGTCCTGAAAAATTACCTAAGAGTGCCACAGTGTAAAATAACATTCAGGAGTGTTGCCTAAGCTTCTCCCTCCTACCCTGAATGGTATTGAACTGAGGGGTCTTCCACAGTAGAACCTCTTTAAATTATACTTTCTGGTTTTTTACTTGAGGTTATAACCATCTTTCTAGATTCTTTGCTACTAATATATAACTTACATCACATTTAAATGTCAATAAAAAAATGAGATCAACTGCAAATGCAACTAAATAAAACAACCTCTGGGAAAAAATCACGGACTTTTAATCTGCTATAAAACACTTGCATGCCATCAGTGTGCTGTGATGTAGTATTAGGAATAATGTAGAATTGGGCATTGGCTACTCCTTCCCTCTGGAATTGCTCCATGCTTTAGTTTCTATGTCAATGTAAAGAAAAACAAATATACAATCTAAGGAGGGTTTTACAAGGAAAAAAAAAAAACCACCTTTAGGAATAAAAAAGTTACCTAAATGAAGCATAATGATACTTTAAACTTTCCTAATTGAACATAAATAATTATCCAAGTCTTATTTATCTTGTTCCCAAGTAAACAAAATGTGGCTCTCTTTGCAGTGTTCATTCCAGTTTTAATCGGGTAGAAGTAGATAGAAGAAATTCATACTGCTCAGACACCAGATTTACGGCTTTCTGAATCTGAGCCGCATTATTCAAAACAGACCTGACCCCTCCAGAAGTGGAGTTGATTCTTTCAGGCAACTATCTGGGTGTTTCACCTGGGCAAACTATGTCATAAATGCCTGATCTCTTTCTCTTTGCTTTGAGTTACAGTCACAAAGGACTTAACTATTAATAAAACATATGCACATAGGCATTTTGCTGAGCTCTGACATTCTACATAAACTTCATCCATCCATTAATAATATGTTCATTCTTTTAAGGTCCTTTTAATTTAATAAGTGATTCCTGTCTTCTAAAAGTAATGCCTTATCTCCTAAGACACGAGTAATGTAGCAACCAAGTGAGCACAGCCTGAGTCCCTAGGGAGATTACAACTTAGAGGGAAACATTGGTGAAAGGAGATAGAAGGATCAATAGAATAAAACAACTTCTTTGGGTCTCCAAAGGCACTTTAAAAATTCCGCAAAACTGCTAGTAAGTTCAGAATTTTTGCTGCCACAAACATATCCCTACATCTTCTGGTTTTATCTCTATTGCTAAATTATTCCTTAAAATTTAGACTTTCTGCTGTCAATTCCATTTAACATTCTTATTAGCATCTTACCTCCAACCCATCATAATCTAAATTCACACCACTTCCCTGACCTTGGGCTGCACCAGTACAGTATTTCCACAGTATAGTTGGATGATGCATCCAATGAATCACCAAGTTGTGCTGAGCTGATATCCTGAATTCTTACCTACCATTCTTCTCGATTCTGTTATAACGGTAGTAATTTGTATCTGCATTAGCTCTCACTGAGCCATTATACAGCTTCCTAACTCGTTTTTTCCCTCTAATTTTATTTTCACTTGAAGTCATTGCTCATGTAGTCACTGGAGAAGCCTGTAAAAAGCTGAAACATAACCTTGTAATGCCCACTTAAAACTCTTCAGTGATTTCTAGAGACTACTGGAAGATCTGTAGTGACATCCCCAAACTCCTTTCTTCCAGCTTTCTCCTTTGAAGTACTCTTAAAGCAATTTAACATACTGTTGAAAGAGGACCTATTGAGAGCAACTGAGGGAGCTTCTAGTTATTATAGTGGGAATAGAGGTTCAAAATAGTTTTGGGCATTTGGTCACCCTACTCTATTCACCTGTGTAGCTGCTTTCATTTTCTTATTCACAACTTGCTATACCAACTTCTTCTTTTAACTCATACTCCCTCTTCCTTTGGGAGCATTCCCTCACTTTCCTGCCTTGCAATATGCCTTTAACATCTGCCTCTGTGCTCATATGCCAATGTACATTTCCCCTTGTATTTGCTACATCATATTGAAAGTATTGGCCTATGTGTTAGTTTTCTCCAGACACTGTGACCTCCCTAAGGGATTATTTTAACACAGCCTTTCTACCTAATATAGTTGTGCTTAAAAATTGTTTGTTGAAGGGAACCAATTCGAACTCCTAATTCATCTCTGTGATCTGCGTCTCAGTGCAGATAAAAATATGCTACTGAATAAGTTTTTATTCCATAAAAGCCTGGCAAATTAGGCTACCCAAAAACTAAAAATAAACAAAAATTAACTTTATAATCAAATAAATTCAAAATTAGACATCAAGTAGATGGAGGAAAATACATATAACAAGTATTCAAAGGTACAATTTTGTTATGGTTTGGAAAAAATAAATGATGGGATAAAGTTTCGGGTTTCACAAGGTGGGACTTCTGAAGACCAAATATGAGAGATTCAAAAGTACCATATTGTTAGAAAATTTAATTCTAGATTCTAAATTAAATAAGGAAGAAAATAAGTTGTCCTAAAAGGTGTGGCTGTAATATGGAAAACCAGGAAAAAATTGAAAGTGACAGTGGGGAAAGAGAATCGGAAGGGATGAGAAAAAAGAGAAATGGCATGGTAGAACTTGGCATCGTAGAAATGGCATAGCAGAACTCATCATAGGAAGTGACGCACTGATAAGACACATTGGTGTGGTAGAGACGTGTGTATTTCTGAAGGATGAAATGAAATGAAGAGATAGAGGTTGAATATTTGTGATGAGACTTGATGAAGTTTAGTGGTAAATTCCACCAAGAAAGAAACAGGTCTGGATGTTGATGAATGAGAGACACAGTATTGCTGATCAGCTTGCAAAGGGGAAGCCCTATTGAAGAGCAGAGGCAGGCAAGGATACCGCTTCTAACAGGAAACGTTTTGAAAGTTAGTGCCTTCAGGAGAAAGCTGAGTTTCAGTGTGGCAAGTCAAGTTACTGAACGAGTTATTTTCAGAACTGCTCAAAGATGTGAGTGAGTTTGTTTACAGTATCAGCAAGTCTAGAAGAGGACTCACAGAAAGCTCCTGAGGAGGTAATTATTGGTGACAATTAAGCAGGCTGAATAGGGTGGAAAGAACATATTTTAAAAAATAGTGGTCAAAGGGATTCATCCTTAGCTGGATAATTGCAGAGTTGCCTGAAGGGCATTTGAATGCAGAAGCCTCTGTTAGAACCTAGCTTTTTTTTTTTAATATGCATGTTCCGGGAGTCGAACTCAGGACCTCACGCTTGCCAGGCAGGCGCTTATGACACTGAGCTGTATCACCACCCCATTTTTTTTTTTTTCTGGAGAAATATATAGAAGAAATCCACCTCCTCCAAGGCAACAAGTAAGAAATACAGTTTGGGTACACCTTGAAGTCTTCTGAAATCACTGAGTAATATTTTTCTGGGATGGGGAGGAAGGCTGCTACTGAGGCTGTGTCTAGGACCCGCATCAGGTGCATCAGGTCTGTTAATGAGCATTTAGAACTTTTTAAGGTCCTTTGGAATATGGCTTTTATGGATAGTTAAGAGTTTAAAGGATTATTATACAGCCTTGGTTATATTTCTTTGTAATAATGAATGAAAACCACAAGAAAAATTTTTGCAAGAACTTGAACATAGTAGAATTTCAGCCACAAAAATAAATGAAAGCTACATTTCAACTTTCTCTATTGTCTCCCTTCTTGTAAGAGTTTATGTGAACTAAGCAAAACATTTCCCGGTTTTTTGCTTGGTTTGACAGATCTGATTTTCATGTCAAATTAGGACACAGACTTTCTCTAACAGATGTTCAGGAGCTCAGTTTGTATCCTAATTCTACCAAGTATTTACTTTTGAGAACTATAATTTATCATTATACTAGCATAGCGGTGACTCAGAAGTTTGATGGCTACATAGCTTCTTCACAGCTCCTTCCCTGAATATCTGACACATTGTGACATTCACTGTTCACTAACAATTCTAGCAGCTTAGAGGATATTTTCTCTGCTTTTGCTGGACTGAACTCATCAGGTAGCAATGCTCAGAGCATTACATTGTCCGTTTCCCTGGTTTGTACTGGATTTTGATACCACATTGAAAACTGTTAACAGAAGTACTTCTCTAATTTTAATCTCACCTGCCTAGTTTTCTAAGTCATGTTGGCAAGTAGCTACATTTGTTTATATGCAGTGTGTATCTTTATGTAAATAAGATTTTGTTGGAACACAGCCAAAAGAGAGTAATTTTGTTTTAAGATCAACATTTGTGGGGGAGAGAAGGAACCAAGATTTGGCACTTTTCACCTGAAAATGTATCCAAGAGAAGGGCTTAGCCTAGCACTGTCAGCCACTGACACGTCCAGCTGCTGGGGAAATGTGTCTCTGTCATGAATAGGCGTCTGACTTGTACATTTAAGAGTCCATTACATATATTGTAATTTTATTTTATTTATTTATTTATTTTTTTTTTTGTGGGTACCGGGGGGTCAACCTCAGGACCTCGCGCGCCAGCAGGCGCCCGTGCCGCTGAGCCATATCACCGGCCCCTTTTTCGTATGTGGGTTCCGGGAGTCGAACTCGGGCCCTTGCGCTTGCCGGGCAGGCGCTTAAGCCGCTGAGCCATCTCACCGGCCCCCGTATATATTGTAATTTTAATAAGTAATGCCACAATTTTTTATTTCTTATTCGGTCTTTTGTCTGGGCAACCTAAAATCCATCCATTACCTCCTACTTTATTACTATAATAGTAAAGGCCAACTTCTATATCTTATACATAATGCTTAACATTTATTATAGTTAAATGATAAAGAAATAATGCATGCAAGACCTTTTGGAACCTGTGTAACTATAAATGTAAACAGCAATATTGATAATACCATACATTTTTATATCATTTTTCTAGAAAAGAACTAAGAAACATATTTGAATTTTATGAACCTACATATCAATTACAACACAAAATGAGGAAGTTTTTCTAAAAATTTTAAACAAAATTTACTTTCAATGAGACCATGATTTTATGTGATTTTCCTGGGTAGCAGATATATACCATTTTATCAACCACTACTGACATCAACTGTTACAACTCGCTTCACTAGAAAGTCATTGCGCAATCTTGTGAATTAAATTTGTCAGATAGAAGGTGATTGTATTGCCAAGAAAATAACTGCAGTATACAGGGAGAAGGGAGCTAATTTTTGAGAGGTACCTACTGTATGTTATCTACTTTGTTTACAACATCTG
The DNA here is from genome assembly GCA_028451465.1 of Erethizon dorsatum. Taxonomy (NCBI): domain Eukaryota; kingdom Metazoa; phylum Chordata; class Mammalia; order Rodentia; family Erethizontidae; genus Erethizon; species Erethizon dorsatum. The sequence continues at coordinate 99,744,159 of CM051833.1, read as the reverse complement.
ATTTAAATGTCATCTGGACTTTCCCCCTAGAAGCATGGGGTTATCAACTGTCATGTTACTTGTTTTATTCTTTTAAAACAATAGTGAAATATTGCAAACATATAGAAAGTGCAGAGAGCCAGAAAAAAACTCATGTATAACCATGGCCCAAATGTTTAGTGCTAAACACCTCATCATGAGTCAAATTCATAATTTATAAAAATAAAACATTACCAACGTGTTTCAGATACATTTTAGCTTCAATTGAGGAAATGTAAATTCATGGAGAGAGATGAACTTGGCCAACATTGCTTGGTTTGTGAGTAGAGCCGTAAGCTATGAAGCTCATGTCCTTTCCCTCTAGTTGGCAGACTTTTTCGTGTTCCCTAGGAGCCCTACGGTCCCTGTAGAGACTATTTTGTAGAGTTGTTTTACGGTAGAGATGATGACTGAATCTTTTGTGTTTGTGGTACCATATCAGTTGCCAATTAATTTGGGCACATAATAATATAAGTTCTCACCTGTTTAATTATTTTCTGTATCACATCAGAGCAGGAACATTTCATTATAATAGTTCAATTTACCTCAATTTAGTATTACTAAATTGAGTACAAAATGCAGGTGTATATAAATGAATGCGCAAAAGTGACAAAAGTTGAGTACCAAATAAACCATACTGCATTTCTAAGTGGTTTAACTTCTGTTCACTGAATGGAATTTTTTTACCGGTCAGAAACTATTTTTAGTTCACTTTGTTTCTTTCCTACTTTGTTATTTACCTTTCTAACCTCACCTACAAAGCGTATGTCATAATATGTATCTCATAAGACTCATAAAGAAATGAGATGATGTACATGGAAGTATTTGACAGAGTGACTGGCATAAAGGAGCTACTCATTGTTCATTTGTTATGATCACTTGGAAAAACAAGCTATTTTGTGTGTGATTTAATGTATTTGGAAATAGGCAATATATTAAACATTTTTAAATGTTTTTATTTGACTGAGATCAACCATCTGCTATTTACAAAATTGTTGTACATATTGATACCCATTTTGAGAGGGTAGCTTACTCCATAGCTGCTTTAGAAAAGAGGGAAATATCAATTCATTTATTTCTAAGGATATCTATTTTTTATTGGGATAAATAGGGTCCAAGGAAATAAGAAAATATTTTAGATAGTATATTTTTCTCATACTTTTGGTAAAACCAATTAAAATGTTATTGTATTAAGGCAATGCTATTATTGTAATTTCATTATCTCTAGAGAAATATCAGGGATTTTATTAAACGCATACTTTTAAAAAGTTGAAGTCTTAGATAACAGTTGCCATTACTGTAGATATGAGAAAACAACTGCATGGGGAAAGATGTGTTCCTCTGAAATAGGTTATTAAAATATAAAGAAATAAGGAGAAAACTGCACGATATTATCTAGTCTCCCTTAAGACTCAGCCTTGAAACAATTCTTTTATTTTCAGTCTTTTTTCTCATTTATGAGTCATTTTGAATCCTTTCTTATAAGGGAACAAAGAAAGAAATAAGAATTCATGCACACTGTTAAGGCACTCAAATTTTATTAATTCAAATGTTGAGAGTATTGAAGCAATAAAAGCAAACAGCAATAAAATACCATATGTCTGCTTTCATTAAAATAACAAATATCTCAGATTCTTAACCCAAACAACTACATATTTTCCAAGTGGAGTTCCTTAAGATATGCATTTAAAATTTTGTAACATGTTTCTCTCTAGAAGTGTGCAGGTCTAAAAAGCAAAGGAATTTCATTTGTTAACTTAAATCACATTTAATTAAAGAATAGGTCTGACATATTGAGAGACTAATTAATATTTTCTAGTCTCATGTTCTGTAAGAAACAAAAGAACCTAAGAAAGCAGAAGCGCCATGAGAAGAGTAGTATTATTGGGGGGCATAGAAACAGTTATTAATATTACAATAAAATTAGCTTGAATAGGAAACAGTTTAAAGCTTATCTGCCACAGACATTTTGTCTTCCTCCTTTTTTGACTCATCTCATTTGGAAAGCACAGATGTTTTCTGCATCTGCCTCTTTCCCACTCACTCTTAAATTTCACTTACCAGCTAAACCATCAATCCTAATATATCCAAAAATAAATTCATCGTGGCAATTCATTGAACTATTGTAATTTAATGCGTACGTTTCCTGAAATCAAGGAATATTCCAGCTCTGCTTTGAAAGCTCTCTGGAGAGTCTCTTCCCGTTCCCCAAAGATAGTTCTTTATGGCTACATTTCATTAAAATTTATTTTTCTATTGAATATATATCTGGGTTTTTTTCATATGAATGAATATCTTGGCATTAAGTAACTGTTTGCTAAGCGCAGTGTGCACGACCATGCATATAATAATGCCACCTTTGCCAAGTTTGTTTTTAAAAAAACACAATACAGAGCAAAGAGATGTTCCCATTAATGGTATTTCAAATGTGTATTTAAACAGCTTATCTACTCTAAACTCATTTATAATATATTAAATAGCTGTGTTCCACATCTTACAAGATGCACAATTCTCCGCTGTTTTTCTCAGCTTGCATCAGCTGAATAGCTCAAATTATTTGAAACTAGTAAAGTGTGAAAATGTGAGAAAAAAAAAACCAAATGAAAGCTATAGACTGGGTGGCCTACAGGCCTTAAAAAATTGTAGCACTTTAAAATCCATTATATCTTACTTTGCTTCAACTGCTAAACTTTTTTTTTCTCTTGCTGGTATCAGAAAACCTATCTGGGACAGTTGCCCATTGACAAATGCCAGTTCGGTGAAATCAGAGGAATCAAGGGAGCAGCAGAGCCCTTGTCTAAGTAGTTGGCTCATGTCTCTTTTCCACAGTGTGGGGACAGGGAGTGGTGTCCCGTGTGTGTAACACACTGTGTATGCAACATGCTGACAGAGAAGGGGGCTGAGAAACAGTGGAGTGGCACAGGTCCTTTGTGATATTTTCTAAAGGGAAAATCTGAATGGGCTTCCTCCCCTACCGGTTACACATGGGATCCCACTGGAAACTTACAGCATCACAAGTCAAGTATTTCTCTTCTTGAGTGGCATAATTCCCCAGGTTTCAACTGTTCAGTGGTTGCTTTACAGCAGCGAAGTTCTCAACCAAGAAACAGGTCTTCCTGATGTGCCTTTATTTATTAGCCTCATTTCTTGCACTTTTCTGATTCTTTTCCTTCCTTATTACTTATTATTTCAGTTAGCTTACATAGCCTTACAAACTGCTTGAAAACCTTTCTGGAACAAGAGTGTGTATTTTTTTTTATTTGTATAAACAAATAACTAACACGAAACCATGATGTGGCTGATAGCATAATTTTACCCATGAGGAAGCTGAACTTAAGGAGCTTGTCCAGGGTCATTTGGGAATCTCCTGGGGGTAAGGGGACTATGAACCTGGTCTCTTAGCTTCCAGCCTGTACCTCCTGTTCTCACGCATTTTCTCTTAGCCTCTCCCTAGAACTGAGCACAAATGAAGATTTTAAATTATTATTTATTTTTTGTCATTTCCATTTCACTTAGCTTGAAATCCCCTTCTCCTTTTCATTACTAGTAGTTCTAGCCACCTTCCCAGGGATAGTGGAAATACTTCCCCATGAAACCTTTCTTGTCCCAAAAGAGCAACATTTTCTGTCTCTTGCACATACTGCCTGAGATTTTATTTGTTTCAATTTTCATCAAAGCTACTAAAAGATCTTAAAATTTTAAATAATAGACTTACAATCCCTATTATTTTACTTTCTCTTCTAAGCTTCCCTGATTTGGACAGCTCTTGGGCTGTAAACTAAGATAAGATACCATCTTTACTATTTTTGCAAAATATAATTGTATTTATGAAGTTAAATTCTTGATGCAAGGAGCAAATATTTTATTATTTTCTTTTTATTTCCTACTAAAACACAAGTGTGTCAAGTATTGACTTAAAATAAATGCTTAATAATACCATAGTGTTTTTAGGCCAGTCACCAAGGGTATTTAGTTTTTAAAGGTCCATAGGCCATTTCTGTCACATACTCTTTATGCTCTGGAGAAGTAAAGTATACTAATGGTTAAGAACATGGACATTTTAACCCGAAAACGTGGTTAAACCTCGGCTTCACAACCTGCAATCTGTGTGACATGGCACAGTCATTTAGCAGGTATGGGTCTATGTGTTTTCATCTATGAAGTAGAGATAATGATGTTATCTGTCCCATAAAGGTGTTGTGAGGGTGAACTGAAATAATATGTGTGCATATATATACAGTATGGTACATAGTAAATACTTTATAACTGTCAGGTATTATTAATTTGTGAAAAATTAATATAAAATGGCACGGAAAACAATATTTATGGTAATTAGGAAGTTTACCCTGTCCGAAAAGAAATAATTAAGATAATATTTATTCTCGATATTTGAAAGCCTTTTTCTATTTCTGAAGAGCAACCTTGAAAGTCTACGATGACATTAGATCATAACAGTGAGAAAAGACCAGGAAAGGTGAAGATGGGAGCTGGGAGGTAGGGGAGCAAGCACATCAAACAGTATGGTTTCCTAGGCAACACTGCTTTCAGAAGCCCGAAGCTGGTACATGTGTTACAGAGTCTGCAACCAAATCACATCCAGAACCTATATGAGTTAAATTATAACAGCGTGCGGATTGTCTTTCACTCTACGTCAAACTGTAGAGCTCGGAAACAATATTTTATATCATAGTCAGGATCACAATTGAAGGGAATCAGAGAGTTGTTCTTTTCCTTGAGGCTTCCCATTGTGGAATGGTAAAAGACCTTTTTTTTTAAAAAGCTTAAATCCTTTTGCCAATTTTTCAAAGTAGCTTTGATGGTATTTAGATGGCAACCTCATTTTAAAGAGAATTGGATTTTCACAGAACCCAGGAGAATCAAGCAGCTGGCACAGCGTAGCAAGTTATCTGAATTTGATCTGAGTTGAAGTCAGGGGGCTGGGGATGCCCAAGGCGATCCTGCATCCCACCTCAGTGTGCGGAGTTTTGACAGCAGTGCAAATGCCTCAGTATTAATCATTCTCTGACAGCGTTGCCTCTGATCTTATGCAACAGGAAGGCATTTAGAAAATCTACCTTCTTGGTTTTCAATCAGGAAATTTCTCCTAGAAAAACTAGCCTGCAACGAGGACGTGTATAGTTGTACAATAAATGAATGTACCTATATCATAAACCTAAAATATGTAACTGCAAATTTTGGTAAAACCTTGCTTCAAAGCACTATTCTTAGGAAGACAGATTATTTTGTAAAACCATATTGGTGGTATTCACTTAAACAAATTAAGCCAGGCTTTTATGTCCAAATATAAAGATCGATCTTCTTGTTATATCTTTTTTTAAAAAAACTTGCAGTGTGAGCATATATGCAGGGCCTTCAACTGATTGGATGAGGCTTCCCCAGATTAGAGAGGCCAATCTGCTTTACTTATTCTATCTATTCAAATATTCTTCTCATCAAAAGCGCCCTCACAGACACAATGCATCCAGTGACCTCATAAAATGGATACATAAAATTAAACATCAATGTGTTTATTCATGTGTAAAAGTCAATTTTTATAGAATATGGGAAAATTATTATTATTAGAGATGAGGAAAAATGTTAATTTGTGATTAGTAGCTTCAATTGCTGCTGACCATTCAGTAAGAGCTAAAATTTTTTGCACTGTTTTGATAATGATGTATATATGATTCTAAAAACAATCCTTATCTCCTGGGACATCACGGTAACCTCTGTGGATTTTTTTTTTCATTTTAATATATTTGCAGTTCATGAAGTTCATATCCATGAAGTGGGTAGTGAGTGTATGTACACAGTACAGCTTGTTTCTTTTTGAATCCCCTTCTCCTTTTCTCCCACCTCCCTCCCTCCATCTCTAAATACCCTTTCCCCACTTTCATTCTTGTTATTATTCTTATCTCATGTTAATAGCATATAATGTTTATGTTCATTGTGGGTATTTGGTACCTATATATAACATATCATAAATCTTCTTACTTCCCTTTTCCCTTCCTTTCTCATCTGACCCTCAGTCTCTGAACCCCTTCCCATTTGCAAGAGATCTACCCCCTTGTTTCCTTCTAGCCATCCTTTATTTTGCTCTTTGTACTTTGCCTTATTCAAATGAAAGATCCCATATGTTCTTTCAGCTTGTGTATCTGGATTATTTCACTCAACATTATAGAAGTTGTCTTTTCACCCTACTAATTGATTTCTTTGCTGTGCAGAAGCTTTTTAGTTTGATATAATCCTGTTTGTTGATTCTTACTGCTATTTCTTGTGCAATCGGAGTTCTGTTCAGAAAGTTTTTGCCTACATCTATGACTTTAAGTGTTTTACCTATTGTATCTTCTGGTAGGTTCAATGTTTCTGTTTTATTGTTTAGATCTTTGATTAATTTTGATTTTAGTTTAGCACATGGTGAGAGATATAGGTCTACCTTCAATCTTTTGAAAATAGATAGCCAATTTTCATGGCACCATTGGTTAAATAGGCTATCTTTCCTCCAATGTATGTTTTTGGCACCTTTGTTGAAGATCAAATACCTGAATGTGTCTGGGGATGTTTCTGCATCCTCTATTTGCTTCCATTGATCCACATGTCTGTTTTTGTGCCTTTACATGCCATTTTTAAAGTATTGCTTTGTGGTATAACTTTAAGTTAGGTATTGTAATACCTCCTGCTTTGTTCTTGTTGCCCAAGATTGCTTTTGCTATTCTGGGTCTCTTCCATATAAATTTTAGGATTGTTTTTTCTAGCTCTGTGAAGAATGCTGTTGGCATTTTGATTAGGAAGATTTGTTTTAAGAGAGCAATTTTAAAAGAGTAGCTCTTTCTTCCTTTCATTTATTTGATTTATGCTAATATATTTTTATGAAAAATCCTCAGTTTCCAAGGGCTTATTTTTATTACTACAGGGATAATTTTGTGTCTCAGTGTTTAAAATAACAGTGCAAGATGATTCTCTTTAGTGCTTTTAGTAAAAGAAGGTCATTTTAAGGGGGTATTTTAAAGAACAGAATCAACATCAATGGCTCCTCTTTTTGCTCTTATAGTCATTCCTTAGAAAGAACAGACCAGAAGACAGTGGTTATACTGGCACTTTTCAACAAGCACATCATCACTCAATTAACTAAAGCAATGTTCTAAGATTATTTTTAATCTTTACATGAAGCAGTCTTTACATGAGAGAATGTCTACCATTGCATTAATTGATAGACTACAGAGAGTATGACCATTAAGGCTGTCTTAGTTGCTTTTCTTGTTGCTGAGACAAAATACCTGACACCTAAAGTTGAAGGCAGAAACGTTTATTGTAGCTCACAGTTTGTAGAGATTTCAGTTCATAGTTGGCTGGCTCCAAGGCAGGGTGGTATGGCAGAGGGGCATCACAGAGGAGAAACAATTCATGACAGACAGAAGGCAGCAAAGCAGTGAAGTAGCAAATAGCAAGCAGCAAGTGTCTGCAGCAGCCCTTTCTCTGTCCCTTCTATTGTATCCAAGCTACCCACGCTCAGGACAGGTAGCACTCACACCAGGGAGGGTGAATAATAATACACTCCCAAAACTATGCCAAACCAATCAGTGGACTGATTTAGTAATCACACACTCTAGATCCAGTCTCCTCTGAAAAGCCCCACCTATGATGGTGTGAGGCTTTGGGGGGGCATCTAGACCCAAGCCATAGCAAAGGGCATGTTGAGGACAAGAGTTTCACTTTTTTTAAGTCTGATGCATGGACTTGAATTGTGAATGTTGATTTTAGGGGGCGGGAATGTTACTATTTTTTCCCTGAAAAAAATGAGTTTTTTTATACACAAAGGATATGAAGTGAAAAATCATGCCTGATAAGTAAGGAGTAGTTTCAACGTAGAGTGTGGTTAATAATGACATTTATGGGAACAGCAAAGTAACCAAAGAGCTTTACTTTCAAAAAAAGTCAAATCATTTAAGCTAAATTTTAGAAGAGATGTAGAGGCCCAGCGACTCAGGAAGGTCAGAGAGTTTTGAACTGTGTCTTCATACACACTTTTCCTATCACAGTCTAACTTCACAAGGGTGGTGAAGAGGGACCCTGAGTGGTGGAGATTTCCATTGGAAGGATCCACAGCCCTAATTCAACTCTCGTTTCAGAGAAAAGGTTGCTGAGTGTCAGAGAAATAACCATGTATTCAGAGGCACACAGCTAGTTAAGGGCCAACCCAGAATAGACTTCCTAAATAAAATTTTATTACAATATAATTCCTCAGTCTATTAGAAAGTGTAACTGCCATGTTAAACAAGTAGGACTCATGAGCACAGTCAGAAAACTGCGTCGTTCCTTCTACTGCCATTCAGATCTAATAAAAGGTGAGATTTAACATGCCAACAGTGCTTTCTAAAGAAGTACTGCCTTTGTTTCTCATCTAGCCTTTTTTCACACCTTTGCCCTATTTCAAAAGCTGTGGGTCTGTGATGTCAGCTAAAGGTCAGAATAGCTTCACTTTTGCAAGCTCTAGGAGATGGTCCATCAGTTCCACAGTGTACAACTTTGCCATCCATCACTGTGTCTTTGGCCTTTATAGGAGCTTTGCTGGAACCAGAGAGAAAGAGCCGCTAGGAATATCCTGGTACACAGGCAACCACTGACTTCCTGCACTGCAAGCGTGTAGCGCTGCCTGGTCACAGCTGCCCTAGCTACTCTGCATACACTAAAACTTTTGGGCCTTGTCTCAAAGTCCCTTTCAAGTGAGGGCAATAAGATAGATTATTTTAAACAGGGCAAGTTTGGTTGTGAGGCAGTGTACTCCAGAGAGTCAGAAACCATGCTCTCATGTGGATTATTATGATCTATCTGGCACACAGTAAGTGCTTAATAGGTGAAGGAGTAAACAGAAACTTCCTAACATTAACTTAAGTGGAAAGATACTTATTGAAAGAATGTAAAGGAATTTAAATGAAATGAGTGCTGAAAAGCAATGCCTTCTTTCCCATCCTGGTGTATTGGCTCCATCAACCTCTGCTGATTAATCCCAGGGAGCCCACCTGGCCACGTGCCACAAGGATGCCACGTCAGTGCCTACCACAAATGAAGACAGGTGGAAGCGTGCTTGCGTAGCCCGGACTGGACCAGAATCTGCTTCTTGGGCGATAGTGGGAAATAATGTAAAAGCATCAGGGAAGCCTTTCTTAGTAAATCTTAGACCATTCAGACGATGTGTAGGAATATCATTCACATTGTTAAATTCTACAACCTTCTCTAAAAGATGGTTTTTCAAAGGGAAATACATATTTTTGATTACATGCATAATAATATTACAAAAATAAACAAAGTTTTCTGTTATGTAAATTATTCCACCCTTTTTGATAACTTTACAAACTGAAAACCATCACTGTGTAGTTAGAATTTTTAAGAAAATCATAAGCTTCTGAGTACGAGGTATTCATGAACAAAAATTTTGGAAAATTTCTCCTTAAATGAAGTTCACACCTGCAAATTTTTTCATTTTTTCCCCTCTCTAGCACTGAGAATCAAACCCAGGGCCTCAAACCTGCTTAGGCAAGTGCTCTACCACTGAGCTATGCCCTCTGCCCCACAGATGAAAAAAAATAATAAGCACAGTAGCCTCAAAAAATGTCTCCTACAAGTAGGTAGACAATCTGTATACATAAGATATTACTAAAATATTCAGAAGAAAAATCAAGAAAATCTTTAACAGAAATTAGGCATTAATTGGCACACTTACCTCACTACAGTATGTGTTTTCAGGATATATGCCATGTCCCCAAAACATAAAATTTGTTTTATAACCCTCCAATTGGCATTAATCTATAGTTTAAATTAAGCTGATAAGAATGTAAATGGGAAGTTTGGAATTATTATTATTATTATTGTTTTTTTTGTGGGTACCGGGGGTCGACCTCAGGACCTCGCGCGCCAGCAGGCGCCCGTGCCACTGAGCGATATCACCGGCCCCTTTTTCGTATGTGGGTTCCGGGAGTTGAACTCGGGCCCTCGCGCTTGCCGGGCAGGCGCGTACGCCGCTGAGCCATCTCACTGGCCCCGGAAGCTTGGAATTATTATCAAGGATAAAAATGTTAGTAAATAGAAAATTTGCATTATTTTTATCTTTCTTTTCTCTGAAAATAGACAAAAAGTTAGTAGTCTAAAATGCAGTTCATTTTGTGGAATTGCTTAGACTTAACCATAGCTGGCTAGAAAGGGCACATGATGGACTTCGTACAGGTTCTGCTTGAGTTGCAGTGGCCTGGGTCTTCCAGCCATAATAGTGCTTTGGAATTATCTGGAGAACCTTGTAAAGAATGTAGAAGTCCTGCAGAACTGCAGGCCGATAGAATTATACTCTCTGAGCATAGGCCCTGGCATTACTATTTTTATGAACCTTCCCAGGTAATTCTTATATGAAGCGAGGGTCCACATTATCGACAAGATTAAGCAAACAATTAGCACATTGTTGAATCTTACATTTTAAGACACTTAGGGCCGGTGAGATGGCTCAGCGGCTTAAGCGCCTGCCCGCCCGGCAAGCTCGAGGACCCGAGTTCGACTCCCGGAACCCACATACGAAAAAGGGGCCGGTGATATCGCTCAGCGGCACGGGCACCTGCTGACGCGCGAGGTCCTGAGGTCGACCCCCCGGTACCCACAAAAAAAAAAAAAGACAGTTATTATTAGAGTAGTATATCTGTAATTTGTTTATTCAAAAGTTCATAAAGAATCTATTAGTAGGAGCAGTTTATATATTAAGGACTGTATTATTAGTTGAATATGACTTGGGAGAAACCTGATTAATTAAATCAAATAGATAGTTTTGAATACTTATATGTATTTAAATAATGTACCCAAATAATCCTGTTGTTTTATCTGCTATCTTTCAAACTGAAAATAAATGCTATAATTTGGTCATAAATTTTAATTAAACCTGATGCACATATGCACATATACACATAAATTATCTCTGTAGTATGGAATTACTGAACTGTTTTCCAAATATATCTTGAGTAAGGTAATTTCAATATTTAAATTATTGACAAACAGAGGATCTTTCCATACCCAATATAAGACAAAGTGATTTGCAATTAGAATACCCATTTTCCATGTAAACAATCATTTCAGAAGTTCTTACAAACAGATTGGGCCAGAGATATAGCTCAGCAGCACAAGCGCCTGCCTAGCAAGCACAAGGTCCTGAGTTCAATTCCCAGTACCAAAAAAACAAAACAAAACAAAAACAGGCTTTACTTTTATATAATTTCAATACTTCCTCTGCAATCCTATTTCTAAATTTGGATCTGTTCACTCTATCTAGAAAAAAAATAATGTAGCTATAAACCTCAACTCTGGGCTTACAGATTGTTACCATTTGTAATTAGATAATACTCTAGCAAAAGTTGCTAATACCTAAAATAAGGAGGTAAAAATATTCCCAGGTGATGATAATCACTGAATGGTATCAAGTAAATGTGGTATTTTAAAATTCTCTAAGAGTTTGTTATCTGAAACTAATTAGTCTATTTCTTTTCCTGTCTTTGAATTTCACTTTTACTTTAGCCTTCACTGATCTATTTCATTGAATATACAAGTGAGCATACTGTTTGCAAAGAGCTTTGAAATGCCATATGTCCCTTTGATTTTTCCAAGTATAAAATGTATAAGTCACATGCATGTTATTGTTTTATAATAGTTAAATCAATTTAATAGCCATTGTTGTTCAATTTGTGAAATGAAGCAAGTATTAGAAATGTTTATCTCAATATTATTACCAGATTTTTTTTTTATCAAAAGCGGAATTAATGTTCTCATTTTAATTTTCTGTAGGTGGTTTTTACAGTTAGCTTGAGATAGTCGCTGTCAGTTGTGAATAGAAACTCAAATTCTTTTATTTGATAATTGTGTGATTTTGTATTCCCTAGCTTGTATTTATAGACTGATGTTTCTATTGTTCTTTTTCACGTGTTACTGTTATCTCTGAATATTTGTCTATAAACTGTTAAAAATTATTGTGAGATTCAAATACTTTCTAAAATGATTTAGTGTTATGTTTTAATGCTATTAAGAAGTGTAGTTTACGAGAGATATTTTAAAGTTTTGTCTGCCTAAAACACAACACGGGGCCGGCGAGATGGCTCAGCGGCGTAAGCGCTTGCCTGGCAAGCGCGAGGGCCTGAGTTCGACTCCCAGAACCCACATATGAAAAAAGGGCCGGTGATATCGCTCAGTGGCAGGGGTGCCTGCTGGCGCACGAGGTCCTGAGGTCGACCCCCGGTACCCACAAAAAAAAAAAAAAAAAACACAACACAGGTCTTTATTTTGTAATTGAAAGGAAAATAGGTTATAGAATCTCCTCCTTTTCTCCATTGTGAACCTGGTAAATTGAGTTGGGGGGGGCAGATGGACATGCAGCCACATGTAATGAAGTTTTCCAAAGTATATAACCCAAAACCAAATTCAAAGCAAACGCAATGCCAGATGGGCATTGCTTTGTTCAAGATGGTGTTGCCCATGAATCTGCCGGCCAAATCCTCTTCTGTCTCTGGCTACTGCTTATGGAAAACTGCCAGAAGAAAGGAATTCCAGTGGGAGCAAATTTGAATACGTTCAGCACAGTGTCCAAATTTAAAGCCCTCAACAAAAATATTCATATGCCTAGCCTGCATTATACAAATAATATATTTCCAGCTATTCACCAGGCTTACTACAATCAGTTTTTATTCTAAATTTTACAGTTAATCAGTGGAAACAACCTGCAAGTGATGAAGGTGTGTCCCATTTTGCAGCAATCCAAAGGGGACTACACAGCCTTTATTCTTTACATCTTCTTGGTTTTATTGTCTTCATTCTCAATGTGAAGATTGTTTTATTTTCTTTTAGTTCCAATACTGGTTCACATTAGATTCTTCTTATTAAAAAGAATTATATTTCTTTATGAAACAGTAGTAAAATTGAGCAGACACCATTTGTATATTTGATGATTGTAACTGAGTCAATTCTTAATTGTTTTTCATTCTTTAAACTTCATAAATGCTATTCATAATTAACTTTTTTGCATGAAATTCTCAATGGCTTCAGTTATTAATATTTTATTATTTTGTTTGATTATTGTACAAGTCAGCATAGGCTAGGTTATTCTGCACTGATCCGAACTATCGATAACATAGTATAGCAAAACTCTACTAACTATAACTCTTCCATTGTATCCTAAGGTGATAGGCAAGGGACTTTGCTTATTATGTTCAGTCTGTGATCCATGGTAGTTTATACCTCAGTTCGATTCAGGCTTCCTCACCAAGAAAAAGGAGTAATGAATAAGCCACAAATTATCTAAGCCTTCATTCAGATGTGACACACATTACTTTTCCTCACATCCATTGGTTGAAGCATATCTGTCACGCAGCTATCCCTGACATCAAAGGCGAGGGCAAGGGCAATTCTACCATATGCCAAAAAAAGAGAGATGGGAGTATTTAGTAGACACATTAATTATTATTTTACTCTTTTCTGGACTTCCCTCCATGTTATTTTAAATTTTTAAAGATTTGCTTGAGGTTAAACAGGAACAAAAGACTCTCCATCATTTTGATATGAAAAATATTCTAGGTTAAAGATGTCAAATAACCAGTGGGCATAAAATGGCATGTAATGAACTTAATAAAGTACAAAAAGAAATTTTAACAACCTGAACATAACACTGATACACTCTTATTAGTGTTAAACCATCATAGGTCATCAGTAGACTACCAGTGGTAGTGAACCTGTGGCACGCATGCCGCTGTTGGCTGTTTGTTACCATAGAAAGTTCTAAAAGGCTCACCATCACTGGTCTACCCCTTACAATACAGTATGTAACGGTTTCATAGGAACACATCCCTGTCTCTTGCCTTTAGAAATCTTAGTTAAGACCAGTCCTTGTAGAAAAAATGAATTGAGTGAATATAATACCCAACATATTTTCTGGCTAGTCTATAAATTCAAAGCTAAGCTTTATGGGGGAACTGTCAAAGGAACAATTGCAATGTTTCTTCATTTTTATTCAGCAGAACTGACTCCTTTTGTCTCACTTGGAGTGACATGTTGAGTGATGAGAAACCTGGTAAATCGCCTTGGTCATTTTCTTCTAACAGTTCACTTCAGAGCATCCTTCGTGGTCTGCACTGTTCTCTTAGCCTGATCATTTGCTTGGGGGTGATGCAGAGTGATGGTGACAGGTTAGATGAGTTCCAGCTTCACAGATTTCTTAAACACATCTGAAATATATGCAGATCTATTGTCGTGAATAATCATATCTGGAATTCTGGACATTGAAAATCACTAGCACAGAGCTGCTATTGTGGAGGCAGAGGTATTACAAGGGATTTTAAAGTGGTAGCTGAAACAAGAAAGCTCTTCTCTTTCTTGCAGAATAAATAGAAATTCCTAACCAAGTCTGTTTTACCATTTCCCATAGGAAGGAAAGATACACTTTGTGGATTAAAAGGACTAGTCTTGCATTGGCCGCAGTCTTCTCAGTAACACAGTTAAATACATGCTTTTGATATAATTATTAGTGTATATATCTCACCATTCAAAACTTCCTAGGTGATTTGCATATACTATTCTAGTAATAATATGATGAGCTAAATGATGTTTCTGTTCAATCACTAAAAAGAATTAAGGCTTTGATTAGAAAATGTATTCTAAACTACATATTTTAGAGGTATTAGCATAGTTGAGACTATGAAAGTAATTGGCTTACTGAGCTAGTTATGTGGGAAAATAAAAGATCCAAAATAGTCTTTTATTCATTATGTATCATTGGCCAAGCTTTCTTCTATCTAGGTCATTCTTTCTTTCTACAGTATATGTATTTTTTTTTCATGAGAAAATAGACTGATTCAAATAAGGTATAACTAAATTAAGGACCAGGAACCAAGCTTTTATTGACAGCAAAATCCATGCTTTTATTCCTAGATTAAAAATCCCTCTTATGTACAGTATCTGGTTGCATTAAAGAAGGCGAATCCCATGAAAGAAAGTAATCCCTTTCCTACAATCTGCATTTATTCCTTACTTTCTTTCTATATTGAAAGCATTTCTAGTCCAATTTCATTGTTTTTAAACTGCTAGCAAGTAGAATTAAATCTGAAGTAACTTTTGAATTCTTCTGTGCAATATTAGCTCTTTGGTTAGGCCCAGTATGTCTAGCCAGCATCTGCAGCATAGGTTTTAGGTAGACATTAGCATGATAATAGGGAACGGGTTTACAATTTTAATTTCAATGCCTATTGCAAGGCAAGTTTTATGAATAGTGTTGAAAGATATTTATGACCTGTCAAGTCAATTCACAAAATTCCTATTTTGAAGGGGAAATTAAAAGTCAAGGTGATGGAAAGGTTATATTCATGCATTTGCAGGGGATGAGCCACATAGATAGAATGTCTTTGAAAGCTAATGAGAAAGCTACTCACCAGGCAAGTTGTTCAGGAGCACTGTCAGCAAGTGAAATGCTTGTTGCCTTCAGGGAAATGATTTACAGTGTACGAAAACAGTGAAATCCATAGTGGTTTAGGAGCTGGTTTGTTTGTGACACTTCTCTTTTCCAATTTTTGGCTCTCCTTCCTTCCCTGTGTCCAGCACAAAGTCAACCTTGGCATGTGAAGAACTCTGTGCCCACTTGTCTTCCCATCACATCTGTACGTGGTATGATTTTAAATAGTAGATTGCCATTGGATGCATTCGTAAATAGGCCTGTTTACTTTAGGTTTGTATTTACTCACCATGGAGTTTAACTGACCAACCTTAGGCCAAGTGTGTTTGATGTACTCATAATAAAAAGTGGCTACAATATTTAGAATTGGAAGAAAGTTAATTTTTTTTTCTTTTTGAAAAAAATTACCCCTTCTCTTTTCTTTCACTGTGGTTTTTGGATTGTTGCTGTTTTTCCTTGTCTCCTTCTGTCATGCATATTCTGACCAGGTTTGGCAGACAAATTTATGTCATATTCCTTGTTCTTAAATATTCTAAACCACCTAACTGTGAAACAAAGCAAGTTCAGTTTCTTAGTTTTATTTTTATTATTATTATTATCATTTTTTTCATTTTAAAGAGAAGAAACAAAACAAAACAAAAAAGAACAAAATTTCAAAACAACATAATAGGAGGGTAACAATGGTTAATACATTATGTTAGTTACTCAGGGTACAAGATATCAGCATTCAATTGTCCAAACATTACTGCCATAAACTTGCAAGTTCAGTTTCTTAAAGCTTTTCTTTCTGTAACTAAAACCAGCATCTATACCATAAAAGAGTTGTCTTCATCACAGAGTAGCCGCCTCTGGAAGCATGGATAATTGGTCTGAGGCTGCGAGGGGTAATACACCACCTTAAAAATGAAGAAAGCAAAGGATAATGCTGCTAGAGAAGGGACACAGTGAGTGCCTGACTGCTATCACTTTATATTCTCCAGGTCTTTTAAAATATCCACCTTTGGGATGCATTTTGTAGCTGTTATCACTTGTGCACTTAGGAAAGGTAAAGAAAAAGAATAATAGGGTTTGTAGGCAGGGAGAATGATGTGAGTCTTACAGTGATCCTCAGGATGTGGAGAAGCCTTTAAAGCTATCTGTGCTGCTTTATGGTGAATTGTGCCCTGTGTCAGTTAACATTTCATTTTTTACTCCATTTTTATGCTCTAAGGTACAGGAGATGTTTTAAAAATCACTCTAATGACCTCCTTTGCCCCAGTATCCACCCCATGACTTCTAGCTCCTGGCCAACCCTGTTAGCTTCTTTGCTTTAATCATCACAGTTCTCTTGTTTGAGAAACACAAAATGCATGCTGATATGCTGAGATAGATGCACAGAAAAGCTTTTAAAGCAGCAGTACTGCTTGACCTGCAAATGTGGAACCTAGAGGCATTTCCATTTCTCCTCTGAGTGAAAATATTAATATTGAGGTCAGTTCACAGTTTGCTGTTATTGTAACTATTTTTTGAGAGGTTCTGTTTCAGGTAGTAGTGGGGCACTTTGCTGGAAAGAAACATCTCTTTGTTTATAGTATTGAATTTTATGTGCTCTTATGAAGCACTTCTTCATCTTTTTAAGTATGCCACAGCATCCTCGAAGTGAAACGAATATTTCTAAATGTCTACGGCAAAGAAATAGTACAGTATACTCAAAACACTTTGTGAAAAAAAATGAACAAAATCAATTTTTCATTTCACCTTATTCAGATAAAAATAGTTCAAGTACAATCTAAGTAGTTTTAATAAAAATGAAAGTATCATAGTTCAAGAGATACTAGAAATTAAAGTCAAACCAGGATCATGAGAGTTTTTGCTACAGAAATTTTACTATCTACTCTGTGTTAGTCAAAGCTATTTCTAGGCTTAATTCACTGATGCAGTTATGAGGGGTTTTGTTTCTTTCTTGTTATCAAAACTGGCTATAGCCAAATGAACTACCAAGAAAATAGTGCCCTCTATGAGTGGGAGCTTAGAATGCATCTTAGATCAAGATTCAGTGTACTCTAAGAACAGAAAACCATGTTGATAGGAATGCAAGGCAATTATAATAATATGTTTCATGCAAGGTTTTTCTTTGCTATAAGTATTTTGCTGTTGAGGAAAAACTAAATAAAAGCCAGAAACATGCATTCCTTACCTCTGTCCCTGCTGTTTCATTAAATCATGTTTCATGATGTACTCAGCCTCCTTGGAGAATTATCTCTGCCAGGAGTACTTAAAAACAGAGAAGCCACACTTTCTAGCATGTGTTTCCTAAAACTGTATGTGCAAGTGAGTTTACTGTATAAAATTTAGCTGGGGTGCTTATTAAAAAAGGAAATTCCAAAATCTTACCTCCAGCAATGCTGACTGAATAGGTCTCAGTGGGCACTGAGATTCTCATGTTTTTACCAAGCAGTCCAGAGAACTGTAATACCCTTCAGGCTTGAGAAGTAATGTGTTTCCCTACCTCTCCTGTACCCAGCCAGCACAGATTGGGCCACTGTATGTTGTTGCCGCCATCAGAATGTTGATGTTCTTTCCTCTTTGTGCATGGGAACTCTTCTCTTCTTACCTAGGTCCCATTTCTCTCAGGATTCCCTCTTGTTTGGCTATTCCATGTCAGAAGAAAATAATTTCTTCTGAACAAATGTGTTCTTGGGCTTTTGATATCTGTCTGAGTGAAGTTTCTTCACTTGGTATTTCTGTGTCTTTTACCACCTTTATTAGGACTGTCAGTAGAGCAACACCACGACCATTCTATGCCTCATCTGTGCAGAGGGCTTTCTGTGATCAGCAGACTGTCAAAGACACCACGCCCATATCCAGCTGACACACTGATGAACGCCACAGACATTTGCTATTTGAAATTTCAATACAACTTTTTCTAAATGTGTATGTACAGCAGGGCATTGTGGTGCATGTCTGTAATCCTAGCACTTGGGAGACTGAGGCAGGAGGATCACTGTGCATTCGAGGCCAGCCTGAGCTACATAGCGAGTTCAAGGGCAGCCTGAACTACATAATGAAACCCTGTCTCAAAAAGAAATATGTAGAAAAGAAATATGTACAAAGATCACATTTCTCTGTTGTCTGCTGCATCTGATACGTATTAGCTTTGGTGTCATCATGCTGGTAGTCTCCAAATTCTCAGAAAGTGACCCCTTCGGCCAACATCACAATTTCTCATGTTAAAGGAGGTCCCTGACCTCATAGTCAGGAAGACAACTGCTAGCAAATCCTTTGTTTCTGTCATAACCCACCAGTGCCTTGTGTGTCCCGGTCCAGTCTTTATTAGAATATAAAGTGTTGAAGCTCTGATTTAGGGGATGCATAAGGTTTAGAATAAGGTCGTCTCACTTTTGATGGAAACATTGAAGGCAGTTAACAAAAGCTGTGAGAGATATAAATTAGGCTCCCTAGGATGGAATCTATTTTGATGTAAGTCAGTTAGAAAATCACAGAGAAAAGAAAATCAAGACCTTGCTTCGCTTATTCATTTTTTAAAATAAGTAAGGCAAACTGCTTTGCTTTCTTCAATTTCAGAAAAATCTCCATCTGATATGTGTAGACCTTGGCTTTATTTTGTTGTATGGCTCAGCACCTTTAGGTGCTGTACATATTTTTGTCCCCACCTCTGTGCTTTGTCAAGTAATCAAGAGTGCCCATGAATTCACTTTAATCTTTCTCTTTTCGTGTTTTGTTTTTTAGGTAAGTACTTTCGGTATTCTTCTTCCTTAATGCTGAAAGAAAATGCACCTGCCTGATGTAAAACAAATGGCTTTTAAAAACAAAAACCAAAAGATAAAAAGTAATGTGACCAGTAAAGAACGACACACTACTTTGACACTGGTAAGAATTTTAAGTAGCATTCAAGCTCCCCTCTGTTTTCAAAAGGTGAGGAAGCACAGGACGTTGGGGGAGGGGTGGGGTGAGAGTGTTGCTGTGCTGGGGAAAGAGAAGATTGCAGGGAATGTTCATGAAATATTCATTCACACCTGCTTATTGGTTGGATGAACAGCCTATGGCTCCGAGCTGGCTCACCATTCCTAAGCTGGAAATTATTCACTTAAATGCAGCTTTTAAATATTTCCTGAAAATCTCAAATGGAAACAAAGCTGGGCGATATTAAGGATATATTTTTTATTTGTTTCTAAGAGGGAATGAAAATAGAAAAATAATATTTTTAATATTTAATTGCCATTTGTATAGCTAGGAAGCTGTAAACTTAAATACATCAGTAACATATGATCATGAATATATGTATAAGATTCACCCAGAAAATTTCTTCAAGCTTTTGACAATATGTAAATGTATAGGATCTGGATAAATAAGAGAAATAGCCCTTATCTCAAACTTAAGTTATTCCATTTTTTTGAGTATTATCTCTTTCTCATTTTACATGTACTGCTTCTGTACATAGGAAATAACAAGCAAAATACAATTGTACTTATAATTATGCAATAGTCTTTTTTCTTTATTCACAGACCTTTTCTTATGAATATAGATTTTAAGATTTAAACATGTATGAAAACAATATGTTCACATTGATGCCAGCATAGCTTTTTTAATAATAACACATTAAGCTACATATAAATTAAAATTATCCAATATAAGTGAATAAATATATTATTAGATAAACATTAACATTTAAGATAAACAAATTGCAAAGCTTCAAAGGTTTTAGGGATTGTTTCCAATAACTAAATTATTTTTTCTCACAACTATTAAGCTGAACTCATTGAGTTTCCTGCTCTCCTAATCATCCTTTTGCTTGTCATTCAGTTATTGTCTGCATTCACACCAGACCCCCGTCCTGCACAAAGCATTTCTCAAGTGTCGCAACGCATACTGGCTTATCCTTCCCCTAAAATCATTCTTTTAGAGAGGCCAAGTATTCATGCGCTGGAGCTTCCATAACAAAGCCAAAGACAGCTGATAGAAATTTACTTCCATAGAGTCGTGGAGGCTGGAAGTCTGGTTTCTTCTGCATCCTCTCCTTGGCTCATAGGTGATCATCCTCTGCCAGTACCTCCTTCAGTCTAACCTAATCTCCTTTTCTTATAAGAATACCCATTATATTGGATTAAGGTCCCACCTTAATGACCTTATTCTAATTTAAGTACCTTTTCAAAGACTATGTGAACTCTGTTTCTGTCGAAGGGAGTCTGCATATATGACAGTGGTCCTAAGATTATACTGCCAAATGGCATCACTGCTATCTTTATTTGCATAAGTACACTCTAAGATTTATGCAGTAGAACAGAATCACCTAATAATGCATTTCTCATAATGGATCTTGGTTGTTAAGTGGAGCATAACTGCACAATCATATCCTGCCATGCAGAGGGACAGGACTTCAACATATGAATTCTGGGTACACAATTCAACCCAAATGACTAGTTCATATTACAGTTTCTCACTTAATTGTTGTCTGACCCTTCCATGTATATTAGTCATTTTTCCCCAGGTAGAAAATGTCAATCATGGTTTGTTACCTTCACAGTGCCTAGAAAGTTGGACACATATTATTAAATACTACATATTTGTTGTTTGTAAATATTGGAAATAATAGAAGAAAAGGACCATATGAGGCTCCTTTACTCAATTCTTGCTGACGTCAGCTCCTTTCTTTTCACAGAAAGAATCCAGTAGCAGGGGTCTCAGGTCAAGCGGGGGTCACAGGCACTGTCTGCTGCTTTGCTGAGAGAGCCGTCAGCACTCTCTAAGTACGTTGTCAGAGTGGTCAGTAGGACTATCTGGTGAAAAGAAATGCTGGTCTGTGCAAGTGGGTGCAGGGGTAGAGGGCACTGATCCCAGGCATGACATTATCATAGAAAACAATGGGGGGTTATAGGAAATGATGACCTAATTAAAAGTCATCTGAACAAGAGGCAGGGGAAAATTGTAAACACATTTGTGATCCTGAAGTAGTGGTTTGCATGTTCAGGAACTAAAATTTTAGTTCTAGAAATCATGTTTTATGTTCTGAAATTATGCTTAACTCTCTACTAATAATTCTAATTGTATACACTTTACTATAAATGTAAAATAATTATCTTTTAAAATGTCCAACACTGAAAGAGTCGGTTCAGTTTATATAGCTATCTTCAGTTTTTGTTATATTCTATTTTCCATAGTTTCTAGTGCCAACATTCAAAAGAATTTTGAATGCTTTAAAACAGGATCATCCTAAATTCAAATTACCTAAGTGCTCATTTAATTCAATTGTAAATAGGGTTGGATATGTCCATAGAAAATCCTAAGAAAATTCAAAGTCCGTCAACCTTCAGGATAAGTACGTTGCTGTCTGTTACTAGATGAGTGTCCTGAGGCCAGTTACTAAACCCACATGAGTCTGAGATTCTCTGTCTGCAGAAAGAGAATAAAAAACACCAAGTTTATAGGGTAGTTGCTCATATTAAATTCAGATATGCAAAGCATTTAAGCCTAGTCCTGGCAAAATAGTAGAAGGAAATCAAATTTAATCAGTGCATAAATTAATTCATTTTCTCATTTAAACAATATTTACATATTAATATACACTGTATCCTGATTTCATGCCTCATGTTGGGTAAATGAGAAAAAGAAACACAGGGTCCCAACTTGCAGAGAGAGATGATCATTAACTAGGCGGTCACAGAATGTATGTAAAATATAAACAGCAGGTGATAAAAAGTAAATGTATATTGTACTAGGAGATTTTTGCAACAGCGAGAACTGTATTTTATGGTGGTGTGTGGGAGAGGTCAGGAAATATTTCTTTTAGGATGCTTGATGTGTGTGTATATGTGTGCACACCCATGTGTGTACTAGTGCGTGTGTACAACTATATGTGTGTCCGTATGTGTTCTGATAGCAGCAGTGGTTAGGGTAGTGTGGTGGCTGAGGAGAAGCAGGAGGATGAAATAAATAAATAGATGAGTGTTTGGGGACAGCATTACGAAGTCCTGACATGGGAAACAGTATGGAGAAGTATGGTTTACCTAAAGAAGGTTGTTGCAGGTGTCTCATTGGAGATGAGCTGAAAAAGAGTGCAGGGGCCAACTGAGGCAGAACTTTGTAGACTCCACTAAGCCGTTTGTCTTCTATCCTCAAAATGGTGGAAAGCCAATGGAAGGCGTTAGTGAGTGGGAAGTAATCCCCATACATCTTCCCATTTGAATTTGGAAAGTGTTTATTTTCTCCTCCTATACTTTGGTCCTAAAATAGAAATTCAGAGTGTATGTATTTATAGCAGATATATATATGTTTTTCACCTTATAGATGCATTTTTATTGCGTTATTTTTGAACATATGTTTCCCAAATAACCTGAGATTCTTTAAGATCCCAACATATTCTATGTTCTAAATCAAGGACATTTAAAAAGAAATGTTGATTTAAACATCCAAGTACAGTTGCTAATTTTACACAATTAGCAGAAAAATTTCCTGGTGAGATCTCTATGTTAATTTTATGGAGCACCTGCACAGTCTGGTAATGGGAAAGTCAGACAGTGGGATGGTTGCTCTAATCCACTCAGCCTTCATTCCTAAAGGTGAACCCGGCCGCCTGTTTCAAGAGCACGCTGCATGCGTGTGCGAGTCAGTGCAGGGACTGCCACTCCTCTTGGTCCTTGAACAGCCTGTGAACCAAGTTAACACGAATCTTGGCTTTAATAATGTGAACCTTTTTCTTTGTTTCACTGGCAAGAAACTTTACTCAAACATGGTATGTGAGTTAATGTAACCTCACGCTGCATTTCTTCTTGACACTTTCTCTGTTAAATCTAAAATAATGGATGCTGTAATCAGTAAAGAT
Source organism: Erethizon dorsatum (assembly GCA_028451465.1). NCBI lineage: Eukaryota > Metazoa > Chordata > Mammalia > Rodentia > Erethizontidae > Erethizon > Erethizon dorsatum. Next base: position 99,720,862 of record CM051833.1, on the reverse strand, counting down.
TCATATTAGTTGTGTAGGACATTAGAGAAGTCCATGTGGTACATATGTTTCCACAACAAAGCTCATATTTCAGTATCATGTGACAGAATCTCCTTCTTTCAGTTGAATCTTGTCCCCCCACCTCCCCAGTTTACACAATATAGTTAAGAAACACATTGCATCCAACTCCCAGTGAATTTTCTCCCGTTAATTTTAGACTGTGACATATGCCCTATGGACATAACTATTCACTGAATCTAATGTCTAACCAAGGAGACCTTAGTCATTCTAACTACTTCAAAGACTGTATGTAAAGGATGCAGGGATTTCTAAGTTAGTTTAAATAAATACTCAGTGGTAAAAGGAACATCCATGTGTAGATTTCTATAATTATCTTATTAAAACTGATTGTCCCCCTTTACTCATCCTACCCTTTTTGTTTCGAAGTATGTACAGCTTATCCTACTATTAAATATAGCATCATAGAAAGGTTCTTGTCAGAAGACAAATCTTGATGTAGCTGCCCAGCTTCTTCTTATTTCTTCTCTGCCCTGTCTGGTAGATTCTATGCTGGATGTTGAGCTGAACAAGTCAAACATCTCCAAGTACATTCCACTGGTGGACAAAAAGTGTTCCTGGTGGTATATATTTTGTGTTTAGGAAAAATATCGATCTACTTGATGAAGTTTGGCTTTTATATATGTGGGGACAAAATAGTCATGAAATAATATTACCTTGTACTCTTCCGACTCACAAGATCCCAGGCTCTTCAGAGTTGTGCTGGCATGCTGGGGACACCACCTGGGGAGTCAGAGGACCAGACGCTCATCGTGTGGGCTAAACCAAGATGCACGTCCAGTGTACCCTAAAGACATGCAAGCTAATCTTGCCGAGATGAATCGGTAGAATCCAAAGAAAGTGTTTTGCCAAGTGACACAATATACAGATGACAAGATAGTTAAAAATAAAATAGTTTGGGGGAGGGAGGCTGAAGATAATTTATTTTGGCTAAGTTGTTCTACATTCTCCAAAGAATTTTATTTTATATTTTATTTTATGACTATTTGATTGATGTATTAATCTGATCATCCTAAACAATTTTTGATTACTATGTTATTTGCTTCCTTTACTTAATCTGAACCTCATAGAATAGGTAGGTTCTTTTTTTTTTTTTTTTTTTTGTGGGTACCGGGGGTTGACCTCAGGACCTCGCATGTCGGCAGGCGCCCGTGCCACTGAGCGATATCACCAAGTTCCGGGAGTCGAACTCGGGCCCTCACGCTTACAAGGCAGGCGCTTACGCTGCTGAGCCATCTCACCGGCCCATAGGTAGGTTCTTAAAATTTTGATAGCTTGCAAATACAAGCCAGATAGGTCAGTATTTTTGTTAACAAAATACTAGTGATTTTTGCATTAAATTTTAATTTATTTCTCCATTAATAAAATGTAGAAAGCATAGGGATCTGATATAATCATGAGTGGGAGGGCTTCCTTTTTTCTGAGATCTTATGGAAAAGACCTTATGTTCTACAAAAATCTGTCCACTTTACAAAAAGACAATTAGAAAAAAAGAAACTGGAATACTAAAAAACAAAACAAAACAAAAAAAACTTGGGAAAAAGGCCCACACACACCAATTACCTTTAACTAAACTGAAATAAATCAGAAAAAAATCAGGCAGCTGTATAATTCAGTGGAAATATACAAACAATGAAAAAATATGTAGTTCAGTCTGTATGTTGTTTAGGTTTTTATCATCTTGGATTGTTCTTAGCCGAACTGAACACAGGCAAAAAGATGAAAATACTTTTACCGCCCAGAATGATATGGAAATAATTTTTAAATTACCAAATGACTATTTTACAGTATTCCTTAGTTTTACTATATCAGTGTCAAAAGTTCAGGTGTGTAAGTTTCAAGTTGTGTCCACAAGAAATTTAAAATTTTAAGTTTTTAAATATTTTGTTTTTCTCTGTTATATAAGGCTTTTGTAGTAAGCCTAAATACTGCAGAAATGTAAGGCTTATAAGTGTGTATTTGTCCTCTTCCATCCTCTCTCCCCAGTAATTATTTTCAACTTTTGTATGCATATTGAGATTTTTAGTACTTGTGAATATACATAATTTTTGCTGAAATAGAAATTTACTACATGCTTTCCAACAAAATTTTATACATAAGGTTTCTTTGCTGTTTACATCCATATGTGTTGCTCTGTGAAGTTGTAAAGAGAAAATGCAGTATTGCTCCCTCGAGGAACCCTAGATAATTGAGTGTAAATGTGGAATGGTAAATTTCTGCATTTTTGCTTCAGAAAATGAACATTGTTCTCCTTCCACCTGGAGGACAGCTGCAGTCCTCCATGGTTGCCACATAGCTCGGCAGAGTTCAAGTGCCACGACAGTGGAGTATGGGTTAAGGACCTGTGTGGAGGGACTGATCAAGCGTTAGCAAGAAGAGAGGAGACCGTGATCCCTGGCCCTGCAGTGCTCCAGTTAGTTTCCCCCTTTTCAGGGTAAATGTAAAGAAGGATCTTCTAGTGGGGTAGACAAACCTCTTGGTCTGCAGACTGTGTGTGTTTTTAAATGCCAGTATTTACAGCGTTGGCTGGGGATGGAGTGCCCAGCCCTGGATACCTTAGGGAATCATAGGGAGCTAGGGGCCCTTCTGCCAGGAAGAGGGAGTTTCCAGTCTCAGGAGAAGCAGTGTTTAGGGAAGGCCACTCGGGATGATTGCTGCCAACAATTAGTTTATGCCCAGACAATCTTACCTGAGCTCTCTAGGTCATTTCAGACAATACCACCCAGGGTGTGCTTCTGGTTAAATCATTATTTTGAGGTGGCTTGAACAGTAACAGAGCTGATACCTTGGCATCACCTTGTGGTTTGTTGACCGCTGCTTAATATTCTAACATACTTGGTTTCTGTGATACTTTCCTCCAAGTGATTTAGTATTTGTCTTAGCCTGCTATGTCTTCCACAGAGGCGAGATAATGAAAATGCTCCTACTAATTAACATGATACTTTTTAAATGTTATATAGAAAATTCATTATAATTTTATTAAAAAGGCTTTACAGTAAGATTTTAATTAATCTTCCTATGGATTTTTCATATTTGTATTCATTTCCAGTTCATATCCATGTAACAAACATTTAATCAAAGCATATATATAATTTTGTTCCTTTCACTTATGTTGACGTCTAATCATTTCTCTATGTTAGTGTGACAGAGTTACATTTTCCACATTTATTATCTTTTTAACATTACATTATAAGGCAGCTCTAATTGTTGGAAGGAGTGCCTATACTGACTTGAAGTTGACTTGATTATGTATCAGTTATTGTTCTCAGTTCTATGCCATAGCAAGGTGTCTTCTCCTTGGAACCTATAAAATTGATAGGTGTCTTCACATGGTCTTAAGATACCGGGAAATTGCATATACTGTGTTTTGGAAACATTAAGCATTCTGAGGACTGTGTCCCTAGCTTTGTCAGAGGATTAGAGATCTGCGATTGCTTAAAAACTAGATTGAACTGTGTTAACTTCATTCCATAACTAAAATGGTTGAACAGATTAAATAAGTTAAGTGGGTACCAAATTAGGCGCATAAAGTTAATCAGATTTAGAGTCAAAATCTAATACAGGACTTTGGTATTTCAGTATCATAGGCTCATGTGACCAAGCAAGCTGTTTTAAATTTCTGATTAAAGACTTAAAATTAAAACCTTTGAGGTACATTAGTTTTTCCCTGGGTAATATTAAAATACTAATGCCTGGACCGTATTTGGAGACACTTTGATTCTGTTAAGCTGACAGGACTAGGGTTCAAGCCAAAGTGTAGCAAAGGTTGATCCCAAACCACTGAACTTGAAGCTTCAATGAATCAGACAGGGAAACACTATTGACACTATTAAGATATGGGAAAAAGTTCAGACACTCCCCTCTACATACCTCCATCTTACCTATAGTGAGAATATTTTACCTATTACATAGATATTCCCCAAGTAAATCCTTTAAAAAAGTAATCTAGTTTTTTAAAACACCACTGTTTAACATATTTCTCCTTCAAAATAGGCATCAAACAGTAAAACAGGGGCCTGTGAGATGGTTCAGCGGCATAAGCGCCTGCCTGGCAAGCGTGAGGTCATGAGTTTGACTCCTGGAACCCACATACGAAAAAAGGGCCGGTGATATTGCTCAGTGGCACAGGTGCCTGCTGGCAAGCGTGAGGTCCTGAGGTCGACCCCTGGTACCCACAAAAAAACAAAACAAAACAAAACAAAACAAAAAACAGTAAAACAGTTTACTTTGATAATAGTAAGATGAAAGTTAGAAAGTCCAGTTAGGAGTCATTAGAAAACAGTTTTTATCTTAAAGTGACAAATTAAGGATTGAATATATATTAATTGTGCATTTAATAATGAAGAAAATATACATTATATTAAGATAAATATAAAATTTTTAGCAATCAATTTTACATTTAGTTTTTCTAATTCACCACTTTTTTTTGGTCTCATGCAAGTTGTTTTTTTTACGTTGTCTACAACATGTAAGTTTGGCAAAGAATGCTGCAATTTCCATGAGAAAATTTCATATAAGTGAAAGAAATCAAATTTCATTACAGATCTAGTATTAAAATAGACAGAACCATGTGAGTTAAACATTCTGTATTCTTTTTATGCATTGTCATTTTATTTTAGCAGAGAAGAATTAAGAATGAACTATGTTCAAAAATAGTTATAGATTAACAAAATGCTCATCTGTTTTTTGTTCCCTGGCTTAATCAATTTTATAATTGTTTCCAAAAATGTATTTGCTTTTAGTATGCAGAGCAGTTCAGCAATCATAGGAGATCCTAGGGATCCCAGGCACACAGATCCTAAGAGAGGAACCAAAGCGGATCCTGAGTTCAGGAAACGGGCAAGCGGCACCTGCTTTGTTTCAGTGGTATCATGGCAATGGACAAAATCATTGATTTCTCTCTACACAAAGTTTTTGATACAGTCAAACTTACTAAATCCTTAATAAATGTTTTAGTAGGTAAATGGGTAAGTAAAAGAATGAACGTGCAATCTCATCAATATATAGCACAACTAATATAGAAAGTCTATATCATTTTAAATTGGAATTTTATGAGATATTGTGAGAGAAAGCAAACATTCAAAAGAAAAAAATAAAAAAAGGCAGATCACAAAGTCCAGAGAGTGTAATGACAAGACTCAGATAAACCAGATCAAGTCAAAGGTTCACTTCATCCTAGCTATGGGACTGTAGGCCATGACTTTCCCTCTCTGGGCCTCATTCTCCTCTTCTGGAATATGAAGCTTAGGTATTGCATTCATTTACTCATTGTGTTGGTTATTTTTCTTTTTGCTGGGCAAAACACCAAACACCCACAATTTAAAGGAGGAAAGGTTTATTTTAGCTCACTATTTGTAGAGGTTTTCAGTGTGTAGTCGGCTGGTTACAAGGGAGGTTGGCATGGCAGAGGGGTATGGCAGAGGAGAAACAGTCCATGGCATGGCAGGCAGAAAGCAACATCCTTCCTTCTGCTTTCCCTTTTTATTCCATCCAGGCTACAAGCCTATTGATTAGTGCCACCCACACCCAGAGTGGGTCTTCCCTCTTCAATAAGTTCATCATCCACATCCAGAACCATGGTAAACCAGTCAATGGGCTAATGCAATAGCACATACCCATGCTCCAGGAACACACGCCCATGATCCAGCCACTCCCAAAAGCCCTACCTATGAATGCGTGAGCCTTCGGGGGAACAACTAGATATGAGCCAAAACACTCATTGAGACAGTTTTTTGCTAGATGATTCTTAACTATTAGTGACTTTGCTATTTTAAAAAGAAAACCTGATAAACCTGATAAACAATATTCCTTGTCCTCCTGGTTCTGACAGTTTGGAGTAGAAGGGAAATTTTACCAAGTAACACCATTGAATGTAATTAATATTTTTGTGCTGGCCTTTGGCCATTTTATACCCAGTTCTGTATCTTGTGCTTCATCTCTGTCCTTTCTCTTCTGAAGCCAACTCCTGAGGCTGGAGTTTCTAGGCTTCCTTGTCCATTGATTTTAGGAGGATTCAGCATACTGGAGGCACCAGTGAGCATTCTGAGAGAGGAAGGAAAGAGCTGGATTGTTTCCCTCTTCCTCCTAAGGCAACCTCTCAAATAGGTGCCATGTGTCCTCCAAGACTCCTACCTCAGCCAAGTGACCCCAAGCATTGGAAATGTCAACTGTCCTTTTCTCCTCCAGACCAGGGGAGCTAGTGGCTGCCTATAGTCTCTAGTTTCTGGGTGGCCTCATAGTCCACTCTTTAGCATCTCAATTCTTCCATCACTTGTATGGTGAATTATATCTATAAATCAACCCCTTTTAAATAAATGTTTCTTAGTTGGATACTGTTCAATAAATCTCTGATAAGAATGGTAGAGGGAGACCCCAATTTAGAAGAAGTCAATGAAAGTTCACCTCGGAAGTCAAATTCAGGCTAAAACCTCCATATGGATAACCATATATTAATGCAGAAGGTTAAGAATATTTCAGATCACGTGCAAGGGGAGAGAAAGTGAGGTACAATGGGGAACTAAAGATGTGACTAACTAGAATACGAAGTACAAGAAAGAGAAACGAAGAGTAAAAAATACTAGAGGCCCTACAACCTTTGAAGATTTGGAAGACATTACAGTGAAATGGGAGGAGTATTTGTGTTTTTTGAAGTCAATGTCTGCCTTGTGTAGAATTCCTTGGAAAAGAGTCAGGGAACCATTTAGAAGGCTATTGGAGATGGTGATGTTGGTATGGAGAGAATGATGACACAGAAAATGGAAAAAGATGAAGCAATGTGAGAGGGAGAGTTTGCATGTCTTGGGAATTGACTGGCTCTAGGAGACAGGGTTGGAGAAGGAGCTGCAGTTGTTCTCAGGATTCAAAATAGGGCAACTGGGTGGACTGAACCCAGCAAGAGAAAATACTAGAGGAGAAAGAGTTCCATGGCTGAGCTTGAGGAATGTGTGGGATATCTCCAGGTGAACTTGTCCAGGAGCCAGGTGTACGAGATCTATCTGGAGCTCAGGAGGCAGATCTGAACCAGAGAAATTGATTGGGACCTGTTCATCCACAGATATCCATGGAAGTTCTTTAAGTCAGTAAGCAAGGGTAGAAAAACAGGCCTGTCTGAGTCATGATAGATGCCAACATTTGAGGGGCAGGGTAGAGGAAGAGACTGAAAAATCCAAAGAAGAAAACAGTTAAGAAAAAAACCAAGAAGATTAGGGGAAGAAACCTTTCAGAAAGGAAGGAGTACCCCACAGTTTTGGAAACGTTCACTGGATTTATTGAAAAATAGATTATTTGTTGACTCGGTAAGAGAAATTTCTATATTGGTGGGAGCAGACACCAGACTGAGGTGGGTTGAAGTATAAATATAAAGATAGAACCAATGTGGTGGATAGAAACAAGAGTAAGAAACGAGGCTCAGAGTGAAGAGGAGGTAATAAGAAGCATTATTGTAGTAGGGATTAAGGGAGATTTTTTTTGAATCCTTATAAGAAAGGATTTGGTAAAGAGGAAGAAAAGCTTAAGAATAATGGATGTGGCTGAACTTCTGAGGACAAATGTCTCTGAGATGGTAACGAGAGGTCAAATAGAGATGATGAAGTGTGTGCTGATGAGTTTGTCGCTCTCGTGGCTGGACATCGATCACAGTCCCTCCTAATGGGTACTGCTTTCTTTATGAGTAGGAAAATTAGCTGCTGTGTGGGGGAAGGGGGAATGAAGTGTTTGAAAAGAAAGAAGAGGGCCGGTGAGATAGCTCAGTGGCATATGCGCCTGCTGGCAAGCGCAAGGTCCTGAGTTCGACTCCTGGTACCCACATTAAAAAAAAAAAGAAAGAAGAAAGGACATTTGCTGTGGTCTCTGGGGAAAATAGGGGAGAAAACTGATTAATAGTTGTTAGAATTTTAAAATATAAGCATGGTGCTTGGGTTACAGATGTTTGAGAAGTTTTAGCAGCTCTGCCTTCCAGCTTTTCAATTCCTTCTACCTCTGTAGACCCTGCAGTCACCTTCTGACCACTGGATGGAAACAGTGTGCTCTGTGCTAACCTGCTGACCTGCCCCGTGCAGGTGGACACTGATGGACTGGTAAATTGAGTGAACTTAATGTGAATCAAACCTTCTGTTTAAAGAAAAAAAAAAGAAACCTAAATAACCCATTGCTCAACTTTATGTACAACTACAGGGCAGAGAAAGACTGTAGTGCCACAAAAACCTTAGCAAATTGATGCTTTGCTTTCACACTAAGTGTATTGTTCACAACATACCACCATCTCTTCCAAATCTTTGCTTTAAAAATGCTAATCAGTTGGCACTCGAAGATCATTTACATAGTCAGAATAAAGCTTTTGGCTTAGCATTTTATTTTAAAATAAACCAGAAATTTCATTGCTCTGGATGTAAGTAGAGTACATATAATCAGAAAGCCGGAAAGTAACTGCTAAGTGGCAAATATCACACAGCGACTGAATTCTCCTTGCCAGCTGCCATTTGACAAAGGTATGTGTGTCCTTGAGTAACTAAAATGCTAGATGTTAGTCTCGGTCTACTTTTTAAAAGTCTTGCAACAACATGTTAGTTGAAGTGATTTGAAGAAGTCATTCTATGGAGTTTCCTTGCTGTTTCGTTGTTCAGGTTGAGAATGTGTTTGTGAGAAGTGGGGTAGACCGTGAAACGAGTGCCTTTTTCCTGCTTCTCTCCATCACCATCCAGTGACGTAAGACAGAGTAAACCTAAGCCCAAAGTACATATTTGAAAAGTACTAAAAATAAAAGTCTTCTTTTACCGCCTGTGCCCCAGTCATTTGATGTATTTCTCTGTCCTTTGAAGGAAGTCACAAATGCCATGTGTAAAAGGATTTGTGATAGGTAAGAAAAGGGAGGTAAAAGGGAGTTTAGTGTAAATAATTAATACAAAGGCTTCCAAGTTAAGAAAGCAATGCTTGTGTGCAGTGAAGTCAAGATTGCATCAGATGGGGTAGATTTTTAAATTGATTTCTTACTTTTGATTAGACTTGGGGAGGAAATTGCGTAAGCTTAGTATGAAAGATGACTGTGGAAAATTGCTGACACAAGATTTCCCTGGGTCTGAATCTTTCTGGGTAATGAATTTAGATTTGGAGTGACCCATTTGCTGTCCAGAAGCAACAGGAAGACTAATAATAATTTCACAAGAAAACAGGAGGAAATCCAGCAATAGGTGCAAAGCAGGACTATTTTAGATAAACCGGGAACATCCAGGTCCTAGTGAAAGCTCCAGGATGAAGAAGCACTAACTCCTCACACTTCTGCATGAACTCCAGGGAAAGTCAAGAGTTAGACGTCTTGGTGCATCAGAAGCATTGCTTTTCCATCAGTAATTTTCATATTTGTAGATTTGAGGTCAGGAGGCAACTCGCGGGTGGAGGTGGTGAGCTGTGACAGGCACACCGAGGGAAAGGCTTCTTATTGCTGATATAGCCAATCTATAATCTTTTCTCTTCTTTTTTCTGCGTTCATTTAGGAAAAAAGCACAACTGAGAGCCACCACTATAAATTTTTGAATTGTGGCTGCATTCACCTCTGCTGTGAATTTTAATGCATTATTGAGATGATACTGGAAACAATTCCTTCATGTATTGAAAATGCTAGAACTTCATTTCCAACTCAGCCCACATTTCCTTGCTCCCTAACTAGTAGAGTGACACCTGGGGAGAGGCAGGTAGGAGCGCGGAGCCAAGGGCACAGACAAAGGGCCATAGAGAAGGGAAGTCGGGCAAACCGCATCAGCCTGGCTGAGGAGTGCCTGGGCACGGCACAGAAATTCCTGCCTCAAGTGGCAACCAGAGAGTCTCCCCAAAGTTCGTTGTCCAAAACTTTGTAAAAAGTTAGAGAAGTTTCCACCTTACTTTACAGACTGGCTTATTCTTTACTAACTCAAAATCGCTCAGTCAGCCTGCCTTGAGTAAGGAAAATACCAATGTATTGTGCCCCTCTGCCCCCGCCTACTGGCCTCTTGCTCCGTTTTGTCAGTTTAGAGTAGTTATACTGAGAGAACAAACCACCTTGATATTTTGTCGGCTACAACCACCGTTTTCATTCCTGCTCTCGTTATATTTCCTTGGCTGATGATCCACACTTCTGTGTTCTTTAAAAACCTTTTCATTCTGCAGCCACGGTTAGAGGAGGAGCCCATGCGGAGATGAGCCCCTGCTGAGTAGGGAGAAGGCAAAGCCACACAATGGCTTTAAAGCCTCTGCTCAGAAATGCCAATCTCTCTTCCACTCACAGGCCATTGACTAAAGCAAATCACTCCATGGCCAAGCTGGATGTCAGGGCTGGAGACTCAGAAAACGCTTACATAGTTTGGTGATAATCCAGTCTATCACTTTCTTCCAAATTAATTTTAAAGAGTAAAGATTTCAACGTGCATTTTATGTACTGGCTCTAATGCTCTTTCTCATTTTACCTCCTCATTCTGACAAATTACTACTTATTTTCTTCTTGTCTATATTTATCAACTCACTCCTCTGTGTAGTAGTACTTTCTAATACTGTACTGCGTTTGGTCTGTTTGTCTCTGTCACTCAACTATGGAACTATGTTCCTGCTGACAACAGGAACAACATGATAGTCATCTGTGTGGTTGGCACAAAACAGATGCCCTTGTAGGCATTTATTGATTATTAATGCATAAAGTGAGGGAGGGGGAGTGTTTGCTTTGCTTTTTCTGCATTTATACCTTACTCCATCCCAAAAAGCAATCTTACAAAAGAAGTAGAAATCACAATGAGAGCTTGAAGAATGACCTGAAGTTTTCTAAATGGAAAAGTGTGGGCAAGCAAATCCAGGGAAGAAGAAGCTGGTAGGTTCAGTTATAGTCTTGTAAGTGAAGGTAGAATTCATGAACTTTTAACTGTGAACACGAGTTCACATGACATCGAGCCTGGCCACTGGCAAGCCGGCCCATCCTCACAGCGCTGGAGAACTGAGGAGATAAACTGCCAGTGTGATGTCCACAGCTTGATAAATCTGATCTTTATTAGGTTCTCCCAAAAACAAATCTTCAGTCCGCCTGCACAGGTGAGCCCAAGTCACTAAAGGAACATGTAAAGCAATAACTATTTTTCGTTTCTAATGTGACATTCTGTTGATGGCATACTCAATTAATATCTGCCCCATCCAAAAGTTTAAAGCATGAATATCTGATATTGGCTCTGGAAGGTATACAGATTTTACTTTACTATTTTTTAAAACATGTGAATAGAAGAGAAAAGAGGGAGAGGGTTTAACTAGAACACAGCAGAACGTACAAATGATCTAATGGAATTTGAACCTGCTTAAATAATGCTTGTTGAACAATATCTTTGGGGGATATTGCTACTCTTTTAATATTTTTAGGAGTCCCCCTCTGAACTTGTGATCCTCCTCAGTCTCCCAAAGTGATGGAATTATAGGCATGTACAGCTATGCCCAGTTGAGAATGTCTTCATATGCATAGTAGAAGTAGCCTATGATGAAAATTTTTAAAAATGGGCTCCCAATGTCATCAGTCCTAGTAATATTTGCTCATTTATTCATTCAGCAAACAATCACTACTTATTCTTTGAGTAAATCATTTAGCAAACACTCATGTCAATTTACATACTATATGTATGTATATATATATATATATATATATATATATTTAAACAATCACTTGTGTTACTTTATAAGTAACTTACTTAGTGATTACTTAAAATTAATATAAATAAAATAATCTATAATACATAGTATATAATATTTTATATATAAAAGATTATATATTATATAATGCATAGCACAATGACAAAATTAAAATTTTTGGAGCTATTTTCCATTGAAAATCTCTATATTATGCTCCTAAGCAAATGTTTTTGTTATATTAGAAACCAAAACTTGTGAACTGCTCTAGATCAGTTATTTAGTTATTAAGCCTTCTGACTTTAAACTGAGTACTTGGTCAACACTCAGCTATTTATGAACATGGGGGTAAAGGTACCAGTGACAAAAGATTGCTTTAAAATCACTGCTATGCAAATATTATTATTTATTAGTATTTCTAACCATTGAAAATAAATTATATTTGAGGCATAAGGAGTTATTGTATTTGTCCAAAATGATTTATGTCCTCTTTCACACACACAGATGTATATATATATATATGTGCATGTGTGTGTGCATATATATATATATATATAGAGAGAGAGAGAGAGAGAGAGAGAGTGTAACATATATATGGAGCATGACATAATTCCCGACTATGAAATTTCCTCTAATGAATCTGTAGCATTAAGACTAACTTGAGGGCCGGTGAGACGGCTCAGCAACATAAGCGCCTGCCTGGCAAGCGCGAGGGCCCAAGTTTGACTCCCAGAACCCACATATGAAAAAAGGGCCGGTGATATCGTTCAGTGGCACGGGTGCCTGCTGACGCGTGAGGTCCTGAGGTCGACCCCCGGTACCCACAAAAAAAAAAAAAAAAAAGACTAGCTTGAATCTATGCCTGCAGGTTGCTTAAAAATACTACTTGCAAGGTTATCATTTTTCCAGTGTGCTAATTTGTCTGCATGTTGTCAAAAAATTTTGACACCATCAATTGGTAATATCAAGGTCATGTGGAAAGCCTTCTTAAATTCTCAATAAATGATTGATTTTCTTTACAACTACAGGATCTGTGTACTCAGGCATCTTAGTCTGTGTGGGGTCAATTTAATGATGTATCAAGGCTGGAGACAGAGAAATCAGAAACTTCAGACTTGCAACCATAAACCAGATTAACAAAACATGTCAATACCATTGGGAAAGTATTTCCTGGCATAAACTCAATATATGTTTCATGAGTGCATGAAAAATGTGCTATTAAGTAATACTTCCGTCACTAAAATTGATTATATGTATTGATTTTGGTTTCAGTGCATGTCTGCATTGGTAAATGAACACATTTTTTCATAATATGGCAAACAATTGTTCATACATAACAAATGAGGTAATTCCAGTGTGACTGGAATTGAAGTTAAGTGCTTTGTAAAGAATTGAAAATAGTGGCTAGAAATGGCAGGCGAATTTTGGGAAGACCAGGATACGCTCTAGCTGAAGTGTTAACATTTCGAGAATTTGACCAAGTGATGACAAGTTTACTCTTTCCCCAATTCACTTTCATTTGAACTGTCTTCAGGTTCAATGCTCATAGAAGCCAGGAGGAAATGTATCCAATGGAGGTAATTTCACGGGGTTTGTCAAACTGACTGGAGACCCTTACCCTTTCTAAAGGAGGTAATCCACACTCTTCATTTTTGTGAATTTTCAAAAGAAGCCCCAGTTTCAACTTTTATGTAGTATTTTTTCTGTGTTCTAAATGAAAAAGTTAACAGTTTGTTGGGTAACTTAGGTCTGGGGTTTATATGTGATCCAAGGATCGATTCACCTGCTCCGTTACACACTTCCTTCATGCCATAGGACTGTCTTTTGTTTCTCTTCCATGTTAACAACATACTCGAGCTTATGCACACCTGTGATTACTGTGCTTTGCAGGTGGTTTGTCTCCCAAGGGTTCATGGGTTGGAAGCTGGGCTGTGTAAGAGGTAGTGGATGCCAGAAGACGAGCCTAGAGGTGATTAAGTCACAGGGGTGCCGCCTTTTGAGTGAATTAATGCTGATCTCTCAGTGAGTTAGTTCTCGTAAGAGTGGGTCGTTATAAAAGATAAGACTGTCCCTTCTTCACCTTCTGGCTTCCTGTCTCACTGTGATTGGTCTTGCACACACTTCTGCCATTGTGATTCTATTCATCATAACGTGCTTACCAGAGCTGAGCAGATGCTGTTATCTTACCCTTGAACTGCCCAAACTGTGAGCTAAATAAATGTATTTTCTCTATAAACTATGTAGCTTTGGGTATTTTGTTACAGCAATGGAAAATGGACCAATACAATGAATGGGTCTCAAAGTCTGGTTTGTATCTGATAGGGTGGATTTGATCAGTGCGCACTGTATACATATGTGCAAATATCACACTGAACCCTATTAATGCTTGCATTAATACATGTTAATCAAAATAAAATGTAATAAGAAAAGATAAACCCCCAGGGAGTCTCTTATTCTTCTGGATATGCTCTAAAGATAAGCAATGTAAAGCTAAAAGAAATTTACCCTTTTTCTGTTATGAACTCCTAAGCAGTATGGTAACTGGTTAAAATCATATTTTCGTGTAAGGAGAGTAACATTAAAAGAAGGCACTAGAGGATGAATTTAGGTACTTTCTTACTTGATCTCAACTAGTTCAGTCTTGGTAACTTATTGCAGAACACTGCAGTCTCAGCATTGCCCTATGATACCAGCTAAGTAAAGGTGTACATTTTCTCATTTCTGTATTTTTCTCTTACTCTCCAGATTAAATTCAATAGTTTTTTTTCCTTGTTGCCTGTTTTCTATCACCTTTTTGTCTGAAAGGCCAAAAGAAAGGAAAAGGATACTTCTCAGTTGAGTAGGCTTATTGCTTATAATAGATGAGGACAAAAACATAAGCCAGGGTTAAATGCCAAGTGTATCCACTCTGCCAACAGACATTTGTGGTTTAAAAAGCACACTTCGTTGAATAATTTAGAATATGCTTGCACCATCTGTTCTCTCGTGGATTAGCATTGTCCATGATAGCAAAATAATCACATGTTAAATAAATTCTAGTTATTACACTCTATTATTTGTAATAGCAATATAATAAATATAATAGCAATGACATTGGTAATTCAGATGACCTAGACTTTTATTCTCTATGTTTGGAGGAGAACAACTGAGTAAATGTTTTTTCCTAAATGGAATATGCAGTTCAGGAATTTTTCTTTTTTTTTTTTTTTTGTGGGTACCAGGGGTCGACCTCAGGACCTCGTGCGCCAGCAGGCGCCCATGCCACTGAACGTTATCCCTGGCCCTTTTTTCGTAAGTGGGATCCAGGAGTCCAACTCGGGCCCTCATGCTTGCCAGGCAGGTGCTTACGCCGCTGAGCTATCTCACCGGCCCAAATTTTTCCATTTTTTAAAGGAAATAAAAAATAAATTACCAATGCTTTCCATCTCTGAAGGTCACATGAAAAGCTTTAGGTATAATATTGGCCTTCTTTGCTTATTCTTTGTGTCAGTCCATAAGAGAAAATGATCAGATTGTCATATTCATATTGTAGAAACTATGCAATTGATTTTGTTTTAGGGGTTCTGACATTTGCTTTGAATGATACAGTGCAAAAGTCTCTATCAGTTTCCTTGAGGGTGGATTTTGATTTTGCTTTCCCTGAGCTTCTATAACATTTGAGTTTGAGCTGTGCACTATACACTGTTTCACATTCGCTGAAAATTTATTCATGTATTTTAGGCTTTTCTTCTCAAAAATATTGTAAATTTTGAGGGTAAGGACATTTCATCCTCCTTTTGTCTCTCTGCGGGGTTTTTATATGGGCAAAATCATGATTAATGATTGATTTTTAATGATGTAAAACAGCAGGAAAAATAAATGTTTCTTATGATAGCACATACTGAAAATCATAATGGTCAATGGCTCCTTCACCTCACGCCTAGGTCAGTTGTGTTACTCATCTGCCCTAACCTTGAGCTGTTCAGGTGAGAACTTCTGTGGCAAGAGGGCATGCGTGCAAGGCCCCTCAGGGACATTTTTAAAGTTCTTCAAACAAGCACCCAGCTCTTAATGACCTTCTTCTGTCAGTAACCTTTCAGTGTCACTGAATGTACTGTATTTTCTCATTAAAATCACATCCTTCTTTATCTCCTAAAAGAGGAAGAACTATAGTAGGCATCATTATTTGTAAAACTTCTTCATTAAATCACCCCTGTCTTCTCATCCCCAGGTAAAATGGTATCTCCTATTTAAACATTTATACTCTGTCACATTTTATTCTTCTCTGAACTTTCCCTGAGTGTCACTCTTCCCACTGAGTGTGGGCTCTGTATAACCAAGGTGTTTATAACAGGAGAAACAGCTCAAAGAGCCTAATGTTACAATTTGACCTTCTTGCTTTTGTATTAAGCTGTGAATTTGGTCATTTGCCACTAACTTGTCTGCGATGTATGTTTGATGTTGGCAAAGAACATTTTTTCCCCTCAATATGTGTCTGTTATTTGATGTTCCCCACAAGTTGCATTGCTTTGGTCCCAACTAAATTGGTTTTTCATATTACCCAGTCAATTTGATATCTGCCTTCAAAGACACTGCCTTTCATTTGTTTCACTTCTTTCACACTGAGCTTTGAGTCTCTTTAACAAAATTTCTGGTCTCACAGTCCATTGTTATTATTTGTGTTTCCTAATTTCCACAAGATTAGTCATAATCTTACTGTCAGTTCTCTGATAAATCAGGAAAACACCATGGCAATTGTACATTTTATTTTGTGAAGTATTTTTTAAAAATCTCTTGTATTACTGTAGACATAGTAAATATGTAGGTGGATAAAAGTACAGTTAGTATTGCTTGTTACCAGTTGAACAACATAGATGCAGAATACCAAATAAAGATTAAATATGTGCCTGGATGTTGATTATTCATTCAGTCAATCAAATATGCAAGAACATGGATTTGAATGAGACAGCGAACATAATAAAATACAAAGTCAGGATCCACAATTATTTATGTCTACTAATAAAATTAACTGTGCATTTGAGTTCATAATTAATCTGAATTGAATGATGGAGGCCTAAGGCCAATGGTATATGAATTAAGAATATGTGGAGGATTCTGCCTTTAAGCTCTTTCATGGGTGTATGGTGAACAGAAAAATGAAGCTGACTGTCTCTCTCTGCTCGGCAATAGTCATATCGTACCTGGATGTGGGATTAATTTCAGGTACCCCACTTTAAGAGAAACCAAGTGGAGTCTTTCCAGCAGCATGTTGCCTGGATGGTGAGGCATCTGGAAATCATGACATGTTAGTAACAATCAGGAGAATGGAGGCTACATAATCTGGGAAAGCAGGAGGATGAAATGCTTCAGTTAGATGATCAGGGAACTTTCATATTCCTAACTATGTAGGCTTACTTTAGTTACTCTAGGTCTCAGATCAAGGAGTAGCACTTTTAAGGAGGTGAAATTTAGTTTGGTATAAAGAACTTTTTAAAGCCAAGCATGGTGGCACAGAGCTGTAATCCCAGTTCTCAGGAGGCTGAGGCAGGAGGATCACTGCAAGTTCAAGGCTAGCTTGGGCTACACAGTGAGTTCAAGGCCAGCCTGAACTACAGAGCAAGACCCTGTCTCAAGAAAGAGAGAACTTTTTAAATATTTTTGGATTTCTAAAAGATGTGCTTGCTGTCCCATGAAGCAGATTGTTCCTGGTACCAGGACAGATTTATTTCTCCTCAGGGAGTCTTTACCCAGTAGGGGAAGGCTATATTTCTAATCACTTCCAATAGACCTTTTAACTAGGAGAGCCTCTTACACGCAAAGTTCTTAGCATAGTGCTTGATGGCACCAAGTAAATGCTCAGTAGACATTTTATCTGTACTCACTGCTGTAGTGACTAGTCCATGAAATTGTAATGTTACTTGTCCGAGGAGAATAAGAAAAGATGTTTAAAAGTTTTTAAAGCTGTTTAAAATTTTAGCACCAGCTTCTTTTTTTTTAATTCTAAAGAGAAAAAAGCAATAAAAACAATGATGCAGAATTTCAAAACAAGGTAATAGGAAATTAACAATGGTTGATATATTGTGTATTGTTATCTTCAAAGTAGTTGCTCAGATTACAAGATATAGGCATGCAAATTTGATCAGACAATGTAAGCACAGTTCTTTTCAATGAACTAAAAGAAATTAGTATATAATTATCTTAGCTGTCTTGTGTGCATATATATATATATTTTTTTTCTTTTCCCTTCCTTCTTTTCTCCTTTCCTCCATCCCAGTTGTTCTTTCCTTTTGAGCAGTTTCTTTCTCTTTCACAATATCTACTGTAGATTTTGGATCTTATTTACTCTTTCAGTTTCTTATATGAGGGAGACAATATGATGTTTACACACGTGAGCTTGATTTATTTCACTTATGAATATGGTCTCTAATTGCATCCATTTACCTATAAAAGCCTCAAGTTTATCCTTCTTTATAGCTGAGTAGTACTCCATTATGTAAAAATACCACATCTCTTTTATCCATTCCTCAGTTGATGGGCATTTGGATTGTTTCCAAGATTTAGTTATTACAAATTGTAGCACCAGCTTCTGTTGCTAAATAATTAAAGTAGCTAATAAGATCTTAATGCTAATTACCACTGATTTAATTTATGTTTTCTATAATTGCCTTTACATTCTATTAGTTAGAATTGGGATTCAACCATCAAGTTCAGCAGGCAAATTCTGTCTAGTGGCTGCTAAATCATAGTTGTTTATATGAAATTATCTAATGACTAACATAGAAGTAGTCCATCAACAAAGGAGTGAATCACAGCAGGAAAAAAGTGGCTCTCTTGCATTAATTAATAGGGATGTTTCAGTTTGACTTGTAAAACCTTAATCGTGGTTAAGTTATAGGTCATGTTAATTTGATTAGGTTATTTTTTCCTTAGGTAACAGATTTGCTCTCTTAGCATTGCAACTAATATCTGAACATACACTCTCCTATTTACTTAACAAATAGTGCACCAACCACTTCCCATGCTTGCATCTGGTTTCTGACCTCTAGATAGTTTTCTTGTCCCTGTGTCCCTTTCTGAGTCATTCATCACTAGAAGCCCAGCCTCTTAGGTCATCCACCCCTGAGATACAAATCCTTTCTTACCTCTGTGCCTGACTCCTTGTGCCCATTTCCATTTTTCTCCATATCAAGTTTCATCTGTCTTAAATATTTTACCTACTGATACGTCCATCTGCCTATCTCTACTGAAATGTCAGTTCCACGAAGGCAGGAATATGTGTCTGTTTTGTTTGCTACTGGTTGAATTCCCACCTCGCAAAATAGTAACTTGATAAATATTTGTTGAATGAGTGAATAAAGCTTAAGTATCATGGAAACCAATGCTGGAAAAATGCAACCTCTCTCCCCTGGTTGAGTAAGCCTTTTATGGCAGTGCAGGGTAGTCAAAGTCACTTGACTCTGAAAACAACATGCTCATTTATGGCCTCTCCTTCTATTACAAATAACTGAGAAATTGTATTAATGAACTTAGCAATACATAAGTATTTTAGCAATGATAAGGATATTTCACAGCTATAAGGATTTGAATGCAGGAAGATAATTTTTTGGGGGGAGGTACCAGATATCGAACTCAGGACTTCACGTTTGCCAGGCAGGTGCTGTGCCACCAAGCTATATCCCTGGCCCTAGGAAGATAATTTTTGTAGTGTCTAAATCAAAAAATAATCTAAGTTGATATTTACCTACCTAATATCCATGGGATCATTCCCTGACATTTTGTCTTTTCTCTAGATGTACTCAATCAGATTTAGCCATGAATTTCCCTTTTTTTTTTTTTTTGAGTCATCGATACAGACCCTAGAAGAATTGAGTACAGATATAGATTTGGAAAAGCAGTAATGAGTAAGACTCAGGCTTTGCCTTTGAGCTACTTCAGTCAAGTAGCTGAGTCAACCTTGTAAATGTGCAGTTTCAGAGTCAAATGATAACCAGATAATTTATAATTCATACAATGATGCTTTTGAGAGTAAAAGTAGCACTAGCTAATAACCTTTCAGCACAATAGCTGTAAACTATTCAGGCAAGCTGATGAGTTGGATCCCCCATCTTGAATGATCAGTGAAGACAAAATATGGGTTAAAGTCTTTTTTGTGACAAATATTTACTGAACACCTACTATGTGCAAAGAAATATACTATATGGTACTATGTATAGAGAAATTATTGGGGACTATGGAGAATTCAAAGATATATAAGCCATGAGTCTGCCCACCTTGCTGTTTATAGTCCATTCTAGAAAAGAGAACATTAAAAATATGACATATGGCAGTGTAGGCTGAGTGTAAGCTTGATGTGATATTAGCTAACCACAAATAAGATCGCTGATGCTGTACCACTTTTATTTCTGTCTCTATTGTCAATTAAAGTTAATTCTGACATGCTGTGTGAATTGGACATTAAATGATTTTTTTTTCCTAGATAAGAATTGTCTCATCTACTTCTCGTATGTATGTAAACTACATGCTCAACTAATGCTGACAACCTAGCTAAGTACAAGACAGACTGACAGATTTTTTAAAGTGATCTGGCAACTAAGTACAGAGCAGTATTTGCTGAAGATACCTCCTCTGTGCTCAACCAGCTCCTTGATAGAGTAGGAACTTACAGCATGATTATTTTTCACCTTGTGATTTTATGATATGAGACATTTGGTTATTTGGATATGAGCTTAAAGTGTTTTAATTCTTTCCGTGGCTCCCACTGTCAGAAATTCTTTTGTAAGTGAACATTGGCAAAATTTCACATCTTGGGGACTAGATTGTGCTTTTTATATATAAAAGTGTGGGAAGTAGGATAGGACATCTGTTGAAGAAGTCGTGTTGTCAAAGCCTGTCGGGCACATTAAACACATTTGTTTCCATTTCCATACATTCTAAAGCAAAACTCACTCCATTTAACAGTCAAACAGCTGATAAAGAGCTTGGAGGCCTGGATTGTGTGGGCCTACTTGAAACTTCAATGAATGAGCATCATTTTATTCAGTTGACTTTATTGCTACTTTAAGTTCAGCCTAAACTTTGGATTTATAATAGTTTGTTGAAATAGAATTGTTATCCTGTGGGCTTCTGTTGGATGTGAGAATAGAAACCAACATAATTTCTTGTCCCTGTTAAATAGTACTGGCACCAGGCCCATCTTCCCACCCCTGTTTAATAAAACTGAGAACAAACAAACCTTACTTAACTACTTGCTTCATGAACTTCCTCTTCCAAGACTTTTAGACTTTGTCCAAGGGGTCTGCTCCCTTACTGCGGTAGTTTAATAAATTTAACTTCATGTGATCAACGCCTTCCTGCTGAACTCTGAAGGAATTGATGGTTAACAGATAAAGTAAGGTCTTGAAAGAAATTGCTCTCAAGGCAGATTTCATTACAAGGAGAATAAAACTTTTTACATATAACAACCTACTCACCCCAAACTTGCCTTCTTGTAAAAACATCCATGACTTAATCTTGTTGTCCCTGTTATAAAATTGGGTTAGACCTGCTAACTCTCTGATTTAGAGGTCCTTATGTTCTTCAATTCTAAAAAGCATACAATTCAGTCTCGATGGTTTTCAAAACTAAGAGATTGTGTTGTTAATAAAATTCCAAAGATACTATAAATATACCATATACTGGAATGTTAAAATCTCTTACCAGAATGGAACATTTTTAATTAGTGAAGATTTTTGTGTGCACATATATTTTTAATTCTTTGGGGAAATATACTGGAAATTTTTCAGCATTGTCATTTTAATGTATTCATGATGTTCACATTGATTTGATAGTCATAATTTATTTAATCATTTGGACAGTAAGGAAATTTAAATCTTTTTACTATTTTGGAACACACTATGACAACCTTTATAGTCATTAAATCTTTATCTGTGCTTATAGTGCTGTATTTACTTCTGATAACAGCCACTGTGTACAAGACTGTGTGAAGTGTGATTTCAGAATTTATGAAGTGGGTTATCACAAAATCCTAATTCATGAGTATAAGTAGCTGGCTTGTTACAGGATAAGATTCATTAACTAATAAATTTTGAATCTGTTAATGTATTGCCAAAACCTACACCGTGATACTGTGCTTATTTAAATGGTTGAATAACTACTTTGATAATTGTTATTTATGAAACAGAAACTGTCAGCCCAAGCAAACACATCTTCCTTGCCTGCAGTTAAAATCCATATACATCCCTTTCTCCCTGGAAAAGGTTGTTCCCATGTTCCAGTGGGTACTCTTTGCAAAACAGTTTTGCTTTGATAGCACATGTGGAGTAGCTCCACTACTTAAGATGTATCTTAATAATTAATAGTTATAATTATTGTTTGGGGAAGAAGGTCTTGGAATGGAGTTAAGCAAAGAGTTTAGCAGGCCTTTGGACCTTGTGCATTTTATAACTTCAATTATCTTATTTAATAAGGAAGGTGCTAGAATTATAAAGTAATGTAAGGCAGAACTTTTGCTTCCAAGAAACTATAGTGGCACAGGGAAGAGCTACACGTGTGTGAACAGCCATGAAACTGGGCAAGAGTCACAGGAAGATAGAAAATAGATGAGAAACATCTAAGTAAAACAGAAATGGAGGATGTTTCCCAGAAGATGACACTTAAAAGTGTTAACCCGCCGGAGAGGGGAGAGAAAAGTGCTCTGGTGAGAGGGCTCACTGTCTGTGAAGGCCTCTTGGTGTGAGAGAGGAGGGGCACAGGAAGGTCACTGCAGGTGTCAGCTAGGGGCAGATGGAGGAGGGAGAACATGGTCATATCAAAAATCTCTGCCGGATTTAAGGATTTAGATTTTGAACACTATCACCAAAGTCATTGAATAATTCTAAGCAAGAGTCTCATTTTAAAATGCCCATGGCAGTCAAGGGAGAATCGACTTGAGGAAGAAAAACTGGAAATGTTAACTCTAGGCAAAATATGAAAAAGAAAACAAAAGATAATTAGGAAAACTATTACAGAAAATATTATGAGTAGAGACAGAAAACACATAGTCTTGTCTCTGGGACCAGGTTAACTGGTTCCTAACTCTGATCCACCAGTTAACATTCAGTGTGAGCTGAAGTATGTATCTTAATCTCGTACATTGCTCGTCATCTGAAAAAGGAGTATAGCAAGAGTGTCCAACTCACAAGAATTTGCGAGACTTTCATGAGTTAATTCCTGCCAACAACAGTGCCCAGTACACAGAAAGCATGTGATCAGTGTTATCTATCATTATTGTTAATATTTATGTCTGTAAAACTTGTGGCCTGATAAACACTGACGGTCAGATCACTAATGAATGAATGGTTGGCTGAATGGTCATAGTGCCAGAGAATACAGGGAGAAATGTGTGCTGGGAGGACAAGGGGAAAGAATTGATCTGAATTACCTTATAAATGTTTGAACAAGGTACCTGTGGGAGTTCCAAGTGGTATATTTTCATCAGTGGATGATAGTAACACCAGAAAGATGTGTGGATAAAAATCTAGAAGTTTTTCGGCACACAGGGGATATTTAAAGCCTCTGACTGGAGGCATTGACCAAGAATTGTGGAGGACAAAATGAAGAACACCTACAGAAGTGGAGGCAAGGTTGAACCCGAGCAGCATTGCTAACCAGGCAGGGAAGGAGAGAGGAAGAGAGCACAAAGTCTGGGGAGGGAAGGAATACCAATTCACAAGCCAGGAGAAATGTGTCAGTAGATACTTCCGCCCTGTTATGGTCACAAACAAACGATGCCTGCATGTGCTAAATGTTCCCCTGTTCCTCCAGGGACAGGGGCTCATTAACTCAGAAGTAAAGCATCTGCCTAGCCTAGGCAAGACCCTGGGTTCAATCCTCAGCACCACAAAAAAAAGACACAAAACAAACCACAAAAAGGAATAAAACTTAGGCCAAGGTGGACCAAAAGGCTGAAAGAATCTTCTTTAGTAAATATTATTTCAATTGTTAAATGGAAAATCCTGTAGCCTTAATTGCTACTTTTAATTGGTAGTTGCTTTTAATTGTTGTGCCAGACATTAGTAGCATCACAAGTGATAGTATACTGAAATTTTTGATGTTCCAGGTACTTTAATGTGACTCCTGCCTTTGTTTTAATGCTCTCATGAGTTTAGATTCGTGGGGATGGTAAATGAGATCTGTGCTGAACCACAGGCCTGTCTGCCACATAAATTGTAGTCTGAAAAATCACAGAAAACATGGACAGGTAGGCCTGATCATTCTTAGTGTGATGTGAGCTCTAGTTTTCTGTAAGCCTGTGCTTCTAATGCTTAGATGAAATTAAACTTTCAAAAGCGTTCTTATTTTCCCAGAGGTAAAGTCCACAACTGTCTCTTTCCAGCCCTAGAGACGAGGATTTGTTGAAGACCGGAATATTCAGTTTTCCATTAAAGGCCACTCCCTGCTAACTGGTGAGAGTTCTCACAGGTTCTGTATTCTTGACAGGTTGAATTTTAGCAGTAATCCCTTCTCATCCCAATTTAAGTACAAGTAATCCACAGGATTCCCTGCCAGGTTCTTGTCAAATTATTGCACAGTTATAAGCAAAAAATGACCCTGCTAAGGAAAATCACAGAATTTTACCCCCCAGTGGACACATATTTCTCTTTGAGTTTAATGTCTTACCCATTAGGTTCTGATTGTTGCACTTTGCAGGACATTCTTATATGGAGCAGCTCTTATCCTCTACTACTGAACAAAGATCCTGAATTAACTTGCTTTATTGTGCTTTTCCTGTTAGGATTCTGAAATGGTGAAATAGGTCCAAAGGGCCTCTTAAACTAAAAAAAACTATTAATTATAAACATCCATACATCACAGTTAGTTGGTAGTCACTAGAAACTACCTCTGATTTTTAAAAGTGATGTTTTCCCAATTATGAAATATTATTCTGATTAAGAAAGATATTGAAGAATGAGAACATTGAGGGAACTCCTTTCATGTTTATTGTCTTGCTAATTATGCAAACTAAGAAAAAATTTACTAACCATTTAGTCTCTCATTTGATGAAACTCCAGAGTTCTGCTTTTACACACTTGTGCAAAGCCTCTCTAATCCATTCCTTTATGTCCCCATATTTTTCAGTTCATTTCAGCTGCTGTTACCTTTGTAGGAACCTTAGTAACATTTTCATGTTAGCCAGGAACCATATGCAGTCACTGAACATTTTGGAAATTGGTTACATTATTTCTATAAAGAAACAGACTGGAGTATCAGTAAATTGTGTCATTAGGAGCATGGGGAAATTGACATCTTCCTACAGGACTTGGGAGATTGTACACTGCTGTAGCCTACTAAAGGGGAAACTACACACAGTTTGTGATCTAGCAGTTTGTTTTCAGAAATAAAAGCATCAATCAGTAAGAATATTTTGAAAAATATGCTTATGTATGGAAGTCTGAAATTATATGTGCATCAGAAAGGACTAGTTGAGGAAATAATGGTGTAGCCATACTATGGAATCTCACATGATTACATTACGCATGATTTCTTTTAAACACAAAAGCATTTATAAAAGGTTATATATGGCACAATCTCACTTCACAGAGAAGACCTCTATACTGTATTTGCATTACATGCGTGTGTATATACTCACATATGTATGTGTATCTATAAGTTTGGTAGGATAAACATAAAGAGAATGATAGGATTAATGGGAGGAAAAAAGGCAATAATTTTAGTTGTAAGCCTATGTATTTTTTGACAGGATAAATGTTACAGTGAGCATAGCCAGGCATAATGTCTGGCACCTGAAGTCCCAGCTACTCAGGAGGATGAGGCAAGAGATTCCCTGGAGCCCAGCATTTCAGGGCCAGCCTAAGCAACAAGGCATAGTCTCCATTAAGCAACAAAGCAAGATCATCTCCATTAAAAAAAAGAAGATATATCACTTCATAATTATATATATAATCATCAGAAATGTTTATTTTCAAATGGAAAATTGTGTATCTGTGAAAATTAAAATTCTTAAACTTAAATAATATATGCTGTTTAAA
Source organism: Erethizon dorsatum (assembly GCA_028451465.1). NCBI lineage: Eukaryota > Metazoa > Chordata > Mammalia > Rodentia > Erethizontidae > Erethizon > Erethizon dorsatum. The sequence continues at coordinate 99,695,174 of CM051833.1, read as the reverse complement.
CCCAGTGTGAACTTGGTCACTACAGAGTAAAATGCTTTTCTTTTAACAAACTTGATGCTTTCCCAGGTCCCAGGACTCCTTAATAAATTGGTGAATAATCCGGAATAAATAATTTTTTAAATATCAAAATTATCCTGCACAGTACTCTGAATTGCTGCTATCTTGAGGCTACACACCAGGCCTGAGCAGTTTTGTTACTATGCAATCAGGGCTCATGGAACTGTAAGGTAATTAAAACTGTAACTTTCCCCCAAACTCTGATGCCTTGGGTAGAATCATTTCCTATCATTTTTAATTTCTCCAATTTGATTTCACTGTCATGAAATATTGACTTACAAGGAATTAGTAAAGAATTGACTATTAGTTTTTCAATAGATCTTCATCCAAAGAGCAGGCAGAGGCTGTAATTTTTAGAGAGTTTCTAAAAAAGAAAACATTGGTGTTTAAGTGTTAGTACACATAGGCCTTTGCTTAGAATATTTCTGTTTCCTAGAGGCTGAATTCAGTTCTGTTGTGAGCAGTAATTTATGAAAGTGAACCCACAATTTTTTGACCAGAAAATCATCCATAATTATTTCCATGTGCTCGTTTTATTTTCTAAATATTTGTGATCAGTTTAGCAAACAGTTTCCTCCCTTGAAGATACAGCCAGCAAATGATTATTTCTTTCTTATCTGATGCGTGCTTGGTGTATAAGTAAATAGCTGAATACTCAAGCACTACCTTAGCTGGACGTCCTTTTAGATATTAGAAAGAAATGGATTCATCTTACTGCCTACTCAAAGGTTTGGTCTAAGTGGAAGTATTCTTTTGTGGATCTACAGATTTTCTACTTCATCATCTCAGCCAATTATTGGCCAGAGCACAACTCTGGTTAGAAATGAGCTTCCTGGATCCATGAATAGAAAACAAGGTAGAGCATGTAGGCTCCGAGAAACACGCATTTTCTTTTGAAGAAAAGCACCGGGCGACCAGTGAGCAGCATATGTCTGAAATCCATTATCTGACACGTTCTTTCCAGCCTTCCCAGGAATGCTGGGCTGACTGCTAAGATTTGCTTTTATTTCCTGCCTTTTGGATAAAATGAGTTTGCCGACCAGCTGTGAGCACCTAACACTGGGGAAGGTGGCTAGATTCCGAAGCGCTTATGTTCATGGATCGCCTTATGCAATCAACAAGCCAATTGATATTAAGCCACAGAGGAGACGGTAACTGCTTTCCTTTCCTCCAGTTGTCTTTTAGTGAAATGTGTTTTGCTACCCTTTGGTAACTGCTTTTGGAGGTCAGTGGAGCTGGGAGGGTCAGGATGGGAGGTTAGTTGTTCAATTCGGCATTCTGGATAGTTGGGAAAAAATTAACCTGGGAGGGAAACTAAAAAAATCTTCTTAGCTTACCTGTTTAGCAAAAGCTAATCTGGTTTCAAGGTCTGTAGATTTTAAGAATTTGAGAGGTTGTTAATATTGCTGTCAGACTCATGCATGATGAGAATTTGAAAGGGGATTTAACCAAATAATGGATATATTTATTAGCAGTGCTTAACACCAGATGCCCAATAGCTCATAATCTATCTCTCCTCGATGCCAAAGTGCAATAAATGTGTTATATTACACATCAAGCATTCATTTCCACGTGGTCACTCCAGAAGAGGACAGTGTGTTTTTACTATAGGGAAGTTGTCATTTCTAGATCAGTGTTCTAGTTCTGCTAACTCATAGCCTCCACCCCTGCATACACCCACACGCACACACATGGAATAATTTTTGTCAGATATAACCTTATCATAAACAGGAAGGAACATTTAGACATTTGAGTGATTAGAAAAAGTTTCCAAATCTTCAGAAATGCCTTGGGCTTAGGCTTTCAACTGTAGCAATGAGCTTTTGATTAGATGGGAATGAGCTTTTTTATTTCAGTCAGGGGCAATATTTTATTTTCCCCCAAAGTATCAAGGCTTTTCTGTCCAGCTTTAGCACCATTTAAATTTATAACAGGATGACAGCTACAATCAACTATTTTAAGATACATTCAGAAAAATGTATCCTGGGACTCCCAACATGTCTCAGTTGTGGTCAGTTATCCTGTTACCTGCTTTAGTTGGTGGAAGGGGGGGGTGACAATAGTACACACCCACAGGAGTTGACAAAGCCACATGTAAATGCTATGCCCCTACCCCTGTTTCCTTATTTGTACTCCTCACAAATAATCACTTTTCTTTGTAAGTCAGTTGAATTATGTTTTAATGTAAGTGTGCATATGTATATACAGATATATATATATATACACACACACACACATATATATATACAGATCCCTGGGGATTTCAGACTCACTCCCAGTTAGTTTTAAAATTAGTCATCATAATGAATTTTTGAGCAAATATTTTTGAAAGTTACTTCACGATAAGTAGTATTTTATAGTATAGATTTTGGAATTTGTGAAAATGTCAGATCCAACTTTTAAAAAAATATACATTACTTATACTCAGCAAGTAAATAAGTTAAATGACTTTTTTGTGGTGAAAGATGTGTAGCTTAAATTATTCTATCAAGAGCTTTTATTACATGGACGTATGAATGTGACAGTAAGTACGAGATAAGAGCAGTGCTAGAGAGGATGAGTGAATGAATGAATGATAAAATATCATTTTAGAAAATGAAAATAACTTTTTATTTTGTAACTCATTTTTTAAAGTTATGAATTGTAAAACCTCATCTTTTTTAATCTATAGAAAAAATAAAACAGCTGAAATGGTGATGTTTCATCATCCTACATTCACTGAAATCTACGCAAAATTTATTGGTCATATTTTCAGTATGCTTGCCTGGACTCATTTAAGATATATCTAAAAGAGTATGTTTATGTTTTTAATATATTTATGGTTGTAGGTTTTGGCAGAAAGGAAATTGCTTTCTTTTTTGGTGGGTACTGGGGGTCGACCTCAGGGCCTCGCGTGCCAGCAGGCGCCCGTGCCACTGAGAGATATCACCGGCCCTTTCTTTCGTATGTGGGTACCGGGAGTTGAACTCAGGACCTCACATTTGCCAGGCAGGCGCTTATGCCGCTGAGCCATCTCACCGGCCCAGGAAATTGCTTTCTTAATGACAAAAAATATGTATATGTGAGGAAGGCAGAAAGGAAAAAGGGGGGAGAGAGGAAGGGAAAGAAAGAAGGGAAGGAAGGAAAGAGGAAACAAAGAGAAAGAAAAAGCCTAAAGGAAGAGGAGCCAGATGCTGTTTAAACTACCCATGAAGCGTAAGACTGAGGAGATAAAAAGAAATCTGGCTTTCTGTTAAAATCTATGGAGACAAGGAAGTAGGAAATCTAATATATAAGTGTAAAATTCAGTCAGTTCAAATCCAAATATAGCTAATAAAATAATGATTTGTTGAAGGAACAGTGCGTTTGCCTCAGAACACTGGGAAATAATTTCCAAATTGAAAATCAGCTACAAGGGATGATCAAAATAGATAGTAAATGTTTGAATTTAAAAAAAAATTATAACATGAAAAGACACGTAGCCATTAATCCCCGTCAAAATACTCCCCTTACTGCGAACACACTCACCTCTTGTGCTCGCTGCTTTCTGAAGCAGGTTTAGAAGTCCTCTTTTGTGAGGGTTTTTATGATGCTGCTGAGCGTTTCCTCATCCATTGGACCTGGTACCGTGGGACTTCAGGCTCTTGCCCAAAGTCACAATGACCATGGAAGGTAAACGTTTTGAATTGATTCAAGACAGAGGCAGCCACAGCAGCACAACTAAGGACTCATGAAAGAGGACTCCAGAGCTCCTTCAGACAGTGGCTTGAGCTGTGAGATGAGAGGTTGCAAGCGAGGGGAATAAAGTTGTGGGGTATCGATGGCAATGTGCCTGTTACTGGAATACACTTTTTTATATATTTTTTAACACTTACACATTCACCGCACTTTTCAGGCACACCTGGTATATTGGATGCCCTGGTATATTGGATGTCACTTAACAGTCTTCAATTTTTATTTGAAGAGTTGCAGTGATGATATTAACAAGTTAAACTATTAAATCTCAACTAAATTCAGTCTTGTAGAGAATGACAGCCCTACCATCTGTGGTTAGGATGATTTTCTGTATTTGTGATTTTTTAAAGTGTTTCCTTTTAAATTTTTGTAGCCTCCACAAATTCTAATGCTCTATTATTACTTTTACAGAAATATAATTTCCTTTTAATATGATTAAACTCTGGTGTCTCTATTTTAATATGTAAAGATTGAAACATCAACTTTAATTGGGCTTATCTACCTCTTCCTAACCCAGTGAGGCTGTAAGGTTTTAAAGAGTATGGATAGTTCAGGCCTTTTTCATTATTATTTCCCCAGGGCCCAGCACAGAGCCTAGCACAGATTAAACAATAAATGTTTATTTAATACATAAATGTTGGAGTGTACATGCGTATATTCTGGTATAGATATATATAGATATAGAGATGATAGATAGAGATACAGATAGAGATAATCACTCTCCTGCATGTGTCCTTATGGCGTCTTTGGCAAGATTTCTGTCCGTGCTTTTCTTTTGGATCTGTAGAATCCCCCTTTCTGATTTCGCTGTAGAAGCTGCAGGTAGTGTTCTGGCTTTAGGTCACTGGCTTCAGTGAATAGAGGTCACGCATTCTGTTATCACCAGATCAGCAAAGTAGAACCTGAAAATGACTTCTGAATTCCTAAATGTATATAATATACTTTTATAATATATATCATGATATATAATAGTAATTGTAATATATATTTAAGTCATGGACAATAGGAGAAAAATGCATCATGGGAGAAGACAAGGGAACTTCTAGAGGGAAACAATAATATAACTAAGAAATGCGATAGCATAGAAATTCATAAAATCTGTAACAAAAAGTGTGAAATGGAATGTGAAATGTGAAATGGAATTCTGTTTCTCCTCCTCTAATATAAAACTTGCATTAAAAAAAATCAAAATAGAAAGTAAAAAATAGAAGCAATGAGAGGTGAGACAGGAGATGCTAACACCTCTCAGGGATGGGTAGCAGCTATGTGCTGGGTACTACTTTTCACCACCAAGCACAGCACTGTTGCCCCCAGTTGCCTTCTCCACATTTTGGTGGCTTGACACCAGTGGCTCCAGCTGGCTGGAAAAGCCTTACACCCCACCTTGTGCTCCCTTTCGCTAGCGATACTTTTTTCTCTTATACTCTCCGGCCTGTTTTTCTGAGTCCTAAGGCAAGCTTGTACTCTTCTCATCGGGATAAAACGAGACAGGAGACAAGAACAAATAAAAATCTTTCCCATCGTATTTTCTCCTTGGGGAGTGATACCAAAGTTGTACACTTAGATTTCTTACAATCATCAAGCTATTCATTTGTTCAAAGTGTAATAAGTTGACCGAGCTGCCTTAACAAAATACTGTACTACAGGCTGGATGGCTTAACCAATGTAAATACATTTTTCTGAAAGCTGAAAGTCCAAGATCAAGTTGTTGGCAGGTTTGGGTTATTCTGCTGCCTCTCTCATTGGCTTGTGGATAAACATCTTCTCACTGTGACTTCACATGGTCCTTCTCCTATGCACATCCATCCTTGGTGTGTCTTCATGTGTCCACATTTCCTTCTCCTATTACACACCAGTCACATTGGAATGGGTCCCACTGTAAAGGCTTCATGTTAACTTAGTCACCTCTTTAAAGACTCTGTGTCATATACAGTTACATTCAAAGTTACTGTGAACTAGGGCTTCCAGATACACATTTCGGAGACTTTATTCAGCTCATGACAAACTCTGCCTATAGAAATGATTTACTAGCAATGACTTTGAAGGGATATGGGAACTGAATGGCAATTTCTGAATAACTGGTGAGCTCATACTTATAAAAATGGATTCTATCATTGTGAACCTGCAGCTGGGAGGCATTGCAAAATAGTACTCTGCACTTTCTGGACCAAAAGAAAACACAGTCTAAACAATAAATCTTCACTGAATACCACCACTTTAATTTAGACTTAATAATCATTACACCAGCCTTTGCTTTTGTACACTTGGGAGGGGGTTTAAATTATCTCTGTAAAGGATTGTTCTCAGCGGAAGTGATTTTACTTCTTATCCCCAACCTAACCATCATTGGCTAATGGACACAGAGGACAGGGATGCATTTAAATATCCTATAATACACAGGATCCTGCAACAAAGAATTATTTGATCCAAAATGTCAATAGCACTGAGATTGAGAAGACCTTAAGTAAACAAGTTGATTGGGGAGTACTTCAGAGCTCTTTGAAGAATTTTGCATCCAGACAATTGATGAATTTTTATGAATTCATAAAAACATTTTCCTTTATCTTTCTTGTGGTAATCACTAAATAAATGCTTTCTTGGGCTGGTTAAAAATAGACAACAACCACATTTATAAAATAATCTAAAATATTCAGTAATTCAAATTGTCTCATCTTCAGATTTGTCTTCTGATTTGTTTGAATTAGCAGCTTTATTGCATTTTCAAGGCTTATTTTTCAGTAGAGGGACTGCTAAGATTTCATTAAAGGACACTGAATAAATGATCTAATGCACTGTTTTTGCTCAGGACTAAGTGCTAAACATTGATCTGCTTTTCAAGGAGAGGGGGAAAATTACTAGGCAAAATTACACAGAAGATAATTAATATTAATTGGCCTGGCATGTGAAACTCTGCTGAACTCTTGCCAGCTGTCACCATGCCTATGAGCACAGCCCATTGACTGAATATGTGAGCCACATGTGTGTTTCCATCAAAACCAGCTTAACAACGAAGAGGAAATTTCATAAGGGGAAATGGCTGGAGCAAAAGGAAACATTCTTGCTTTGACGAGAGTCTATTCTTCTCATTTTAAGTAAAATTTCTAATTATCCTCAGAATTCCTTCTAATTCTTACTACATCTGGGTAAAAAATATTGCCAGTAACTACATCTCTTGCTCCTCATTCTCGCCTCAATGCTAGAACTGTTTGTTGAACTACCCATTACCAAATGTCCTCTAGAGAATTCGAACTCAATGTATTGGAAACTAAATTTACGCAGGGGGCCTCCTAGCTCCTACCATCTCAGTAATCCATGCCACAGACTCTGAAATCCCCCTGCATGCTTCCCCTCCCTTAGCCTCACCACCCTGCCACTAGATGATTGCAGATGCAATCTTCCTCCTTCCCCTTGCCCTTTGCTGTTGCCTCATTGCAACCATCCTCAGTCAAGCCCTCATCCTCTCTTGCCGGAAAGACTTCTTTCCTTAGAGTTGGTCTCTATTTTACTATTATCTTCTTCCTATCATCCATAGATTCATTTTCTAAACTATCATCATGACCCATCCATGCTTATGCTACTAGTTTTTACCTACCAAAAAAAGTAAATATATATATAAAAAGTAAATATATATATAAAAAATATTTACTTTTATAAAAAGTAAATATTTCTCCCTTCATTTTGGGATGAACCCCAAATCACCCCAGATCTTTCAAAATAAACCTTTATTTTCCTGTTTCCAAATGGAAGTGCCTCTTTCAGCTAATGGTCTCCCTTTTCTTATATGTCTATGACAGAATTATCATAATGAATCCCAATTATTTGTGTACTTTTTCCCTTCTATTTAAGCATAGAATTATGGAAATGATTGTTTTAGAAAGAAGCATGCAGCATAAATTGGAATGGGAAAGATCAATTGAAGCAACCAGTGTAAAATCCTGACAGGGACAACTTCATCGCAATTACAAAAACATAAATATCACAACAGTGATAACTGCTCAGAAAGAGACAGGGGCCTAGTAAGAGTAAATAAGTAGGTCCCTGACAGTCTCAAATGCGTAGAATGTTCCCTGGGGAGCACGAGGCCGGAGCAGGTGTGCATGCTCTACCAAGAGCAGTGTGAATGAAGCCGGAGGTAGTTGTTAAAGAACTAAAAGAGTAAGATGTCTGAAATAGAAAATGAGGGAGCGAGGATAGTGGCAAAAAGAAAGTGGAGAATATAGGCAGAGGAAATTACTCTTTTCTAAAAGTGAATCAATTGAACAATTCTTTATTTCATTTTGGTGAGAAACATTAAATAATTATTAGATTTATTAATGCATGCATTGGCAGTACAGTTTAAAAACATTCTTGCTGTCTTATCATTGAAGATTTTAAAATATTGAAATGAAAAGTAGGTAATGTTTTCCCAGCTGAGATTTAACAAAAGGGTCAATTTTCTAGCCCATTTGCAATTGCTAAAGATTAAGAGTCCTAAATGTTAACCTTTATTCTTTTGACTCAGCTTAGCATTCACCCATCACGCAAAATGGTGGTCTTCACGTCTTATCCATTTCTATATCCAATCAGAGATGTTATATCACTTGACCTCCTTTTTATTAGTTTTTCGTAGTTTTGTTTTATTTGAACAAAATTATTACATAGACGAACTGGAGAGAACTTCAAAGAGCGAGCTTCTCTATTCACTTTTACTTTGTAAACTGTAGTAGATGAGACAGTGACAGCGGACAAAGCACACTGGGCACAGGATGTGACATTGCTGTCAAACAGATTGTATACTGTTGTAGAAGGTATGAGAGAGTCAAGGACAAAAAGAGGGGTGGCCAGTCTCTCTACAGACAGCTTCTGAAACAAGAGCCATGACACTGGACTTGATGCTGTATTTTGTCCAACCCTAAGAGGAAGGTGCTACAGTGAGGAAGATAGTTGTGTCAGTGGTGACAAAGAGAAGGACTGATATTACAGGCACCTAGGGAAAGATAAGCAGCTTCTCAGATGAGACAGAATGTGTTCTGAATTTCAAAAGATGGTCAAGCCTTCTTTCATGTGGTTCTCAAGAGCACGTGTTCGTCCTCATCCTCAGGCTTCATCGCCAAGGAAACATCTGTGGATATTCAGACTCTGTTAGGTACCACTTCATAGCCTCTGACTGGGACTTTGTGCAGTTCTCACATTTGTGATCATATATTTATGCATCCCATGGGCCCAAGACTGTCCTACAGTCACGGGACCATGAGGGCCGGCTGAGTGTAAGCCTGTACTTTAAACCACAGTGTGTCCAGGGCTTTGCAAAGGCCTGGTAGACAATAGGTGTTACACAATCCTCGTGCAATAAAAGGAAGTCAAGGTGCAAGTTCCTATGCTTTCTTTTTCCATAGAAATAAGAAAGTAATCAGAGACAATAAATAAATGTTTACCCTTGTGAAGAAACATATTAAATTCATTCCAGCAACTTTCAAATATGGAGCTCAAGCCCTTCCCTTTAAATCTGTCATATTCAGTGCTTAAAAATGATATCATATATTCTCATGACCAAAGTTGAACTCATCGCCTTACTCTTAAAAAGTCTATTTCTTTTCTTCTATTCCTTGGTCTGACTGATCACTATATAGATATTTGGACAAGAAACATGAATTTCTTTTACCCTTCTGTTCTACTATCTTTATTAATATGATTATTAATATGAACTACTGTCAGAGCCTCTTAAGTGATCTCCACATTGCTAGTTTCCACATAATTTCCCTAAAAGGGCTTTGTGATTGTTGTTTGGTTTATTTTTCTCCTTAAAACAGTATTTATGTTTCTGTAACACACGTAAATCATACCAAAACCCTTCTAGTAGTGGATATTCAGGTTTTTATAATTGGCCCCAAATATAAACAAATTCTACCTTCATGATGTTTCTTTTTGAGCAATGACTGAGAAAGAAAACAATGAATTTGCCTAGTTTTCATGATGAAAATATTCAAAATTCACCTGCAAATTCATGAAACCTGAGTTCGTGATTCTATGACAATTCACAGTAAACTGGTTGACAAAATGCATAGCCCGCAGTTTCTCATAATCTATGGTGGATCACTACAAACATGTGGCATTTAGACATTGATTTTAAATTCAGGCAAAAGTAAGAAATGCATATACAAACACAGAGGTCTCATAAATCATTCCCTTAATGCTTATAATAGTGGACAATTTCCCTAAATTTGCAATGGCTTTCCTGCCCTCCCTCACCACTCTGACTGAAAATATGTGCTTTTGTTTGTGCTCTTCTTTCTTTCTTTTTTTTTTTTTTTAATGTGGGTACCGGGAGTCGACCTCAGGACCTCGCTCTTGCCGGGCAGGCACTTGTGCTGCTGAGCTATCTCATCGGCCCTGTGCTGTTATTTCTGAACAATGTATACTGGTATCCCATGAAGGAAGAGTCGTGTGATACTGGTGTTACCATAGTAATCCATCATGTGTATAGCAAGAACATTAGGAATACCAGCAGCTCTTTGTTCTCTTGGAGTTTCTTTTCTTCCCCCCCCCCCCGCCCCGTGGCTATGACACCAACAGTAGCATAACTCAATTCTCCATTTTTGTTGCTTGTGGCAGGATTCATACCCTGCTAACCAGGGAGTCCTTAGTTATTTTGTCTTGCCAAAAATTTAGCTTCTGCCTGATACTTTGGTCAGCAAAGTTTTCTTGCCTCTAGGGGAAAATTTGTTTGAATCCTAAGCCTGACGGATGCCAGGAATCCAGTATGATGAGTCCTGTGGAAACAGGTCATCTCAGCCCTGAAAGTGCTGTTGTCCCTGACTTCAGTATATATTCAAAGTCACCTCAGACAGAATAGGAAGATGAGAGTTAACCTTCACAGCCATGGCAGTTTTTAAAGCTAAATTGCTATTTGGACTATTCCATGTTAGACTTTCCATATCAGAGTAAGATTTAAATGACTATAAGGACACCTGGGTGCAAGTTACTCATGGGGTCATGTGATTATACAAACCCATTAACTTTCCCAAGTTATGGAGGGATTTTACATGCACTAAGGAGGACCCAACTAATACTGCAAAAGGACAATCCATTACAGTTATGATATCTAGGAATTTCATTATGCAAATTCAAATGTTCATACTAAGTCAAATGAAAGATGGAGGAGAGGGAAGCAATTTCAGCAGATAAATTCCACTTGCTCTACCAACCACAACATGCCCTGAATCTACGCTTTACTAGCAAGTGTGAGGTAGGAGACGGATCTGCCACTCTCTTCTCAGGTTTCACTGGACCTCTCATTTGTATATCTTGTCTTACATTTGGGTGATTTAAGAAATCCTTCATGATAATGCAGAGTGTACTATATTTATGCCACAAGACCTGATGTTAGATCTTAGCCTAATAAGATGTGGTCCCACTGAAATTTGTGTTACTGTACCAGCAAAATGGACATACTTAAATTCATTTTGAGAAGGTGCTCCAATGTTGACAGGAAATATAATTTGCCTCATTTGCAGATTTAAGTAGATATTAAAATTGTACATACTTTAGGAAAAAGTCTTGCAAGAAAGATCTATATGCATCCCAGTGTGTAACCCAGCTTAGTTATGTTTTTATTCAATTTTCTGCAAACATTTATTCTTTATTATGCACATGGAACTATAAAGATACAAATGGAGCTTCTAAAGAGACATGATAAATGATAAACAGAAGTAACTCTTCCGCAAAATCCAGTTATCAGTCAATTCACGTATTCATTCACTCATGCAGTCCCTTTTACAACAAACATTTACTGAATAGAAACTGAGTTCAAAACTCTCTGCTAGGAATGCAGAACTGAGAAAGACAAATCCTCAGCCTTCAAAAAGAACACAGACTAACTCAGGCGAAAATAAATTATAACTCCATAAGGACTTTAATAATCCTCTGAAGGTATGTGGGACCAAATTCCACCATCAGCTGGCCTACTCAGGAGAGGGCCAAAACATTAGGTTGTGAAAGAGAATGTGACATTCCTCCTAAGGGTGGTGCCACCCAGGACACAGCCGGGAGAGAATGAACCTGCAGTACACAGCCCTTTGTAGATTATCATCCTATGTACTTTAAGCATCACATTAAACCTGGTGAGAAACTGAGACCCAGGAGTGAGGGTTAAAGTAACTTTCTCCAGACCATAGAGTTGGTTAAATGTTAGAAATGGGAACTCAGCCCCATTATCCATCTTTAAATTTTGTACTGTGTCAAGTACTATGGAAAAGCAAAAGTAAAATACTTTGGAAGCTTTGAGAAAATAGTTTGCTTCCAACTAAAGGTGTCACAGAATGCTTTGTGGCCAAATGGCATTTGGTTTGAGGTTTGCATTTAGTGATGCAGAATTGAGGATGAAGGACACTTCAGACTGGGAGAACAATTTGGCAAAGGCATGGATGTAGGAAAATAAGTGGACATCTATAGGGAAAATTGTGTAGAGTCAAAAGTTAATGAACCTGAGAACCAATCATGAGAAATAAAATTGAAAAGGGAAAATCAAACTGTAGTTTTGTATCATGAAATTGAATTTAAAGAATAGTCTCTAGGACCAGTGAGATCGCTCAGCGGCGTAAGCGCCTGCCTGGCAAGTGCGAGGGCACGAGTTCGACTCCCAGAACCCACATACGAAAAAAGGGCCAGTGATATCGCTCAGCGGCACGGGTGCCTGCTGGCGCGCAAGGTCCTGAGGTAGACCCCGGTACCCACAAAAAAAAAAAAAAAGGAATAGTCTCTAAGACAAGTTAACTATTGAAGATTTTTGAACGGGAAGTTCTGTGATCTTAACATGCCTTAAAAAAGATTAAAGTGTCCTCAATAAAAACATGACTTGGAAGAGCAAAAGACTGGAGTGACAAGACCAGTAGAAACATTTATAGCAATAATCTACAATAGAGCTTAAGAGATGGAACTAACACAAGACGATAGATTATAGTATTGTTGTTATACTTACTAGTAGTCTCTATTTTCTGAAGTGACTATACAGAATCTATCAGGAGATGTCGTTCTTGTTTGTTTCCGAGAGGACAGATTATTAGGGTTGCACATGGAACGGTGCATGATGGTGATAAGATGGGGAGAAGACAGTGTGAGAGAAGGATGGCAAGGCTTGACACCCTGTATAAGAAAAGAAAGAGGACATTGATTCCATTGTGATGCCTGGACACCAAGATGGAATCCTAAGTTTCTGGTAGGAGAGTTGCACAATGAACAGAAAGAGGGATCAAGAAGAGCAGATTTGGGAGCGAACATGACTTATTGATGGATAAACTGGCTTTTGAAAATTTTATAGGACAACTAGATGAAGATGAGTAGAAAAGTATCAAAGAATAAAAAGAGTTGGGCTTGGAGATGTGAAAACAGTAGAGCGACACCAATCTTCATGGACAGCATTTACATTTGTGGCTAGACTTACAACAGTCAAGGCTTAGCATCTTTCAGTCTCAGTCAGGTCCTCTTTTATTTATTTGTTTATCTCCAATTCAGATCATTACTTTTACTGTGTGCAGCTTTAATAGAAGATAAATAATTTACAAAAAAGTTTAAAATATGTCAACCTCTATTCCTAAGTATTTTATTGCTGAGATCATTCAGATCTTAGGTAAATTGTAAGATATATAAATTGCAAATGCTTTGTAAAATAGCATTTGTTTTTAAACTGACCATTAACTTTTTTTTCTTTTTTTTTGTGGGTACGGGGGGTCGACCTCAGGACCTCACGCGCCAGCAGGCACCCGTGCCGCTGAGCGATATCACCAGCCCTTTTTTATGTATGTGGGTTCCGGGAGTCAAACTCAGGACCTCGCGCTTGCCAGGCAGGCGCTTATGCTGCTGAGCTATCTCACTGGCCCTGACCATTAACTTTTAATTAAAAAAAATCAAGTCATCATTAGCCTTGGTGTTATATCCTGAGCTTACTCAACAAACACAAAAAATAAATATTAACAAGACACAGATGATCCAACAGCACTATCCTCAACAATATACATGACTTTTTAAGTGGTATAATTGCCAGAAATCAAACAGAATTGGCATAATGGCTAAATGTTTGTCAACAATGATAGAACTATACAATTTTAGAATTATAAAGAAGAACAGGGAAGAAACCAACAACAGATATGTGCTACTACCCAGTCACTGGAAGTAAGTATGTTTATGGCTGCATAGTAAAAATAAGCCATGGAAATGAGTGTTCTATCGTTTTCTATTATGTGGCTTAAAAAAAAAAGATGTTAAAATAGCTTTTTTCTTTTGCACTAAACATTTCTTACTGGAAATTCAATGGGCACAAGGTTGTCTTGTTCGGCTAGATGTGGGTATTTGTGCATTACTCCCTCTTAGTGGTTCTGAAAACAATTTTATCAGTAGTTAGATACATTATTTTCCCAGGAGCTTGGCTATTTTATTGAGGCTGCTTCAGATGCATTTAATATCCTCTCTAATGGATTTGTTTGTCTTCTCCCAGTGTTCTTGGCCAGTGTTCATTTACCTTATAGATGTAGGACCTCATTGCTATGATTTATAGATTATGGCACTATAATATACCACACATATTCCTGGTGTGTTACATATGATAATATATAACTGATATATGATAAATAAAATCTGTAGAGAATTTATTGCATAAAATCTCCTTTATAGGGAGTTTTTTTTTTTTTTACCAAAAAAATGTAGAGTCATTGCTTTAAAGTAATAAGTGGAGATTAAAAGCAAGTAAAGTAGATTTACTTATCTGTTGCTCGTGGACTCATGTAATATTCTCTAAAGATGGAATATCTGGTAAAGATTGAACTACCTCCATCAAATACTAGAAAAATCTATTCATATTAATTTTTCACATTTTTATAATTACATTTGATTATAAGTCCAATGACCTAAATTATATTGTGGGTAGATGCTATGTCAACACAGCTGGCACAGAGAATGTAAAAAGTACTACTCTTCTTGGTTGCAAGAAATGTGAGTTTCTTATTTGTGATTTTAGTGAATCTGTGATAGATCAAATGTTTGTTTGGACCAATTTGAAACACTGGATAGGGGATGGGAATGTAGCTTAGTGGTAGAGTGTTGCCTAGCATGATTTAAGGCCATCGTTGAATCCCCAGCCCTACAAAAAATTCTAGATGATTCGAACTTTGGGGACATCCTGCCTTCTCTACACTGAATGCTTGACAGTGGTATAATTGTAGATTTCTTTTCTTGATCGATGATGCTTCCTTAACTTTTGCAATACTTCAATATTCACATATGTTTGGCTATCACAATTTTCCCCATTTAATTAATACATTTTACTTTTAATTTGTTACACATATGACTTTTAGAAGAGCAAACATCTGTATTATTCTCCACAATCCCCAAACATGGTTTAAGTTTTGTGATCAGACTAGAATCCCTCACAGAAAAAGAATCCAAGCATACAAAGTTATATACTTTGATACTCCATAGCTCCGACTTTTCTAGTGATCATTTTCTCAGGCCAGCTCAAAGAATCGCTTTCCAGGTCTTCCTCTGGGACTCTGATAAAACTGGCTCTAGAAAGAGATTGATGTGAGGAGAGAGTTTAGGTTGAAAGACAAAAAACAGCTGTGTGTGAAGTAATTCTCCTTCAAGAGGCAAACAGATGTCAGAAGTACCAAGAAAGGGTAGGGAGAGTTGCTGTTTTCCCTGAAAACCATGAAAGGGCTGACCCAGACAAGGAGTTGGGGAGGAACGGTGCAGTCAGGTACAGGACTCCGTTTCATTGCACTAAGACAGTTTTGGTATTCTCTATAGAAATTCACCCCCCAATAGAGACCCCATATCTCTAAAATACAGTACAATGATTCTTTAAAATGTTCTCATCTGTATGAGCTAGTGAATGACACTTCCCTGACATTTAAGGCCCCCAGGTGACTTTTCTGGCTCTTTCTCCTGCTTTCTATACACGTAGATCATCTGCTGTAGTCAAAATGGTTTATGATTGTCACACAGAAATATCTTCTGATTCCATCTTTGTTCACATTTTCTTCTCCTGAAGTGTCCCTGCTTTCTTCTCATGCTGCCCAAATTGTACCCTTTCCTAAAGGTCCAGTTCATCACTCTCTCAGAGCCCAGGTGAATCTGCTTGTTTCTCTGTTTTCCCAGCCAAGTTGCCTGCCCTTTTTAAGCCTCACATTCCTCATTTGCATATTTAGAGTTGCTAAATCTATGTCACAGGGTTGCCTTGAGTATTAAGAATAATGTAGGTACTGGCATTCAGTGAGGGTTCAGAAAAGGTACATGACTTCCTATTTTCAGTAAGGTTGTAGGCATTTAACCATGTAGTTTTTGAAATGTCTTTCACTATAAGATTTTATACTGGGATCATTATACAATTAGTTTTGATTGCAAAACTAGACTGCAAGTGTCTGTGTTGTAATCAGCTCCTAGTTGAACTTCGTGCACACATGCGTGGACAGATATGCATCCGCTTGAAAGGCGGTGGTGCTTTCACGTGTACTGACTCACGCAGTCCCTACAAGAAAGCACTGTAATGTTGCCCTTTTATTCATGAAGACATGAAGAGTTTGAGTCCCTCCCAAATCAATGCAGATCTTAAATCAATCCGGATAGAGGCAGAAAGCCCAAATGATGTTTACACATCTTTCCCAAATCAGTTGAATTTTATTTTTAGCCACATGTCTCATCTGTGAGTTTCTCTACTAGATTGATATGTATACTGACCATCTGCTGGTTTTATCTACATGCCATTGTACCCAGGTTTGGTGATTGTGGGAGGGAGGAAGGGGAGATGGTTACTAAGAAGGATAATTCATAGTAAGGCAGGCGAATAAGGAATAAATACCTCGATGACCATGGCATTTGGGTATTAGACCACTCAGCAGTGGTGTCAGGAGAGACAAATGACACTCAAATTCCCCTTTTCCTGAAAAAATAGCAACAAAAATCTTTTAGTAAATTCAATTAATAGATATGTATGTGTAATATTTAACATGTTTTTGCTACAGACAACAATGTTTTGGCAGGAAAATCCTAAAATGTAAATTTGGCTGGATTTCACATCTGGACCATACTATAGCACTGGCCATCCCAAATATAGAAAATTGTGTATGAAAAACACAGAATTAAAAAAAAAAACTAGATAAATTATCATTTTAGCTCAACCTTATACTGGTAAAAAAAATCCCAATAGCCAATGATGACCAGAGAGATATATGCACAGAACATTCTAGGGATAGCAGGTTATAACTTTTCATTGAGGAATCCTAAGTTAGACCACAATAGGGGTCATCATATTTGGGGGAAGGACCAGCATGACATTAATGAATAATTTGCTTTTGCTTTATATGCATTCTGCATGTAATTTTTGTAGTTGGTCAAATAAAAAATTACCAGTACAAAACAACAACCCGTCATTGTATTACTTAAGTTTAGGTTAATCATTAACATTTTTCCATGGATCAATACCTCACAGGAGCAAGAGATATAGCAGGGCTCTTCGATTTCATGTGTTTGCCAAGTAAAAAAGACATGGGCCAGTTATTTCTGATCCTTGTCATGTGCTGTGTTGGAGCTTTGTCAAGGTCTTTCATTCTTCTCTGTGAATAGTTCTTCCTCCAGCCCAGCACTCCCAACTTGCCCTAAAGAGAGGGTAAAAGCGAGTGTATGGTGTAGTCGAGGGGAAGTCCTTTGGGTGTGTGTGTGGTACTTGGGATTGAAGCCAGGGCCTTTGCACTGAGCTACATCCTTAGACCATTATTTATTTATTTATTTTTATTTTGAGACACGGTCTTGCTAAGTTAGCCTTGCTTAGGCTGGGCTCAAATTCTTGATCCTCCTACTTCACCTTCCCAGAGTGCTGAGATTACAGATGTGTGTCATCACACCTGGCAGGAAAATCCTTTTAATGTTGTTCACTTTTTTATTTTCTGTTCTTCAGTTGAAAGTTGAGCTGTTAAACTCCTAGTATGAAATGGTAGGAAGTAAAATTAATATGGGGCAATGTTTAAAAGTGAATTGCTCCTGTATAACAAAAGAGGTTTTAAAAATTAAAGTAAAAAATGTTACATTTAATGGAAATATGAATTATATTAGTATACCTGTGGAAAAAAATTTTAAATATTTTTCAAAGAGTCATCATTAACAATTTGCCAAATATTTTGTTTTAAAGCACCCTATAAAAATCCATCACAGAAAGATTTTATATATATATATATATATATATATATATATATATATATATATCAACAGCTCTTACCCTTCTCAATGAAACCATCTGTGTACAAGATGGTTTGAATTATCTTTGCATCCCTTGTGCAGCTAAGACCAGAGCCTAGCATAATAAGCTCTAAATAATGGTTATTTAATTAATGAGAGTGAATTAATGAAAGACATACTGTAGAGAGGAATTTGGTGATATGATGGATAAGCCTGGAGTTTTTAAAACGATGAATATTTTCAGGATGCTTAGCATAGTATCAAGAATTTTTTGAAAAATATTTTAAACATGACTTCTGTTATGGGTCAAATTGTGTTCCCCCAAAGTTGTATGTTGATGTCCTAACCCCCAGTACCTCAGAATGGAATGATATTTTGAGAGAAAGTCTTAAAGAGATAATTAAATTAAAATGAAGTCTTAGGATAGGCCCTAATCTAATCTGCTGATGTCCTTATTACCCCATGAAATTTGGACATACAGAGAGAGACACCAGACACATCCACGCACAGAAAAATAACCACATAAAGAGTGAGAAGGCAGTCATCTGAAAGCTGAAGAGAGAATCCTCAGAAGAAACCAAACCTGTGGATACCTTTACCTTGGACTTCCAACCTCTAGAATGCTGAGCAAATAAATTTCTGTTGTAAGCTACTTGGCCTGTGATATTTGGTTATGGCCTTTCTAGGAACCTAACACAGCCTTTTTTACTTGCTACCTTTGAAAGTCCTCTCTTACAATGATAGTAAAGGAGTAGAAGACCATAAACTACCAAGCACTAAGGGATAAGAGAGAAGACAATTGGAGATGTAAGAGGAGTACTTTAGAAAGTGGAATGGACATCAGGGAAGTTGAAAATGCTAATTACAAACTGTCCGTGGAGAAGTACCTCAATAGAATCAAATAATTCCCTTTGTGGAAGTCTGGGAAATCTTGGGAGCTCAGGAACCAAGCACTCTTAAAAACAGGGGGAGGCAGATAGAAAATCTTCATCTGAAATGGACTTTTACACAGCCCCTCCTCCCATCTCACTCAGTTGAAGACCAACTCCATTTCACCCTCACATGAAAATGCAAATTTGTTCCATGAAAAAACTAAAGAAGAGGGTTTTGACCTGGAGCTACCAGGAACGATGGAAAGTGGGAGACTAAATAAAAGTCTACCAACTGAATTTTGTCATTCTGGCTTCTCTGGTAGCACTTGGGGACCTGGAGTCAGTCAGGTTTTTGATCCTGGGCAATAAAGAGAAGAATCCATCTATAGAAAATGGAGTCACCTCTGAAAGACCTATAGCACTGGCATTAGAGGGTTACCCAGTAAAAATTGCGAAATTTCTTTGCTCCCCCATCACCCCACAGTGAATACCACGGCTGCTTGCCCAGTTAACTTCCGCAGAGCTCCCCGTAAGCATTTTAGCACCTCCCTGTGTCCTATGAATGGAAAGGAAAGGCCCCGCAAACCTCAGAGGAAACTGTCCAACATAAAATCTAAGACAAATGAGTGAAAATGATAATAAAAATAACTCAAGAAATAAAACCATTTCAGAATAAGTATGATTATTCTTAGTGATGAGGAATTATATACAAGTAAAAGAAAAGGGTGCTATACAAAACTAACAAATAAGAACCAAAAAGTTATTAGAATTTAAAATAATGATTGCAGATATTTTAAAAATCAGTGGAAGAACTGAAAAATAAAGTTCCAGAAATCTACCAGCAAAAAAATCAGAAAGATAAACAGAGGACAATAGAAGACAAGAAAATTAGAGGAAAAAAATCTTATGGCTAATTTCTGATTACTAGGGGTTTGGGAAGTAAAAGAAGAGAGAAAAAGTGGTAGATGAACTAATAAGTTAAATAACACAAAATTCCCTCAAATTGAAGGAATATTTCATTTTTCTACATTAAAAGGGCCCATTAGTACCTAACACAATGAAGGAAAATAAAACCAGACTGAAGACGTATCTCAGCATTTCACCGTACCACATAGAAATACATTAAAAGTTGCTAAAAGCTTCGAAGGAGGAAGAAAAACGTGTAGACTACATTTCTGATCAGAGTTCATGTGGCACTGATTTCTTCTCTTAGAAACACGTTGATTCTTAGAAGACGATTGAACATTACGTTCAAAATTCTGAGTAAAAATCATCTGTAACCTAGAATTCCAAAGCTAGATGGATCATCAATCAACTGTGAAGAAACTGATAAAATAACTGATACATTTGAGCCAGGCAAAAAGTAGTTTGCAAAAGGCTTTTAAAAACTACACTGGGGCCAGGGATATAGCTCAGCAGCATAAGCGCCTGCCTGGCAAGTGCAAGGTCCTGAGTTCAATTCCTGGTACCAAAAAAAAAAAACAACAAAAAAAACCTTACATTGGGCTACTCTGAAAGAAATAGGGGAAATGTCACATAAAATTAGTCAACTTTTAAAAAGTTGTAATTTATAAATTCAGAAAGAAAAAAATTGTTCAATAAGTGAAACATTATTACGGTACAATGTTTGTCTTATCGGTGAATGTTAATTCTCAGGAATGAATATTCACTTAACCAAATCATGTTAAATGTTGTGTAAATATACTGGAAAGATAGAAATAGGAAAGTGGAGGAGTGAGATGGTGACAGAGTGTGTCCATAATGGGAAGTCAATTAAAAGTATGGAGTTAAAGAATAAAAGAAGATGTGAGATTCTTATGGTGACTTGGGCATCACAGAAGCCTCTTGTGTTTTATTCTAAGCCTGGTATAGCATAATTTGGGAGAAAATTTGTTTAATACTTCTTTCGTATATTTAGAGAAACCAAAGCAACCACATTTCCAGATATCATAAATTTCCTCTGTTTATTAGCATGTTCACAGCTAAATGTCTTAGATTGGGATGGCCCAATGTCAAATATACCATGTTTGAATGGTATATTCCATTTCCCCTTTAATATTAGATAGGTTTAGCCTTGTCCCTGACTGTAGAACGGGGACTGGTAGTGTTGCTCATGGCAGAGGGAAGGCGGGGTACCCCAGATCTGCCAGGAGGAGAGGAGCCATAGCCACCTGGCCGAGCTGACCAGCGTGGTCAGTGCTGGGGATACATGAGGCTGCCGTTGTGGAAGGTGGTGTACGCATATTGTTTGGGTATTAGAGTACCTGACTTCAGCTTCCGCTCTGAACATGATTTGTCTCTGGTCCTCTCCATCTCCAGGCTTTTCACCAGTCAGTAGGATGCTTATGTAAAATAATCGAGGCGAAAAGAAGTCACAGCGTCACTTCACCGAGTCGCTGCGCTCACACTTTCACTGCAGTACTCCTTCTTGGGCAGGAGCATGATTTCCATGCCCTCGTCGACTCCACTTGAGTGAGACCATAGCATAAAGAAGTTGGTTTTCTGCACCCAGCTCGCACATTACATCCATCTTCTTTAGAATTACCATGACCTAGACTATTCCTTGATGGTTTAGAATACCTTTTACCTCAAAAGCATCCGGGAAAATCTGTTTGTTTTGGCAGAATTTGGCCAAAAAAAGGCCCTATGCGTTGGTTCAAGGAAAGGCTTTCTACCATGCTGGTAGATTCTGCTTATTGGATTGTTAGGCTTCCTGAAAGGCAAGTGTATTGAGAATGGAATAAACTAAGAAAACCTCACAAATGCTCAGAAGTTTTCCTCTTAGACTACAGTTGGGCTGCCATGCTACAATAGCCTCTGCTCTCAGTCTGTCCCTTCGCCATTTTCTGTTACCTGAGAAAACTAATATCTGAAAAAGAAGATTCAGCAGAGCTACAAATAAATGGAGTTCAATAGAAAGACACAAACAGTCCGGTGAGAAGCTGTAATATTTCACTCTAATACCCCAGAGTTCCACACTGTGAGCTTAGTATTCCAATGTGTACTTCATCAGTCTCTGGCCCCCTTACGACTCTGCCCGCCTCATTCGTTCTCTTGATGCAATATGTTTTACATATTACAAAAACAGTAGACCAGGTCTAAACTTATTTCCAGATTTCATTGCTTGTGGCCTAGCCCACTGGTGAATGGGCCAATATTTGGACTCTGTGTCTGTGTTAAAAACTCCAGCCCCTCCTTACTATTTTTTATTCTTTAATTCTTAGAGTTTTATCATGTCTAAAACCAGGGTGATGATAATAATATTGGTAAAAACTAAGTGAGATAAGGTTTGCAGTTGACAGTGCATATTAAACCCACAATGTTAGCTGCTGTTATTATCATTATCTATTATTACTATTATTAACTCCCTTATTTCTAAATGAGAATGATAATGAGAAATTCACAGAGATATTATGAGATTAAAGGATTTAAAATATATACCAAATACATACTATATATATGCACATATATACATTTTTATATATATGTATATAATAGTCCATAATAAAACTCAGATGCTAGCTATTACAGTATTGTTATCATATTACTATGAGTAATACCCGCTATTATAGTTTTCTTTTGTATCTAAAATAAGGTTGATTACACTAAGCTGAAGGTCGTGAGAATTTCAAGCCTTAATAAACTTTAAAGCTTTGGAAACGTGCTTTGTATTTGGTAAGCAATATAAAAATGTTTGCTATCGTTATTTATACTGATAGTAATTTTTAAAGTGTGATTGTATACTATAGTAAACCTGTAAGACAGTATATGCTCAGCAAGTCATTAACTCACTTCAGTGTTCATTTCCTAGTACACAGATAAAACTGAATGAATTAATATTAATGGCATTGCAAGGTTTCATGGTAATATTAATCATCTCTCTAAACACTGGTGAAAAAATTCAGGCCAACAAAAGATCTTGGCCCAGAAGCCTGCCCTTGGCAAACAGACAAGATGCAAGTAAGGAAAACATACCTATAGGAATCATGAGGATGGCATTTTCCCTGCTATGTATAGTGACTTGCCAATTTCCCTTTCCCCAGCTATGACAGTGACACTGATGTTACACGAACTCCCGGCATTATGCTTCAGGGGCACATCCCTTTTCTAAGGCTGCAGTCTTCCTGGTGAGACACGGCACATGCTTGATTCCATCTGCGGTCATTTATCTGCCAGTACAAATAGCACGCCTCTGTGGGTCTGTCTGGCAGCCAAAACAATAGACTAGGCTTTAGCAATTCAAAGGGAACCATTTCAGAGCATTAAAGGTGGAAAATGCCTTATAATACATTCAATCCGAAGAAATGAGCATCCAGAATTGCAAGTATTAAGTCCCACATGACAATGGCCCAGTGAGCAATGAACCTGTTTTATGGAGCACAAAGCAAACTTTGATTGCTTATAATTTCTGCTTTTAATTAAAGGACATGTTTTCTAGAATGATTAAACTTTACTTGTATTCAAGTTTTAAAGGAAACCTATTACATTCTTGGTGTTATATCCAGTGCCTGGTCTTTGTTGAAGATGGGTTTTACATGCTGTCTGAATTAAAAATAACTGGAGAATTGTTTTAGTTTTAAAAAATCAGCAGATTGAGCTGTTTTATCATCACTTAGAGGTGTCCACAGAATATATATGATTTGGAAATGCATAGCAGGGTGGGAAAAAAGAAAATCTCCACAAATGTCACTGATGCTATTTAGAATTCAAGTCTTCACTGGAGAGAGATTATCTTAGCTATGGAATGAGGAAGGCTGGAATGCGCACAGAATGTGGAAGCAGCCAGTTTTAAGACATTAAATCATTGCCACTTGTGTTTAAGTAGGTGTATGTGCTTTTGTGGGGGAGGGAGAAGAGGAATTTTGCCTTCAAATTGCAGTCCAAATACTCTACTTATAACTCATAATCTTGTCTTTCTTCCCTCATTTGTATCCATTTTTCCCATATATAGTATTCTACTATTGGTGTTCATCCTAAGGTACCTTTTCTCAAGTCATCTATATGCAATATACAAAATTAAATTCTCTTCTCTGGCTTTGATCTCAGAGTTCTTTTCTGTTATCAAATGCCTTGAAACTGTGTCTTCAAATTTGAGTTATAGTTGCTGAGATCAGCACATTTCTTTTCCTAGGTATGTTTTCTGATTTATGTCTGAGCTTGACTCTCAAGTTCTCTTTTTACACCAGACTTACTATTCACCTAGTCAACCTGGTAAGAAATTCCAGCTATTACTTTTTTAAAAATTTCTGTATCCAATCCATCTTCACATTCTATTAATTCATCCTTCAAATCCTGCTTCTCCCCGTGTTAACCTCATGTATGTTTTCTTCCATTCGTGCTTGCACTTGGACAACAGATATGAATTAGCACATCCACATCCGACCTCATTAAATCAGTCCTACCAAGCACTCCCAAATGACATTGAAAGCCCTCACTCCTTCTCGTACCTCTCAGGACCCCCTGTCCCAGTAGAGGCCACAATTCACACAGGGGCTAAGAGGTAAAGTAAGTGGAGAAGAAAGGCAGAGATCTTGGGTAACAAGCAGGCCCATCTTTATTTGCACATGCAGCTGCTTCTAAGCTCCCAACAGTTGAGGCCATGTTTAAAACACAGGCCGGTGCTGGCAGATCTTCTGATTTTTCAGAAGAACACAGAAATCTAAATTTCTTTAAAAGTTTATTCAATAAACACCTGTTGAAGGCATACTATGTATTGCAGAAGACACAACAGTGAATAAAACTGATGAAAGTCCTACTAGTATTACTGGTAGTGTGTGTGCAGGTGCACGGTGGAATTTAGGCAGGGTTAGGAGTGATCTCATTATAAGGGTGATATTTGAATAAACACATGAAGGAGAGGAGAATGTTTTCAGCAGAGGGCAGGGAATCTTCCTGCTGTGATTGTGAAACAGTAAGGAGGCCTTGAAGGCTGGAGTGATGTAACAAAGTGGAGAATAGAGGAAACAAAATTGGAGATGGAACACAAGGTGGGCAGGGAGTGTAGTCAGGCATTTCATTAGGGCTTTGTCAGTCTTACTAGTGACTGTGTCCCTAATTCTGAGTGAAGCAATAAGCCAGCTTTAAACAGGTTTTAACCAGGTCATCTGGCTACTAATTTGGACGTGGATTTAGGGAGATAAGAAAAGCAGAATCCAGTTAGGAGGTTCATCATGAGAGACAATGGTAGCTGACTAGAATGAATCAAGAGGGTCACATTCTGGATGTATTTCAAAGATAGAGTGACAGAATTTCATTGTAGACTGGAAGTGTGATATGAGGAAGAGCCGAGAATGATGCCAAGGTTTCAGGCTGGACAACTGAAAGGAGGGACTTACCATCAACGGGCATGGACAAAATACCAGAAAAACAAGCCTGAAGACAGAAGATCGGTAGTGTCATGCTTTGGAACTATGAAGCTGAGTTGTCTGTATGAAAGCTAAGTGGGGGCGTTAAATAGTTCGGCATAGCTTGGAGTTCCAGGTTGGAACGAGAGGAAATTCTCAACTGGAGCGAGGCATCTAGACCGCATGTCTCAGCTCTCTTTCCCCTGAAATGAATGCTTTGGGGGCACAGGGTCTTTCTAATGTTAGTTTTCACTTTCCTCACCCTTTGAAGAGGCAGATTCCACTGTCTTTTAACCAGATTTCATCCTAATAGAGATTAAAAGTTCCCCTTTTCTTAGCAGACAGCTGAGACAAACCAGGAATTTTATATCAAGGCATTACTCACAGAAAAGATGTAGAATCAAAGCAACATGAAACTAGAAAAGATGTAGAATCAAAAAAACATGAAACTAGAGGGTCTGATTTGCCCTAGGAGATATTTCCTGAAATTTAGTCCTTCTGAGAAGCTTTCCTTCTGGATCTTAGTGTACACTGGGCAGCAGAGGGTGTACTTGACCTTCCCACAGTGGCGGAGTCTGAAGACAGGGTCCTCACTCAAGAAATAAAGAATCCAGACTGAGAAGCTTAGCCTCTTCTGCTGGCCACTTAATGGGCTCTTCTTAATTCTGGTTTGCTTTGAGGCACTTATCCTCCTCTGGTGATTGTGTCCGGGGTTTAGTGTAGCATTTAGGGAGATCATTTAATCATAGCGTGAATGATAGTATGTTTGTAGTAAATATTACTTCCCTTTCCTTGTCCTTACAATAACTGTCCACCCTTGATAGCTCACCTGGCATTATCTACAAGAAGGCCATTTTCTTACAAGCCATGAGCAAAAATTTCTAAGCTGTTTCTGGTGCTAGTTGCCCTTTCCAAAACATCTTTCCCCTATTTTCTTCTCATTCATATCTTGCCATTTTTTTTTGTTTTGTTTTTTTTGTGGGTACCAGGGGGTCGACCTCAGGACCTCGCGTGCCAGCAGGCGCCCGTGCCGCTGAGCGATATCACCGGCCCCTTTTTCGTATGTGGGTGCCGGGAGTCGAACTCGGGCCCTCGCGCTTGCCGGGCAGGCGCTTAAGCTGCTGAGCCATTTCACCGGCCCACATATCTTGCCATTTTTATAAACCAAACCAACTCATAAAATCTCCTTCCTAATCAAACTCTACATTTATGTTTTCCCTTCTTTTTATATGTAAAGTATGTCCATACCTAACATTTTTCATTAAAATATACTCAGAAACTTTTTGATAAAAATTGTTTCTTTCCTGAGAGGCAGGAACCGTTAAATATTGATTCATTTAAACATTAATTCCTTCTGTTTGTCTGTTTTTAAGTCTCCCACTATACACAGTGCAGAGCTATGAAGGTAACAGAAATTTAGTAATTTGTGAATGTCTAAAATGTTCATCCATTAATAAAAAAATTAACATACACTTTGTCAGGCTTTGCCAGATATCCAAGTATGGAAGTAAAATAATTATGGAAACTCATTCATTGTGAATATTTTAGTTTTTAGGGAAGAGAAGACATTAAAAACAATTTTTTGAGAAATTGGGTTGGGAAATTCAGAGCCAAATTGTAGAGCGCCATCTTGTGGCCAAGTGAGTTGCTAACTCAAATAAGATTTTTAGATAATGTGGCTTTCTGTCCCAGCTGTGGAATAGAAAAGGTATATTAAAACTTTCTGTAGTTAAGCATATTTAAAACAATACTTATAAATTGGTCATAGCCTTTAAAATGTCATTTAAATTTATTGACTATCTAAAAATTAAAGGTCCAGCAAATAAATTATTAATTATATTATTAACATGATTTGTAATGCCTTCCATAAAAAAAAATCTATAAAATTGTAATCAGAAAGGAAAGAAAGTCCTTAGAGATTATCCCCTCAAATGATCTTTAAAGGTCTCAGAGGAGTTCAGAAAGCTAATTAAACATGGTTCCTCCTCCTCAAAAACGAAATATAGACAAAATTTTGCATATAATTTCAGGGACAACACCAACTCCCTTGTAGTAGTTTCTTCATGAACCTGTTCATGAATTTTGTATTTTTAATCCTTAATTTTTGTGTATTATACAGTAGCGGTCTAGAAGATTTGGGGGTAAAAACTAATGTTTTATCCAATTATCCCTTCACCCCCCAAGCCTCATACTAACACAATTCCCTAAAATAGTTAAATCATGGTGAAACATTTTTGTTATATTGTTTGACTCCCTAAGCTAAATCTTAATATTTGTAGTTTTTAGAATCTTCACATTCCTGCCATCAGCAAAAAGAAAATTTTAATATTAGGTTCATGTTATTCACAGTGAGTCTGTCAGGAGGTCCTTTGTGTTCCTTTTACACTAAATCTGTATTATGGATTCCTTTTTTATAAGGCTGAAATATATATATATATATAATATATGCCACCGGTTCTTTCTCTGTTTGTGGATACTTAGTTTAATCCCATTATGTTAGCTATTGTAAATAATGCTACAATGAATTTAGGAATACAAGGATATCTTCCACTGATTTCATTTCTGTTACATATATGACCAGTAGTGGGAATGTTGGATTATTTTTGGCTTTTTTGAGAAACCTCCAAACGGTGTTTTTCACAATGGCCAGACTAATTTATGCTCCTTTAGGGAGGTACAAAGATGCTCTTTTCTTCACATCCTCATCAAGAGCTACTGTATTGAATCATTTTAATAATAGATGAATAGTATGAGGTAGTATCTCATTGTGGTTATAATTTGTATTTCACTGATGATTAGTGATGCTGAACATTTTCTCTCTTTTTTTCCAGTTTTTTTTATATACTTGTTGGTTTTGGGTCTTTGTATCTTTTGAGAAATGTATATTCGGGTCCCTTGTTTATCTTTTAAAATTGATACCAAAAATTGTATACATCAAATACAAGATGATGTTTCTAAGAATGTATACATTGCAGAGTGGTTGAATCTAGTAATTAACATATTCATTGAGTTACACTTGCCATTTTCATAGTAAGAACATTTAACATCCACACTATCTTAACATATTTCTTTCTTTCTTTTTTTTTTTTTTTTTTAATGTGGGTACCGGGAGTTGACCTCAGGACCTCGCATTTGCCAGCAGGCGCTTGTGCTGCTGAGCGGTATCACTGGCCCTTTTTTTCCTTTATGTGGGTTCCGGGAGTCGAACTCAGGACCTTGCACTTGCCAGGCAGGTGCTTATGCCGCTGAGCTATCTCACTGGCCCTCTTAATGTATTTCAAAATACAATATATTGTCATTTGCTATAGTCACCATGCTGTACAGTAGATGTCTGGAATTTATTCCTCCTAACTCTAATCCTGTATTGTTTGATTAACTCTGCAGTCTGCCTCTTCGCCCCCAACTGCCCCAGCCTCTGGTAACCACTACCTGATCCTCTTCTATGGGACTGGCATTTCTAGATTTCGCATCTGACTGAGTTCATTTGGTCCTTTTTAATTGGGATTATTTGTTTTCTTAGTACTGAGTTGAGTTTTTTGCATACTTTGAAATTCCTCTGGTTTGTGACAACATGGATAAACCTAGAGGATATTATATTAAGTGGCATAAAACAGGCACAGTAAGACAAAATACTGCATGATCTCACTTATATGTGAAATCTCAGTTCCCAGAGACTGGGGGAGAGCAGAGATGTTGGTCAAAGGACACAAATTTCAGTTAATCAAAGGAGCAAGTTCAAGAAAGCTACAGCACACTGGGGTGACTATAGCTAACAGCAGCATATTGTATACTTGAAAATTGCTAAGAGTAAAATTTAAGTGTTCTCATCACAAAAATGAAAGCACAGGATGTAATGCATTTGTTAATGAGTTTTACTACTCATTCCAAAACGTGTGTGTGTGTATATATCCATATATATACAATATATGTTGGGTACATGTATATAAACATTATGTTATGCACCATAAAATAGAACCTTTGTCAACTACAAAAAAAATTCATTTTGGAATTACAGAATAATTTTGGGCAAATGAAGCCATGACAGTTGATATATTTGAACAGAGTCCTGAATCATAGCTTACCCTATTACCTAAATGCTATGGAGCTATGCTAGTTCTGTTTTCTTTGTGTCCCATTGAGAAATCAGGTGACTTCACAAACATCACCTCCCTTGGTCAGGACTACTGGAACCATTTGCTTTTCCTTCAATATTTATAGTAATTTGGCTTTTTTTTTTTAGTAGTTTGTTTTCTTCATCTCTTGTTATTAAGAACCCTAATCTCCTAGGTGAGTAATTCTCAAAGCAAATTTTGTGGAATGTTAGTGCCATAACATATTTATAGGTGCTACATGCAAAATGATTTCATGGTCTAATAAGCTGAACTTCACAGAATTAAACCCATACATTACCAGAAATTTCCCAGAGTCTTTATACAAGCTTAATAAATATTTAAAAACTGTAGGTAGAAAATACAATAGGCAAACTAAGAGTGGTGGTACATGGCTGTAATCCCAGCACTCTGGGAGGCTGAGGCAGGAACATTGCGAGTTTTTGTCTAGCCTGGGCAATGTAGTGACTTAGTGAAACCATGTCTCAAAATAAAAAAGAGCTGAGGATAGGAATATAACTCAGTGCAAAGACCCTGAGTTCAATCTCCAGTACCACACACATACACACTCATACACACAAAGAAAGAAAATACTACCTGCGGAATATCCTAAACATGATTAAAAATGAAACTTTTCGTTGGTTTGTTTTCAGAGTACCTAATGCAGTTGGTGCTCCACAGAGAACATGGTGAATTAGAGATACAAAAATAGTTTTAAAAATACATGCAGATTGCTTGAACAAATTGTAGGATGGTGAGAAATTGACTTGTAGTGTAGAATATCCCACAAGAGGAAATGTTTTACATTAAATGATCCTAATTCAAATATTATGATGAATGTTAATTTAGCAGGCAATTTGATGTAATGGAGGAAGCACTCACCTGCCAGTGGGTTAACCTGTTTCATTCCTCAGAACATTCATGCTGCTTTTCAAATGATTAGCAATTCATTTTAACCTCTCCAGCTAAGGAAAAAGGATTCTTGTAGGAGTTATAGAAGCACTGTGATTAGTATAAAATTCAGGTTGGGAATCTTTGTGCAGGAATTACCGCATCATATTCTAAAGGACAGCTTACATGGGTGTTATTGATGTGTAGGCACAACATATTTATAATCCATGCTCAAAGAAAAGAGCTATTACACCTGTAATCTTTTAAAAATGTCATTTTATTCAACTGTAGTGAATTTTATTCACCTGTGTTCATATTATCTCTAATGAAGTAGAGGAATTTAAAAATAAGGGCATGGGAATAAGATAGAAGGCTGCTGCCCCATCACACCACCGGTCCCCATCTGTACCACCAGAAATATCCAAGGTTTATTTTACAAGAAAATATCACTGGAAAGGCTCAAGACTGAGAGAACAGACATAGCACCCTATGGGAATTGTGGTGTGGGGCTGAAACAAAGGATGGAGAAAGTGCCTGTGCTGCAGGGCTGGTTCCCTAGCAAGCTGGCTTCAGGGCAGAGAATTGGTGTGCAGCATGTTTATGGGGAAGCGCTCTCGGGACCGAAAAGCAAGGAGGAGGGTTAAAGGCTCAGTGGAGGCCTCAGCTGGCCCCCGGGGCTTCTAAAACTGAGAGGAAGGTGAAGTCCTTTGTACCTTCTCCCTCTCCTGCATCAACCACTCACTCTCTGCAAGCTTCTCTAGGTCAGCGGGGTTTGGTCTTGGGCAAGAGCAGTATGGCCCCTACTGGAGAAGAGCTTATTCCCGGAATCTGGGAAGTGCATGTGGGCATCCAGTACAGACTGTACCAGGAATGCTGAGGCCTCAGCTTCCTCCCCCATCCTGTACCTAAAGTGAAAGCAGACAAGTGCATTTTACCAAAGGGTGGTGATTACAAGGTTTTCCTCTGGAAAATGAAACTTGCCTCTCTGAAAAGACCCTTGCATTCTGACCCTTCCGATGGGTTTCTAAAGAAATGCAGGCTGCTCCTCCAGTCCCCTAACAGTGAAACCCAACAAGAAGTTAGCTCATCCATGCTGCTTTTTGCCTCCGCCTCCGTTCAAATGTGAATGGTTAGCTAAGCATCATCCTAAATTTCAGAAGAACTGCAAGAACGGATAAAAAAAAAAAAAAAAAAAAAAGTAAGCCAGTAGAAAAAAATGGAGGGCAGAGGGAAACAGAGACAGTGTAGGGGGAGAGAAAAAAATACAAGCCCACCAAGAACCAAAAACCAAATAATATCTACACAAAGAAAAAGAAGGTATCATAGCCATAACACACGGAAAAGATGCTATGAAAAAGGTTTTCAAAAATCAAAGAATAAGAAAAAACTTTTGGAAATTAAAATATATATTGCTAAAATGGAGTGTCAACGAAAAGGTTAACAATCTATCAAAATGAAAAGATAGTGATAAAAATAGAGAAAAATATTATTTGGGAAGAGAGTTGATCTAGGAGGCAAGATGTCTTAATGGTAGTTATTTCAGAATGAGAAAATGCCATACAATGAAAGAAAATGATTTTTAAAATAAATATGTAGAGACTGAGGGGGAAGGGACTGAAAAAAGAATTAAGATATGTTATGTACATGTACCAGCTCCCCACAAGGAATGGAATCATCGGGTACTGCAAACATGTACTAATAAAAAGACTTTAAATATAAAGTATAAACTAATAATAAAATAAAAACAAACATATGAATAAGCAAGAAAATTTCTCATAAATGAAAAAAGTAATTTTTTTTTCCGATGGAACAGGAATCTTGAGCACCAAGAAAAAAAGACACAAAAACACATCTTCTGGCAATTTCACAACCCCAAGCTATAGATCCTTTCAAAAGAAAGAAAAGGAGAAAAAAAAGAAATCACATTAAAAAATGAGAATCAGATTGGTGTCAAAACATGCTAAAAAAAATCTTAGATGCTAGAAATCGTTTAAGCCATGACTTCAATATTTTGAAGGATTTTTTTCAAAGTAGATGCCTATACTATGAAGACATCAACAAATGTAAAGACAAAAATAAAGCCATCTTAATTATGCAAGATTTGAAAAAAGTTAAATGCTATTCACTCTTTTGCCATTTAAGCTTCTATAAAATGTGACCCACTAGAAAAAGAAAGCTATGAAAAAGGAAGATAAAGAATCCAGTAATCAACATGAGAAACAATAGAGAGAAAGTTTATGGCATCAGGTGTCTAGGAAGTCTAGAAAGCAACTGGCCCAGAATTACAGGTGCAATCAGAGAGCAGCTGGCCCTGAGAGGAAGAAATGGAGCTGATAGATTATCCAGTTTGATACATCACCAAAAGGGATGGCAACTAGGACCATCATTAAGGGGAAAAAAAGCCCAAGGAAATTATCTGTAAACAAAACCAAAGTTCCACTATATTATATATAGTATATAATATTTATATAGTAAAAATATAAGAGAGGCATGTTGACACACACTTGTAATTCCAACACTCCATGAGGGTGAGCTAGGAGGATCACAAGTTTGAGCCCAGCCTGGGCAATTTAGTAATTTAGCAAGACCCTGCCCCAAAATAAAGAATAATAAAAGGGCTGGGGAATTAGCTCAATGTGAAGAATGTGGGTGCAATCCCTGGTACTGAAAAAAAGAAAAAAAAATATATATATCTATATTTACTCTTCATATAGTATCTCTTTTTTTTACTCTATATAGTATCACTGTATATAAACAGTATATTTAACAAAACATTATGTTGTAACTATACGAAAGGAGAAAAGAGATCAGAATAAAACAATTAAATCCTTATTACAGCAGAAACTGAATGGGTAATGGCTAAAAATTTCAAAAATCAAGAAAAAAACTAAGCATATTACTTTTGATTATGAATTAAGTACCAGCAGAAGCAAAATGATTTGAGAAAAAGCATTCAGAATGGATACATGTAATATAGTTGTGTGTTTTTTTTTTTAAAGGCTTTTGGTGTAATTTTTAAATTATATGTGCACAATTTCTGTATCCATCTTGCTGGATCGGTTCAATTGCCTCGCCAGCCTCCAAATCTTATACCAACAAAGGTTATTTTTGTTTTCTAGCACTGTATACAGTCAACCCGTACCTTTGCTTCACAGTCTCCTCCCTGCAGGCAGGAGGCGGACTGAGAATCCATCATGTAAGTTAGCTGCTAATCCCTTTGGCAGAGGGAGAATGGAGGAAAGGCAGAGGTTCTCACGCCTGAATTTCAATACATCTCCATGTGACCTATGGGCCAGAATCCATCACAGGGCTCCATTTTACCACAAGGGGGTTATTAACTACAGATACCCAGTAGGTTCAAAAATAGAAAGACTGAGGCAGCAGCTCTAGGGAGAATACTATTTCTCTCATGAGAATTAAGTAAAAGCAAAATGATTTACTTCTATCTAAAAATTTAATTAAATATTCCTGTGTAATGAATATATAAATATTTACATAACAAACATATAAATAGAATATAAAAATAAACATATTTTATGAAAAATTAAACATATAAAACCACTTGCATTAAAGTAGTATTTATATTTTTATATGTGACTATCTCTCATGCAGATTTTACCTACTCCTTAAGCAAGTGTTTTTCAAATACCCTCTTCCTAACCAAGCATTGTAGCAGGTCCTGAGTATTCAACAGTGAAAAAAAAGGTAGAACCCCTGTTTTTGTTTTTGTTTTTGTTCTTGTTTTGTAACTTACCTAGGGCAGTAACTGTTTCTTGTAGCTTATGTAGGAGCAGAAATACGCCATAAACATAATAAATAAATGCATGTAATGTGTTAGAAAGCTATAAGTGCTGACAAAAATAGTGCAAAAGAAGGGAAGATACAGTAAGTGGAGGAAGAGATTCCGGCTGGAATTCCTGTTAGGAGGTCAGGACAGCCCTCACTAAGAAGGGACCGCTTGGGCCAAGGCCTGACGAGGACCCTGACTGGTCACGGTGGAGGATGCACTGGTGGAGGGCGCAGAGCATGCAGACACCCTCAGGCTGGAACGTACCTGCTCTTCCAGGAGTGGCTGAAAGGCTTCCTGGTATTGGGACTTCAGTGATATAGAGCAGGGGACATATTGGGGTCACAGTGTGAATATGTGGGACACAGAAACGGCACCACAGACTGCTGTTCTCTCCATCAATTGCTTGAACTCTAAACTGCAATGCTCAAACTTTCACTACAAAGTAAATCATCCCATATTTTAAAAATTACTACTATTTTATAAACACCCACCTGGTCATGCTATGAAAAAGCAAGAAAATTTAAAACTTGTGGATCTTTGCTACCCATTTTTAATTCCTTAAAGCTCTTCCATGCTCTATGTATGCCATTAAACATTTACCTTTCAAGAAAGTATGTATTGCCATAAAATAAAGCTTTTGGGAAGGAAAGAAGGCAAATAATATTTATTGGGCTTCTGTACCATGCCATATAGCAACACCATTTAAGGCTCTCTATAATCCAATTAGGAAAATGTAATTTCCCATTGTACAGGTAAGAATACTGAGTCTTAAGGGGTTATAATATAATTTGAGTTATGGAGGCTGGAGTGGAACTGGAATTTAAACCCAACTCATTCTGACTCCAAACCCTTTTATTTTTCCATTGTATTTATCTCCCCCAAATATGTCTTGTAATGCATAGATTTTCTGGGCCTGAAAATCATTTACATTTTTGTTCTAGAAGCTCTCTTACTAGCAGATTGCATATAGGGAAGAACCATATGTGTGGTAAGACTGGGCCATTGCCAAGTGTCACTGCTGGCCCCCTTGACATTTACGAGAATGAAACACTTTAACAGAAAACAATGCATTGTTAAAGAAGAGTTCAGCATATTTTTAAGGACAAATTCCCCCAGTTTACTAAAAACATTGAAATCCTCTCTGATTTGCAATTTATTGTTCTCTTTTCTAGGTAAGTTTGGAAATATTTTTTCTCATGGAATAGAGGTATGGTGTCATTTTTTTTTCCTGAGTTTTATTTTAATTGCTTTTAACATTGAGTATGAAAAGATGCTGTGTTTTACCACACAAATATTTGAAAAGCAACATTGTGGGTTCAAAGTTAGTGGAGTCGGAGATGTTAAGTCTGTGCCAAAGAGTATGCCTGTGCCCTGTGTGTGCCCGGCGGGTATGTAAGGTCAGGTAGGAGGAAGAGGGTTGTCCTGGGGACAGCAGAAGTAAGAAACAGGGTGAGGGAGCACATGCAGTGGGGGATTGCAGAGCTGAGAGGGATGCAGCCTTCAGCTCCAAGCCTGTCCTGTGCAGTGCCCCTAAGGACACGTCGCAAGAAAAAGCTGCCTTTTTATGCGACAAAGAATCAACCAGAGGCTGTTTTCATTCTTTGTGCTAAGCCTGGGGCTTTGTGTTTTCTTCTATTATCGCGAAAAAATTCTGGCCAGGCTATTAGAGATGTGTATCTTTGAAAAAAGGAATGACCTTAACCATTTTGAAACAGAAGTCAAATTTCATGCTAGAAATCAATAAAATAGATCCACTTCCTAGAAACCATATGAATAAAAACAACTCTAATGAGCTATATATTAACCATTTAAAATAGGGAGTAGAACATTTCCATAAAGCTTCTGGATATCTAAAAGAGAGGATAAAATACCAGAAGGGCTTCAAAATATGTGAGATTTGTGTGAGGGAAGGAAGGCAGCATCAAGCTGCCAACATAGCGCTATGGCCTCCCCATGCGCCGTGCTTTCTTTAATGTATAGAGGAAGTGACTGAGTGAATTGCAATCAAGCATGAGCTTAAATCCCATAGTAGTTGTAAATGAAATGTTTGCTTTATTCCAGAAAGACTATCTGTGTTTCTAAAAGTAACTGAAGCTTTATTATCAAAAGCACAAAGAGGAGCGAGACAGGGGGCTCTAATTAACTTCTAGTCCTAGTTCTACTTAATCAATAACAGATGGCTGCTATAGTTTGGATCTGGAACGTCCTTCCGAGGCCCGTCGCTAAAGCCTTGCTCCTACAGTAGCAGCACTGGGAGATGACAAAACCTGGGGCCTCATGGGAGGGTGTACCCTTGGCATTGTAGGACCCAAGCTCCTTCCTCCCTCCCTCTTTTACTTCCCTGTGACAAGGTACATAGTTTTATTTTTCCACATATCCCCACCATGATGGTATTAGCTGAATCAACAGGGCCCATTCCTCATGGACTAGAACATCCACACTGTGAGCCCAAATAAACCTTTTCTCATTATGAGTTGATTTTCTCAGGTTCTTTTCATAGTGGTGGGAAGCTGACTAACAATATGAGTTAGCCCAGAAGGTAGGGAAGCTCTTCAGATGCTGGTATTAATGGGTAATGAGCTTTGATCTTATATTCTCTGTAATATACTCATAGCAATGTCGAAGTCAGAATGGAGTAGATGTTATCCCACTGAGTAGACAATTACAAAAATCAAAGACAGAAAAGTTTTCACTAAGGAAGTATGAAGTTGATACTTGAGCCACAGAGCTAACTGGCCCCAAATTATCTTCATTTGAACTAGTATCCTGATGGCTGATGGAAAGGAGAATTGAAGGATATCTTAACATGTAATGGTCTCCAATCTAATTATCAGAGAGAGTCTCTAGCCCAGGAGTGGGCAAACATTTTCTGTGAAAGGGCAGGTAGTAAATATTTTAGCCTTTCTAGGCCCTAATGTCTCCGGAATAACTACTCAGTTCTGATGTGGAAGAGGAAATGCAGTTGTCCATAGACAATATGTAATGGTTGAACATGATGTGTTCCAATAAAATTTTTATTTTTAAAAAACATGTTGAGGGGCCGATGAGATAGCTCAGCGGCGTAAGCGCCTGCCCGGCAAGCGCAAGGTCCTGAGTTCGACTCCCGGAACCCATATAAAGGAAAAAAAGGGCCGGTGATATCGCTCAGCGGTACAAGCGCTTGCTGGCAAGTGCGAGGTCCTGAGGTCGACTCCCGGTACCCACATAAAAAAAAAATAATAATAAAGTAAACATGGTGAGCAGGATTTACTTGGTGTTCATTTTCTAATATTTGCATCAGATTTCTTTGAAATAAAAAATTTAAGTGAACAAAATATTTTGGAACAATGTCCATGTTGGCCACCTTCAGATATAGATTAAAAAGGAATGAAAGAGCATTCAGCTACAGTTTACAAGATAGAAACTTCTCAAAAGTTTAAATGAATTTAAACACTAGAGGGCACAACAGGATATTTCGAAGTCAAGGGCTTTTGTAAACAGAACACTACAATTACGAAAAACTGCCTCAGGTAGAACGATCTGACCTCAGTGTGCATAATTTGCCTGAAATGTCAGCCTAAAGCTCCTGTGACCTCACTGCCCGCAAGAACGTGAAGTGGTTGACCACCTTTGTGTTTCTATAATTATAACCGTATGTCTCTTTCTTCCTTCTCTTTTATTGCTTTTAGCTTTTTCGTAAAATATGGCCAAATTAAGTATTTATATAGTGGGACTTTTTCAATTTTATAAGAGAATAATCATTTTCTCATTGCCGTAGGTACTAATTTTCATTTGGTGAGAGTCCCCCTTATAATAAATAACAAATTATTTTGAATTATCTTATGCTTTGCTCATCTTTTAAGAAGCCAAAATCATGCATGCAACTGTAGTTTGTTATTTTGATTTTTGTAACCTAAAGGTTTTTATTAAAAAAAAAATAGGAGCCTAATACTTCAAAAATACTACTACTCTCATTAGAATAATCTCGTAATTCTCCTTGTAACTGTTTAAATAAATTTTGATATTACACTGAGTCAATAGAATCTTTTTTTTTTTTTTAATGTGGGTGCCAGGGGTCGAACTCAGGACCTTGTGCTTACCAGCAAGCGCTTGTGCCGCTGAGTGATGTCATCGGCCCTTTTTTCCTTTTTATGGGGGTTCCTGGAGTTGAACTCAGGACCTCGCACTTGCCAGGCAGGCTCTTATGCCGCTGAGTCATCTCACCGGCCCCTAGAATCTTAACCATTAAAAATAATATTTTCAAGTAACATTAGATAATATGAGATTATTATAGTAAAATGTGAAATACAAACTGGGGTCCAAAATCAGACACTAAAATCTCAATTGAATGTTAAAATCAGGTGTATATATATATACACACACACACACACACAAATAATGAAAATGAGCTAGATTTACAAGTTACCTCTGGGTACAGGTGGGTTGTCTTTTTTTTTTTTTTTTCTTTTTTTTCCATTTCATTCCTTCTGCATTTTCTAAATATACTATCAAGAACAGTCATCATTTATTTAGTCATAAAAAATAAATGTTATTCTAACAGAAAGCTATTTCAGCATTTTGATAACACTTTTATGGGTATTATTTTCATGTCAGTGCCAACAGAAATCAGCAGTTTACAAGAAAATTATTTTATGCATCTAAGTCCACTTAAATGAATTCTTGCTTGTGTACCTTGATAAGCAGACATGCGATGAGGGTATCCTTTTAGTCCTGGGATGGGAGATTTAATTCTGTGTGCTGGCTGAGTTGCCATGCAGTGGGCAGCAAAAGGAGCCAGAAGCCAAAGAAGGAAGACCAGGGAAGTAAGGACACTCTGGAAAGGCATGTAGTGCTACT
Organism: Erethizon dorsatum; assembly: GCA_028451465.1. Classification (NCBI taxonomy): domain Eukaryota; kingdom Metazoa; phylum Chordata; class Mammalia; order Rodentia; family Erethizontidae; genus Erethizon; species Erethizon dorsatum. The sequence goes on along the minus strand of CM051833.1, from coordinate 99,656,362 downwards.
GTTTCATCCAGAACTTCACTGTGGGCTTCCTGGTTCCCTGGTCTGTGGCAAAGCCCTACACATCAGAGGCATACAGACAAAACACACGCACACACACACACACACACACACACACACACGTGCTTATCCTTCTTTTTCAGTTTAAAACCTGCCTTATGCTCTTGCCTTTCTCTATATATGGATGTGTGTAGTGAGGCGCTAGAGACAGGCAGCAGGAGACCACAGATGCTAAATTCAATTTTGCCTGAGCACAGAATTCCTTTGGAGTGAGCTGGACTACAATGTGGCAAAAAATCTCATAAATAATACTGACAAAAATACCACAATAATGTGGCACAAAGTAAAATCTGGTCACTAGCTTCAGTTTAGCTTTTCTTGTGATTTTTTTAGCAGCATGAATTGTCTTCTAAATATGTAAAATTTTTTCCTTTTATCATTTATGAACATAGCATGAATAAACTCACCATGTTGGAGCTATAAGCAATATTTTTCTCTTAATTCATGTTGTACATTTTTTTTCTTTTTTCACAAAGCTTCCTTAGATGTCTAATCCCTGGAACCTAGAGAATTGAGAACTGTGTCCACATGTCTACTTGACAAATACTTTGATGAACTGAATAAAAAGACAGCATTGAGATTAATTCTACTGAACAGCTCTTAGGACCTAAACTCCTCTAATACATTTTAAAATTTTGAATGAATTGACTTATAAAAATAAACTGGTAGATTCAGTCATTTGGATTGTTTACAAAGATACATTAGACATTCTAAAGTTTATGAGTTTATATCTTCAAATGACAATTGCCAGTTTATGTACACAAAATGCTCCTAAATATACCAAGGTATAAATAAAACTGTGAAAAATGCAAATATTAGTTCCTATTATCCATCAAACAGGAGGAGAAATGGGTGACTCGGCTTATCTAAGCTAACTACCAAAGGAAATAGAGAGACATTAAATCTTTTTGGAACAAAGCAATTAAATATTCACTGCATGAAGAAAAGCAGAATTTAGAGCAAAATAATGAAACTTCCTAGGAGTTCATCTTCTAAGAAAGTCTAAGGATTCATTTAATACACTTCCTTAGCTCCTATTGTAGAACACAGTCCTAGGGATACATAGCTTCACAACTCTCTTTCAGAGAAAAGAAGATTGACATATGCGTTATAGTCTAAATAAGAAACAAATTAGAGGTGTAAGGAATCCTCGCTGATCACCGTGCATACCTTGACATATTTATTTCCATTCACTCATACCTCTATCTCACCAGACAACCCCTGGCATACTCATGTCCAGCCTTATCTTTATTCAATATTTTAGCTATTAGTTCTCAGATAACGTGAGGAAACATGGATCTGAGCCTTGCACACCTGTAGTAGTTCCAATTGCAGAAACACCAGAGGCGGGCCTTTTTTTCAGCTAACAAAGTTAAGTTAACGTCCAGACTGAGGTCAAAAAGTTTTTCCATTGATTAAGAAAAAAAATAGGTAAATACAGTAGTCTGAACTTTGTGGAAAAGAGATAAGCAGTAGTAGATGACCAGTGTCTTGCACGCTGGGAGAAAGCAGGACTTGGGGGAAAAGATTTCATGACATAGTCTCTCTGTCTCTAGTGCTCCCCGCAGAAATCCCTAGGAAGAGCATCAAAATATTACTTGTACTGAAATTCTGCTTTCATTTTTTCATTCCCTTTCTCAGAAACCTCTGATGACTTCACCTGTTTTTGATATTGTTATTTCTTGAATTAAGGAAGTTTTCCTCTATTCACAGTTAGTTGGCAAAGAGGTTTTCTTCCTGCCTCCCAATAAATTTGTTGTTGAATTTTATGTAATTATTTTTTCTGCATTTATTGATATGATCATGTGGAATTTTTTTCTACTTTATTATCGTTGTTAATGTGATGTATTACCTTGATTGGCTTTTTGAATGTTAAAACAACATTGCCTTCCTCGAATAAACTCCATGTACTTATCATGTATTATCCTTTCAATGTAACTCTAATACCAGCAGAAGTTAAATATCAGAATAGCCCTGTATCTATTAAATAAATTCAATAGTAATTTAAAAACCTTTCCACAAAGAAATCTGTGGGCCCAGATGGCTCATAGGTGAATTCTTCCAACTATTTTTAAGCACATTTTTAAATGAGATTCTTCTCTTCTAAAGGGAGCAAAGTCCCCATTCATAATATAGCATTTAAGGTTCTTCACAGTCCAGTGTTAACCTATCTTTTCCATTTCCTAACTTCCATTGTTCATAATACTGTCCCTCTGAAGGCTAATGATTTCATCACACCCTGGATAACTCTAGACAATTATTTTTCTGAGAAGCAGTGGCTGTTTCTACTTGTTATTGGACAATACCTGTCACAATTTGGTGAATGTTTATTGCATAAGTATCAATATTTATCTTACATGGTTCTCAAACCAGTGAATTCAGTCACTTAGCTGATGTATACATTAAACCTTGACCATTCTTCTGTTCTGTTCTAGTTGATAGTAAAATAGCAATAAATAAAGCAAAGTCTTACTGTGAAAGGAACTTAATGTTTTGTAGGGAAATAGTACAAAATGTATGAAAAATGCAAACATATAATGTGTGTGTAGTATGTTTTGATGATGTTTTATGAAAAAAAAATAACGCAGGGTACAAGTGATATGAGTGTAATTTTAGATTGAATACTCCAAATAGCCCTGTCTGTTAAACTGATAATTAAATCTTAACAAAATGAATGTGAACCATGTAGACATCTGAGTGTTTTGGGAAGAAGAAATAGCAAATGCAAAGGTGCCAAGGCAGGAGCAGGTGCACTGAGTTCAAGGAACAGGAAGAAAACCAGTGTGGCTGGAGCTGGCCAACCAGGGGGAGAAGAGAAGACAGAGGGCCCAGGGGAGAAGAGGAGATTATACCCCAAGTACAGTGGGGAACTAGGAGAAGTATTTAAGCCAAAGATTGATGTACGTTTTCAAAGAATCTTTCTAAATGTTCTGAGAAGAATAGCTTTGAATAAAAGTAGGAGCCAGAAAAGTGGTTAAGAATTCACTGCCCTAGTGTGGGGGAGAGACCATGGGTAATTTGGACCAGGGTAGTGGCAATGCTGGTGGTGAAACATGATCAGATTCTGGCTCCATTCTGAAAATAAGACTGACAGTATTTCATGGTAGATATTTAGATGGAATAAGAGGAAAAGAGATGACTCAGGAGTTTTTGGCTTGAACAAACTGAAAATCTTTTATTTGCTAGGCTGAGGGAAGATGAGGGAAGAGTCGGTTGGGTGGTGGAGTGGTTTCACTTTCGGCATCTGAAGTTGAGAGGCCTATCTGTGCTAAAAGCTTCCAGCCCCAACTCTCTTCCCTTCCCCTTCCCACCTGAGGTACCTGGAGGCTCTCTCCAGTAGGAAGAAGTGAGGGATTTAACGTTTCTAGTGGCAACCCTCAAACACTGAGGGCCAGAGTCAGTGGGACAATCCCCAGGCATGTGCATGTGGCTCCACAGAGGGTCCTAGGACCCTGGGCAAAAATCTGTTTGCCTGCAGTGATCATCTTTTTATTTCTGTACACTTGATTGACTTTTCTTTCTTTACTGTCTCACTACCCCACCTCCTAACATACCTCCTAGAATCACACCCCTGCCCCATCGGCAAATGAACTATCCATGCCAGACTTTACAGGGTCTACCTGGGAAGATTTCAATGTAAGTCTATCTACGTATACAAATTTCAACGCCCAAGGAGATAGAGATGCTATTCTGAAAATCATGGGAGATGTCAGAGATGGGGGTATAATTGGGAACCCATAGTCTTTCATAAGCTGTGTTTAATCCATTACACAAGATCTGAATATGGGTACGTTACATCTTTCCTTATCTGTCTCATGTTAACTTTTCCACAGGAACACAAAGATGTTTACAATAGTCTGAGTTTTCAGCAGAGGCCATGGTATACTTCTAGATAGCAGTAGCTTGAAAAGTGATGATGTAGTCATAGGAAAGTGAGGGATTCTGGGGACTTGTTTTGAATCTACATATTATATATGTCATATTACAGAATAAAATTCCCCTTTGCAGGAAGCATCCAAATTTGTTTTTTTTTTTTTTCTTTCTGCTAGGCAGTTATTCAGATAATTGCAAACTAATAGAATCAAGATTTTTACATGAATTAAGATTTTTTTTATTCAAATTAAAGAATTAATTCAAGCACATAAAAGTGCCACTAATTCTCACGTTACTAAAATAATAATTTCTTATCAGTGGCTATCATATGAAATTTCAGGTGACCAATACATTTCTAAATGGCATTCTTAAGTATATTAATTCTTCATAAATAAGTAGATCCATGTGTTTTTTGAGATAGGGTCTGGCTATGCAGTTCAGACTGGCCTTGAACTCACTATGTAGCCCCGGCTGGCCTCAAACTCACAGTGATCTTTCTTTTTTTTTTTTTTTTTTTTTTTTTTTTTTTTTATTTTAAAGAGAAGAAAAAACAAAACAAATCAAAAGAAGAACAAATTTTCAAACAAACATAATAGGAGGGTAACAATGGTTAATACATTACGTATTACTATCTTTAAGTTAGTTATTCAGGACACTAGACATTAGCATTCAATTGTCCAAACATTATTGGCACAAACCTTACTCTTCAATGAACTAAGTAAAAATGGTAGTGTATCTATCTTAACCATCTTATATATATATATATATATATATACAATTTTTTTCCCTTTCCCTTCTTTCTTTTCCCTATTCCAGTCTCTCTTTCCTTTTGACCAGTTTCTTTTTGATTCACCATGTCTATTGTACATTTTGGATCTTATTTACTCTTTCAGTTTCTCATACTAGAGAGATAATACGATGCTTACACATGTGCTTCTGGTTTATTTCACTTATGAGTATTTTCTCGAGTTGCATCCATTTACCTATAAAAGTCTCCAGTTTATCCTTCTTTATGGCTGAATAGTACTCCATTGTATAAAAATACCACATCTTTCTTATCCATTCCTCAGTTGATGGGCATTTGGGTTGTTTCCAAGATCTGGCTATTACAAATTGTGCTGCTATAAACATGGGTGCACATATATCGCTGTGGTACGATGTTTTTAATTCTTCTGGGAAGATGCCCAGAAGGGGAATAGCTGGGTCAAATGGGACCTCCAACCCTAGTTTTCTGAGGAATCTCCACACTGACTTCCACAGTGGCTGTACCAGTCGACACTCCCACCAACAGTGAAGAAGGGTTCCTTTTTCCCCACAGCCCCTCCAGCATTTGTTATTAGTTGATTTCTTAATAGTAGCCATTCTTTCTGGGGTGAGATGGTATCTCAGTGTTGTTTTAATTTGCATCTCTCGAATGACTAGTAATGTTGCACATTTTTTTGTATATTTATTTGCCATTAGTATTTCTTCATCTGAGAAATGTGTATTCATCTCAGATGCCCATTTTTGGAGTGGGTCTTTAAATTTGGGAGGTCTGATTTTTTTGAGTTCTTTATATGTTCTCGATAGTAATCCTTTGTCTGAGGAACAGCTGGCAAACATTTTTTCCCACATTGTGGGTTGTCTCTTCACTCTGTTGGTGGTTTCTCTTGCTGTGCAAAAGCTTTTTAATAAGATGAGATCCCAGTTATTGATTCTTTGGGATAGTTCCCGTGCGGTTGAGTTTTTATTCATAAAGTCTTTGCCTACACCAATGTCTCCAAGGGTTTTACCTATCCTACCTTCCAGCAGATTTAATGTTTCTGTTTTAATATTTAGATCTCTGATCCATTTTGAATTTAGTTTAGTGCATGGTGAAAGATATGGATCTAGTTTTAATCTTCGGCATGTGTAGAGCCAGTTTTTCCAGCACCATTTATTAAAGAGGCTATCTTTCTTCCAGCGAATGTGTTTGGCACCTTTGTCAAAGATAAGGTGGCTTAGTATGTCTGGGGTTGTTTCAGCATCTTCTAATCTGTTCCATTGATCTTCAGGTCTGTTTTTTTGCCAGTACCACACTGTTTTTAGCACAGTAGCTTTATAGTATAATTTCAAGTCGGGGATAGTGATGCCCCCTGCCTTGCCTTTGTTGCCCAGAATTGCCTTTGCTATTCTAGGTCTCTTCTGATTCCAAATGAATTTTAGGATTGTTTTCTCTAATTCTGTGAGATATGCTGTTGGAATTTTGATTGGAATTGCATTAAATCTGTATAACAATTTTGGAAGTATGGCCATTTTCACTATATTGGTTCTTCCTATCCAGGAGCAAGGGATATCTTTCCATTTTCTGATATCCTCTTCAATCTCCTTTTTCAGAGTACTGTAGTTTTCAGTATAGAGGTCTTTTACATCCTTCGTGAGGTTGATTCCTAGGTATTTCATTTTTTTGGATGTTATTGTGAAAGGTATTGTTTCCCTAATTTCTCTTTCAGTAAGTTTGTTATTTGTGTACAGGAAGGCTATTGACTTTTGAGTATTGACTTTGTATCCAGCTACACTACTGAATTTGCTTATTAAATCTAGCAGTTTTTTAGTGGAGTTTTTGGGGTCTTCTGTGTAGAGTATCATGTCATCTGCAAATAATGATAATTTAACTTCTTCCTTTCCAATCATTATTCCTTTTATTTCTTTCTCTTGTCTAATCGCTCTGGCTAAAGTTTCCAGAACTATGTTGAATAAGAGTGGGGACAGTGGACATCCTTGTCTTGTTCCTGATTTTAGAGGGAAGGCTTTCAGTTTTTGGCCATTTAGTATAATATTGGCTGTTGGTTTGTCATAGATAGCTTTTACCAGATTGAGATAAAGACCCTCTATTCCAATTTTCTGTAGGGTTTTTATCATGAAAAGGTGCTGGACTTTGTCAAAAGCTTTTTCTGCATCTATTGAGATGATCATGTGATTTTTGTCTTTGGTTCTGTTAATATGCTGTATTACATTTATTGATTTACGTATGTTGAACCATCCCTGCATCCCTGGGATGAATCCAACTTGGTCATGGTGTATAATCTTCTTGATGATTTGTTGGATTCTGTTTGCCAGTATCTTATTAAGGATTTTTGCATCTATGTTCATTAGGGAGATTGGCCTGTAGTTCTCTTTCTTAGTTGGGTCCTTCTCTGGTTTTGGTATCAGGGTAATGCTTGCTTCCAGGAATGAATTTGGGAGTATTGCTTCCCTTTCAATTTCATTGAAAAGTTTGAGAAGTAGGGGCGTTAGGTCTTCTCTAAATTTCTTGTAGAATTCGGCAGTGAATCCATCAGGGCCTGGGCTTTTCTTTGTTGGGAGGTTTTTAATTACATCTTCAATTTCATTGGCTGATATTGGTTTATTTAGGATTTTTAAATCTTCTTGATTCAGCTTTGGTAATTCATACGAATCTAGGAATCTGTCCATTTCTTCTGCATTTTCCATCTTAGTAGAATATAAATTTTCAAAATAGGTATAGATGATCTTCTGGATTTCTGCAGGGTCTGTCGTGATATCACCCTTTTCATTTTCAATTGCATGGATTTGAGTCTTTTCTTTTCTTTTTTTAATAAGGTTGGATAAGGGTTTGTCAATCTTATTTATTCTTTCAAAGAACCAACTTTTTGCTTCATTGATTCTTTGTATTGTTTTTTTATTCTCCAATACGTTAATTTCTGCTCTGATCTTTATAATTTCCTCCCTTGTACGGGCTTTTGGCTTAACCTGCTCTTCTTTTTCTAGAAGCTCGAGGTTCACCCTTAAGTTGTTTATTTGCGCTTGCTCTATTTTCCTGATATAAGTGTTTAATGCTATAAATTTCCCTGTTAGGACTGCTTTCATTGTATCCCATAAGTTCCGGTATGTTGTACTGTCATTATCATTCAGTTGTAGAAAGTGACTAATTTCTTCTTTAATTTCATCTGTGACCCATTGGTTGTTCAGGAGGATGCTGTTTAATTTCCATGTGTTTAGGGAGTTTTTGTGGGATCTTTTGCCATTGATTTCCAATTTCATTGCACTATGGTCTGATAATATGCATGGGATAATTTCAATTCCTTTGCATTTACTTAAGCAGGTTTTATGAGCTAGTATGTGGTCTATTTTGGAGAACGTCCCATGTGCAGCTGAGAAAAATGTGTATTCTGATGTTGTGGGATGGAACACTCTGTAGACATCTACTAAGTCCATTTGTTCAAAAGTTTGGTTCAGTTCTACTATTTCATTATTGATTTTCTGTCCAGTTGATCTATCTTTTTGTGACAGTGGAGTATTGAGATCTCCCAATATAATTGTATTAGTGCTTATTTGATTTTTCATGTCCTTTAGTACTTGTTTTATATAGCTGGGTGCATTGGTATTTGATGCATATATATTTATGATCGTTATCTCTTCCTCTTGGATTGTTCCCTTTACAAGGATGTAATGACCGTCTTTATCTCTCTGAATCCTTCTTGGCTTGAAGTTCACTTTGTCTGCAAAAAGAATAGCTACCCCTGCTTTTTTCTGGGTTCCTGTGGCATGGAGTATTGTTTTCCATCCTTTGACTTTCAGTCTATGAATTTCTTTCTGAATTAAATGTGTTTCTTGTATACAGCATATTGTTGGATCTTGCTTCTTGATCCATTTCGCCAGTCTGTGCCTTTTGATTGGTGAATTGAGACCGTTAACATTGATGGTTAAAACTGATATGTATTGACTTGTCATGATATTTTCCTGTTGTTGGTTCCCACTCTTTGTTTTTCCGCTTTCCAGCTATTTAATTATTTGCCCTGCCTGGTGGATTCCTTCTGTTGGGGTTCCTATCTCTTTCTAGAATGTCCTTCAGAACGTTTTGGAGTGCTGGTTTGGTGGTCATAAATTTTCTCAGATGTTCTTTGTCATGAAAGTATTTTATTTCTCCATCAATTTTGAAAGATAGTTTTGCAGGGTACATCAATCTGGGCTGAAAATTATTTTCCTTTAGAGCTTGCAATACATCATTCCAAGCTCTTCTTGAATTGAGGGTTTGTGCTGAAAAGTCAGCTGTGATTCTGATGGGTTTTCCTTCATAGGTGATTTGTCTCTTCTCCCTAACAGCTTTTAAGATTCTGCCCTTCTGTTGAATTTCTGGGATCTTGACTATAATATGTCTGGCTGAAGTTTTTTTTTGATCATGTCTAGTTGGTGTTCTAAAAGCTTCACTTATAGGGGTGTCAAATTCCTTTTCTCTTCCAGGAAAGTTCTCCCTGATTATGTCTTTGAACAAGGTTTTAATGTCGTTGATGCTATCTCCTGCTTTTTCATTTATTCCAATTATTCTTAAGTTGTTTATCTTTGAGTCATCTAGCAGCTGCTGAATTGATTTTTCATGGTCCCTTGCTATTTTTAAGAATTTTTCCATTTCATGATCACTAATTGCAAGCCTGTCTTCTATATCTGAGATCCTGTCCTCGCATTGGCTTATTCTGCTACAAATACTTTCAATGGAATTTTTTATCTCTTGGATATCTGCTTGAATCTGCCTTATAGATTCCATTTCTTTCCTATGCTGAGCATTCATGGTTTCTATAGTTTTCTTAAGTTCATCTATTTTTTTGTCTGTATCAGCTATAGTGTCCTTAAGCATGGTCTTCATTGTAGACATTATCTCTGCAGTTATCTGTGAGATTATTTCTGTTTTAATTTTTTCCAGAACCTCATTCAGTTGCTTTGTTGTTACCACTTCAGATAGGCCAGGTGGGTGGCTTTCGGATTGTCCCACCTCGTTGCTCCCTAGGTTTGCCTTTGGTGAATTGGATGTGTGGGGTTGCATCTTGTTTAAGTGTCGTCTCATTTTTTCTTTCTTTAATTCCTGGGGTGATGTTTGCAAATTACCTATAGTAGGTTACTTTATTGCTAGTGTTTAAGATCTTTAGAAGATGACTACTTCTCTGCAGTATCTTCCAAGTGGAGCTTGCTTTTAGGTTTTGAGCTTTCTGCCAGATCCTACCTCTTCAATTCGTTGGGTATGCGAAGTTGCTACCTGTTTGGCCCAGTCCTTGATTCTTTGGTACTGTGCCACTGTATTTTCTGTGTCCCTTAGTCAATCTTGTGACAAAGTCCTGTTCTGTGCAGGTCCGTCCCAGTAAGCCAGGAGCGCCCTCTGGCGGGTGGTGAGCAGAGGCGCGTACTTTCAGGCAGAGACCAGTCTAGCTCGCCTCCGCTCTCGCCGCCCTTTCACGATCCCTGGGCCTGAGAGGCTCAGCGTGCTGTCCGGAGCGCCTCACAGTGATCTTTCTGCCTCGGCCTCTTTTTTTTTTTTTTTTTTTTTTAATGTGGGTACCAGGAGTCAACCTCAGGACGTCACGCTTGTCAGCAAGCGCTTGTGCCGCTGAGCGATATCACCGGCCCTTCTTTTCCTTTATGGGGGTTCCAGGAGTCGAACTCGGACCTCGCGCTTGCCAATGTCTCAGCCTCTTGACCGCTAGGATTCCAGGCGTGCGCCACCATGCCTGGCCACGGATCCATATTTTTAAAATGAATGGAAAATATTTGTTTTTTCATATAGCTTCAATTTCAGTATTTGGCTTTCTTTTGCCAAATTGAAAAACTGCATTCATCAGAGCAAAAACAGCAAATTTCATAAGTAGTGGGATTAAACATAGGTGGTGATTTCCTATTTTAGAGCGTTCCTTTCAAAGCCTTACCCTGGAGAAACACGAGCATGTGAATCGTTTACCTACACAAGGAATAATACGGAAGTGGGATCTCCTTGCTGCGTGCCGTCCACACCCGCCTGTGCGTCCTCCAAAGGTCTGGACTCAGTCTCAGCTGGGGAGGGAGAAGCAAAGCCCTGCCTGACGGCTCAGCTGAAGTGCTCGGCTCTTCCTGGGGTGAGGGACAACGATGAAAGCCTCTCTTCGCGGGGGCACGGTGCACACATCCAGCTCTCTCCACAGGCACGAACCTCCCTGTAGGCTGACACAGAGCAGATGTCCTTAAATCTGTAAAGAGTTCGATTGCTTGCTTTGCTTTGCTTTTCCTGGCCACAACTTGGTGCAACTCTGGGAGGCGAACTGCTCTATCTTCTCTAGTTGGTCTTCCGCACACTGCCTCATGCTGCTTGTAATTTGATTTGAAGTCATGGCATCAGAAGGGTGAAATGATATGTATGCCTGTCTCATTTCCCAGAACTTCTCTCTCTGCCTCTTTAGCATCTCAGCAACATGTAAAGTATCTATGTGATGTGTTTAAGATGAATTTAAGAGTCTTCATTCGTGACCTCCGTTTGAAATCTTACCAACTAAAAACCTCAAATTCCTCCTGGGAGAAAGAAACTTTACTCAAGTTTTTTTTTTTTTTTTTTTTAAACATGTGTTTAATTTTGTCTCATTATGAAAGTAATTTTAACTTGCTATAGGAAATATGAATATTATGAAAAAGACAGTTGTAAAATGCCCATGATCCTATTACCCAAAAATAATATTGCCAACATTTTAGTGTATATTTTAATTGGTAGGTTTTAATGAATAAATGATTTTCTGGATTAATTAGGTTCTACTGAGTATTAGCAATTTTATAATAAGCTTCTTGACAGAGTGTTAACAACATCGTCTTGAAAATGCCGCTCTTCAGACTGTAGCTGCCATCACTGTTTTTGCTGAACTCCGCTGTAGCGAGGTCGTGCTGCAGTTGCAGATGCAAGTCCGTGAGTGTGCCTAATAAGTCATTTGTCTGAATCTGGGGTGTTCCATGGTCCTAAAGCATCTCAGAGTTTACCGAATTCTTCCAAGACTTGCTGCAGCACCTACTTCCTCTTGATTTGATTCCTTTGTAATTATACAACTCCAAACATGGCTAAAGAGTGCTCAGTGGTCATTTCTGTGAGTTCTGTAGTTTCATAGAAGCTACAGTTAGGTTTCCTCTGTGACTCTTATGATGTCATTTGAACTTGACCTGCATTTCAAATTGGTGAGAAGATAATAAGCTGGTTTTATACTAGGAACATTAGAACCAATAGATTAAAAAAAAAAAGTCATTGATGTTAGTTCTAGCACTCTGGGAGGCTGAGGCAGGAGGATCCCAAGTTTGAGCTCAGTCTGGGAAACTTAGCGAGTTAGTGAGGCGCTGTTTAAAAAGAAAAAAAAAGAATTGGTGATGTAACTCAGTATGAAAGTATGAAGGTCCTGGATTTTAATCCCTAGTACCAAAAGAAAGAAAGGGAGGAAGGAAGGAAGGAAGGAAAGAAGGAAGGAAGGAAGGAAGGAAGAAAAAAGAAAAGCATAAAATCTCTTATTCATAACTAGGCCTAATATTCACAAAATATTAATTTAAAAATATAACTAAAGGAAATGAAAAATTCACAGAAAAAACAAAAAGTTCTTATTTATTGAAATGCCTCTTGATTTATGGATTTCATAGGACTCTAAAAAATATCAGTTAATTGTAAAAAATTCCCAGTTTTTCCACTGCCAAGTATTTGACTTGACTCATAATTTATCAAGAATTTCCCTGACTCAAACAATTCAGAAGACATTTACCTAGCACTAAGCTGGAATAAAACCTCATAGCTAGCACCTTTTATTACTTACATGGATATTGATTGTTATAATTCATAATCATTGAGTATATCTTTAACATTTACTTTTTATCATTAACTTATTTTTGTTACTAAGATTTAGGAAATCAAATTTATTTTGTGTTTTGTGTGAAATAAAAAAACCACAGTGTCTTTTCCTGTGTACTCCACCCTTTGAAATAATACTGCATGAGAAAGCATAGAAATTTATAATTTAGGTTCAACATAAATTCATAAATATTCTTCAGATAAATCTTACCATAGCACTATAGTTTGTATCGCTCAGGTCCAATATGACTGTTAAAATCAGTCTCTTAACTGTTTGTAGTAGAATTGAAATGAAATGTAAGTGAACACTGGAGTTCACCATAAAATTCTTTCAATATTTCTGTATTCTGAAAATGTTCCTAGTACTATCACAAAAAAAAAAATTTTAGTGATATAACAGAACCGTACTCTAAATTTTGTTCTGGAACAAGTGTTGTGTGTCATCAAGTTTGCATGTTAGACATCTGTCATTCAACTTTTTCTGCACTATTCTGGTTGCCATACTTACAGCATATCCTTTTTCTTTTTTTTTTTTGTAAAACTAAGATTCCAAGGGAAATTTTGTCAGTTTTAATGTTGGGAACACTCATGATATTTTTTATAGGGGACAAAAAAAAAAAAATCTCATCACCACAGGTTTCAGAGACAGGTTTCTGAGATAAAATTCTTTCCAGGTTGCATGTATCTCTAAAGAGTTTCCATGTGTCTTTGTGCCCTCAGCTTCTTAGAATTAAATGAGACCCATGATGGGCATGAAAAACTGGTGTTTTTTTGGTTTTTGGTTTTTGGTTTTCTTTCAGTACCGAGGATTGAACTCAGAGCCTGGCACATGTTAGGCAAGCACTCCACCATTGAGCTACACCCCAGCCCCAGAACTTCTTTATGAACACATCTCCTACACCTTCACAGTTTAACAAAATCCTGACATTTGAGTGGCAGAGGCCAAATATTTTCCCTGAGCTGATGCTCTGTGAGATGTTTTACCAATAATACCTCACTTGATTTGTTCTTAATGTTGATATCACTGTCTTAATGGTATACATTTTTTTCATAAATAGGAGCTCAAGTCATTTTCTATCTCTACATCTTATTTACATTCCTCTTCTTCCTACTGCCTTGATTCTTTTTTAAAAATGTAAACCCAATCCAGTTTCTTACAAATGTAGAGTTTCAGTTGTGGGCGCACTCAGCTCAAGTTCCCTTCGGGCATGAATTGTATCCCCCATGGACCACCAGTATGCAGCTGGCGTAACTTGGGGCACCCTTCCCCGTCTAACATAGATTTGTAAATGGAAGGGTGGGCAGAAGGAAGGAAGAAAAGAAGAAAGCTATGAAGGGTTGCTGGAATAGCTGTTGAGCAAAATTCCACATAGAAACTAGCTTAATAGGCTACATCTTTTAGCTCTGTTCATTTCAAAAGCTTTTATAACTTAGAGTCACACTTAGACTAATACCTCCTACCCCAAACATTTCATTAACTAGTCTAGTGTTTGTTTCTTTGACGTCAGCAGTTTGTTTTATTTCAAATGAAAATCCAGTGCTTTAAGTCATCTATAATTTATCTATCAAAACAAAATAGGTCCAAGTTAAATCATAATTTCACTATAAACTTTTTTACTTGATATTACCTGACCAATGAAATATAATTGTGTCTTCTCAAATGTACTTCTACATGTTAAGGTCGTAGAGTTAACAGAGGGAGTCTTTAATGTAGAAATGATTTATTCTCTGAAACTTAGAGGTGAGCTACATGGCGATGTTTTATAAGGCGTTTTACTAAAATCATCCTACTTGATTTGTTCTTCATGTTCCCCATCAAGGCCCATTACCATTTATACAACTTGGAGAAGTCACTTAGCTTCTCTGGAGCAATAAAAATAAAATTAGTGGGATCATCAGAAGCAAAACCCCCACCCTATTGCCTTACTAATGACCTAATTGTAGGTCTGGTATAAATTTCTTAGGTGATTTTGAGAGAGTGCTAGAAAATGGCACTCTAAATTTTAGGTATCCTATGATCAAACAAGAACAAATAACAAAAATAAATTATTTTCTTTCAGGGCAACTCAAATACCCAGATTTTTATTTTAGTTTCTAGCGAATTGCTAGCATTAGTTGGTTGGATAGAAAAGTATTTCTATTTCTCTTCACCTGTAGAATGTCTAGAAGAAGATGCAGGGCAATGCGCAGTACATACACACTCTGACATCGTTACTTTTCTTTATGAATTTCTTCACACCAGACCTGTCACTTTCTGTCTCTGTGACTCTCTAGTTATCACACTGGAGCCCACTCAGCCTCCGCTTATAACCTTAGACCATGCCAAGCTCACAGAACAATCTTGTCGCCGGAGTTAGGGATTTAAAGAGCTTCTGTCATTCTGTAACAACAGAGGCCAATGTGGAGACAGGCAGGTCTAACTCGGACAGCTGTCGTATATTAACCTTGTAGCAACAGCCGAGTGACTTCACCTCCCTGAGCCTCAGATTTCTCCTCTACAAAGTGGTGATGATACTGTCTACCTGTGAGTTGATACATTAAATAATATTTAATTCTTATACTTGATATCTCTTCATTTTCCTGTGAAAATCAAGACTTCCTTTATGATTTGACTCTCCAAGGAAGGAGATCTGACCTCATTCATTCCTTGACTCTCTTATGTTCTAGCCCCATATTAGTTAGGAAAATAGGATCTACAATCAGAAGGTCCTCAGTTTTAACTTCAGATCTGCCACCCATCCATTGGCTGTATGATCACAGAAGCAAGTTCCTCCAACTTCGTGGACCTCCATGTCCTCGATGGTGAGACAGGGTGAAAAGAATGCAGAGCTCCTACGCGTACAGGGATTATTGGGAGGATCACCTTACATACCTCATGAAACCACCAGATGAGCTGGTGATATAACAGAGTAAAGTACAAAATTGGGAAAGGTACCCTGAGCTTCTGGTTTTGTTTGTTCACTGACTCGGTCCATGCATGGGAAGTATCGGGCTGAGGAAATCCGCAGGTGACAGGTCTGTGAGAAGTGCCCATGCATAAGAAAGTTTATGGCTGTTGGCTCCAACAAATGGGCATCCAGATTTAGGGAGATCCTGAACACTGTCATGGAAAAAGTTTTTGGCACCAAAAGTGAATGTGTGAGTTGGTGTTATTTAGGGATTCTTGGTATTTGGGATACTTTTTCTCTCAAGGGAATGATTTTGTTTCCCAGCCTGGTAATTCCATCACCGCTGTTGCTTGTTTGTTAACATAGTTTTTAAAAATCTGGAAGAAGTCATTTCTGTCCTTATTTGGTGTGTGGCCCACAATGAGAGCAGCTTGAGTTGGATTCAGTGTTGCAAATGCTTTTCCAATTAAATAACCTGTCTTCAGGATTCCATAAGTTTTTGAATTAAAAAAAAATGGCTGGAAAATATACTGAGAAGAGGACTTTGAGTAATCAGGAACATTTTCATTAGCTAATTTTTGCAGAATTCTTTGCCACTTAATTTTTTAAATTATTGTAACAAAACCCATGGAAGATTTTATGGATGCTACTAATAAATCGTTAAAACTTTGTTATAGGCTTAACTTTTAAAATATAAAAGCTGGTATTCTAGTCTTATACCCTTAGAATTAAAAGATTTCAAATAGAGAAAAAAAATGTTACTCCTCAAAACTAAAGCTTCATTACTATTTCTGAAAGGAAAAATTGTTGTCCCTACTTGCCATGCTCATGAAGTAACCAATTTTGGGGACAATTTTTAAAACCAAAAATATTTCTAGCCTGGCATGGTGGTGCATGCCTGTCATCCTAGCACTCTGGGAGGCTGAGGCAAGAGGATGGCAAGTTCAAGCCAAGTCTGGGCACTTAGTGACTTGGCAGGAAGCTGCCTCAAATTAAAAAAAAAAAAAAGGCTGGGGTTATAGCTCAGTGAGAAAGACCCAGCTTCAATACCCAGTACCCCCCCATAGATAGATAGATAGATACAACAATCTAAAAAGTTTTCATATCTCTCCAAAAAGCTTATGAACATTATTAACAGTAATGCCTAGAATGTTATGTGTTTTCAGAATGCTTTTATTATCCTTTTCAGTCCTCTGAAATACTTTTTGCAATTGTTCTCAACTGAAAACCAAATGGATAAGGAACTGAAATTTAGCAAGGTTGAGAAGCAGTGTTGAACGTCATATGTTCAGGGCACCACTGTGGCTCGAATCTCAATTCCCTATATTAGAGGTGCCCTGAATATTTTCCCAATGGTGTCTCATTTTAAAATAATCTATTTTGAGGACAGGCCAGTAATTCATCTAACCATAATATTGAAAGTGTTGTTTTTTTTTTTCTGATTTTGTTGAATTTTGTTTATTTATTTATTTATTTATTGCAACAGTTTTGGCTTTGTCAGAGGGAACATCTAAGAAAAAGAAATTAAATAAAACGTACCTAAATTACCTGTGGTGAAATTTTTTGTTGCTAGTTAGAAACATCAAAAATTATAATGCTGATAATGCATTTAATTGTAAAGAATCCCTGAGAATATTGGTGTGTTCATTTACTAAACAAATGTGATTATGACTTTTTTTCTGGAGCTTTTCTCTAGGCACCAGGGACCAGGAGTAAAGCAGATAGGATGTGGGCCTTCCCAGTGTTCATGTTTAAGTCATCAGGGAAGGCAGACCCAGAAGTGACTGCAGAGGTGTTGGCAGTCACACAGGGGAAGTGTAGCCTGCTGGGGAGAAGTCACATGGTCTGGGAATGCGGGAAGGCTTCCTAGAGGAAGCGGCTTTTAAGACGAAATTCTATATCCACTCTTTCACTCTCCAGTAAATAACTAAGTAGGACCTCTTTTCACACTGTATTCATTAGTGCGGTATTGAAAGGAAAAATTTTTTCTGACTTTTAAATTTTTCACATGAGGAGAATTGGGCAATTAGTTAATTACTGACCCCAAAAGACCTTTACACACACTTAAAAAATCATATTCAAGTCTTTATTTCAAGTGATTAGCCTATATTAATTTCAGTATCTTTAAAGAATTTAATTCTGGAAATATTTTCTGTTGAGAGGTTGGAAAAATTTCCTAGGACTTTGTGAAACACTTAGATGTGTAGTAAGTCTCACGTTTATTTCCTTCCCTTCTATTTTTTCTCCTTCATTTTTTCCCTTCAACCCCTTTTACCAGAGTATTTAAATGGAGCTCCATAGTGTTATTGAATAGAATATTAAAATTGCTAAGACATTCCTAAAAATACCCTATGATAAATGGAAACCATAAGTATGTAGTAAAACATTTTTATTCACAATCCATAGTTTTATTGATCTTTTATTCTTATATGGAAGCATATCTTTAGCTGATTGGTTGATGATGTCTTAATGTCTTTAGTTACAGTTTATTTCTGTTTGTGTTCTGGGGGACATGTGACTAAAGAATGTGTTTAGAGAAGTGTAAAACACATCCCAAGATTTCCTAGTGCTCTCAAGACTGTCGAGTACCTTCAATTCTGTTAGCCTTCCACTGTGTTCAGAACATAAAATAGTTGAACCCCATTTCAGACAGAACATGGAGTAATTGACCAATAAATCAAGTAGACGTATGTAAGGTTAAAATGAATATCTAAAGGCAGATCAAAGGAAATTCAAGCGTTATATTGCAGCATTTCCATTTGTATAAACTATAGTTGATTTTCAGAATCACTTAATTTAATAAACCTTTTTAAAACCACAATGCCTTGTATTAAGTGTGCAAATCCAGCCATTAAACTTCCTTTCATCATACTCTTTTATAAGCGATCATTGTGAAAATAGAATTATTACAGTGGCACTCATCAGAGGTAGTTGATAAATAGCAGTCTTTTATTTTCTTCCACATTAATGTTTACTGGTTTTGAGTCTGTGACCAGCAACTATTTCAAAATAGAGCATCATCCTGAAACCTATCTATCTGCTTGTTCTGGTTTCCTGAGGTCACGTATTTCCACATAACACAACCCACTAATGTAACTCTTCATTTCATTTAGCTAACCCTCTCCCAACCCTCCCCATATTTGTAAACTAGTTACTTGATATATAAGTAAATGAATCCCTGTGTGGATTATATTTAAATTCTTCCACTTTCAAATTTGGGAGTTTCAATCTAATTTACAGCAGTCTCTCCTGCAAAAGAAATTCTGAGATTCTGTGTCAGACACTAAAACAATAATCTTTCATTTTTAACATCTGGAACCTTGGAACCAAAATCAGAAATAGTCAAGAAATGACACCATAAATGGAACTTGGCAGAATGTAAGATCTAACTTAATGGCAAGAGATGGATATTTCATTAAGAAATTAGGGGATTAGGAATTATTTGGGTCACAATTAGATGGAGCAGTGTTTAGATCTCAAAATCCTATTTTCATTGGGATATAAGCTTAGTTTTCAGCATGTAAAAGCAGACAGTCTTGGGGATGGAGCATTTCTCCTTGCCATTGAATCATGCTTTCGTTAAAATTCTCTGGAAAATAAATACTAATGTGATGGTAATCAAAACTTTAAAAAAATTTTGACTTCACTTTTTTCTACTATTGTACTTAAGAAATGAAAATTATAACTAGCTAGTTGTGATATAAATGATAGCAAAGTTTCATCCTAGAAAACATTTGATTTTTTAAAAATATTTTTTCAATTGTCTGAATTCTCATGTCTGGGAAATACTAGCCAATTCCTCAAAACATGATTGATTTTTTATATTTAAAACCAAGACTAACTTTGCTCATGTTTTACCTAAGAAATAAGGAGCTTATTTTTGTGACCTTGTTGAGGCCTGGATTATATGTAACTCTACAGAAGAAATGAGAAGAGGGTGAGTGATTGTAAAGGAAAACTAACATTAACATAAGCAGGCACTTATGTCTTTATCCAATTTCACTTTAGAAAAGGCAACCAAAGTTTTCATTTTCCTGATCATAATTTCACACTTATAGTTTCATTGTTTTTAATCTTGCTTAACTATTCAAGAAGTGATGGGCAGGGGGATTTTTGGCAATAATTTTTATAAAAACAAATTTGCTTCTCTTTTCTTGCACATTTTTCAAAAAAGTTGGACAGTCTGAAGAAGCTTTATGCTAGGTTATTATTATGCCCTTATATTTTATCAATTAGGTATCAACTAAAAGGACATTCTTTTAAAAATCTAAATTGGTAAAGAGACAAAGATAAGTATTCGTGAAAATATATTTTGCTCGCATAAGCCTGGATGGGAAGATAAGATTTATCTCACTATAAGAAAAATTGGGGTAATCAGGAAAGTAATATTTTTCTGCTTCCAAAGTTGTCTTTGGGAACTATAGCTTTCATTATCAGATGCCAGTAATGTTGTTTCACCTGCAAAATTTAAAACAGCACTAGAATGAATAAGAGCTCTGTATTGTATGAGACAGAAGTACTACCATTTGCACTCTTGATTCTTCATACCCCCACGTCCCTTTGCACCAATCTACCCCTCCAACAGCCCACGGGCTCCTCCCCTCCTTACCCAGCGGACCACCTCTCTCACACTGTCTGGCTTTAGTCTCAGATAAAGCCACTCTTATAAACACCAAGCTGTTCAACTCCTTATTAATTCTACCAAGAATATTTGCATTGTCCAAGATCTGCCTCCAGATGGAAACTAAACAATATAGGGGAATTAAATGATAATAGTGGAATCTCCTGCACCAGAAGGGCAGACTGCATAGGTATAAGCACCTTCTCAAACCTTCTCAAAGAACACCAGAAAGGTGTCCACCTGTCTCGCTCAGGTGAAATGCACGTCCCTACACAAAAGCAAAATGGCATTTGTGAAGCATTAGAATATTGACGTTGATTCAGAGAGACTGTGTTTATTTTTGAACTCTCAGCTCCTCCAAGGTCGTTGGTGTTCTGGGCAGCTGTCACAGACCCACACACTTGGAGCGCATACGTCAGATAACAAAGAGGTGGAACTGTAAAGCATTTTCTATTACTCATCCCCAGAGCTGATATGGAACTTGTAGCATTCTCAAAAACCCTTGGTGTGCTGGATGCTATTGTGAAACTAAGCATCATGTTTAATATCTTAATCATTTATGCCAATTACATGAACATTTTTGATCTGCTTTGTGCTATAAGATAGATCGAGATTTAGGGGTCTGGAAATTTGGTAGATACGGTGATGTTTGCTTAGTTCAAGTACTGATCAGTTTTCACCAGTTCAGAGTGAGTTAAATTCACTCTGGGGAACTCCAAGCCTCTCTAATCTTATCCTGGAAAAGTGGAGCTCTGCCTTGGTTTACAGTGGAGGTCACCCGCGGGACAATGTTTGGACAGGGACTGATGGAATTATGCCTCATTGTTAACATGAAACACACTGGGTGGTGAGAAACGATGACGACATTTGGGTCCTTTGACTCCGTGAGGACAATATCTTGAAATATATGCTTCTCCAAGATGCGCTAGACTTATAAAACTTTCAAAGGGCTCTGTTTGGCTGTCATCATTTATTTAATTTGAAAGAAAGTTATTTTAAGGGATTTATCAGTTAAGAAACATTTCTAGGGAATAGAAAATGGACAAGAAAATTGATCTTTGTTGTCAAAGTCACACATTGTAATTTACTCTCTAAGGTGACGCAGCATCTCCTTGAGGGAAAAGCTGCCAAAAGCTTTGAAAGTGATCTGCCTGTTTTCTTCTCACATAGACTTGCAGGGAGGGGCTGGTATCTTTGAAAGGATTAGATCCTTATGGAAGTTTTGTTAATAATGATATCCATCTATGTTTCTAAAGGAAGCTGAAATATGGAAAATTATTTTGGCAACTGATTGTGTGAAATTTAGTCACATTTGTTGAACTTCCCAGCCATAGCCATATATTTACTTTTTTTCTTTTAACGGAGCCTTCTATTTACTTTTTAAAATGGTCACACTTAACATAAAGTTTCACCCACTTCAATCATATGTCCCATGCTGTGTATGCCTGCTTGTGTGTATTATGCTTTTCAGGAGTAGCATGTGACTATGGCTCTTTAATCAGGACTATATTTAATCAGGACTACGTTTAAAAACAAATTTTCAAGGGAGCGTTTCTCACATTAAGAGTGAGATAAGGTCTGAGTGAAGCAAGCTCTGTTGCAAAGGCCAAGTGTCACGCAGCAGGAAGTCCTGGCCATCCTGCCCAGCCCTGCCTCAGCCAGCCTGCCACCTCTCTGACAGCACATACCACCACACAGAAGAAATGCCCTCCCTCAGCCACAAGTGGCTTCTGCTCCTCCAGGGGCCCTGCAGCCCCAGGGCCCTGCACCAGCTCTGACTTTTCACTGTGTCTGTGAATCTTGGCCCCCTCTTTACAAATGGCTTTTGTTTGGGATCCTCTGGGAGTCACAGCACCAGGATCGTCTCCAAGAGCCAAATCAAGATTGCGATTCTTAAAGTCCTACAGGTATTGCTCTTTCCTTTTTGTATCTGGGAAGGACTTTTCATCAGCTTTAGGTCCCTTGCAAACCAGCCTTTGCCCTATGTTGCTTGATTTAATTCCTAAAGTTGGTTAAAATGCCAGTACATAAAATAAGACCTTGGATATTGTGAACCGTGAAATAGTCTGGGTATGTGGGAAATTGCTGAAGTAGAAGGATATCGACTAACTCTGAACTTTCACTGTGATAGTTAACTGGTGAACTGTAAAAAGAATTCATATTACAGTAGTATGGTCTAGAAAAATGAGTGTATTAATTTGCCCAGTATATGAATATCATCAACACTATCCATACTAACTTTAAGTTACCTCTTTAAATATTAGGAAACAATTCTTGTTTGACTAAACAAACAACAGTAAGAAAAACACTATACCTTTGCTTGTAGCTGTTTCACAGCATACACACTTGGAAAAGTTGAAACTATCTCTGTGGTCTGAGTGGTAATTTTGTCCTGCAAAATTAGATACCATAAATTCTATATAAATATTGTATTAACCTTTTATTTCTAAAAATTTCTCTAGAAGTCATCTGAAACCTTAACCTCATGCCCTCAACAAAGGGTTAGTGACTTTTGCTCCATATCAAAGTTTAGTTAATTTGGACCAAATAACTACAAGGAAAACAGAAAAATCCTTGATTTCTTTCTTCCCTTTGTGTTCTAGACGTTCATAGGGAAATGAGCGATTCTTCACAATTTTGTTTCTGATTGATTATAGTCTATACCACTACAAACTATTTTAGCAATAGTAAACAGAGGTGAAATGTTGGTATAATCTTGACAATAAGGTCTTTCTTATTTCGATCAAATGCAATGCATTTGGAAGCCGTCAGGCCTATGTAAAAGTATGCACTAGCTTTGGATTAAAATGTATTCTGATTTGTCTGCATAGGAAGCATTCAAAATTTGGATTAAAATAATTTATAAGAATTATTTGCTTTAAACAGTAAGGAAGAGAGTATCCTTGGAATTTTTTTGAGAATTATATAAATCAGAGAAATCAAATTATAAGACTCAGTAGTAATTACCTACACAAACAAGGGATGTATATGAATTGCCAGCTAAACATGTAAGGAATATTTTCATTTCATTTCAAAGCTAAATAAATAGCATTTATTTTTGTTAATTATATAATATTATGAAATTTAGTTGAATATTAGAAATTATGCTTCACATCCTACTGAATGTGATTCTCATGCTTATTATTTGTATCTCATGGTTATTATATGCTAAATTGTATCCTAAGAACTTATCAAAGATTTATGAATATTACTGTGCATATTTCCAATAGTTACTATTTCTAGGGCCTCTTCACCACTGATAGGTGTTATCATTTGATAACAAGTTCCTAATATGAATATGTAATTGCTGAATATAGTAAAATCAATAGCTTGATGAAATAAAGAATCTGAGAAATCTCAAGAAATGCAGAGTCTAAATTCTACTGTATGATTTATGAGTATGTTATGAAACTTACCTTTGCTTTGTTCTAGCAAAGGTATTTTTATTTCATTTGGTCAAGTTCTTGCCCTTTCCAAAATATAAGCACTAGCTTAGCTAAAGATGAGTTTTCCATGTATCTGAATGTCCATTTTAGTTCAAACAAGCTTTGTTTGTAACAAGGCTAAGAGATGATGATGACATCTCAAAAAGCCATCATGGTCCAATCTTTGGAAACTTGAGAGACTTTGTCTCTCATTTATTTCCTCTTACTCTGAATCTTCATTGCTGTCATAGTAATTAGTTTTTCATATGCATTTTTTCACAGTTATGGATCTTATGTTGGGTTGCAAATTATTTGGGGTCAGAGGCTCCCTTACCTACAAAGCAGGGCCATTAACACCTACTTTATGGAGCACCCTATCATACTCTTCCATCTGCTATCACTGCTGAGTGCTTTTATGGGCAGCACTAACTTGCCAATATGTTCACGCCTACCACAGATTAAGAGTTCCATGGAGCCAGGTATGGAGGCCCATGCCTATGATTCTAGCACTCTGGGAGGAGGCTGAGGTCAGAGGATCACAAGTTCAAGCCTAGCCTGGGCAATTTAGTGACTAAGTGAGACCCTGTCTCAAAATAAAAAATAAAAAAAGAGACTGGGGATGCACCTCAGTATGAAGGTCTTGGATTCAATCCCTAGTACCAAAACAAAGTTAAGTGGAAGGTTAGGGAGATAGAAGGACAGTTGGCTACCTGGTCTCAACTTTCCAAGAAGATATGCATTCAGCCACATACTGACAGTAACAAAAAAATGTTTATAATGTAACTTTAAACTTTTACCAACCTTAGAACCTCTGAGGTACCATGAGTCCATGTATGCATACACACACACACACACACACACACACACACATTCATGTGCATATACATTCACTTAAATGCTATAATTATCTTCTGAATAGCACAGTTTTATTGACTAGCATTACTGGAATTGTAGGCATTAAACTGTTTAATACAAACTTTTAAAAGAATCTTCGGGGGGGTGGTGATATGGCTCAGCAGCATAAGCACCTGCCCAGCAAGCGCGAGGTCCTGAGTTCAACTCCTGGAACCCACATACAAAAAAAGGGCCGTTGATATCGCTCAGTGGCACGGGCGTCTGCTGGCGCAGGAGGTCCTGAGTTCGACCCCCGGTACCCACAAAAAAATAAAAAAATAAAAAGATAAAAGTATCCTCTAATTTTATAGCCTTTTGCATTTGTTGTTTTCTTGTTTAAAATATAAGATCCTTTAAAATGTGCAAGTAACTTAAGCTTATCTTGACCTTTAAGAGGCTTTGGATATGATTTCACTACTGAAGCAACTAAAAGAACTGGACATTAACCAACATTTCTTCATTGGATTTCTCCCATATGTTTTTTGCTTAACAATAATGTTTTATAGCCAGCAAAATCTTCAAATAGGCCTATTACACAATCATTTTACTTGCATACCAAATGAATATTAACACATGGTATTGGTGGTACACATATTTCAAGCTGGAATTTTTTTGGCAGTGATTCCACTCCCTTCTAGCATTCAGCCTAAAAGAAAGCAAAGTCTATAATATATAAAATGTGGTTAGAGTCTGATTTATTAAAGTAATAACAAATCATATCTATTTGCTGAATGTTGACTCTGAGAAGTACTTACAAACTTCCACAATTATACAATACTCAAAATAGATCTGAAAATAATTTTTTAGCAGTGACAAATTTTTATCTTCTGTGAGTAAAATACATTTTAGAGAAAAGCCATTACAAGGGGTGATCAAATAATACTATAAATGCTTAAATTTAATAAAATTACAGCAAAAGACACATTGTCATGAATCCCCCTCAAAATACTCCGCCTGGCTTTAAAACATATCCATCCTTTTTGCCACTTTCTGAAGCAGTTCTAGAAGTCCTCTTTTTTGACTTTATGAGGTATGATAAAATATACAGTGAATGCTGCTGTTGAGTGTCATCCAACAGAAAGGCAGGAGAGTAAAAATATTATGGTGCGTCCTCAACTACCTCCTTCACCAGATCTGGTACTATGTGACTTCTGGCTCTTCCCCAAAGTCAAAATGACTATGAAAGTAAAATTTTGAATTGATTCAAGATATTGAGACAGCCATGGCAGCACAACTAAAGATACTCAAAAAAGAGGACTTCCAGAACTTCTTTAGAAAGTGGCATGAATGATAGGACAAGTGTGTTCAAAGTGAGGGAGTGTTCTGGGGGAATTCATGGCAATGTGTCTTTTATTGTAATATACCTTTAAAAATTTAAATATTCACCATATTTTATGATCATGCCTCCTATTTATATATAGCTTATTAATCTCTATTAGATTTGATGCATGAAAGGAGATCGAAAGAGATGGAGAGAAACAGAAAGAGGGAGAAGGAAAAAAGCAAACAGTAGAGGAAAAAAGATGAGAGGAGGAATAGGGGAATTTGGGGGAGCAAGAGAGAAGACTACAACATAAGGAAGCAAATTTTCCTCTGTGGACTCAGAATGGAGTGCCACCTATTTTTAAAGTAATGGGATTTCCGTTAGCAGCAGAGCAGTGCTTACAAAGTCGAATGCTGCTTTGAAGGACAAGGCATTGACTTGTCACCTAGGTCCTGGCATCCTTTTTTAAAGTTTTACCTCATTGCTTTAGAGAGATACTTCCCAACCTCTGTTTCAGAAGGCAGAGAATGATACATT
The DNA here is from genome assembly GCA_028451465.1 of Erethizon dorsatum. NCBI lineage: Eukaryota > Metazoa > Chordata > Mammalia > Rodentia > Erethizontidae > Erethizon > Erethizon dorsatum. The sequence goes on along the minus strand of CM051833.1, from coordinate 99,630,213 downwards.
CATGTTAGAGAATAACGCAAGGGAATTGATGTTGGTTTAAATACACTGCCTAGAAAAATGATGGAGGAAAACAAAATCTGGGAAGAAAAAAATCAAGGAACTAAGACATAACAAGCTTGTGAATTATGACAACTCCAACAAGAGAACACTAAGAAATCTTGTATTTTAAAAAATATCATACTTGAAAATTACAGTAATTTTCTAGAAAACATTAACTAGACAGTTATTCTTCTAGAGATGCTCTTGCCTTCCAGCCAGAAGAAATCACACAATTTTCCACTTTGTTTCTTATTTAAAGAAAAAGAGATGTTCAAAGGGACATTTCACATGGTAACTATAGGAGAAAAAGCCACCCAAGGTACACCACATGGAGAACAGAGGTGGTTCCATAACATTGTACGGGCCAGAAACAGAAAGTATCTTTCAGTTCGTTTGCCTTTTATATTGACAGACATCATGGGATATACTATACAGTCAGTCTCAGGAAATCTCCCAATCTCATTTTTGCAAATTGTTTTAACATTTTCCCCTGTCCACCTTTTAGGAGAGCTACCAAGTCCATGGCTCCTTAAGCACGCTGAACACACTCATACCTCATGGAGCTGAGGGAATAAATAAAATCTTCTGATGGGAAAGAGAGGGAAGAGAAGAAGCTCTGAATGCAATACAAATAATCTTCCAGCTATAAAAAGACAAAGCAGTATTTGCTAAAACAAATTCTATAAATCAGCCCCTATATTCAGAAAATTATGCTGGAATCTATAACTTTGAAATGGAGCCTTTATTGTAGCAGATATGAATAGGATTCGTAGCAGAGTATGTTCTCATAGATTCTCCTTGCCTCTACCAAAACCTGAGTGTTGTAACATCAGTAACTGTTGAATCAAACCTCACAGTGCCCACTAGAACATGCTGGCTGCCCCCCATCATCTTTGGAAGGAAGTGAATGCTGTCAATTTAATTGATACATTGGGATGTAACTTCCTATGTGCCACAGAAATACTGGCTGTTGCTTAGCATTTTTTAATTTTTAAAAGTTGAGATATAATATGTGATATCTAATGTTTTTAGTTTCCCCAACTCATTTCATTTTATTCCTTAGGATAAGTGAAGATGATAACTACAAACACCATCAAATAATAGAGCAATAATTGGAGGTTCAAGGGCCAGAGATCACACACATATGTGGTCAGAAAGTCTTAAGAAAGAACAAAAAGAGCTAATCTGTACTGGGCTCTTACCCTGTGCAGGGCAGCATTCCCAGTGTCTGCTGCCTTATCTCATACATGTCATCCTCCAAAACAGCCTCAGGCGGTGGATCAAGCAGTACCTTTACATTACAGATGAGGAAGCAAGCAGAGAAGGTTTAAGAAACTTGACCAAGGATGAACCCTGGCCTAGGACCTTGACTCCTAAATAATTCCTCTTGTACAGCAGTTTTCTGAGCAGATCCTCTTATTGCACAAGGAAGGATTCCATAATGAAGGCATGATTCTCATAAACTTGTGTCTTCCTCTGCTCAACTTGGGATCTTTCTTGGGGAAAAAAGAACACCTTGTAATTTGATGTAGAATAGGGTTTTGTCATTGATTAAAATATACATTTACTAAATAATGTCTAAATTATCCTCTGGCCTAATTGATAACAGTGTAAAGTAGTGTTATACAAAATCATCAAAAAGTTTTTTTCTTTTTTTGTGGAGTTTCAAAGTGAACCCTGGGCCTAGCACATGGTAAGCCAGCACTCTACCACTAAGCTACACTTCCAGCCCCAAAAGTACTTATTATGTGAAAAAAAAAAAGATAATGATAACTGATCAGCGATTTTGTTTCCTCCTTTCATATTTGGCTTCATGGGCTTTCATCTGGCTCATTTTATTTGGCCAAAAACAATGGTCATGTGATTGAATTTTATTGTCAAAATACTGTTCCTTGGCCAGCTGTTGGTAGGAGCCAGAGATTCTCCAAGCTGGAGAGATCAACTTCATCCTGTATCCTGCCTACTCATTCCACTCTCATTGTCTTGACTATTAAAATAGCCTTCTTCATGTTACAGATTATGAGTAATATGGGCTAAATTGACAGTGAAAAAATAATTACCCCATAGATCACTTTTATATCTAAGAATAATAACAATTGGTGGCTTTGGCTTTGGAGCCAAGTAGACCTAGCTTGAGTGCCAGCTCTGCTGCTTTCTCAACTGGGCAGCTTTTCTAACCGTAACAGGCAGTTAATCATGTCTGTAAATGGAAAATTAAAATACTTGTATCATAAGGTCACTGTGCAGATTGAATAAAAATATGCACTTAATGGCAGGCCTACCTAACCACCTCTTTTATATCATTTTTCAAGTTTGTCTTATCATGGCATGAAGTTTGGTATGCTCCTTTTGTCAAATATGTTGAGAGGCTAAGCAGCAGCAGTGGGACCACCCTTGGTTATGGAATAGTACAATATACTGGACTCAGAGAGAGTTATCTCATAAACTCTTGGCATATATATATATATATTGGCATATATATATTGGCATATATATATCTTGGCATATATATATAATATATATTATATATATATATAATATATTATATATATATATATATATATATATTTTTTTTTTTTTTAACTTGGATATGTGGTATGCAGAAGTGGGTGAGAGCTGGCTGGCTTTAGAGCCACACTGCAGAAGTTCACATTTCTACATTATCATTTATAGCTATGGCACATTAGCCAGGTTATTAAAATTCATGTGCCTCTGTTTCCTCATCTATAAAAAGAGGGTGTTATGAGGACTAAGCGTGTTAACCATGAAAAGTGCCTGGCACACAGAGAGCACTAAAATACATGTTAGCTCTTATTAATACTAGAATATAATTAATCTCTGCATAGCAGTGATTTTTGTCTTTTTTTTCCCTCCTTCTGAGTATGGCCAGTACCTGGAAGGGTGTCAGTGACTGATGTTTACATACTGAATGAATGAAACTATAGCCAGCTGTTTCCAGACTTCTGAGAGTATCAGGATGCCATATTGCTACCATGATGGGAACAAATATTAGTGTTGAAGGGACTTGAGTGTTCTCGGCCAGAATGAGAAGTCCCAGTTGTGTGTGCTTCTGCAAAAATTTTTGTTCCAAAAAAGAACTCCCTAATTCCTATTATCTATCTTTAATTTTGTTTTTTATTTTGAGTTTCTCACATAAGATAAACCACACGATATTTAAATTTGTGAGTCTGATTTATTTCACTTAACATAATGGTCTCGAAGTGTGTCCATTTACCTATGAATGCCTCAAATGTATATCCTTCTTTATAGCAGAGTGAGGATAATACAAAATGGAGGAAAGGGAAAAGGCATTTAAAAAAGAATTGAAAAAAAAATGGAAATAGAGCTTTTGCAAATGGGAAGGGGGACAAGAGTTAGAGGTAGTAGGGAGTAGTGGGAGAGAAAGGGGACAAAAAAAGAATTAAGATGAGTTATGTACATGTACAAACTCCCACACAATAAATGTAATCACATACTATAAACATGTACTCATAAAAATTCTTTTTAAAATCTTTGTTCCAATGCTTCAGCCTGTACTTGAGTACAGATCCCATCTAACTCCATGCCTCCAGTCAGGCTTGGCAAGGGAAATTACTTGGAGCCTACTTCTTGCAGATAGGGGAGAGTATAAGAGTCATATTTGAGTAACAACTCTAGAAGGATAGGCTTTTGAATAGTAGAGAAACCCTTGCAGGTAAAACTAAGTTTGGACATTTTACCTGCAAGTTACAAGAGAGTTTCTGTTAAGGAGGGACAACTTATAAACATTTTGCAGAAAGCATTAGCTGAATTTTTCTAAATTGAAGGAAAGCCGCATCTCCCACATTCAAAACAAACTGAACAATTATCAACGTAGGCCAGAAACAAAAGGGAAAATGTGGTGTAAGTGCTCTGTACTATCAAGATAGCACTTGGGGGAACCACAGGACGGAAGATTAAGAACTCTGCGCAGTTGCTACCAAAGTCGTGATGCTCTAAGGTAGTCTGAGCTATTGACCAGCACAGAGCACTGCCAAAGGAAATGTAAAATGTAAGGAAATGTAAAAAAATTAAGGTGGCAAAAAAAAGAGACACTCTCACTACTGAAGGTTTATAGTGATGCTTGGAGCTATTCCGATTGTCCGTATGAGAGGCACACTATGGTTAAAATTGTCATTTGGAATTTGTAATACATGTATCTGTGTTCAAATAAGTGTATTCATTCTCATACTGTTAAGTTCATTTTTTCCCAACTACCATAGTCCATTTTTGTCTATAAATTATGAAGTCAGTGCGCCCTCATGAACTAATTTTAAGAGAAGAGTACCCTGACTAAGCCTTATCTGGCCAAGATGGAACAAATAAAGAGCAGACAGGAAGCATTTAATTCTATACATTTGATTTTGCCTGTTTTTCTGGAGGACCCGGCTCCTATCAGGGTTTTGCCACATCCAAATGTCCTCCTATTTTGGCTCTCCCTGCTCCTAATTTCCATTATTTTCCTCTCTCGAACTGTAATCAAAGAGGTTTTGTTAACCTCCACTAGTAGGAACTAAAACATGGTTACTGAATTTCTGTAAGATTGGTTTGAACTCAGAGTTACTTTGAATTATAGAAAATTCCATGGGGTAGAAAAAATATAGTATGGTATATTAAAACTTGTCAGACTCTATAATTTAATACATACCTGACAATAATGTAAATTTGAAAAAGAACAACTAAATATTAACGAGAAAAAGTGGTTTGTGAACAGAAGAAATACATTACTTGTATTATGTTAAGCCAACTAAATGCAACTAACAGATATTTCAAAAGCCATAAGTATGTAAACCACACTCCAGAAAAGAAAGCTTTGAAGTTGTTATCATGAGTGATGGGGTTCCTGATGGGTTCCTAGGTTCTTGCGCATGACAAAATTTGGGCATGAAGTGTGACAATAAGGAAACAGAAGCAAAGTTTGATTAGGCAACAGTACGCTTGGATCGAGCACACCTATAGTGAGTGATCTTACGCCTGTGAAAGAAAAATGGCACAAGCGCTGAGGGCATTGAGTTGGGGGATTTAAAATATCATGCCAGATCTAGGGCACTTTCCACTGGGTCTTCAGAGCACAAATAACAACGTGATTGACAGGGTGCTGAGTCACGGCAGCTGCGTCTATTGTGCATGTCCTTTACCGTAATTCTTTTGGAATTGGGGGTGTGCAACACAGTACATATGAATGAACCTTCGTTGAGCTTCAGGTGGAGAAAGGTTACTGTCAGTCATGCAGGAGGTTCTGACACATGTCAGTCCTGGTTTGGAATTTTGGAATTTTCCAGGGTAAGCTCAGGGCTCCTTATTTTCCTTATCTCTGCCTCCAGGTAGTAAGCCATAGGGCGAAGGTCGGGGGTTGGCCCTGGGGTATTGCCCAGGTTCAGATGAGCAGAAGCTGCAAGCAGCAGCAAGTGGAGGGAAGCTGCTCAAAGTGAAGCTAAAAAGATGAGGCCAAAGGAATAAACTAGATAAAAATAAGAACTATTATGACCATGAATGAAACAGAGATGTGATTAGAATTTTAAAGATCAATTTGCTTATTTAGAGACTATTTGTTCAATTCTTATAGTCAGTGATATGCTGGAAAGTGTCAATAGCCAGCGGTGGAGGGGGGCTACTTGTAATATTTGCTGATTTCTGCACCCAGAAATCTACCACCAATCCATTTCGAGCTGTAGAGGTTCACTAAATATGAATTTGATAGGAGATACACAATAACACAAATAGTGTTCCCAACATGCAGATTTAGTAAATGTAAATTACCTCAAAAATGCAAATAATAGTACAATGTAGTCTAATTACTTGGAAGTGCTGTGTTTTAAATATTACCAATATTTTAATGTAATCTGTTTAATTCTGTTTATGTAGTGTTTAATAGTTGCTGAATTGCAACAGTCAGCTCTCACTACCTGTTACAGACCACTCAGGTGAACCACCATGTCTGCGGCTCTGATGCTCTACTAGGTACCTGAAAACAGTTGTCTTATACTAAGATTAGAGTGAGGAGTAAAATGTATGAGGTCTCTGCTCTTATAAAGCTTACACTCTAGTGAAGAATGGCAGGAAATAAACAAATTAACCACAAGTTTAGAAAAAAGGAAATAGAGGGGCCGGTGAGATGGCTCAGCTGCATAAGCGCCTGCCTGGCAAGCGTGAGGTCCCGAGTTCGACTTCCAGTACCCACATATGAAAAAAGGGCCGGTGATATCGCTCAGTGGCACGGGCGCCTGCTGGTGTGCGAGGTCCTGAGTTCAATCCCTGGTACCCACAAAAAAAAAAAAAAAAGGGAAATAGAGGCTGGAATGTAGGGCTTTGCTTGGAGAAGTCAAGGAAATCTTCATCAAGAAAATGGCCATTTATTCACATATCCATGAGTACATTCACAGTTCTCAGCAAATAATCTGTGACACAGAAGCCAATGTAAGCATGTGGATGTTGACCTCATTACTGATTTTATTTTCCATTAGATCAGACTCCAGTCCCTTGCATGAATTTGTCTTTGTTTCTCCTTTATAGTAAAAATAAAAGTAAGAGGAAAAAGCAAGGAGTAGGAGGAATAAGAAAGGAAAGGAAAATAGGGGCAATTTACAATGTACTTTCCATAATATTATTTCATATATCTTCAAAATATTTCATGAGTAGAAAATATTAAAGTAAAAAAAGTTAAAAATCAACAGCAGTTAGCGCCTGCCCGGCAAGCGCGAGGGCCCGAGTTCGACTCCCGGATCCCACATACGAAAAAAGGGGCCGGTGATATCGCTCAGCGGCACGGGCGCCTGCTGGCGCGCGAGGTCCTGAGGTCGACCCCCCAGTACCCACAAAAAAAAAAAAAAAAAAATCAACAGCAGTAATATGTTCTATAATAGTACCAATTTTTTGCTTTATATATGTACTCATCTATGTGTAAAACATAGATGTCATAAGCTAAGAGTAATTATGTAGTGAACTTTTGATTTTCAAAAATAATAATACAAATTTTAAATCTTGCATTGGAAGGAAAGCCAGCCAGACCAAACTCTTCTCTGACACGTACATTTTAGGATGCTGCCTGTAAATATTATGCTTCTAATGCTTGTCACTTGACCATTTTGGCAATTAACTTGTCTTTAATTGATTTGTGGATTATCTCCTGGAAGTTGCTATGGTGAAAGAATGTAACGGCAAAGTTTGTTTAGATAAGAGTAACAAAATAGGTTGACCCAAAGGAGAAGTCTAGCTCTGTAGAATATCCTTCGTTTACAGGACTTTTTCTTTTCAAAAAATAGCACTGTTTAGATAGAAAATGAAAAATTAGCTGAACCTGATTAGAGTTCTCATCCACAGAAAAGATTTATGTCCTGTTTAGGAATCACATTAATTGGATGACGTAAATACATTCTCTAGTGAAAAGGGGTCGTTTTAAGAAAGGGAAAAGCATAACAACAACAACAAAAAAAAAAACCTCCTGCCATGTTTAGGTTCTATTTGACAAAAGCTCTCATCCCTGGGTTCTATGAAGCATCACTGCTCCAATCACAGATGAACTAAAAGATGAAAACATTTCGTTGCTCAGATAACTGTTTCATTTCATGTCTGACTGGTTCCTAGAAAATGATGAGATTTTTTTCCACCACAACTTTTATTAGAAAGTTAGAGGTTGGCTGTGGCTGCGCTGCCTCTGGTGGGTATGTTGGTGTCCTCTGTCCTCACTAACGAAGAGGGCAAGAGACTTTGTACAAATTCTGTTGTATGGATCCCTTTCCAAACCCTTGCTTCAGATACTCAGGGCACAAGAAATGCTGGATTTCTCTTCCTAAAACAAGTCCATACAGAGTAAGGTTATCTAGACGTAAGGGAAATCTAACATGCAGAAATGCCAAGAAAAGAGAAAGAAAAAAATTACAGGCCGGGAGACAAATTATCTTGTGTTTTGAAGTGAAAGTTTAAAACAGCTTAATGTTTCTTTAGTTCTTTGTAACTTTTGAAAAGAGCATCTTGCCTTCCTAGCATTGGTTAAGAGGCAAAGGACTCCCTATTATGTACGTGTAACTCTTAGCACTCTACAAAATTGACTGATACAAGTTGGGGGATGTGAATGTGCAACCAAATGAGAAAAATGCTCCTGGCCATCTTTACCCAAATAACCATCACTCAGAGGAAGACGCAGAACATCAACTCCAGGGGGACCTCATGATCTTCCAGTCCCTGTACTCAAGATAACTGCTGGCCTGATTTACCTGTGTTGGGCTGAATTTGAACTTTATATGAATGGAAAATGTAAACTTCATTGTTTTGGTTTTTTTCAGTCCATATTGTGTTTGTGAGATTTCGCCATCTTGTTTTGTGTGATTGTAGATTCTTCGTTCTCTTTGTGATGACATTACAAGAAATGACCTTACCACATTTTTTTATTCTCCTGTTGGATGTTTGGATATTCACTCTTAGTGCTATTGTAAATAAGTAAATATCCTAGGACAGCAATGGCAAATCTTTTGAGCTTTCAATGACACAGTCTGCTGCAGCACGCATAACAGAGGTTCACCACCACTGCTCTTGGGGTTCACCTGGTAAAGAAATGTACATGTATTATATGTACATTTGTGTCAGTTTTACTTGTTCTAGTGTACTGCCCAATGAGTTTTTAAGGGGTTGCACTTTTTCTATAGTCCCCTAATCAGTGTTTCAATTTGCTACATCATTAACAGATTGTAGGTCATCTAGCTATTTCATTTTCAATGACAGCATCTTAATTATCAACTCATAATAACATTGAAGCCATACTTTTATCTATGGAGTTGGATTTTCTGATCAAAAAGACCTGTTTTTCCAAAAATAGTTTGTGCACCAGTGAGCAAGTCATACTCTGCCTCTCCTCATGATGAACAGTACATACCTGGGAAATAAGCAATTACTATGAAAAATTTTTCTGCTATACAGAAATAGAATTTTACCTCTATTGGGCCCATATACAGTTTAAATAATCATCTTATTCTTATATTTTATCTAGATTCACTTTCCAACCCAACAAAATCATTGTGAACAAAACCAATGATAATTTTTTATTCTATTTTAAAATTCTGTCAACTACATTTAGTTCCAGCTATACATTCTGTTTCACCTTAAATCAGGTTTACTCTGTCATTAATTATGTTTTTGGAAAACTTGTTTCAGACTGTTCCTAAACCTAGTATTTCCTAGTTTTTTTTTTTTTTTTTTAATGTGGGTGCCGGGAGTCGAACTCAGGACCTCACACTTGCCAGCAGGCGCTTGTGCTATTGAGTGATATCACCGGCCCTTTTTTTCCTTTACGTGGGTACTGGGAGTAGAACTCAGGACCTCGCGCTTGCTAGGCAGGTGCTTATGCTGCTGAGCCATATCACTGGCCCCTTATGTTTTTGAAACACTAGCAAATACATAGGTGATGTAAGTCATATTGCTCTTCATGTGTATTGCTTTTCAGTTTTTTTTACCCATGCATGTAAAGCAGTATTTTCTTCTTTATTCTCTTCTGTCTTTCTTTGTTATTATTGCTTTTATTTTTTAATGTCAAGATTCTGGTGATGTGTAATTTTCTTTTGTATGTAACTTCTAAAGCTCCTCATCAGTCTGGCTACTGATGCAACAAGTAAGTTGATCTGGAGTTGATTTATATTGTGTCAAATGTGATCATCAATTTCTAGATCATGTCTGGAGAAATTTAGTATCTTCATAATTGTAATAAATCTCCCTATTTCTGAAGCTTTCAAAATCTGTTCTGTATTACTCTAATTAGTGTCATATTTAGAAACAAAAGGAAACATCAAGGCAAAATAAACATTCTAGAGGTTTCATGATATGAAATAATATATAATGTTCTTATCACACAGATATTTCAAACCACACGTTTTGAAAAAGTACAGTGTCTACATGATAGTCACCTGATTCAGAAAGTGGAAACTAATTAAGAATTTATAATATTCTTTTTTAGTTTAATTTCTACCTGGAAGGTGTTATTATTTGATATTACTTGTAGATTCTTCATAAGTAAGTTTTCAATGCCAACATTCCTCAGAGTCTAAATAATTCTCTGAATTCAGCTGCATTCATAGTACTTCTTTCAGGTCACTAAAATATTGTTTCTGATATATACCAAATAGCAGATTAGGACAGCCAATAGTTTTATCTGTAATAAGTGTGTGGTATGGTAAATTAAAATCCATTAAATTTATTTTTAGCTAATATTTTCAACTCATTAAACCTTTTAGTAAAATTTCTAAAGAAAAGCAGAATGTCTTATCATTATTTCCAACTCCCTGTTATCCTGCCTTTGCTGCAAGTGATAACAACAGATGAAACAGTTAAATTCAATAAAGGATTAACCGGTGACAAGGATCACCATCTAGGTGGATAATAAGCCCGGTATTCATTGGATGGGACTGATCCACCTGGCATGACAGTTTGACCTCCGTAGTGGGAAATTTTTCTGAGACTGCTTGATGGAGGAATCTGATAATAAATTAAAATTTAGGAAAATACACCAAAGGACATTGTATTGTTCAGTCTTTATTTTTTACCTTGGAAAGATTTTTCTATTTTCCTTTTCCCAGTCATTTTATATATTTGAGTGCTTGAATAGCATAGGTCAAGTTCCGGAAGCTGGAGAGAAACTTACACTTTTGCTGAAGAGAATAAGGCAGTTTATAAATAAATATTAAATCCTGTGGCTTACTCCAGTGCCTTTCAAACCTGAATGGGTCTTTTAGGGGCTTATCGCAATACAGATTCTGATTAAGTCAACCTGGGGCGGGATCTAAGATTCTGCATCTCTAACAAACTCCAAGATGGGCCGGTGCTGTTTGGATGTAGAAATTAGAGTGAAATTTTCAAATAGAGTAAGTTTTGCAAGTAAAACACAGATCACTGGCTATATATAAAATCAGTCAAAAATTTATGGGCATCCTTTTAGTGGAGTCCAAAACAACACTAATTCTTATAAGTATAGTCAAAACGGGTAATATGATTCACTAAGCCACTAACAAAATATCTAAAAACTGAAAGAAAACATTTTTGTAAACACTTAAATAGCTACTGCTTTTAATGTTTTACTCCTAGTTCAGTGGACAGAAACACTCTTAAGGAAATGGTATTGAGAGGGGAGATTTGTATAAATAGAAAAGAATGTAAGTTATTTTTCTTTTTTGAGATGTTCATAATGAGGTTTCTGGAACATCTGCTTTTGCATTAAAATTTTTACTCAATGAACCTTATTTTTCCATAAATGATGTGCTTACATGGAAGAGCAGCAGCCAGCTGGACTGGAGGTCCACTCTTATCATCCAACATCCAGTGAATTCCTGACCTTTTCAGGCTGCCAGTCTTCTTGTTTGAAATTAAGTGTAAGGACTGTGCAACTATTATATCTGTTATGGCTTGTGTCTAGATGTCCCCCCAAAGCCTCATGTGGTCATAGGTGGGGCTTTTTCAGAGGTGGCTGGATCTAGAGTTTGTGATGCTGGGATTGATTCATGGTGCAATGCTAGGACCAAGGGCACCAGGGTTAAAAATATGAGTGCTACCTGCCCTGAGTAGTCTGAATAAGATATAAGGGGTAGAAAGAGCAGTGGTTGTCCCTTGCTTGCTTTGCTACCTTCTGCCTGCCATGGACTGTTTCTCTGCTGCAATGCCTATCTGCCATGCCACTCTGCCTTGGAGCCAGCCAGTTATGGACTAAAACCTCCACACACTTTGAACTAAATAAACCTTTTCCCCTTTAACTTTGGTTGTTGGGTATTTTGTCTCAGCAATGAGAGAAAAGTAACTAAGACAATCTCCTTACAGAAAGAGCACTACGGAAACATAAGAAAACCATACATGACCCAGGATATGTGCCTAAATATTTCTCTATATACCACTCACATATTCGTGCAATCAACTCTAGGCCCAGAAATGATTAAATGATAGTCACATGTCCCCAGTAACCTATATGCAGTTTGGTTATTCATTCATCAGATGTACATTGAGTATGTGAAACCTGCTAGATTTCTGAAGCCCCAAACTCTAGGCCATACACTATGATAAATGTTGTTGAAATCAAGTGTTGGCAGAATTTTAAAAATGACTGTGTTGCTAACATTATTCTTCTGGATGAATGCTATGAAGTATAGGCAAGAGGAGTGTGTGTCATGTTCTGTCTTATATGTGCAATCTAAATAACATCGAAGTCATAAAGGCAGAGAGTAGAGTAGTGGTTATCAGAACCTCGGGAGACATTTGTCAAACAATACCAGTTAGGCCGGGGATATAGCTCAGTGGCACAGCGCCTGCCTGGCAAGCACAGGGTCCTGAGTTTGATTCCAGTACCAAAAAAAAAAAAAAGAAAGAAAAAATACCAGTTAGAACCTGGAGCAATAAGTCCAAAAGGTCTATTGTACAACATATCTTTAGTTAATAACAACGTATACTTGAAAATAACTAAAATAATAGATTTGAAGAGTTCTCACTACAAAAGAATGATAAATATGTAAAGTGTAGCATTCATTAACTAGTTCGATTTATTCATCCTCCAGGGTACACAGGTTTCAGTATATCATGTTATACCCCTACATATCCATGTGCCATTTTTATTTATGAGATATTTTAAATATAAATTTTATTAAGAGAGGAGGGATATGAAAATGAAGACTAGTTCCTTCTTTGTGTTGTGGATTCTGGGATTCTAGGAAAGAGACCTCCTTGCTACAACTCCTAACTGTATTAGTGTGAAATGAATGGGATATTTACATGCCTAGTTGATTTAACTGGTTTCTGTAAAACTACTAGTAATTCAAACTCTGTCACATTACCAAAACAAATATTTAGATACTATCAGAGTATACTTTATCATTGTAAGTTTCAATTTATACTTGAGAAAAATAAAAAAGACTAATAAAAATTGTATGAAAAATCAAGTCCAAATATGGTTATTTATAGTTCAGAGGAGAAAGGTATTTGTCATCCCTTAAGAGCCACTAGACCACAAAACATCAACATTAAAGCCGAAGCCAAGCCCTGGAGGAAGAGATGCAGATGAGGCACCCTGTGTTGTAGATTCTGGTATTCATCAGAGGTAAAGTATGAAGCTCAGCTTTTGCTTAGATTGCTCTTGGAATAAAATAAAATGAGAGTTTAAGCTAACTATATAACTATCTATTTACAAAACTTTTTCCCATTAGGATCGCCAGTTGTTTAAGTCATTAAGAAATATAGGAATAGCTTTTAAATACATTATTACTGTTAGCTAACAAATCATTATCTAAAGAAAGAGTTTAGAGCATCATGCATTTTTAAAGTAAGTAGTTTAGTTCAAGATTGAACAGTTATTCCTGAGTTCACGTTATGCTGTTCTAGCCCGGGAGCAGTGATGTATGCCGATAGTCTCAGCTACTCAGGAGGCTTAGGCAGGAGGACTGCTGTAGCCTCCACATTCAAGACAGCCCGGCAAAATAATGAAACTGCCTTGAACAAACACAAATAAACAAATCATATCTCTTCCATTTGCAGCTTGTATAACATTTATGATTATTTTTTCAGTACTGGGGATTCAACCAAGGGAATGCTGAACTGCATCCTCCACACTTTATATTTCATTTTGAGGCAGGAGCTCTCTAAATTGCCTAGGTTGGCCTCCACTTGTGATCCTCCTGCCTCACACTCCCAAATAACTGGGATTGCAGGTGTGCACCACCACACCAGGTCATTTAGTAAATTTATTAACTATCCAGTGGTGCCTCGGTTCACGAACTTAATTCGTTGTACGATTTTGGGGAAGATGGCCACTTTTTTTTTTTTTTTTATGTCACCTGGAGTTTGTGAACAGAAGCAAAATTTTTTTGAACATTTTTGTTTGAAAACTGAATTGTTTGCAAACAAAAGCATTCATGAACCGAGGTATTACTGCACTTCATTTCAGTTACTTCTGCTCCTATATATTTAATACTGTATTAAATGAGATAATACATGTATACCCATAGGCCAGTGTCTGGCATACTGTAAGCAGTCAGTTCAGGTTAGCTATCATTATTCACAAAAATAGGCTATAAATTTCCTTCCATCAAAAGTACGTTAAAGATAATTATAAAATTTATTTAAGGAACAAGACTGATTTTCTGCTTTACGATAGTGTCTATTAATAAAAAAAGAAATAATAGTCATAGCAGAATTCCCCTTTTATGTGGGATTTATCCCATACATACAAATGTGTCTATGTGTGTACATTCTGATATACTGCAGATGTATGTTTGTGTTTGTTGAAGTGTACATGTACATACATACAAAGGCATACATCTTTGCCTAGAAAATTGGATTTTTCTCACTGTAACTTTTCAAAAGTGTGAAAAAAAAAACCTAGCCAGTTATCAAGCATATAATTGTTATTATATAAAATTCAGTTTTATAAAAATTTCAAATGACTGATATGGCTTTTTCTACTTGCAAACAATTATAATACCCTCTGGGTCTTTTTGGTTTGAGCCATTGTGAGGGACTCTGGTGCTTCTCGACAGGTCCCATGTACAGCAGAACTCTTGTGTGTGTTTAAGTTACTTAACCATTAAAAGAGCCTGTAGTCACCCAATCCCCACATCACAAATGGCTCCTTAGCCTCTGTTCTCCCTTGCACATACTGTAACTCTGAAGCGATAAACACACTGCCATCTATATAGAAAAATGGCCTCCAAAAGAAAGAGGCCTGCGGATCTGGACCCACATAGTTTACAAGCTGGTCATTAGCCACAGCACTGGAACTGGTTTTCCAAGTGAGATGAGCCGTCAGTGTAGAATGCATGTAAGATTTCCCAAACTGGGACAGGTTAGAATACCTTGTCTTAAATGCTCAGCTGTTGGAGTTTTTCAGATTTTGGAATATTTGCATAGACTTTACTGGTTAAACACCCCTAATCCAAAAAACTAAAATCAAAACTCCAAAATCAAAGCCTTTTGAGTACCAACATTATGCTCAAAAATCTTGGGATACTGGAAGTTTTGGATTCTTGATTTTTTGGATTTGAGGTGCTCAACTTGTATGAACAAAAGTGAAAAAAATCTCATAGCAATTTTTATAAGATTACATGTCACCTAGTATTATATAGATATATTTGGTTTAATAAAGTAATTATTAAATTTAACTTCACCTGATTTTAAAGAAAGTTTTAGAAAATATAAAGTTATATATGTGATCCCTTTTTGTAGTTCCCATTGTATTTCTAATGGACCGTGTTGAAAAAAGAAATGGTAAGAAAGCAAATAGTCAAGAAAATGATAATCTCTAATTCTTAGCAAAAATTATGAATCTTATGAAATTGAAAGTAATAAAGTTCTATGAACAAGTACATTGTACATAGTCCACAATATGTTTATTGACCCCCCCAAAATTGAAATTTTATTTGCACCAGTCAGTGCAAAATTGCTCATAAAGTGAGAAGTGAAACTTTAGCAAAGTGAAGACTGTTAATGGAAATGAGATTCCAGAGAAAGCAAGAAGGCTGTGCATATTTCTGTGAGGTAGCAGGCATCCAAGCACCAATGAGGAATGTTTTCTGCTATTGAATTTTCTAATAGAAGAGTAGATGCCAAAGTGATTCTAGTAAATTGAGGGATTTGCGGAGATTCATCTGATCATCAAGGAGATGATACAGTGTTCCCCGGTCCTTTTCTAACTTAGTGCCTTTTGCTAATGTTGGGACACAGGGTGAAGATGCTGAGGCTTCCTGTGCTTCCATATGCCTCTCCAGGGGACACTGCTCTTCCGTGCAGTAGCAGTGTGTCACTTTCGTGTGACTCCATGTTGTTACTGGAAAGCCAAGTCCTGATGCAGCAAGAAACCAGCCCCTCTTCCTTTGTCCTGGGTTCTTTGTGCCCTTAATGAAAGAATCCCCTCAAGACACATAGGTGGCCGTGCAGAAGGATAGGTAGAATCTATTATAAAATAGATAGAGTTGCGCCTTCAAGTGAGGAGGCGGGCAGTGCCAGGAAGGCATCTGCCTTGAGTGTGAATTGGGATACCTTTTTATGCATACAAAAGTGACTGCTGGGGTTTAGGGAAATAAGATAATTATAATGCTTATCAAAATTTTACTTAGAAGTTACTTTTGAATTGTCTTTCTGTCCTTTTTAGATGATCAGTTTTCCTTTAAGTCTGCAAAGATAAGTTCTAAATTTAAACCAGTCTCAGTCCAAGGCAGGAGGGTCTTCCTTTCTGTTATCACTGGGCTGTAGGTTATGGCAGCTAGGAGTGTTGTGTGTCTTGTTTTGAACTAGATGGCCAAGTGACCAGATATCAGAAGGCTTGTGCACCATGTGTAACCTTAAAATGTCATTGTGCTCTGTGGGATTTCTTTTGGTTTGAGACCTACCAAATGATTATAAATGTATTATGTTGATGTCTTTGTCTTACCTAGCAATGCATGCTATTCTGGACACATGCCCTCCATTTGTCCCTGAGGCCTGCTAATGTCTAACTACCTGCTGGAAAATGTGACAGAGAGTAAGACCCTAGTCCAGCGATGGCGAGCCTTTTAGAGATTTCGATGATAACAAACAGCTGGCTGCAGCACCTGTGCCATAGCTTTGCCACCACTGCTCCTACTCCCTACAGCTGTTCTGCAAAATAATGGTTCTACACATAGTTTTAAGAAAAACTGTATTTTCAGTTTCCCTCTTGACCACTATCCATTCATCAGCATATTAAAGGCGCTGAGAAGTACTGCAAAGCTGTTTGACTCTGCTGTCTTTTTCTCAAACTTACCTTGCCACAGCACACCTCCCTCACCTCGCGTGCCTTTGTGCGTCAGAGGTCATGTGTTAGAAGCCAGAACTGATCTTCTGGAACTCTGCTTGGGAAGGCTGGAACACAGTCACTTGCCTTTTATCATTCTTTGTTAGTTATTGATAATCAGGGAAAATGACTTCAAGGAAACAAAATATTCAGGAAAAATATATAATTTGATGTTAAGATAGCTCATTTTTAGCTAGATTCAAGAAGTAAAAGCTAGGATTAACAGTATACTTGGCTGCATGTCTTGATTACTCTTATATTCATGATGCAGAGGGATTCAAAGAAACATTTTGAAGCTCATTACTGTTTGGGACTCTGCATTGGACAAAGAACAGAGCTTGGTTTTTAATCGAAGCTATAATTCTCACAGTTGGGATTTTGGGGTTTTTTTTGCTTTTATTTTCATTTTGGTTTTAGTTTTGGTTTTTTGAGACACGGTCTCACTGTATAGTTAAGGCTGGCCTTGAACTCATAGTGATATTCCTGCCTCAGCCTCCTGCGTTCTGGGATTACAGGCATGAGCCACCATGCCTGGCTAAGAGTTAGGACTTTTAAAACCAATGGCAAGATAATTATGTTATTATTACCAGGTGCCTAAATGGTTGCAAAGTTAGCATTGGTCACACAATGTTAATTTTCATAACATCTCTCATCTTACTTTTTTATGAATTTTCTGAGTTTTTCCTGTAAATTTTGCTAAGTATGCCATTGAGAAATATGAAAACAGATTCATTAGTAGTTGCTATAGTTGTGATGAATTTATAAAAGTTCAAGTTCAAAGAGTGCTCATTAGTGTCCCGCTCCACTGGGCCATTTCTCAGGGGCCCTTCCATCCTCAGCCTGTTCCCTGGGGATTTGGGACCTGCTCACTTGCAGTGGACTTCCTGACTACTGTCCTAATACCCCCTTCACATCTTCAGTACTTCAGTTACTTGCGGTCCAATCCAGCTCTCTGCCTCATCGCAGAAACAGTCTGGGACTAGGAACTCAGCGGTAAGGAGTTTTGAGACTTAGTGTCATCAGCTCAGCTCAGCTTCACACAGCCGTGCAGTCTTCATGCAGCAGGATCCTTCCCATTGGACGTGGAAATGATTCCTGAAACGCTCTCCACAGGAATACAAACTCTCCGAGCCCTTGGGTTCCCTGTGCAAAATGTACTTCATTGAGAAGATTGTTGTTGCCAAGAAAGCCATAGGCTGCCGCATTGCTGGAAGTTGCCATTGGCTGGGATTAAGGTCCTAGATGCCAGTTTGGGGTTCTGTTTTTGTTGTGCCATGGGGTCCTGGATTCCTACCTTTACCTCTATGAAGCAAGGATATTGTTATCTCCCTTAAATACCTCACAAGTTAGCTATCAAATGAAGTATGTTGTTAGAGGAATATTACAGGAATGCAAGGTATTCTCATGGAAAAAACATTTCTGAGGGCAGCATGGATTAATGGGACTTTAAAGAATTCTTGGGAAGTTGTTTTCATTATTTATGTGACACTACTAGTTCTCTTGTTTTTTAACCTATGAATTTTTCCTTCTCCATCATATCGCTTCCAAATAACAAAGGAAAACAGTTACAGTTGTAACAGTTGTTTTGCGAAAGCCTTAAATGAGAGCAAAGGTACTCAGAAAGTGGGTGGTCACACGGGGGAGAAGACTTCCTGTGCTACTCCTAGCTTTAAGCCACCACCCCATGACCTCTTCAAATCTGCCCATTCCCATGCACAATTCCCCATGGCTCACTTTGGAGAAAACAAACGACGATATGAAATCATCCCGTGTTCTATTAGAACTGCGTGCAGCTCCTATTTGAGCTCAGCCGCTCACCCAAGAGAGGCAGAGTCCTGAACTCTGGGGTCGGACTTGATGTGTCCATTGCCTAGGAGCTGATTCTACCACTTCCTAACCCCTCCCCTGACCGCCTCAACCTCATTTGTCAATTAAACTCTTAAGGTTTTTGTGGGAATTAAGTGAGATAAATGTTAGCAGTTCATTGCTTGTGGCCATCATCATTAAAGACAAGAATTTATGAATACCTTTTACTCGTACTAATGTCTTTTAAAAATATTTAGGAAAAAACAAACATGAAAACTTGATTTATCTGAATTGGCAAGTTCCAGCGGGCTGGTTCAGTAGTGAGGATTCAGGGCAGCTTTGTTTCTTCTTTCATCCTCATGGGCTCTCCAACATCTTAGCCAAGCCTTTGTTTTCTTTTCTGTATTCCCCTTTGCAAAACATTCATAGTAAATTGTAAAAATTGAAGAAGAGCTAAGTGATAAAGCGGCCCAGGGTGTGGCTCTAGTGTAAAGTGCTTGCCTAGCATGTAGGTGGCCCTGAGTTTCATTCCTAACAGCACACACAAAAAAAGTGTAAATAAACAATTAGGCATGAATTAATGTGTTTTTCCTCCAGGAACATTTGCATTTTAATATGAACTGAGCATTGAGTAAACAGACTAACTCCCTCCTGGGGCTGGCTCTTGCATCAGGCAGCCAGCATGCACAGCTACTTGGTGTGCATGGGACTCGGCTAAGGAGCCCCAGGCAATCAACTTTTCCTAAGACTGGTCCTGAGAAGATGGAGAAGAGAGAAGAAGGAAGGCAGAAAAAAAGAGAGAAAGGAGTGAGATCTAGTTTATTAAGTCTACGCTCTAAGCCTGGCCTTGTGCTAGGCATTTTTGATGGTAACTTGGTTAATCCTCGCAACAGGTCTGGGAGGTGACATTATTATTATTGTTGCCCTTCACCCTTTGGTTAACAGCTGTGAAAACAGAGGTCATGTGGGCATGCAGCTGGCTGAAGGTTGTATGGCTAAGAAGTAGCAAAATAAGCTGAAGTCTGAATCCTGGAGTGCCTGGCTTCACAACCATAATTTGATTAGCTACACCTGCTTATCACAATGACTAAACGTAATTTTTCAAAAAACGTAATAACAGTGCTAAAAGGGAATAAAGAGAAACCATCCAAAAATAGCACTATTGAGGTCAGTGATGCATGAAGAGAGGGCAATGCAAAATGTTAGCCGGGAAGGGTTCCCTCTGAGGATCACTTTCCCTGGCTATCTGGCCTTGTGAAATTACACCTTCCCTAATGGCTTGGAGCTGAGCGTGTCCTTTCTGTCAAGGGCAGCTTCAAGTTCATGGAATAGCTTATTTGAAGCTTGTGCGTACCAGTTCCAGGCAGCAAGATACTACTTTCAGAGACTAAATTAGCTTTCTTCAGAGTCACAGCAGAAAGCAATACAACTAAATTGATTATCCTGAAGTGCCTTCCTGGCTTTTTTTGTTGTTCATGTTACTTCTTGAGCCACTGTGTTCTCCCAGCAGTGTCGCTGTTAAGGAGGTTTGTCTATCTTGTATGTCGACTTAGGAATAGAAATTATCTGAATAAAGTCATAGACACCTAGTCTAGACTATTTTTCTCAGTGTTACAAAGATGGAAATTCCAAACCATATATATGCCAAAGGGCTGGGAATGGACCAGGGACTTTTTCCTGGAGTCTTTTGAACTATTTATATTATACTGCCACAGATTGTTAGTAAGATTATTTCTCTTCATTGATAGGGACATGGAATGTTTGTGACAAAAATCAAAGCAGTCTGCTGCCACCTAGCTTTTTCCATTTCCATCTTCAAGAGCTTCCTCCATTGTTTTACAGAGATATGTTTCAAAAGAACGATTCTTTTATCCCTGAGAGGGAGACACTTACAAAGGTACGTTAGAATCATACATCTCTTATCTTTATTTTACTTATATAAGACTTCATTTTAAGTTGGTTCTTGACTAAAAATGATGACTATAGGTTGTGGAGTTCAAATTTATTGCAATGAGTAAGCATTGCATATGGGTAGGGGCAAAAAGTCATATTTTCAATGACAAAAGATGAATAGCCACCACCATGACTCTAAGCAAGATTGTGAAATAGATGGAATCCTTTCCTGGGTTCTGGGCACTTTTCAGTTTTCACAGCTGTCTCCTCCGCAAAATGGATGTTTATTGTTGGAAGGACAATAGGGCTGGTTCCCATACTCTGTGCCCAGGGAGGCAATCTGAGATCATCACTGCTGATATTCTTGGGCACCTATACTATGTCAGGACAAGGCTGGCTCTGAAGACACAGGAGGGAGTCTAACAGATGGCTCTGGCCTCAGGAGACTTACGAAGGAGTCAAGAAGACAAACATTAAACACAATTAGTCCAAGATCAAGTGCATAATTAGATAAGCACATTGAAAGAGAAGTCAACCTTCCAAGAAAGGAGAGAACCAATTAATATGTAGATAGGAAGTTGAAGCTTGTGGAAGGGAAACACATAAGCTTTAAAAAAGAAGGCTGAACAGGAACTAGCCAAGTGAAAAGCATAATTTTTCAGGCCGTGGGAAAAATATGTACTGAAGACATTTCAAGATGAGATAGTCCCTTGTAATCCCAGCTACTGGGGATGCTAAGGGAGATGGGTCCCAACGTGGAGGCCTGGCTGGGTAATTTAGTGAGACTCTGTCTCAACAAGTGAATAGGGCTGGGGATGCAGCTCTGTGGTAGAAAGCCCCTGGGTTTGATCCTCAGTTCCACAAATAGAACTCTTCCATGAAACATAAATATATAATGTAATTAGTGAATGAAGTGAGGAGATAGCCTGCTTAAAGTTATGTTCTCATGTAAATACAGTTCTACTCTCTGTGCAAGTCTAAGTAAAATAATGGAGGTCCGGAAAAATGTTTGAGAGGCATTGTTACACCCAATGTCCACACAACTAGCAAGCTTACAGAGTACACTCACCTTGAAAGAAATAAAGTCCTTGAGATCCTCTCTGTCAAATTGTTCCCCCAATTCCTTCCTTTTGAGCTGCTTTTCATCAGACAAGTTGCAAATCCTACAAAGTCAGATTTCTCTAGAAAGAATGCTGGCTTTGTATTAAATTTGGAACCATCCAGAGAAGCAATGAGTCTGGGCATTTTATGAGTAAAGTTTGTGTCTAAAAGAGAGCTCTGGGCCGGTGAGATAGCTCAGCAACATAAGCACCTGCCTGGCAAGTGCGAGGTCCTGAGTTCGACCCCCTGTACCCATAAAAAAAAATAAATTAATAAAAGAGAGCTCTACAATTTAGCCTTAAACATATGAAGATATCTGCTATCAAAATAAGCAGCAATAGGGCCAGTGAGATGGCTCAGCGGCGTAAGCACCTGCCTTGCAAGCGAGAGGGCCCGAGTTCGACTCCCAGATCCCACATACGAAAAAGGGGCCGGTGATATAGCTCAGCGGCACAGGTGCCGGTTGGCGTGCGAGGTCCTGAGGTCGACCCCCCGGTACCCAAAAAAAAAGCAGCAATATTATTCCATTTAAGGGAATTTTAGCTTTGGATTAATATAAATAAGACCTGCAGGTTTAAAGATTTGTGCACATCCTTAACACGGTATTATTTCATGCTAATATCTAATTTTTTACTTAATAAGATTACTATCCTGGGCTTTCAGAACATGTATAAAATACAATTAAGGGGGGCCGGTGAGATAGGTCAGCGGCATAAGTGCCTGCCTGGCAAGCACAAGGTCCTGAGTTCGACTCCTGGTACCCACATATGAAAAAAGGGCCGGTGATATTGCTCAGCGGCCCGGGTGCCTGCTGGTGTGCGAGGTCCTGAGGTCGACCCCCGGTACCCACAAAAAAAAAAAATACAATTAAGAAGTTAAAATTACAGATAAATTATCCCCACCCCAAACAATCCTAGGAGGCTCTTTACTAAACAATCTTGAATCTAGCAGATCAAGGAAAAACTCCCCAAGGAGTATTTAATTAGGAGTCTTTAAAACTCAGCAGGACTGCAACCAAAATCTCTTCATAAAAATGACTCAGTCCTTGGGCTACACACTTTACAGAATTGGTAAACCCTGAAAGTAGCATTGCAACAGCTGATTTTAATTGCTCTGGGAATGAGCTGGAAAGAGGTGGCCCAGGCTTTTTGTAGAAAAGGAATGGGATTCTTGCCAACTGTGGACCCATGTTACTGGGTCTTCAGCCCAGAAAAAAGAAAAAAGGAAGAAGAAAAGAAGAAGAAAACACATTATCATAATCTGTGAGTGAAGGCTACCACAAGAGCCTCCCTAACCCGTACCCCGCCACTTCTATTCTAATTTGTAATGTAATTTTCTCCCTTTTTGACTTATGCAGAAAATAGTTAACAATGGGGGGTATTGTTCTTTATCTATAAAAACTGAAAATAACAAAGATCCTTTTAGAGGTAACTCATTTATGTGAAAACATCCAACTCTTTCCTTTCCCTCCTTCTGACACAAGGAACTGGATTTGTGGATTCGTAGCTGAATTTTGACTGATGCATACATTCTATGGCCAGAGAGTTTTGTTTTATTAAAAACTCAAATTTTCAACATATATGCTTTGTGTAACAGTTTAAAATGCTGTAACTGTAAGTAATAAGAAACCTGGACTTAGAATAGCTTGCACAAATTGGGATTGCTTATAAGTAGTTGGCCACTGGAGACATTTCAGCTGTTGTATGCCGTCAACATTTGCCAAGGCCCAGTATATATTTCTTGAGCCTTTTCTTCATGATGACAGATGGGTATTGCAGCTCCAGACATCATGCCAGAAAGTGAGAGGGAAGAAGGGAAGGGAGAAAAAGAAGGGGTACCTCTAGTTGTCTCTAGAAACATAAAAGCCACTTATTGGAAATGCAAAAATCTTCCCCAGTGCACCCACAAAACTTCAGCTTACAGCCCACAGCCCAGAACTATGGCATGTGGTTGTCTCTGATGAGAGGGGAATGGAAAAGTGAGTGTCTAGTCTACAAGAAAGGCAGCCAGGATAAAGGGGATTGGAAAAGGCTGAGAGCTATCCAGATCGTTGACCACATATGGTTTATGTAAACAGATAGCTTTAAAGACTTAAGTCAATTTGTTAAGGTTGCTCAAGGACAGGCGTATGCTTAAAATTTTTTTTTTTTTTAATGTCAAATGCTTTGTAGACTTTGGAAAGAGTGAGGTAGAGTGGAAAATAAACAAGAAATTACCTTAAAAAGCCTTGAAACCAGATCTTGTAAAACATTAGGCAAGCTGGTCACTACTAATCAGCCCCAAGGTTTTCCAAACCATAGTACGGATAATAGTGAAAGTATTTCTCTCAGTTTTCACAAATGTCACCCTAAAATTTATAAATACAGAGTCCACCAAAAATGTATGCATCAGGAAAAGAAAAACTTGTATAAATATTTTAATACTAAATTTGTTGAGACATCATGAGATTAATACAAGTTACCTTTGGCCTCCGCAATTACAAGAGGTGATCAAAGTGGTAGCTGTTAGCTTCCAGACGTTTATTAGTATGGTGAACTGCTGAAGTGTGTATACATTGTTTTGGCGGACTCTGTATACTAATACATACACATTACAATGTTTAAAGTGAACATTGTTATTTGGGGGAAAAATTTAAAAATCAGCCAAAAGAACCATTGGTCACCAAGCCATGCTGTTGCCACATCTACAAGATGAAAAGAATGAATAATAATTGCTTAGGATATTTTAATCATATTAACTTTTGAAGTAGCTGGTGTGCAATCAATTGGATTTAATCAACTCAATAAGTACTTTCCTTAGCAATCATGATGCCAAATGCAGCTCTAAGTAGAGGGAACCTGGGGTCTGGGTGACCTAGAAGCTAGCAGAGAAAGATGAATGAAAACAGAAAGTCAGGTAAATGGGCTCTGGCTCTGCAAAGAAAGAATGGACTTGTTTGGAAGGATGTATCTGAGGTGAGGAGAGGTGCTAGTAAAGTAAACCAGCATGTGAGTGGAGTGTTGAAGGATATTGTCCTTTCAGAGAGAGAGAGAAGCTAATTGGAAGAAGAAAAGTAGGAAGTAGAAGCCTATGTTTGAGCAATCCAGAGTGACTATGCCTTCCTGCAGTTGTAGGAAAAGAAACTTGAAACATAAATTTGGATTGCAGAGGGTGTGAATGAGGAATTTAGCATGGGACAGTAGGGCTTTGGGTTCTTAAAAAAAAAAAAAATGGTGTTTTTTTTAATGGATGTATCTGTGACCAGGAAAAGTATTTCTACAAATTATCAAAATTTTTCTGGGAACAAATGACCTTCTAGGTTGCAAACATGCGCCATAGAGAAAACAAGAGTGTCATGGGCTGAACTGTTACCCACCAAAATCGTATGTTGAAGTCCTAACACCAGTGCTTCAGAAAGTACTGTGTTTGGAGATGGGGCTTTTAAAAAAGTGGTTAATGTACAGTGAAGTCATTAGGGTCGCTCCTAATCCAATATGGCTGACATTCTTGGAAGCTTGTGAAAAAAAAAAAAGAGAGAGAGATGAAGACAGCACACAAATAGGTGCAAACATACACTTGCAAGTATGAACATATGCATGGCCATTTGGAGACAAAAGGTGAAGACGGCCGTCCACAAGCCAGGAAGAAAGATTTCCAGAGGAAACTAACCCAGCCAGCCCTTTCCTCAGACTTCCAGCCTCAACTGTAAGAAAACAAGTTTCTGCTGTCTTCTTCCAGTCTTTGCTATTTTGTTTATGGCAACCGCAGGGAAGTCATACAATGAGCAAATATTATTTTTATTTTTATTTTAAAAAATAATGAGGTCAAAAGCTAAATTTATAGAGGTAAAAACAGGAAAGAAAGGTAGTTTCTGGAAACATTACATAGATGTAACACTGTTAAAATGTGCAACCACTGCCATGGGGTGAGGAGATGGGAGAGTCAGTGAGGGCGGAGGTCTCAAGTCTGGGACCCGTGCGATCTGGAAGGGCTGGGGTGGGTGGAAGAAATTGATGGGTGTGGTTTGGACCATGTTTCCACTGCAGAGTGCTGGTCCTGAGGAATGTATCAGGAGTCAGAATCACAGCAGACATGAAGCCAGATGAGAGAGCTACAAATGCCAATGATGAGCAAAAACAGACAAAAGCCATAGCCTGAACAACCAATGAACGAACTGTGCAGTTCCTTTTAAGGAGTTGCAATGATGTGACTAAATTGGTAGTTTTCATGTGCACATGTAATTTCAATGTCACAGAAAGGCCTTTATCTCAAAAGCAAATAAACTTAAAAAATATAATCTTCCTGATGTCTAATGCAGAGGTTAAGACCAAACAAAAAAATACTGCAAGGGAAGGTAAAGTCATGATTTGGATACATAAGAATGTGGGTGTCTGAGATTGGATTCTTTTCCCGAGAACAAATTGTGAGAGGCATCAGTGGGGAATGGGAGAGCTTGAGGACAACAGCCTTTCTCTCTGCAGGTGTAGAAAGAGGCGAGGAGAATCCCGGGAAGAGTAGGTTGCCTGGGGCCAGTTTAGGGACAGTGTCCAAACCATCTCACAACAGCTAAAGGATCATATTTACCTTACAAGGAAAAGTTGGTTTCAGTTATGTATTTCATGTCTGTGCCAGGTTTTACATAAACACTACTCTTTGGAAAAATAAAAAATTTACAATGAATTTTCCACATCAAGAAAGTACTCCCTACTTTTAAATCTTGTCACTGAAATATCAGTTTGGTCCCCAAGCACGGTAGTCAGCTGAGGTACTTGCATGGATTGTTTATATTGCTCATTAATTAATGGAATGACTGTATTAAAAATAGGACTCCCAGTTTTCATACTGAAGGCTTACACATAGTAGCAACAACCTTTAGAAAAGTACTACATTATTTATTTATAGAATAGCTTTGATGCATTTAATAATTAGATTCTGTAATTAAACTGTAGATTACTTTTTTTTTTTGGTACTGGGACTCGAACTCAGAACCTCGTGCTTGCCAGGCAGGCACTGTGCCACTGAACTATATTCCCGGCCTGTAGATTACTTCTTGACTTTGCACCATTATAATTTAATATTATATTTGTATAAATGAAAAACACTCTTGCTGTTACTAATATTGATTAATTCTCTTAATGTCGTTGAGACTATTATGTATGGAGATGAAAAGAAAATACTGGTGTGGCTAGAAAGACCCAAACTTCTCAGATATTCACACATTCTATATATATTTTTTCATACCTACTATATTTCATATATGGGTCTTCATGTTAAAAAGTAGACAAGTACAGCCTATCTTCAGGAATTTTACATTCTTTTATACTTATTTAACCTATATAGTTTTTTTGTTTGTTTGTTTGTTTCCTTTTTTAAGACAGGGCTTCACTATGCAGTTTGGGCTGGCTTTGAACTCGCTTTGTAGCCCAGGCGGGTCTTGAACTCACGGCGATCCTCTTGCCTCAGCCTCCTGAGTGCTGGGATTACAGGCATGCACCACCATGCCCGGCCAAACCCATATAGTTTTAAGTCCAAATTGTAGGAGGAACAGAAATCAAAGGACACATGATGCTAAATTTTAATTTTTAAAATCATCCTGTTTTGCTTAAGTTTGAATATAGATGCACTTAACTTTACACATTTTGATACCTGAAGTATTATTATAGTTAAAATCATAACCTTCAGACGTCATACTTACTAAGGACTAACATGTGTTTAATATATTTCATTGTGATAAAATACTTAGCAATTTCAGTAGGAATTTAGATCAAACAGATAATAAAATCAGAGAATATAATTTTGGGAAAAATTTCTTCGTGGAGTAAGTGTTCTGATCTGATTTAACCAGGGCCTCATTAAAAGGTGTCAGTGCTTTATGCTCAGGGGGTTTCCTAACAAATGACTCCATTAAAACATTTACATGAGATTCCCATCTCCATGTGCCTGAATTTTGGCAAGGAATCAAGAATGCTGATGTAATAGTAAGCTAACTTAGATGAGAAGGACCTTGAGACCTTCCTTTCTAATAGGTGTTGTCTCGTGCAAAGTCACCTTTGAATTCAGTGGGGGTAGCCCGTGGGAAAATCTACAGGAAGTCCCTAACTGGTCAGTCTGCTTTTCCACTTCACTTTCAGATTCTGTGGGGAAACTTCCTAAATGGGCTTCTTGTTAAGGAGCGTACCACTTTCGCTGACCACTTACTGACCAACAACAGCGTAGGGAAGGCACAGTGCCCAGTACTACAAAGGAACAGGAAGGGCTGCTGAGCAGATGAGCTACACTGCACCCTCCAGGCCTGCAGCTGGCTCCGATGGAAAGTCTAGCCTGTGGTCTGCCAGAAAATATTTGGCAAAGAGCTCACCTATTTGTGCAAGTACAAATATTCAATTGACTTGATTCCTCAAAGAGATTTGTGACGGTAAAATAAGTTCATTGTTCACCTTTACTGGTCCTGAACTTCTAATGAGGTAATGGTTGTGAAAGTGATTTTTAGAAACACAATGCAAATACAAGGCACCTTCAGCCATTATTTCAGTACCAGAGGCACTTGTGGAAACAGAGAGCCACACATGTACCCAGGTCCCACATAAATAGACTTTGTTTTGCTGTCCATTTTAGCCCTCTGAAAAAATGTAGTTCACATCGATGGCAGTGACTCACCTAAATTGTCCTTTGGTGAACTACCCACTGACATTATTTTTCTTTGTTCTCCCACCACATGCTTGTGGTACTTCTAACGTTTGATGTGTATATGAGAAATCCATGGTATTTTTCAGACAGCTAAAACATGTGAGGTAGGAGGTTGGCCTAGAGCTTAAAGCATCATAGAATGCACTCCCAAATAACATCTGTACTGTTATAGTATGTATGTGCCAGAAACAGAAATGGTCCATTGTCATATATGTATATATATATATATATCATGTGAATTCTCACATTCATTCCACATTCATTCCACATTCCACATTCTCACATTCTCCACATTCATTCCATAGATATTTCTCAAAAAGTTGCCAAGAATAAAAAACAGTGCTAATTACAGTAGGGGATGTTTGGTTGTAAATTACCTCATCACAGAACCTGACACACGCTAGATGCTCCAGAAATATTTATGAAACTAAGATGAGCTGTCACTGAACTGGATCCCCTGGCCTCAGAACCAGGAAAATTAAGAAGTTGTTAAATATATGAGAATTGTGAAGAAATTTAGAAATGATCTTATGCAACCCTTTCATCTTTAAGATGAAGAAATAGGCTCAGGAAATAGGCTCATATATATATATGATCCTATATATATATATGATGTTCCTTTAATTGTCACAACAAACATGAAAGGCATATCATTATTACCCCCACTTAACAGATGTGAAAACAGAAGGATATAGAGGTATAGTGAAATGCCCCAAACCACACAGCTAGTAAGTAGCATTGTCAGACTTAAATCTAACCAGTCTGTTGCCAGTCGGTATAATTAACAGCTGCACCATATGCTTTTAAGTATTAGCTTTATGGATACTGCTCTATTTCTAATAAAAGTTGCACTATTTTTGTTATATATCTTTTATCTTAGTTTTCACCAGACTTTAGCTCATAAGGGACTTCTCTGATGATTATGTATACAAAACTTTGCTTTTGCAGAATATTTATAAATTGCAAATGTTTTCCTTAGAATAATTTGAGAAATCCTCATGAAAGCAGAAGGTGAAAATGTGTTATATTAAAGGTGGATTTCATTAAGTAAGTACATACAGCTAGTTTCCAGTTTATTAATTTTTGGTTTCTCATTTCTTGGTGTGCATAATCCGAATGGTTTTCACAGGGAAGTCTCAAGTGCTCTTTTGCTGTAAACCACTGCTTTTTAAAGGAAGCTCATTTTCACTTGTTCATCATCATCTTCCTTCCCACAGTCCAGAAGGTGTGTTGCTAATTGTTGACCCAGGCAAACCTCAGAGAAGACAAAGGTAGCTAAAATTGGAGTGCTCTTTACTTCAGAATCACAATGCATTTTCCATTTTTTAGAAAGCGCAAAGCATTTTTAACTGCAGAGCTCAGAGACAATTCAGTTATATGGGCACTTCAGTTTCTACTAAAAAAAAAATCATAATTCAATTTTTCTTTTTTAAAATATTTGAAGTGTATATTTGTATGCGTATGTACATGCAACATGTATGCACATGTGTATATGAATTATTCTTTCTGCATTAGCATTGAAGACAGAGCAGAATAGTAATCCTCACATTCATTCCATAGATATTTCTCAAAAAGTTGCCAAGAATAAAAAACAGTGCTAATTACAGTAGGGGATGTTTAGTTGTAAATTACCTCATCACAGAACCTGACACACGCTAGATGCTCCAGAAATATTTATGAAACTAAGATGAGCTGTCACTGAACTGGATCCCCTGGCCTCAGATCCAGGAAAATTAAGAAGTTGTTAAATATATGAGAATTGGGAAGAAATTTAGAAATGATCTTATGCAACCCTTTCATCTTTAAGATGAAGAAATAGGCTCAGGAAAGCATTTTCCAAGATCACACATGTATTTAAAAGTGGATGCTGTGTTCATGATAACGTGTGCTTTAGTGGTTATACCTGCTCCTGCATTTACGGTGCACAGCATCCCTTGTGAAGAGCGGCCAGTGTTCTCACACAGTGCTGCCCAAGGCTAAGATAACGTGCAACTTTCTTAGTAAGCAACATTTTAAAAGCATTTTTAAATAACTGAAATGAATTTTAGGAATGTATTTAATTTGATATACTCAAAATATTATAATTTCAATAACAATATGAAAATTGATTAAGCAATTAATTTCCAGCTAATATAAAATTTACTCACAGTTATCTTACTTTTTTCAGGTTTTTCAAAATCCAGAGTGTAGATTTTCACACATCATTTGCATTTTAAAAGTTGCAGTGTTTTATTACTATTTATTTTTTAAAGTTCATTTTAATATAAATGTACAAAAATAAAAACTACTCTATTCCCTATACTGATTCAAATGTGTGTGTGTGTGTGTGTGTGTGTAGACAAACAAACCATCAAAATTACTGAATTAGATTGTTTTACATACAACTTCTGCCAAACTTTCAGGGAAGCAATATCTCCCACATTACACAAATTATCTCATTTTACAAGTAACTCTCTGCAAGTGTACAATCAATTCCATTTGTAGCACAACTCTTAACCAATCTAACAGATCCAACGGTACTGTGCTGTTGACTCTCAGCTTTACCTACTGTTATCTTTCATTTCCATTTGCACATGGAGAGTTAGTACTATTGACATACAAGGACCCTGTTGCTTGGTAGACTGCTGCATAGGTCCTGCTTACCAGGTACAGTACTTGATATAAAGTGCAGGAAAATTGAAGTAGGAAGAGAGTTCAAAATCTCGTTTCTAACAAGAAATTCTGTAGAAGCGGGGACTACTGCATTATTCAATGTTAAATCCCTGAAAAGTTAATGTCACTGTGGGTTCAGCTATTACCTGACCTTTTCTGGGTCTTTGTTCAAAGCTTAGGTAAATATGTT
Organism: Erethizon dorsatum; assembly: GCA_028451465.1. NCBI lineage: Eukaryota > Metazoa > Chordata > Mammalia > Rodentia > Erethizontidae > Erethizon > Erethizon dorsatum. The sequence goes on along the minus strand of CM051833.1, from coordinate 99,599,083 downwards.
GATTGGTGGCTTTTCCCCTTTTTTAAATTCCTCAGCTTTTGAAGTAATACTAGAGCTAAGATGGGAAAGGAGAGTCAGGGAGCGGGAAAGAGAAGAAACTGATTCAGGTCACATTCCTGGAAGCTTCTGAATTTGGTACGGTATAGTCCTTGAGGTAATTTTATCTCTCTTCAAAAGTCCATTACAGTTTCATTTTATTCTCTGCCCCAGAGCATTAGTCAGAAGACGACTACAGTCTTTCCTCAAAGCAAAATGGCTCCACACTGATAAAGTTTTCCTAATTAATTAATGTAAGGCAATATAGCCTTTTCTTTAAATTCTTAATTCTTTTAGAGTTTTATCTCCAAACCTAGATTCTCAGCGCATAAAGCAGATAGACATGTTAGAATGCTTGCAGCTACAAGTAGCAGAAAACTACAACACAATTGGATTAAACCATAAACAGTCCTGATACAAGAAGGTCAGTCGTGTGTTAACACAGAAAACATTATAAACTGCTTCAGTCCTTTTCATCCTTCTGTTTTGTCATCCTCAAGAATGGATAGGTCTTCTGACAGATGTCTGCCATAGTTCCAGTTACATGCAGATAACTAGGAAAATGAAGAAAAAGAGGGATCATTTTTTTTTCATGCTCTCCTTTTAAGATAGAGAGAAATCCTTCCCAAACAGACTACACCTAGATGACTTCCCTTCAATGCCTCATTGACCAAAATTGTATCTTGTGTCAGTGTTTTAACCAGTCACTACGCCCAGAAACAGTGCCTCCAGGACTAGCTGAGACCAGCGAGTTTCCCGTGTGGGGCTGTGTCTGAGGCTCGCTGCCCTGGAAGAATGTGGCTTCAGAGTTATGTGAGTGTTTTGATTGTACTGAGGGTCTAGTAAAAATGAGGAATGGCTCTTGGTTACGCCACCTATAGAGTCCACTTTAAGTAAGTCAGAAATGGCAAAGGGCTTTAAGATATTGTCAGTGGGGCTAAAAGGACATGGATAGATTTGATCAATATTTAGGAGTTTCAGTGAAACAGGACTTGGTTAATATTAGATGAGAGACATAGGTGTCAATAACCACTCAGATTTCTGCCTTGGGCAACTAGGAGATTGGTGATGACGTTTATTGAGTTAAAATATCCAAAGGAGAAGCAGTTTAGAGGGAGAGTAGATCGAATTGTACCTGAGTCTGAGTGTGAGTTGTGAGTGTGAGTGGTCTAATCTGTTTAATGTTCAAGAGGGGTTTTCTAGTCCTTGAAGCACTTTCAGATACTGAGGGATGTATTCACCAAAAGCTGACAGAGGACGGTACCAGGGGTACTAAGGTTTATTGCAGAAGATGATGAATAAAACGAGAGAAATAAAGGAGTTAAGAAAAAGAACTACTCTCTGAGAAAGAAAAAGTGGGAGAATCTGAAGTTCCTTGTGAAAGATAAAAATTTTAATTGAATCTTAAATGAAAGAGTTGACATACAATTAGGCGTTGTGGCAAACACCGGTAATCTCAGCACTGGAAGGTGGGGGTTAGGGGGCTGAGGTAAGAGGATTTCATGTTTGAGAGTAGCCTCAGGTAAACAGTAAGTCCAGCCTGAACTACATTGTGAGGCCAAAAAAAAAAAAAAGATTTGAATCCAGTTGTGGTAGTGCATACCTGTCGTCCCAGCTACTTGGGAAGCTGCAGTAGGAGGATTGCAAGGTCAAGGCCAGCCAGGGCAACTTAACAAGGTCATGTCTTGAAATAAAAAGGACTGGGGCTTCAGCTCAGTGGTAGAACCTTGCTGAGGATGTGTGAGGCCCTAGGTTCCTTGCCTGGTACCTCAAGAAAATTGACAAATAGAAATTGAAGGGGGGGTCACTGTACTCTCTGTAAGGCAGATTTGAGGAATGGCGAGGAGTTGGGTTTCTAGGGCAAGTTTGAATGGATAAAATAAATTGAAAGCTTGTGGTGTAGTTGAATAAAAATCATACATACATACATACATATACATATATATATATATGCACATATCCTATATAGCTCTTTTATTGCAAGATGTATTAGTCAGCTGTGCTACTGTAATGCTACATACAAAACGACCTGAAAATACCAGTAGTGTCTTACTCATGAGTGTGTTTGTGGGTCAGTGCAGCTCGCCTCAGTGAACTTTCATGCAGTTTGCATTCATACTTTCGTCAGGTTGCTCCTTCTTGGATGAACAGTTTCCCTCAGCATCCTATTGTCACGACACAGGTCTCAACGCCAGAAACTCTTGGTACCTCATAAGGCTCAGCTTAGAGCAAGCAGGATCATTCGTGCCCATTGTCTCTTAGCCAAAACACGTGATCGTGCCCAATCCCACTGAGAGTGGAGGGTGGGGCAAGAAGACACTGAATTTTTCTAAACAATAATCTAGTACGTAACATAGGATAAGTAGAATTGGATTTGACCGAGCAGCCATGAAATTCCTAGAACACCAGGATTCTCAACTCAGTGCTCAATGGGCTTAGTGACAAACTCAGGAAAACAGTCTCAATGGAGTAACCTTCTTTGTTCCTCTACACTGTGCGTTTTTCCCAAAGGGATGACATGGGCTGATAAGTTGGTCATCGGGCCAACTAGACAAAACAGAACCAGAAACTTCAGGAGCATCTCGTTTTCATGATCAGTTGCCTTTGGTCTCATGTGGCAATGTCAGTCTGTTCCCCTAGGTTTAGTTAGAGGCTGCTGTTCCTCCCCAACCAGCACTGCTAAGTGAGTGATAAAAACAAAGACAATAAAAATACTTGCACTACTTTCCTTAATATGTAGTTTTTGGACTTCTTCCAAAAATCCAACCATTTATGGAAGTCCAACCAAGTCATTGTGCTGATTATTGTACCAATTGTGTATCTTAATAGTCATTTAATATGTGGCCCATAGAGGTGACATAGCTTTCTCCCATTGCACAGCTAAGTTGCATACCTGAGATTTGAAGACATCTTCAAACTATGTTATTTCTAGACAGCAAACTAACTGCTACATAAGCAAGAGATTTTAGTACTGTTTTTGAATCCCTGAATCAAATATATGGCTACCGTTGTATTTCACCAATCCATAAATTCTCAAGCCCAATGCTTCATGATGCTTGAGTAGATCCTGTAAAGTATGTGCACACATACACATGTGTGAGAGCCCTGATTTATAAGACATGTTTTAAGAAGGCACGAGTGATATGGTCATATTATATACAAGTGAAGCTCACTTCCTGTTTCTCTATACTTCCCAAATTTTACTCATCACTTTTTCACACTTCATTCTGTGCTTTTGTGCTACTGGCAATGACTAGTGACCTCGGGAAGGCTGCATACAGTGGAAGAAGAGGTGTCCCTCCTGACATCCATCAGTCCTGAGGATCCCTGTTCAGATTTTTTACCATTTTTTAATCTGTACAACTTAGACATTTCAGAGAAAATTTCTAGCTTCTCTTTTAGGACTACTTTTCCCCTACATGTTAAAAGAGGTATTTGAGAGAAAGGAAGAAGAACAGAGAAATCACAAAGACAAGAAGTTGAGCAAGAGACAAGATTTCAAAAGTGTATTTATGTTTAAGCATTAAATTTTAGCTGTCATAGGTGTTGTACTTGAAGAATCTCATCTGAGCCCTGAGCATGAATACCTACCCAGGAAGGACAGCGCATTGGAAGATGCCTCACTGCACATGTCACGGGAGGAAGGTTCCTGTCAAGTACCATTTCCAGGAGTGCCTTCCCATGGAGAACAGAGAAGTCATAGGCTGGGTAACATGGCAGATGCACTGTGAGAATGAATGAGGATGCCACCTTGGAAGAGTAAAAATAGAAAGAATTCAAAGAGATACAAAAAATACACAATAGAGGCATAATAAACTGAGACAGAAAGTGGTAGAAATAGAGTTAGGTCAAGCTTAATGTGAAGGTTGGCCAGTGATGTAGCTCAGTGGCACAGCACCTGCCTGGCAAGCACAAAATCCTGAGTTCAATTCCCAGTACAAAAAAAAAAAGTAAAGGTCACCAGAGCCCATGTTTCATCCCTGGGTTGAGTGCCTTCCTGCACTCCACCTGGGAAGGGCTCTTGTACCAACCAATTTGGAAATTGAACTTCAAATTATCTTTTTTGCTACAAACAAATTTATCAACTGAAAAAAATAGGTTACTTAATTGGTTTGTTTTAATGAAAAAGAAATAAAAAAGTCTTCAAAAATAATTGTTGCCTGATTGGTAAGTGGGTTGATTTGTAAATAATAAAATGGAAGGAAGAAAGGATGGAAGGAAGGAAAACAAAAAGATGAAAATTAAAATATGTTGTGCTCTAATTTCACAGTTTTTAAAATGCAAGCTCGGTGTGCCCGCACACACCTGTAATCCCAGCATTCAGGAAGCTGAGGTAGGAGGGTCACTGTGAGTTTAAAGTCAGTCTGGGATACACAGTGAGTTCAAGGCCAGCATGAACTACACAGCAAGACTATATCTCAAAAAAGAAAAAAGTACAATAATTATTAGTAAATTATACCCTCTTAATCAGATTTTTTACCATTTTTAATCTATACTACTTAGATTTGTCATATTTCAATATGTTGTGTTTATAAAATGGTTTTTGAATGTTAAAGAGATAGTAACAATGTTAGTATTTCTATAAATTACTGTAGACAAAATATGGATAATGAGTTATATCAAATAAGTATAATAACAAGTAGATACTTTAAAGTTAGAATTAAGTAACTTGTTGGTAGACTACTTACCTAGCATGCGTGAGATATTGAGTTTGATCCCCAGCACAGCTAAAGCAAAAGCAAAAATAAAAACAATTTCAGTAAGTTGTCATGGCAAAATATTACACCTTTTTTTCCGCTTATATATAGGTGTCTCATAAAAGGTAGCTTATGTTTATATATAGGGTAGTGTCCATAAAGTCTTGAATTATAGACAATATTTTATAGTTTAGTAGATCGATCATATCCTTTTTGATGTTTCTAAACCAAGTGCCAAATACTAAGTGTTTTAAATGCATTAATTCATCTAAGCAGTTTGGTTAGCATTTTTCTCCTTATCATGAGCTTATCCCTAACAGTCAAGTTTGCATGCACACTTACACCTGGGAATGCACACACACACACACACACACACACACACACACACACACACACACAAAGAAACTCTAGAAAGGGAGAAAACAAGACTGGCTAGAGAATCAGAAAATCAGGAAGGTATGACTGGGGATGCGCCGGGACTGCTCTAGTAGTGTTGGTTCATACTGGGTGGCTGCTTCACTGATCCTGGGCAGTAGTTTTGCTTTATTGCTTTAGAAACGATGTAGAGAGTTTTACTTTATTTTCCTTTTTAGTGTTTCTCTTGTTTCTTGCAGAACTATCTCAAGATCCAGAAGGTATCTTCCCACCTGCATTTGGAAAAACCATTTCTAAAGGCTTTCCTTCTATGGAAAAATTCTTAATGTGACATTTGCAGAAACAATTTCAAAACAGAGTATTTTATTGCTTATTTCAGCAGCGTTTTAACTGTACTTTTATAAGTCCTACAGATGTCTAAAATACATAATTGGTGAATCACAAAGATACAGCTCTGCCTGATATAGTAATTATAGGTCACCTCAAAGTTAGTAGTAACATCTTCTTTTTGTAAAACTTAGTTCATACTTTTCTCACACAAAACAATAGACACAGAATTATGACTGGTTTTTATATAAGACCAGGCTAAAGCCAAGCATGGCTATGTAATTCCAATGATTTTCTCACCATCAATGGAAAATTACTGTCAGCTAAGCCAGCGTCTACAGGCTGAGCAAATGTCTGTTTCCTTGCCACAACTGAGTGTGTGAAACTTTTTTCAAATGGTAACATTACCGTGAAAGGCCAGGAGATTAGTTTCACATGCATGACAGAATCCATTTACTTTAACAGTATTATACTAGGAAGATAGACATTTTTCCTGACTTTAGAACCAAATTAGAATTCAAATACTCAGTTTTGACTCAACCCCAAATGATTTTTATTCATATTATTTTCCCTTGACAAAATGATATTCTTTGAAATTAGGAAGAAGGAAAGTTTCTGGAAAAAATATATACATATGAATGTATGTATACATGCACTAATATTTGAAATAAGTATGTAATCCAAGGATACTGCACAAAGCTTCCTGCTGAGCTTGTCCTTCCGTAGATTATGAGCACCTTGAAAGCAGGAACTTGTTTTTTTTTTTTTTTAATAAATATCCTTTATATTTGGTAACCTGTTCTTTTTCCCATGTATGTTGTCTTAACTAATGACTGCCCTAAATATCTTTCTTTTCTTAAGATAAGGGAAAAATGTTTTCCACCTTTTATTATGAAATAAACAATTAGAAAAGTTCATCTACACATAGGTTGAACTAAGACTTTATATGATATGTAGATGTACCAGTTTCTCAAAATGAATGCAATTATTATGTATGACAAACTTTTACCAATAAGTAAAAATAATTAAAACATTATGACAGCAGCAGTTGTGCAGAAAGTGGCTGGGCTTAGATTATTTATCTCTCTTTTTTTTTTTTGTGGGTACACGGGGTCGAACTCAGGACCTCGCGCACCAGCAGGCACCCGTGCTGCTGAGCGATATCACCGGCCCTTTTTTTGTATGTGGGTACCAGGAGTCAAACTCAGGACCTCGCGCTTGCCAGGCAGGCGCTTATGCCACTGAGCCATCTCACCGGCCCTTATTTATCTCTTTAATGCACTATTGTTAATTACAAAAATAACATTCACAAATTGTTGAAATATAAGTAAAAAAAATTTTCTTACTATTCAAGCACCAATTGTGTTTAACATTTTGCATATTTCTTTTTTTTTTTTTTTTTTGTGGGTACCGGGGGGTCGACCTCAGGACCTCGCGCGCCAGCAGGCGCCCGTGCCGCGCTGAGCGATATCACCGGCCCCTGCATATTTCTTTATACATGTTTTATTTCCAGAAAGTTCAGTCGATCTTTAAATATACTGTTGTGTGGTACTTCATCAGTGACAAGAGAGTATTTCCCCCTTTCAGAACCTTTTTTAAATGGCTTTCTTTTGGTGTGTTTAAAGTAGTTTCCACTTAATTCTTTACATATAGTCTGTAAATAGCTGCCCCTCAGGAAATAGCTTTTCCTTCCAAAAATCAAGGAGAATGCATGGAACTTTTGAATTTTAATTAATTACTGCATGTCAAAAAATTGAGTCTCAGATGCTTCCCAAATAATTGGCACCTGTCTTATCTTCTTGACCTGAGCAAGTTTTTCAGTTGTGCCCTACCTGTTTTTATTCATCTGTAAAAGTGAATAATGTACATAGTAGGTAAAGGCTAAATGCTATAGGTATTGGTACTACTTTTAGTCTGAAATTCCTCTAATATGATGGTAATGACCCATTTGAAACAAATCACTACATTTGTCAATATACCCTGCTATGTTTATAAAATTGCCTCCTAATAGCCAGACCAGAGAATCTGTGGATTATCTCAAATGTTTTATTATGTATTCCTTCATGAAGTATATATCATCAGTTAATTTAGAAACCATCCATTCCTCTATCATTCATCAAAATTTCATTACTCTACAGTTATTTTGCCTAAAAAGAATTCTTTTTCAAGAAGGAATATCGGCTGACAAACAAAATTCCCTACGTTCTTTCTTCTTCCTGCCTTTGAAGAGTTTAAGATCAAGCACTAAACCCATATGTGCTCTGGTTTGAGGAATAATTGAGTCAACTGTCATAACAGAGCGCCTGAAAATATCTGAAGGTAGAATGAATAGTTTATGCTAAGCCAGTCCGCTCCAAGCTCTGAGAATATTCAGCAGCACAACCTCAAAGGAACTGTGAGGCAAAAAAAAATTAAGGGAAATGCTTTGGGCTTTAGAGCTTTTCATTTCCTGTGAGCAACACATCTCCTTCCCTTGTCTCACCTCCTGTTCATTGTCCTGGTGGAATCTTCCTACTAGTTCCCTGCCTGTACCTGGAGCCAAGGCCTTACGGGAGGGCAAGAGCTGTAAGCTGAAATTGTTTGTGATATACGAAGCAGGTTCAGCTGGGCAGAATTTGACTCTTCCTGTTGAAGGGCTGTGGCTGTCTGGTACTGGAGTATGCCTGTAGTTTGGGATGTCTTGGTTTACAGAGATGTAAAGTGGAATTGGGCTAAAAGATGTCTCTTAATAAAAAAAAAAAAAAAAAAAAAGGCTTGTGAGGGAAGACGCTAGTCCCCTGCCTTGTTTCTACTATCTAAGTACAACATTGTGTTAATTCATTTTGAAAAGGGGTTGAGAAAACTAACTGGCCTCCCCACTACCACCTGAAGACAGCAGGTAACACCTGCTGTGCCCTGTTTGCCTCCTCTAGTTAGTAGTGTGACTGTAGCTGCTTCTTTATGAAGGGCTAGCACCCCACCTTCTCCAACCTTTCCTTGGCTTGGGTCCTCTCTTCTTGTCAGCTGGTACCCACAAGCCAGGGGACACTCTCAACATCTAGACAAGGGCCAGAAACACCATCTTCAGCTCAGATGTGCACTGGCCTGCTAGAGGCAGGTGGTATGTAGAGAGGGAATGTCACCAGCTGCTGGGTCTCAAATTATCAGCATGGACTGACAGCTGAGGGAGGTGGTACATGCCTTTGTTCCATGGCCATGACCAGTGACTTTGAGTGACCGCAGTTTTGTCCTTAGAGTAGACTTGAAAAAGCTGCACTAAGACAAGAAGGCAGTGCTTGACCCTGGCATTAGTTAAGAAGTTAAGTGCATAAGGCCAAGCTTTTCTCATTTCTCCACCTCTGCTTATATGTGAGGTTGTAGATGTTTTCTTAGGGCTGACAAAGACAGGTGTCCTGTAGGTACGATGGTATCTGTGTATGTCAGTCCAGGAACCATGCTAACTTCATGGCCATCATCAGTTGTTTGGTGAAGGTTGTTTCTTCCATCCACAATTGGAATTGACACTAACAGCATTCTAGAGTTCATGATGCAGAGCGGGGTGTGGGTAGGTTAATAGGTAGTTTTTCACCACCCCCTACAGCTTTTCCCACCTTCATGTAAGCCAAGGCTATTCTCTCACTTTGCTTCCTGCCTATCTGAGGTCAGTTTATATACAAACCAATGGCAAGGTGGAAATGAGCACTGAGCATTATGTTGAAGAGTTTAATTCTTCATAAATTTCTTTCCTTTTTCATCATTTCAGACGCCAACTATCACCACCTTCACTTGTGGTGAACAGAGCATGATCATGCACTGTTTATGATCACTATAACATAAATACAGTCCATGTTCAAAGACTAAGGGAACCTAGATAGTATCATTTAAAAGGACTGGTTTATTGATCAAGAACTTGTAAAGAAAATATTATTTTAAAATATCACGAAGCTTATGCTTATACTGATTCCAAATCCAAGTCACAGATATGCCTTTAGAATTGCAAAACCCCATAGCTCTGAAGTGACACACATTCAAGATATTGGAATTTGAGCCATTGTCTTTGTGTATCTCTGCTCAAATATTTAAGTCACTGTATCTGGGAAAAGTTTTATTTTTGTTTTTGGATTTTCTTTGGTTTTGGGGATTGAACCCAGGGTTTCATGCATACTAAGCAGGTACTATACCACTGATCTACACTCCCAGCCCAGGTTTGGAAATGTTTCAGCGTTTTTGAGAGGTTCTCCCATTTCTCCTATCTCATTCTGCCTTCCTCCCCTTTCCCTCTCCCTCAGGTTCTCACTCTCTCTTTCCTCAAAATTCCTTCCAATTGCCACTTAACATTAAAAATCAAAATCACACCAAAATGTCATTTTGGTGTCATCTTGGTCTCCCCATTTCTTAGTAGGTTTCTCCTTTCTTACAGATTGAAGAAAGAAAAGAGAGAGAATGTTCCCTCACTGGCCTCACACTTGAAGGAAATATGTCCTTTCCTTCTCGCTAAGTTAAAATACTTGAATATTTACAAATTATTGGAGATTTAAGAGTAATTCTGCCATATATACACAGCATTGCAGTGTTTTACCAAACACAGACAAACCTAACCACCCATCTCGTTTTGACCAGCTTTCATGTATAGTTGCCAAGTCCTAATCACAGTTCTTCTTTGATGTCACAAAATAAGTGCTGAAGGAGCATGTATTGGTTTAGGTTCCCACACAAGTAGACAAGAACCCTCAGAGTCACCCTAACTGTGGGACATGGAAGCTGAGTGTCTTTTCCACCAATTCCTCCATCCACCATGTGTTTCTGAGGATGATTAATACTCCACCATTTCTGGTTTATTTATGCATGGGCCAAGCATGTAATTATAGCCAGAAAATAGCTCTTGAGCAGACTCATAATTATTAACAACACTCAGGCCAGGAGCTTCGGCTTTGAAAGGTGATTATTCAGAAGATATGGGCACCAGTACTTCCCTTTGTAAGGGTCCTGGACATGGAATTCATTATGTGTAAGCATTTTGAATCAAGACTATTCTTTGTGTGTCTGGAAAATTCAAACAAAACTACAATAGTTTTTGTGTTGGTATTTAAGCATCTGATATATGACATTAAATACAATTAAAAGAAGTATATATTAGTTCATCACAAAATCAGATGTGCAGTCACGTATTAACTTGAAATTCTTTGTAAACTGCCATTTGAAATAGGAGCTTCTATAGGGAGAGACCTAAAGATATGTTTTCTATAAGCTGTTTAATTATAATGTGCTTTAATGGGCAGAGCCCCTTGGCTCACCCCCGCTGGGACTGCCCTAATTCTGGGGACTCCCAAGTCCCCATGCTGCCCTGGTGGCCACCTCCCCCCAAGCAGATGTACATCAGAATTGGCAATGCTGGGCTGCAGCCTGCCCCGGGGCAGATGTGTGTTACAGCTGAAGGGGGACCTTGGAGTATTTTCATTACCTTAACCATCACTTTTCCCTTGCTTGTCCTTTTGTCTCTGCTGTTCCTCAAAGAACTGCTTGCTTTCTTCCACTGACTTTCAGGTTTGGATCTAGGATCCCCTGTCTTTGAAACCTTCTCTGCCTACCCGGCCATGGGGATTTTTCCTTTCCACTTCATCATAACATTCATTCATCCACTTATCCAGTCTTTATTGAGTGCTTCTTATGTGGCAGGCACAGTCCTAGGTACCGGTGACACAAAAGATATGTGACAAATAATTTTTGCACTGACTGAAGTTCTATTTAGTAGGTGACATCTACAATGAAGAACCAAAAATTTTCAGATCTAAGACCTATGAAGTGAGCAAAACACAATAATGTGGAGTTATTCATGGGCATAGTCCTTTTTTAATTATAAACTTAAAGTACTACCACTTATTTATATGTATTTGCCACAATGACCTATAAATATTTGTTGACAGATCTATCTTTATAAGTATGTAATACTACTCTAAATAGATAGTCAATTCAATCATTTGGAATTTATATGATGATGGATTAAGTTGATACCATAATTATAAGGTATGCATGGAAAGACATGTTTGCTTATTTATGGAAACCTGAACAAATATCACAGTGTAGTAGATGATTCCCTGATAAGATGTTAACCTGAAGCTGTCATGGAAATGCATGAACTAGGTTCACTTTCAACTCTGTTCTCTTAAATCCCTTAAGAATCAAGACAGATTTGTCTAGCCCTTAATCTTCCCCCAGTCCCTGTTGATCCCTCCCAGTCCAGCCTCATCAGTTACCCATCTCTCCATTAGAAAGATATAAAGGGTTAAATAAGTCACCCAGTTACAGCTAATTACACTCAGCCCTGTAATGGTTTTTATGACAATACAAGGAAGTATGAGATCCCAGCTAATACGTACACTGCCTACAGTGCCTACTAATGACAAAGGATGACTCAGCTGAGGGAGAAAGACTCTATTTATCAATACAGGATGCTTTTCTTTGAATTATCATGTGGCAGCTGATCTTGTCTATCTAAATGAGCTTAACATTGTTTTTTAAATGGTTGTAAGGTGTGTGTGTGTGATTGCTAATTGAAAATCTCCTGAATTAATACTTGGTAGCATCATTATATTCATTGTATAACAACGGGAGAACATGGTCCACAAGAGTTAGCATTATCTCTCCAGAGATTGAGTTACAGCTACAAAATAAGGAATAACCACAATTAACTAGTAGATGTATTTATAGATAAAATATCTAGTAGATAGTAGGTGTTGAATAAATGTTAGTTTCCTTCTAACTTTTCTAGTTGACCTAACCAAATTACTCAATCAATTAGTCACTTAGATTTTAGCTAATGATTAAAGAGTAATGATGCAGGGTTTAAAAAAAAAATCAAGTCCACTGGGTTTGGTTTTATGCATGGATGGAATAGGCATTTGCCAGCATCATAGTTCATTCTTCAATTCAAAAATGTTTTCATTAAAGGGCTGGAATGTTTACCATTGGAAATTAACCATACTGTGTTAAATCACTGTCATTTGTCTAGTAGTAAATATAAAACATTAAATATTAGCCCACTGATATATTAGACACTACACATAAATTAGTTTCTTATAGATTAATAAAATACTAACTCCGTATGTCCTAGACAGTGCTTAAAAGAAAATCTGGTAACACAACCACTATCCCTACCCCAAACTTACTATTTAGCTTTCACAGCACTGGTCAGACAGTATTTTCTACAATTTTGAATTAGTACCCCACCATTTAAAATGGAAAGAGCTCCATGTTTGTCTTTGCAAATGGAAAAAGTTGGCCATGCTGGGCTCTTGTTCCTGCAGAAGAGAGCAAGCTATAAAGAGCAGCTGCTTCCCTGAAGGTCTGTATTTCTAATTGTTCCAGCCCTGTCAGTCTTCGTTGTACCGATGGGGAGGATAAATACGGGTGGCTGGCCATCACCATTCTAAGCTGTTTTGGTTTTTTCCCCTTACACTCAGGCTGCCCTACTCCTTCCTAATACCATCGTCACTTCTAAGACAGGCTGAGGTAGAAGGGAGAAAAGAAGCTGAGAAGGGAGTGCACCACCTCCAAAGGAGCTGTCATTTTAACTGATTCTTAAAGACACTTTGTGGATATAATGGTTGCTACATCTTTGAAAGGAAGACACAAAAAACAGGATACACAGAGAATCTGAAGATGATACCCTTTTCAGATGTCCCTAGCCTTACAACCAGGTATCAAACCTGAGGTCAGAGGTTCCTGACTGACCTCACACCTGGTGTTTGCAACTGACCGAAGAGGCCACAGGTACTTCAGGTACCTGGAGCGGATGCTTTGGAAGCAGTATCTGTGGTATGGATAGGGAAAGGCTATCAGAAGATAAGCCTGGCAAGACCACAAAAGGAGGACTCACAGTTTGCCTTGGAATGACCCAAAGGACTCAGTTAATACCCAGTACAACTTCCATTCATTGCCAATCTCCCTTGTATTTTTCCTGAGTTCAGGGTTGAGAAAATGAATCCCATCTAATCTTTCGTAAATAAAACCGAAGGTTATTTTAACAGTTTATCAGTCAATAGTAAAAAGGTACTTGGTTAGCTTTCTTAAAGGGAGGCTTTTCATGAACACCTGATGACCCCAATAAAAATGTTCAGATGGTTCTGTGACCTTGTTGTGCTTTCAGTGCCACAGAAAAGAACAAAAAGGATAAGGGCTGTGTTTAATCTTGTAGTTTTGGCTCAATGTTTATTTTTGGAATACCTATAATTTTGCATCAGTATTTGAAAATTCCTGTATTCCTACTAGCCTTCAGTGAGGAGGATACTTGAAACTATCCAGCAGTCACAGTGTCTAAATAAACTCTTTTGAACTTGTAATGACAGTCACAAATTTCCCTTTTTCATATTCTCTGGGAGGATTCATTTCAACTCTTTCTGTTTCTCAGCTTTAAAAGTACACAGAAACATGTTTCCTGTGGAGCCATAAATTTTCTTCAGGCAGGTTCACAGTAAAACGGCAGTGATAATTTTTATTCATTTCAGAATCCCAGTGACTGGAAAAAAGGGAAACACTGTCTTCTTCAGTAGTAAAAACTCCACTTTACTGGATTATTTATTCAATTGACTGTGCGTACTATTCTCCAAAGTGTTCTACCTAGGTCTTCCAGTCACCCTGATTTCACTTGCTTTATAATTTAGGAGACTGAGGCACAGAGAAATCAGTAGTTTGGCTGGGGTAAGAGGCCAGGTTGGGGTGTAGATTTCAGAAAGTGTGCCTGACTGCTATCAGATAATGCTTCAACTTGAACTTTGGGGGCTATTTAAAGATAGAAAGTAGAGTTGCACTGTCCACCATTTGATAAACAGAAAGATATGTCCATAATTTTGTACAATGCCAAAAGCATAATTCACACAGAGGTTTGTATCAGTGGAAGCCCCTGGAGTTGCTGAATGTACAGCTTATGCAGATACACGCCGTGGGCCAGCTGAAGTGGTCCCTCATACACAACAGCTTTTACTCTTCATTCTCATAAGTGGCTCTTAGAGAAACTGGTTGCCCCCAAAAGAGCTTCTACTTTGGTCTCACCTCCTATTCAGGATCAAAGATCAACATTAAGTTCTCGCAATTAATTTTATATCTTCTCAGGACCGCTAGGCAGTTCCTCAAGATGAATTAAACCCTCTATAGCTATTTATTTGGTTTCCAGTTGTAGGGAGCAATAGTTGAAGACTAGGGTTCTCAGAAATGAACTCTAAGGAGTTGGAGGCAGGTTGCTCACAGGTTTAACTCCCAAGGACAGGTGAGCATGGTGCTGACCTTTCCATGCTGTTGCAGAGCCTGGTGCAAAATGGCGACGCACTGTCCTCTGGTGGAGCGCATGCTGGCCCTGCATCCAGCCTTTGCGTTCAGTGGGCCGTGACTCCCACTGAGTAAGGAAAGTCACTCACACACTGAGATTGATCTCAGGGTTTGCCTGGCAGGTACTGACCCACTCACTCTCCGCACTACAGAGCCATAGTGTTTGTATTATAGGGGCTATTTTGTGAGAATGACAACAATGAAGAAAAAAAAATTTTTATCTTTAGAAAACAAAGTTCATTTCAGAGAAAAAAATATTGACCCTATCTGCTGAATAGCTGAGCAGAATGGGAGTCAGGGCTTTCACCTTGGATATACCTGTTTTCCTTTGGTCTAAAATCTTCTTTTTGTGATTTCAGTTTCTCTAATTGGAGTAGGAAGCTAAACCCCAGTTCTGAAGGACATCCTTGAGGCTGAGTGAAAATGGATGAACTTCCTGCTGTGTGGCCCTTCCGAAGGGCTCAGCGTGCTGGACCCCAGCAGCTTCATGCTTCTGAGACGCTATCCCAGCCCATAAAGCACCTGTCAAGTATTTGAAAGGGCAATTTAACAAAAGCCAGAAAGTCATATTATTGTTTTAATTTGGCCGTTCAATGTCCAAACCATGGACACTTGATGTTTTTAACTTGCAATCTCATGTGTTCAGTTATTATTAAAAATAAAAAATAACAAAAACTTTAGGCAGAATACTAGATTTGGCCATCAAAGGTGGCAACCAAAACTTACGTTCCTTTTTTCCATCATCTATGTTATTAAATATGAGCTGAATCACAATTGAGCCCTCAAATGAGGAATGCCTGATGCCTTTCTTCATCTCATTAACAAAGGTGATTCATAATTATCAAAGTGACACAGAAAATATCACAGTATAAAGAAATAGTAAATACATCTTCTCACATGAGCAGCTTTATACTGAATTCCCTTTCCTCACTGACCTCGCCTCTAGGACTCTGTTGTTCATGGAAAGAGCTCCAGTAGTCAGTGTGGAGAGCCTACAAACTTTTCATGGGTCATCACAGTGTCTTTTTTTTTTTTTTAATGTGGGTTCCGGGAGTCGAACTCAGGACCTCGCGCTTGGCAGCAGGCGCTTGTGCCACTGAGCTATCTCACCAGCCCCATCACAATGTTTGAGAACTGAAAAAGGAAGTAATGGACTCCAAAATTTATAAAGAAAACATAATCAAGATTAATTAAGTGTTCCAAGCATCAAATTTTGTCAATTTCAGTAATTGTCAGTGAATGTTTATAAAAATGTTATTACATTTGCATAAAGTCTTGTGGGCCAAATTTAATTCATTGTTGAAGTATTTCAAGCATGCTGGATGACTGCAAAGGAAGCAGGGCTAGTCATTAAATGATTTTAATAGTAGCCATGTAATTTCAGGAAAAAAAACTGGAAGATCTTTTTCAGATTTTTATAGCAAAATATTGTATAATATGGAAAGTGGGCTCATTTTAATATTTTGGATGTGGTATGTAGTGAGACCCACAAAAGTGTGAAAACAGCCCTGTTATATGTATATAACATCATATATATATATATATTGCTTTTTATAATCACTGTATTTTAATGATAATTTATAGTTAGTATAAGGTAAACTCTTATAAAAAAGATTAATGAACTACCTGCAGATAACCCTGAGAGTCAATCAGGGAGTAATTTAGATCGTGGAAGAATGTAACTCACTAAAAAACTTGTCAACTGAATTTAAGCTCATATGCTATGAATTTAGTGGAGAGCTTTTTTATATCATCTCTCCATGCAGCACAGCTTTCTGCCCTGAATTAATGCAATATTTTGACATTTTATCTCTAGTAGCTCATTTTCCTTCAACTTCCCATAAAACAGTATCATAATGAAGACTCAATTTTTTTTGTGTGTGTGGGTACTGGGGGTCGACCTCAGGACCTCGCGTGCTAGCAGGCACCCGTGCCGCTGAGCGATATCACCGGCCCTTTTTTTGTATGTGGGTTCTGGGAGTCGAACTCAGGCCCTCGCGCTTGCCAGGCAGGCACTTACACCACTGAGCCATCTCATCGGCCCTCAATGTTTTTACAAAACGATCAAACAAAGCAATCTCTTTAAGAACCCCGGGACCACACTAGAGCAGTTTCTCTGACAATCATAGTTCTGTGTTGTTTCAGCATCTACTTAGCATTCACTGCATGCCTGGAGTTAACAGGCTGTCTTTCTCCCCAGAAGAGCACAGACTGATCTACAAGGTCAGGTTCAGTAGTATCCAAGTCTCCTGTCCCTTTCATAGAAGCTATCCATTTTAAAAATTAACTGCAAATGTAATACACCAATATTATATATAATACACCAAATTATTTTTATAAAAAGGAAGAAAAATTAGTCATTTCAAGAGAAGAACTAACATAGCTAAAACACATTTTTTCAAAGATCACTCTTTAATGCCACATTTACATATACACTTGCTATCTGGTATGAAAATAGTTGAAATATTTGAATGGCTTAATTTCTAGAATGAAAACAATGATTATCTTTAATGATTTCAATGTCATGCCCATAAAAAACTAAGATTGGGCACAATAAGTTTATCCATCTTACCATTTTTATCTAAGGAGTGTTAAACTGCAAGTTAATATTTTCAGACAGTATGCTATTTCCTAAACTACTTTGATAATTATGAGCAACCTTTGCCTAAGATAATATTTGCAACTTTAAAAAATATTCTGTTGAGATGCTACTTCCAATGCTGTTTGTCTTAAGGTGCTACTTTTCCCAAAGTAATTATTGGGTTTGATAAATGACTCTCAGTCCCAATTTAAGACCTGAAGCATGCCACTTAACCTCTTCTAGACCTCAGTGTGCTCTACTGTTTAGTGAAAGAAATGATAGTCCCCACCTCATGAGTTTGTTTTAAATGTTAAATGAGAGAATAGAGCATCTTGCCTAGCACCTGGCGAGCACAGGACAAGTGAAGGTTTCTTGTCATCTTCAAGTCTGTCCCCTGGAGCCAGAGGCCTAAGTTGTATACTGGTTCTTCCATCTAGCTTTGTGAGGAAAAATTCTGTATGCCTCAGTTCCCTCACCTGATGAATATGTATATAATGTCTTCATGTGTGGTATTAATGTAAATGTGCTAATTCGTGTAAAACACTTATTGGTGGCTCTAAACAGATTCACAGAGGATGTTGGTCAGAATGCAGCCTTCCTGGTCAGAGGTACAAACATTTCATTCATAGATGGATGACTTTGGCAGATTTTTCAACATGCCACCATTACCCACTCCATTATTCTGCCAAGATATGGGGTAACTCCTCCTGGAAAAGTCATTCCTTCGAATTGAGCTTCCAAAAAGTCCCTGTCAGAATTCAAATACTCTGGGTTGCACGTTGCATAATGGCTTCTCTAAAGTAAGGCCATTTCTTCTAACAAGTTAGGAAAGAATCCTTCCCTTTTTGACAGTGGTACTTTTGCTGGCTCA
Source organism: Erethizon dorsatum (assembly GCA_028451465.1). NCBI lineage: Eukaryota > Metazoa > Chordata > Mammalia > Rodentia > Erethizontidae > Erethizon > Erethizon dorsatum. Next base: position 99,580,896 of record CM051833.1, on the reverse strand, counting down.
GGGCCTGCCTGAGACTTCACCCAGTCCATTTCCTTAACCCATCAGTTCCTGTTTCTTTGGGAAAATATTTTTTTATTGTGAGGATATTGTAGGAACTCTGTTTTAGCAAAGAAAGTGCCTAAAGAAACATTCAGGCATAAAGGTTTATGAAAGGAAGACAAAGGCAACACTCACATTTGAAATCTAATTCCAGCCATGAAGCAAATAACACAAAAAGCTACAGGAAGAAAATTTATAAAAGGCTTATCTGCCATATCTGCCACTGTTGACCAAGTATTCTGCTGTTAAGGAAACAACCTGTGAGCCAGATATTGTGCTAGGTACTGTGAATAAAAAGATGAATAAGCCATATTTTCAAGGAACTCATAGCAGTCAGGAGCTCCAGGACTAACTCTTGGGATACAAAGATGGTTAAGGAATTCTTTTGCCTTGGAGCTTCCAGTCCAAATGAAGAGAGCTTTGTGATAATGGTGTTGATAAGGACTCTGAAAGGAGTTAGCATGAGTATCAGGAGGTTTGCATGGTCATGCACCTAACTCAGACTGGACAAAAACAGGGCTAAAAGAGTGGACCTTTGCATTAATTCCTGACCCCCTAAAATACAAAGGGAAAAGGGATAATTCTGGCAAAGAAGCAGATGCAAAGATCTGAAAATGATAGAGCATTGAATTGCAGATTAAGCAACATGCCTTCTTGTTTAATCTCAGGGGAACCCTGGGAGGATGGCAAATGTGTATAATGTCCTCATTTACAGAAAAGGAAGTTAGAGCTCAAAAGGACAGTATTTTCAAAGGTCACACAGGTCAAAATCAGTGGCTGAACAGTGTCTGAGATATTAGTGTCTTTATGATCTCCACTGTGTGTTGCTATTCACTGCAAATATATTATACCTGGGCAAAATAAATAATCCAGATTATTAACTCAAGGAGTTTGGAGATTGAATCCAGCAAAGGAGAGTGAACTTCTCTGTTTGTCTTGGAGTTAGTTGGTCTCTAATACTACTTATGTCAGATCTTGCAGGCTGAGTAGGATGCACACTCAGTAGAAAAAAGGAGGGAAAAAGGTGAAAGATTCCCCAGAAGAATTGAAGAACATGAGTAGATTTGGGCAAGGCACGTAAGATTTTGTGGCTGCCACTGTAAGGGATGAAACATTTGTTACTGAAGGCAAGGCTGAGGGATAGATGGTGCACAAACAGTAAAAGTTTTTACGTAACACAGAAAGAGTTGGACTAGATTAAGGAATAGTGAAAGTTTTTATTCAAATAATTTAGCATTTTAAGGTTTGTGTCTTTTAAAAATAACTTATGGATAATTTAGAGAATGAACTTTAGATATATAAAAAAAGAGACAGGAAAAGTACACACAATATATTTTATAAAGAGAATCAGAGAGTTAAGATATAAGCTAAGACAAAAACACAAAGCAATTAATTTAAGCTAAGCATGAGTAGAGGATTAGTATCAAATAGTAACATATACTTTTAAGCTTTAATGCTACTTTATTCCATGTCTCAATGACTTCAGTTTGTCCAATTTTACCAGTAGAAGGTTGGTTGTCAAAGGCTGGTAGGACGCGGGAAGAGGAAGTTACTGTTTTGTGGGTTCAGGCTTTTAGCTAAGGAAGATAGAAAAGTTCTGGAGTTGACCATGGTGCTGGTTGCACAACAGTGTATCCTATACCACTGAGCATCACACTTAGAAAGGCTTAAAATATACTTATTTTGTTTCATGGATAGATAGATCTATAATAGAAAAGTTTACTATTGAGCTATACTTAGAGTTGATATATAATCACTACATAAAGGTAATTTAAAAATATTTATTGTAATGTAGACCTAACAAATAACTTTCTTTCAAAGTGAAACATAAATTTCTGGTTTTAATATGATTGGGAGAGAAAAGACGTTCCTACTGTATTTTTCTTTTTAAAAAATTACCCAAACCAACAATCAATACCAGAAAAAAAAAAAAAAAAGGGAAAAGCACATTTTGTCTTAAGAAAACAGAGGTATTTGTGACTCCGAAGCATGATACATAAGAACATAGCGAGAAGGGAAATGATCAATGACTTAACCGAGTAAGAGGACAGTACCACAGAGAGGTGTCCCTAGAACCCCGCAAGGCACTTTGGAAGATGGATGATTTCCAGAAATGGTGGTGGTATGTGGATGTGCGTATAACATTCACATAGCCACAAGCCTTTCTCGGGATAGTTTACTTCTCTCTCCCTGCAATACAGAAAATTTTATGCCCATAGCTTGCACCTTGAGCAACTACTTTAAAGATAACAACATGTAATATATTAGCTATTGTTATTCTCCTATTATTTTGTTGTGAAATTTTGTTTTACCTTTTTTCCATCAAATAAAAAACTTAAAAACAAAAATTAAAAAAAATACAGAGATAACAGGGTATGAGGCAGAGAAGGGGAAGAACACACATCCAACAGCAAGACTGAATGAATATCTGTAAAAATTAATGGATAAGACCTTCAGCTCTTGATTCCTGCCTATGCTAGAACATTAGAAGGCAGATGCCTATCTTTCTGAAGAAAAATAGAACTACCCCAAAGAAAAAATACTGCAAATAGTGGCATTTGCGGGGAGTCGTGAAAGCACCTGTTGGGCACGCTAAGTTGAGACCCATAGTGCACAAGTCCTACCATGGACAAAGAGCCCACATCACCTTTCTGGGGTTTAATCTTCAGGTGTGAACTGGGGTCAGGAATTGGGTCAGGAGTTTAGGGACCAATTTAATTACAGCTTGATTCCAGTGTTTCAGGTACCTCTTTTATAACATTTCACTATTTCAAAATGATGTTACATTTGTAGTGGTGCATTCAAATTTAGAGTAAAGAGAAATATGAAGAGAAAAAGAAGGAGAAGAGTGGAGGTACAATACAAAGGAAACACACAAGCGCTTGTCACATTTTAAATTGGGTAAATTAAACTGGATAATCAATGGATTGCTACAATTTTTCCCTTGAGATCCAATATCAAATTAGCAGAGAGTTCTGAAAATCAATTACATAATGCATTTCATGTTATCTTATCCCATACAAAAAAATGTTTCTCCCTTTAAAATCTAGCTTTCTGGACCTTTTAATATAGATAATTAAATTTGTTGACAAATATTAAAATCTATATATTATCAGAGGTTTCGCATATTGTTACCTTTTGAAATGATCATTTGTTAGCCTGCACTACCTTACAAGGTAAACAAAATGCCATGTATTGCGTAGGTAACAGCAAACTACCATTACTCATGTTCAGAGTATGGCCAAAGACCTTATCTCACTTAATGGCTAACAGACTCATGATATTACCATATACATATACACCCTCAGCATAGTGTTTATGCCTAAAAACATAGACACTGAAGTCAAATTGTTTATTCCTGGGTTCCTTAAAAAATCTAAAATTTGCTAGCTGTTACAAATATGCCCCTCATTATACCATTAAGAATGTAGATAATGTGCACACTATTTTTAACAGATGGTCATTCATTGTCATTGTCCAACTGAGAAGAATGGATGGCTTTTTTCTTAAAAGTCCAAGAACTTGTCGTACTTTTTAATAGCACCCCCCATGCACACCCAGTATGAAGACCAAGCTTTGAAATGATATATAACTGGGTTCAAATATTTTGAACAAGGTCCTAGTGTTCCTTATCGTGAAATTAGTATTATCAAATCTACCTTGCAGGGAAGTGGGTGAATACATACGAATGTATAGTATAAATGTAACTCAGTTGATGATTAAAAAATAAGGGCCGATGAGATAGCTCAGCGGCATAAGCACCTGCCTGGCAAGTGTGAGGTCCTGAGTTCAAACCCTGGTACCCACACACACAAAATAATAATAATAATAATAACAACAATTATTCTAACCTGACACTTTATGAAAGAGTTAGGAAATCTCAATCTAGGAAGCCTTCAAAATATAATACTGTGGAATTCTTGGGAGTTTAATGATTTAGGAAGTTCCTACCAATGATATCCAATTGTATATATAATGAGTGTAATAAAATAAAAAGGAATGTTAGGAACCTATGAAAAATTTCCGACCATGTAAAGAACATTACCACAGTGCTGCTCAGTAATGAGGAAGTGCTACAGAAGTTCAAAGTGACTTATTCCCATTCATGTAGTACACAATGCAGAATACCAGGAAGCTGCAAAAACTCCAATGTCATGATCATTTTTTCCTAAGAAGGTAGTTTGCCATATCTGCATTCCTGAATTTAAGTACATCTGATAGAACTAGATATCTTGTTAGTTTATAATATGGTTCTGAGAAATCTGTTTATGAAATATTGTAAAGTGTAGTTTCATTGTAACCTGAAAACAAGAGTTTACATAGAAGACAGAAGATTGGAGAGTGGGCAGAGTATTCTAAAATGATATTATCTGAAAAAACCTGGGTTATACGGTAAAATCATGCCTTAATACTCCTCCAATTGGTTTCAGTTAATTAGTGGTATTAATGTATGCTTCTTGAAAAATGCCATAGTTGCACAAGTTACCCTCATCACTGAATGATGAAGAAAGTAAATCACGTTTTAGTGTGGACCAAGTCTGTGTGTAACTGATGTTTTCCATATGAGAGTTGCCACATTATATTAGGGGCACCAGTAGTGTATGAGAGAGACTTTAGGTGTTTTGGGAACTATTAATACTTTTTTTCTATTAATACTTCTTTGTATTAAGGGAATGGCATATCAAACTTATTTATTGAATATATAAATCTAAAGTAATTTTTTTATTTAAAGTTTTTAAAAAGTGAGTCAATGAAGAAAACTATCAAGGAATATTTTATCAAAGAATGGATTGTTAATATGACACAAATAAGTGGTGTTCAAATGACTGAAGTTTGAGAAACACATTACAAAGTGGTTTAAGTCAACAAAATGTGTACACCTGGATGACTCTGAGCTTAGACATCTGGGGTACTGTCCACTGGGGTACTGTCCATTGACATGAGATGACAACAGGCATATAGAAAGCAGACCACATGGCCTTATACAATTAAGTGTATTAAGCAAATTCTGAGAAATAATAGCAGCTATGATCACATGTACATTCCCTAGAGGCTTATAGACAAGGACATGGCTTTTGTAAAGCCCAGTCTCCTCATACTCAGGAATTCTCATGGGTCTGTATGCCATTCTGTGCCTGGGTGCTAACAAGAATCTGGGAGGCAGTGGCCCCTCTCCTTCAGTCTGAGGTTTCAAAGGAAAAACTATAAGATGCTCAGACTGTAGAACAGTATTTTAGAAATGTTCATGTGCAAAAAATTGTCTTATAATAGAGATAGCGCTATAATATTGAACAAGTACTATTTGTTTTTTTAAATGTTATCGCTACCTTAAACAGGAGTAGAAGCAAAATTAATTTATCTTAAAAATTTGTAATTTTTTTAGTATATGTTTGCAATATATTATAATTGCATTCATCTTTTAAAAATTTATATCTGAATAGCCTGGAATACTTTGCATCATTCTTTTACTGCAATGGCAACCTGGATTCTCCACTTCAACATGTTTTCTTTGGGAATAGGAGTGATCCGTTAGTCACCATGGGACTGTTACTCAGTATTTAGTAGATGCTTATAAGGTTTTCAGAGGAAGATTCTTGGAATAAAGGAAATTTTGAACAAGTGAGAGACAGGACCATGTTCTTAAATGTGTCTAAGAAAGAAAGGAGTGGCATTAAGCTAACTAATCTCACTGGGACGAAGAGCTTTCAGAAGGACATTAGAACACAGGGCTCATTTCTAGAGCACTTAATGTGTATCATTTAGACACTGTGCTCTAGGATCATTGTCATTTTCCTTCTGAAATGACAAGCAGATGACTTTTGGTAGACCTTACATGGAAGAAAACACTGTTACAAATAAAAGTAGGTGTTTAATTTTACTTGGTTTACCTTTTATTCTTCCTTGTATCATGTTAAAATTCCAAGGAGAAAAATGTTAAACTTCCTGTCCTAGGTTTCCCCCTCTCAAATGTGTCCTAGCCTCACAAACCTTTTGAGTTTCTAAAACTACTCCATTAGTTAACCTGCCTTAAAGAGCCAGTGATATACTAAACATGGATCAGAACTAATAAGGCATGAATGTTGCTGGGCAGTCAAAGGAAAACTGAAAAGCTGGAAGAGATAAGCAACTTACTGGCATTTACTTCAAAAAGCTTGAAAATCATAAAAGAAAACTAAATGGCATATGCACCTTGAAGTGTGACCAGGGGAGAGGAACTGAAGGGCTTTGTCATGGTAAGCAGCCAGAATCTCTGGCGGACGCCTTCCTACTTTAATTTTCCAAGTTGTTTGGGTGGGTCATAACTGCACTCCGACATCCTGCCTACAAATGCTAAGTAAATACCGAGTTCACGTCAGACTAGAGAACCAACGCACTAACTAATGTTATTCAAGGAATCTGAGTACTTATTTTCACTTGGTAATTCCCATCCAAAATAATTGAAGTTGGCACAGCCAGAGGATTATATATTCAGAGGGCTCGTGAAGGTGGCCAAATGTACCTTCTGTCAGGAACTGTGGGAATCAGCTTAGACTGTATCTACTGTAATAGAACAGTTTTTATTTCAGATGTAGGCTGCAGGGCAGGTATTGGCCTTGCAAATAATGAGATATGAGCAGGGTGTGGAGCTTTGAAACACTCCTAGGAACTAACAAACCGAATCTTTGTGTATACAAATCAGTGAATATACCTGTCGTTTAAAAAACAAAACAAAACAAAACAAAACACTAAGGTTTAGAAAACATCGAGTGAGGGAACCGGCACAAGTACATGTAGCTACTTGTTTAGTAGTAATACATTAGATTTTTCAGTTTAAGCATTCCAGCACTACCTGATTCAAAGTGCCTGCTACACTTTCCTGAGTTTTTTAAGAGGCAATTTACATCTCTACAACCGACCCCACAGAGTGACTATTAAATCTGATTGTGAGGAACAGTTGCTGCGCCTCCATACCCTTTCAGCTTTGCTTCTGAAGAGAACATGTAAGTTTTCTGTGTGTAAGTGTGGTGCTTAGAGAAAACCACTTAAAAAAAAAAAAAAAAAAAAACACAGAAATCTCAGTGGCAACCGGTGTGTTCCTTATAAAGGTGCTTGCAGAACCTTAGCCTGAATAACATAGACACCTCACTTTCCAAAGGAGGGAATGGTTTTATAAGTTTTGAGAGGTCTCTGTGCTGCTTGGCTGCTTTACAGTCCCGGTCTCCCTCTGCCTCTTTGCTTTGTAAGTTTCAGCAGTTGACCAGGCCTGGCTGGGAACTTGCTTTTTTTTTTTCCTCACCCCCCTGCGATGTTTTGAACTGCCTTCTCGCAGACGTCATTCAGCCCTTGAGGAATAGTTTCTGCCTGGTGAGATTGAATGATACAGTTCTCATTCACAAAGGCTTGGAGTCAGATTCTTAGCAGGAGACACAACGGAAATGACATTGGCAGGTAAATCAGCCCACCCCAGTGCAGGGTGCAGAGCTCCGTTCCTTCCCTGACTTCTCTGCTCCACCGAGAAGACTTTTCCTGGGATCGCGCTGAAGTGAAACTTCCGGACAGCTCTCCGTGTTACAGGACCCCGTCATTGTCATTTTCTCTTCCTTTCTAACTGAGCACCTTCAGTGCTGGAAAGCTTTAAAGCTGTTATTATGGAGTTGCAAAACAGAAATCAAGTGACCCTTTCAGCGCGCTCTTTTCCTCTGTGACCCAGATGAAAAATAGATTAAAAAAAAAAAAAAAAATCTCGGTTCCACCCTTGGCAATGCAAGACAGAAGAGAAGCTGTCACTTCTGACCAGGCTAGCACAGGAGTACAAGTATGAAGGAGGGCCGGGCTCTGCGGCTTAGAGCTTCCCGGTGAGCAGGACCAAGCGCAGGAGGCGAACTCCGGGCAGAGGGGACCTCTTCACGCAACCAGCCTTGGAACTGGAACATGTAAAAAAAAAAGTCTTCTTTGCAAGACAGGTGAAATGTATTAATTAGAAGACTTGAAAACACTTTTTTCTTTTTCTTTCTTTTTTTTCTCTTTTTCCAAAATGAGCATTATTATGAAGCCAAGATCCCGGTCAACAAGTTCCCTAAGGACAACAGAGGCAACTTGGTAAAGTGCTTTTTTCCCTGCTTCCCTTTTCTGTTTTAAGACTGACAGAGTGCAGAGTAATTAGTAATTATTGACGCGGTGTGTGATGTTAAGGTTTTGTGAGAAAGAACAGGGTGTTATCACTGGCTCTTTTAGTCTCTGTTTTGCTCCCTTATCTTGTCTGCTCTGTCCAAAGAGGTGCTGGTGTTATTTTTTAACTCCCTGTGGACTGTAGGAACCTATCAGCTGATAATCTTTGAAGAAGAAAAGAAACCAACAGTTGTGTGGGGAGTTTTAAAAATGAAGACTTTTCATTTTTCTCTGTATGATTTGGTCGCTTGTTTTTTCAACTTCTCTGCTTGCTGCAAGCAGGCTGGAAGTGGACAGGCTTTGCCCTTGTGTTTAAAAGAAATAACGCCTTGCATGGTAGCACAGATGTGAATTAATGTTTTATTTCTTTAATTAATGTTCTATTTTTTTAATCATATACATCAAACCGACTTGAATATAAAACTATGTAGCCAAATCTCATCATTAAGTTATCTGTTATGATTTAGTCATGTTCCCTGTTAATCATATTTTTGGTAATTTTAATATTTCTACCATTTTATTTTGAGACAGGACCTCCATGTAGTGCAGGCTGGCCTTGAATTCATAGTGATTCTCCTGCCTCAGCCTCCTGAGTGCTGGGATTACAGACATGTGCCACTATACCTGGCAATATTTCTACCATATTAAATGCATGCTTAATTCAATGTATTCTAATATTTGTTTTACTATTTCTCCAGTGCTGCTTTGATATGCTCATAATCATATGACCCATAAGGAAAATTTCCCAACAAAGTAACTTTGGTGTCTAGAACAGCTATTTATAGAATATATGGCTGTTTCAAGGTTAATCTTATTTATCTAGTGATTGTAAATAAACAACAATCTCACCTTTTCGAAATGGAAGTAATCATGCTTCACATAGGAGAAATAAGAGCAGTGAGTGAGGGCAGATGGTTGGGGGTAGGATGTAGGCAGGCAAACAAATCTCTTATGCATTTGTGAGCAGGCAAAGATAGCTAAACATTCAAATCATTTCCCCATCAGAAATTCAGTACTTGTTTGCTGTTATTACCTTAGTACTTTAAAGTGAACAGGAAGTAAGAATTGCCCCTTCAGTAGTATTTCTAATGAAGCTTTAATAAGTTATAAAGAATTTGCCACCTGGAAGGCTTGTAGTTCCTTATAGAAGAATATATGTGATAACCCACTGAGTTTATTTCAAGACCATTTTTTATCTACAAATATATTTGTAAGGTCATTTTTTGCTAAACAACAAATGCTGGGAAACATTTGGAATTATTTTATGAATTGCCTTGCCTAATCTAAATCTCTGATGTACATAATCACAATTCATAAAATAAGTGAATTTTACTCATTTTTGATAGCCTTCCCATATGGTAAGAAGTTCTGATACTTAAATAAATAGGACTTTTCCTATTGCCTAAACTGCCAGGAAACATTTTTCAAACTCAGGGCCCAACTGGTAAGAACTAATTTCAGGAGACTAGTAACATTGACACCCTTTACTCTTCAGAAATTGTCATAGTTTATTTTTATGCACAACTCTTCTGTTTTATTTTGAATTGTATGAGATATTCTCATAAGTATATAGCTTCACAGTTCAAAGTACCTACTAAAAATCTTAATTGTTAATGTGCGTATTGTGCCATTTAATTTTAATTATTCCACATAGTTTTGTGATCAGAATAATTTTTGTACAAGGAATAAATGTTTCTCTTTATGTTAGTAAGTCCTAGTTGTAACTACAATACAGAAACCTTTTAAATTTACATCTGACTTCATACTATAACTGCTTGGGTATATTGCTTCAGCTTTCAAATAATTTGGCCTAAGTTTATAATGGTCTGTTACAATAGTTTTACCATTTTTTATACTTTTTTATCACTCAAAAACAATACATACATATTTATTTATAATTACATTTATTGATTTAATCATTTATTCAACCTTATATGGTAAAATCATCATAGATATAGATTAGGTACATAGAAAAATATATACTTGTGTGCATATACATAAACACACATACTTATTTACTAGTTATCAATAAAAACAAAGCAGGCTCCAAAGTCTTCTACCAGAGTTCCTATTCTGTCTTCTCAGCCACCCTTACCCCACCCCCCATTCCTTTCCAAACACCAAAGCCTACTTCATCCTCTTTCACAGTTGACTTCTCATGAAAGAGACCTACTGATTTACCATTTTGCACTTTTTCCTGACTTATTTTCTTCATTCTGTTTTTCAGAATACCTTGTTTCGGTGGCCCGTCTGTTGGCTTCATCATCTTAGTTTTGTCTGTGTAAATCAAATTTCTGTTCCATTGGCCCACTTTTCCCAAACCTGTCTCTCAGTCTTCCTCAGGATGCCCCAAAGCCACATACTACTTTTGGAAATCCGTTGTTGTTTTCTGAAGACTGACTGAAAAAGGTCAGCCTTACTTGTAATTAAATTTTTACAAATTCCAAATAAATGAGATAATAATCTTGAAATTAGCTTATTTATTTTCTTATAAAACGTGACACGGATTTTGAGTTTATATAATAAAGGCGTATGAGAGGTTGCTTTTATTTATTCAATATTGATGGGAACATTACTCGTAACCCCCATTATCCCATCCTTAACTATTCTCATTTTTAACTGTTCTCATGTTTATTTATTGAGTACCTACTGTAAGCCAGATTAGAGCAGAAAGTGATTATGGCATTTATTCTTAAGCATTGTTTTAAAAAATTCTCACTCATGAGATTGAGAAAACCTTAATATGTATATTTTCTTACGCTTGTAAAGTTAATGCAGTTAGGAAATTTATTGATTGGTGCATTCTTTGCCTTTTTCCATTGTTTCAATAACAGTATTCTATCTTCTAGTTCTGTGTAACAAAACAATGACATTGCATTCCATAAATATTTAAATTTTACACATTTTAAATTCAGATTAATTTAACAAGTTATGTATTACAATAATATGATACTATTCCTCGATATCTTTGTCACATTTTTCCATTTATAAATATATCCCAGGGATACTTATTCATCTAATTAAGCTATGTTATTTAGTTTAAGTAAAAAATAAATCAGTCTTGAAAATATAAAGAGAATTTTCGTAAATAAAACAACTTTATTTTTTACTGCTTTCAGATCATGCAGTGTTTAGGAATACTTGTTCCATTTAAGATTGTTTATTACATAATCTTGGGGGAAATATGACTGTGGCTTTTTTATAAAGCAAATCTTGAAGTTGAGAGTAAATATGTAAAAATCATACTTAGGTTTATAGACATAGAAAACAGTCTGAAGGGCTCGCCTCCAAGGTTTTGGTGTGTTTACCTTTTAGGGGTAAAAATGGTCAGAGCAGGGACATTCTTTTTATGCTGTATTTCTATATTGTATGACCTTTTTTCATTAAGAAAGTATTAAATGTGAAAGTTTGAGTTCATCCTTTTTAGTATAGATATCTATCCATTGAAGAACATTTTGCTCATGGTTCAAAATTTGAGTATTTCAGTACAGGGTAGGTACAATTCTTGAAGCTCAAACCAATAATAATATTATTGTGATAATAATATAATAATAATATTATTATTATTATTATCTCTTCCTCCTAAAGTTATAAAAATCCAAACTGGCTGAGCATTCTTATTCTGGCCTTAAGAGCACACTGGAAAACACTTGCTTAGGTTAACATGACTAGTTTTATAATTGAGAATGAAAAAGTTGTAACAACACTGGTTAATATATTGATGGGAACATTACTCATAATCCCCATTATCCCATTCTTAACTATTTTCATTTTTAACTTAATTTATAAACCTTAAAGTGATTGTAAATAGTGTTTCTGTACTCTGCTTTTCATTTACCAGATCACTATCTAATAATAATTCTTTTATCTTTTACTTTATAGAGCATCTTTTATGAATGAGAATTATGGACAGTTTTAGGTAAAATATATTATTTGGTTCTTATAACAACATTGAAAATGAGTCTGAGATAGAATAACTTGGGCAAGGCCATCTAACAGAACTGTCAAGGACAGGACCCAAGTCTTTTTATTCCAAAGACAAAGCTCTTTTCACTTTAGCGTTACCTCCCTGTACTGTCTAAATACTTATCATTTTTAATGACTGCAAAATTGTCCATCTTATGAATACATCTAAATATACTACAATATGTAGAAACTGTCTCTTTAGAAGTATGATGGTCTATACATTTTAGGGCAGATATTGAGTGTTGAAAATGTCCATTTGAAAGATGCTTGCAGTTGTAGCCTTTCTGTCATCATGTTCTCCACTACTAGCAAGTAAGCTCATCTGTGCGCTTCAATAGAACACACAAAGCAAAAGGTCAGTGGCTCCCAGTTTTTAATAGATCATCTTTCCAATTATGTTAGCAAGTTTTACTGTGTTCTCTGCAAGTTCTGTATGGTTACAAACAACTACTGCTTCTCCAGTTTTGGAAGAAGTTTCATAGGTTTTGGATCTGCTTCGAAAAATATGTAAAACCTTCCTGTATCTGGTTTTAGAAGCTTGTATAAGTGAAAAAATAAATGGGATTTGCATACTTACTGCCTATCCGATATATATTGTAACTTTGCTTGAGTAAGTTATTACTATCAAAATTGGTTCCAAATTTTGACCATACAATAAATATTTTTGATTATATTATTCTGCTAGTGTCACGTCTTTTAAGCAATAGAAACATAACTTTTTGGAGAAGTGATTAAGATAGCTTCAGTAGCATTTAAAATATAACCAGGGAAACGCAGAGTGGTTTGCAGGTAACTCCTTAAAGTCATAAGTTATCAAATTACTGGAAAAAAAGCCACGTGACCACTCTACTTCTCTAATGCTCTGTATCATTGGAGAAACCACCTAGTCCCCCTGTAGCCAGATCTATTCACCTGTAAGATAAAAGACACAACTAGAGTGGTCTGAATTTCAAACATGGTTTTTTCAATGGAACACTTTTTCCAAATGAAAGTGACTTGGAGTTTAATATAAACATTTTTTGTTTATATTGGACTTCCTGAGGGTTTCAAATACCAACAGTTCAAATGCCTCTACCTTATAAGATTTAACATTCATGAGACTTTTCTTACCTCTGAAAAAAAAATCACAGAAGAGTTGTAATTATAATAATAAAGATTATTTTTTACCCATTCATACTTGTCTGGAGAGAGGAACTCACAGACTATTAAAAATATGCATACCTGACAGTTCACTAATTCAATATGGTGACATAATGAAATGCTAAACTAGTACTGAATTCATCTGAATAAAGGTGTCCCTTTAGTGTGGGTATTTAAACGAGTTGTCCATGCTCCTTTTCTATCATGTGACTGGTGAATATTGTTCAGAGCTAACATTGCCTCATTCAGTAATCTGCTCAGTGACTTTGAATTCTGTGGGCTCTACATCACCACGACTGGCTCTTTTTTACGTGTACAGCAGCACTTGGTCCAAACTGGAACTCTGCTCTTCTTCCCCATTGATTTGGGGAATGTGATGATTTTGACTCTGTAACTAAAACTTGCCTTTCAGCAAAAGTAAAGGAATAGCCTACTTATAAGTCCCTCTGGCAGTCATTCCAATCATGTAGTGAACTTTATTGAACCAGGAGAAATGAGGACACGAGGACAATCATGAAAATAGTAATGGTCATGGATCCACCCAGGGTTACTAGCAAAATTGAGAAAAGGAGGTTCTAAAGGGAAGCCGAAGAGGAAGGGTTTTAATGTGGTCTTCAAGGAGTTTTTCACTTTCCTTCCAGGATGCTGCCTCAGAGTACATGTGAATACAGTAATACTAATAGTAAACATATAGGATGTCAAAGCCTGAATAAAGGTAAGGGGACTGACAGGTGGAGGATACCCGCTAGGTCAGCTAGGATAATATTTATGAAGAAAGTTCAGTCTTAATCAAAAGCCAAATGTAGGTTTTCAGAGGAGAAAGGAAAAATTCCAGGGCCTGTGGATGCATCTTCTGAACACAAAAGGGAAACATAAATGGTAGCTATTTATTATTCACTGTCGACCTCCTCTGGGGGTTAGCTCTCCTGGGAGCATCCTGGGTGATGTATGAGGATGTGGATGGAGAATCTATCAGAAGGCTGACCTGCTCTTCAGAATAAAAGTTAGAAAAATACAAGAGAAAGATTTCAAGGGCCAATCGCGAGAAGTGTGGCCAGTTAACAGGGAAGACTCTAGGAAGAAGCCAGCATAAGAACCCCAGCCCATTTGGGACCAGACCTTGATGATTTAGCACCCTACCCTATTTAATCACACTGCCAACATTTGGACAAAAGCTGACATTAACGCATTCAAATTAGAGGATATTTCCACCCATTGTCTCACCCTATTAACTTCAGTGAGAGGGTCAAGGGACTCAACTTTATTTCTCTACTACACAGAGGGGAAACAAGAAATTAGAATACTAGAAACTAGATTAGTATTTCCAATACTTCCTTATGAAGTCAGTCCTGACGTTTTAAACCCACAAGTTAGGAAATGTTTATGTCTAATACTAATCTCCTTCGCTTAAATTTTAACCCGTTTTCTTCCAGTTATCAGTAGATCCAGTAATAGTGAATCAGTAAATAAGTAGATTCTCTTTTATGACATTTGAAAACTGCTAGTTAGTCTTCTTGGTCTTTTTTCATTTCATATTACTAAATATTCATTCTGAATTATAAAGTAGATGGCACCAGTATGACTTCTTAGAAGAAATGTTTCATGAAACATAGTTTCCATAAGCACTATAATTGTGTTCGGACTTCCTACAGAAGAATCGTCCCATTGTGCCTAATTCTTGCTGTTTAAAATATGTCTAAGATAGGAAATTCATCTTTTAATTTGCATGAAATATTCATATATATGAGAATTCAGAAGATTACAACCCCTGACTTCCATGAACTCATGACATTGCAATGTGGCATAGAATTTTTTCCTTGTTTCAAGGAATTTATATGACTAATTACCATTAAGCTAGGATATCACTGCAAAATCTATCAGCTTATAACTAATGACATTCTAACATGAAATAAGCCAGTGCTGGTTGTAATGTTTCCTATGATATTGTGAATTTGTCACAGAACAGCAAGTAGATTGATGGAAGCTCACCAACTATTTAGGGCCAGCAATTCCTAAATCTATAGTAGTAGTTGGAACAGTAACCTCAATAATAATGATAAGTAAAATATTGCACATCTGCTACTTAGCAGAAATTGAACTTGACTGTGCATACAATTGAGCTCATTTCAACCTCGAAGCAACCGTATAGGTAAAACATGAGTAACACAGCTTGTAAAATCATGGTGCTGCAGAAAAAACCTGCTCTGTCTAATGTTAAATTCCACTTTGTTGCTATTATTCTCCTTGGATTTATTCTCCTTTGCTTAGTGTGATTTTTCACACTATCCAACCTGCTTTGGCCATACGTGGTTCTGCCTTGTGCCTTACAAAACATAATCAGCAGGCTGCTTCTTACACCTTTCCTTCTTGTCCTACATCAAACTTCTCCTTTTAGCCCATGCTAGAACTTGTCTCAAGAACCTGTTCTTTTTGGTGTTTGTCTGCCTTCTCTCCCAAGTTTTGCATTCAAGCCTTCAATCATGGCCCCTGGAGATGTGGCAAGAAATCGATCATGGACTTTGACACAGTTCCATCCCTTAGAGATCCAGCTAGTTCCTGACTCATTCAGCGTATTGGCCCTCTCCCTCTGGTCAGACTATAAATTGCACTGTTTTTTCCTCTTTGGCGTTTGATCATTTTGTAGGACTGTAAACTCTTTTAAATGAATGGGACCACAGAGAATAACCTATAATCTAATTCTCTCCACCCCAACCCCAGTCAGCAGCTGGCAAAGTTTTGTTAGTTTTTAACAATTTTGGTCAAGTAAGATCAAGAATAACTGAAAGAAACGATGCAAATGCTTAAGTGCTAAAAGGTTTTGCTGCAGAAATATTTTTTTAAAGTAAAAAATGAATTTTAAGGTCAACTAGAGAGCTGAAAGCTAGTCTATCAGGCATGAATAATTATAGTTCTGTTATAATTTCTGTTAGACTTTAGTGTAAGTCTTATACATGTCTGCCAAATTAAGTAATGTCATAATAATTATAACATAACTTTTCCAAACTTGGACTGGAGAATTATGTAAAAAGTTATAGAGATTGAGGTTTCAGCAATCTCCCTAAAGGAATTAATGCAAAATACAATTTTTGACTGAGACCCTCTCCAGAAATTGAACTGTGATCTTTAAATGTTTTGGAATTCACATAAATAATTAAATAGCCATAATTCATATCCTAAAGTTCTAAATTCAGCCCTCTACTTATAATATAGTCTGTAATGGATATAAATATTATGGCAGTCTCTGTTTACTGCGTGCTTATTATGTTCTAGACACTATGCTGTGCTTTTGACAAGAAGTATCCCATTAGGTCCTTTCGGTAAATCCTATGGGACACTCATCATTCTTATTCCTCATTTCAAAGATGAGTGAACTGAGGCCCAGTGAAGTGACTTATTCAAAGTTGTGTGGCAAATAAGAAAATTTCATGGATTCACATACTTTTTTTTTTTTAAGTACAAAATGTTAGCTTTGGCCATACTATATCCATTAATATGTTAAATGAACGGATATGCCCAAAGTGCTTAGCATTTCTTCTGAGTGTTTAGGAAATGTAATATTATATAATGTATTTTTCAAATTTGTGTATTGGTGTCTTTTTAAGTAGTCAAGAACTATAAATGCGGGGCCAGTGAGATAGCTCAGTGGCATAAGCGCCTGTCTGGCAAGCGCGAGGTCCTGAGTTCGACTCCTGATACCTACATATGAGAAAAGGGCCAGTGATATCGCTCAGCAGCACAGGCACCTGCTGGTGCGCGATGTCCTGAGGTCGACCTCCAGTACCCACAAAAAAATAAATAAATAAAATAAAAAATAAAAAGACAACAGGCAAAAAATGTGGTCTGCTTAGGTATATTCCTTTTTTAAAAATTTTATTAGTATATTAGTATATAGTGATTACATTCATTGTAGGGATTGCTACATGTACATAACACATCTCAATTGTGTGTTTTTTTTTTTTGTGGGTAGCAGGGGTCGACCTCAGGACCTCATGCGCCAGCAGGCGCCCATGCCGCTGAGCAATATCACTGGCCCTTTTTTCGTATGTGGATACCGGGAGTCGAACTCAGGTCCTTGCACTTGCTGGGCAGGTGCTTATGCCGCTGAGCCATCTCACCGGCCCTGTGGTTTTCTTTTTTTAAGTTAATTTTTATTGGTACATTTTAAATATACTTAATGATCATATTCATCATAGGGACTTTGTCCCTATACATAATATAACTTGATTCTTCTTTTTTTCCCCAATTCCCTCCCCATTTTCAAACCCTCTTCCCCTCCTTATTTACAAAAGCTTTTTTATTTTTTTCCTTCTAGTCTCTTTTTTTTCTTTTCCCCCTACCCCTTCTCGTGTTCCCCTTTCCATTATAAATATGGGTGTGCATATATCACTGTGGCATGATGCTTTTTTCATTCTTTCAGGAAGATACCACGTGTGGAGATTCCTCAAAAAACTAAAACTGGAGGTTCCATTGGACCCAGCCATTCCGTGTCTTGGTATCTTCCTGCTTAAGTATATTCCTGTAGTCCAGAGCTTGTTTCAGGATGAGCTGTGAGCCATAGGGGCTACACGTGTCAAGAATGCAATAGGTTAGTGAGAGTAGCCAGTTAGCATTCTATGGTCTCTGGTATCTACTTCTTTCTTATGGGTAGTTACCAAAAAATGTGTAAGAAGATTATTTGTTATAATTAATAACAGTGTCTTGGGTTAAGAGTTATAACTGTGGGTGGAGTTGGCAACCCTGGGGTAGAGGGTGGACCATGGAAGATTCCCTGAGTCTTTTGGTTGGAAAAAAATAGTACCAATTATTTATCCAAGTCTTGTTGTTAGAAAGAATCTAATTGTACAGGAATCAGTAAATGTTTCTAGAGTAGTATAAAAGACATAGAAAAGTCAACTTGCTGTTGGCAAACATGCCTTTAAAAAGAAATTATTATCATTGAGAAAATAATTTTATAGGCATATGTATGAAACTATACCCTTACTTAGAAACACATGTAAAATTTTTCCATAATTGCAAGATCTTTTTCACGTAAATAACAAAAGAAACAGTTCTATTGTTTGAAACCAAGATGACTAACTTTTGTTATCTATGGGTAACTTCTCCTAATTAGTGGTAGATGCTTGAGATAATGTACTGCTGGCTGCTTTGTAGCTCAGAGAGAACAGGTATTAATCCATGATGTTGTCCAGGGAAAAGAGGGGCATCATGTGGCTAATTGCCATTTAAGTGGTCCTTGTGATCTGGTAATCATTCTATATATGTAACCTCTGCTGTTAGATTTGCACGTAGATAATATTGTTATAGCAGAAATAGGTTTTACATACATACATACATACATGCAAATGTGTGTTTTTTATTTTTTTTATCATCTATGAAGAATGTATTCTGTGTAAATATTGTGAACATAAAGACTTTTTTGGATATTGCAAACCAAGTAAAAGAAATAGTATTTCTAGTTATCAAAGGTCACCTTTGTAATCACTGCCCACATTAAAAATAGTCTTAGCAGAAACCAAAAATCATATTTGTGCCTGTTTAAGCCACTGTCCACTGCCACTAAAGATAGCAATGATCCTGATTTCAACAATCACAAATTACGGTTTTCTGTTTCTGAATTTTACATAAAAGGACTAGTATAGTGTGTACTATATTGTGTCTGACCACCACCCCACTCTCTTGCAAAATGATGTTTGAGAGATTACTCCACGTCCCTAGTTGTTATATGTGCATTTCATTCATCCTCACTGATATACAGTTGATTAAGTACAATTTTGTTTGATTACAGGTAAATTACAGGTAAAAAAAAATAGGTGTAATGTTTACATTGTAATTTAGTATATAAAAATATATGAGCATTTAAAACTGCTGTCATGGGGCTGGGGTGTAGTTCAGCATAGAAAGTATGCTTCATATGTGCAGGGAGGACCAAGTTTTGATTCCCAGCACCAAAATTAAAATACACACACACATACACACGTTGTCACTTTATAATAATTATTTGAACACATTCAAATGTGCTTATTCTGCTGTTTAGGTTCATACCCAATGGACATTTCTTCTTAGTATCCTTCCTAGTCAGCCCTGTTCAAAATTAAAACTCCCTTCTCTGTGTTCTCAGGAAACCTTGAAGATTGTTCTGATTAACTCCTGAAACCTTGCAGTTATGCCTGCTGCCGCTCCTGCCTGTCCTGTGAGCATGGTATAGGGTAGACTGGAGTTGTTCATCGTTGCAGAGGGAAGAACCTCTGTTCTCAGCGTGGTGCATCCCCCATCGTGGGCAGTCAACATATGTCCATTGCATGAGGGTAGATCAACCAATTGTTCTATATTGCAAATAATCTGTTTTTATTACTATTATTTTTTTTATCTAAAATAATAGAGGCAGTACTGGCTGACTGGTAGAGGCAAAATTTTCTCTTTACGGCAAGGAGTTGTAAGGTATCTGGGAGGATTTTACTAATTTTCTGTGGCTTTTACCACTTAGTTGACCACCTGGACTGGGAATTCTGGTCTCAACATGTCTCTCTGAGTACCCTCCATTTCTCCCTTATTTCCCATTTTAGAATCTACACTTGCAAGCTTTCCTCGACACATTCTCCTTGCTTGAGTGATGCTTCTCAGTACCAACTAATAACGAGTGGTGCACACAAAGCTGCTAATGAGGGTTGCACATGTTAATCACCCAGCAAACATAGCTGACTTTCTCATTCTCTCAGTGGGTGATTCTGGGGTACAGATGAGAGACCCATTGGCAGTAAGTACCAAGAGCACCACTTCAGGCTCACTTTATCTTCCTGTGGGCATCTTGAAGCCCAACACAGCTGTTATGTCCAGGCAGATTCCTCATCTCAGATGCTGAACCACAGAGACTTGAGCCCTAAATAAAGAGACTTGACCTTTGACCGTCAAAGTCAGAGAACATGAAAGGTTAGGCTTCCTGCTTCCCTTGTGAATTTCTCCTGTTATAAAATCAGTTGTTACCTTTCCCATGCTTCTAAACTTGAAGATTTGGGAAGGCTAAAAAATTAAGGTCTGATCCACGATAACAGAGCAAGTGACTTGTTTTAGTGTGGTACACAAACGCTTTTTAGCCTTTTGATCTTGTAGTTCTTGAAGAAGAGTTTTGCTTCTTTGAGTTTATTTGTTAAAAAAGTAAAGGTGCTCTTTTTCATTGCTTCATTTAAAAATACTTTTAATCCCTTGAGCTTCAGCCATCCTTTGAAATATATACCGTCACCTTTATAAAATATACAGTAGTGGCCAAAATATTCCTATGGGGCAGAGGATTTCTAGTTTTATATTACTGCTATATCCTTCTGATAGTTTTTACTTTCATGATGCGATATTGCAGTGATAGTTAAAAAGTGTTTCAATTCCTTTCAGAAATCCAGTATGAATAGAAAAATTTAAGAACCTCACTACTTGCATCTGGGGGTCAGGTAATATGAAATTAATCTGGATTACTTGTTTTTTTTTCAAAGCAAAATATTTTTCCTGGGCTAGAGTGATATTTTCTTTTCTGTTTTGGCCTGGGTATGCATGCCATTTTATTACGAGATATTTTCATTCTAAATAAAGTGTTTCCTATATATAAGATGATTAAGATAGATACACTACTAATTTTACTCAGTTCATTGAAGAGTAAGGTTTGTGCCGATAATGTTTGGACAATTGAATGCTGATATCTGGTATCCTGAATAACTAACTTAAAGATAACAATACGTAATGCATTAACCATTGTTACCCTCCTATTATGTTGTTTTGAAAATTTGTTCTTTTTTGATTTGTTTTGTTTTGTTTTTTTCTTCTTTAAAAAAAAATGTTTCCTTTATCAACACCTCACAAAATTGTGTTGGTCAAGTTAAATATTTAAATTTATTTTATTTAAACAAATTTGAGAATAAACATATTTCTTTCTCATTTAGGGGAGTTTAGCTTTTAAGTGTTCAGCCATATATATAAGCCAGGAAAATTTAATGTGTATATAAAAAAGGGATGTGACAGGAGAACATCAGAAAAAATCTCTGGCAGCAAGTAAATTTTAAACAAAATAACACACAATGAGGATTTTGCAATTTAACTTGTCAAAAATCTGTCTTTACAAATAATCTCCCAGAGACCACTAGTTTCATAGGTCCTACTTAAATTTTGAAAAATTTCGAGATGCTGTTTCACTAGTAAGGGAAGTAAACTTTTCTTTTCTACAAATAACTGCTATTAGATTTTTTTTTTCAACTTTCTAAATAAACTCCTTCTATTACTATAGCTGGGTACAGTTACATTCTTTTTTATTATCTGTAACCCATGGCTATAGCTGCATTAATCTAAGTGAGGTCATTTCATCAAGTAGGGGACTAGTAGGAGTTTCTGAAAGAATTGTCAAAGATTCCTTTCAGTAAGTTAAGTGAAAATGGCACTTATGTCTCTCTGTAGTTCCGTTAAAGGATTTAACCTTAAGAATTACAACTGCCACATAAAGTCACCATGCAGCAATGGAAAACCTGTTGCCCAGTGAAATATCAAATTATTACCAGATTTGACAGTAAACTACATTATGCCATGATTCCCAGTCATATACCTCAACCACTAGCAGTTTTTCTGTGTCTTGTAGCCACTCCAGCTCTATAGGAGTAATTTTTAACTCAGGGACTTCAGAACCTACCACATCTAGTATATCCTACTCTCCAGTGCCTCCTGTAGGGATTTCAACTCTCACAAACTTTAGCTGGCAGTCAGGAAAAAATACAAGATTTGGGTTATAAACATTGTTTATAAATTTTAATTGAATTTTATGTTAATTTCTAATTTGAACTTCCCTTTCTCTCAGTTTCATACCCCTTATACCCTATTCTTGCCTTACCTGCCAGCACTGTTCTCTTGCTCAGTGGCTACTCTGTAAGGCAGGTAAGGCAAGGGTAGGCTGATTGGGGTGGACGTTTTTGATATCTAGTTTTCAAAGCTGATTCTTTTCCAGCTAGGTCTTATTTTTGGGGAAATATGGTAGTAGCCTAAAATGATGCCTTAAGAAGATTAGAGATATAAATGCATCACTATATAAAGTAATTCAACTAGACTTTTGTTTAGAATAATTTGCTTTCTATAGAGGGCAGTTTCTGTATAGACAAATAAATATAGTTTCTTTGCTGGGCTTGGCTCTGGAATTGTAATGGCGCCTCCCGCTCTTATGAGCTTAAATCATTAAACAAATAGAATGATTTCAAATTGTGGTTTAAGTGCAATGAAGAGAATACACGGGAGACTGATTTAAACAACTCGTGTGTGTGCGTGTGTGTGTGTGTTATCTGTGTATCCCGGAGACGTACTCTAGTTGGAGTGGTCAGGAAAGCGAGGACAGAAGGAACCAGGTAAGTATACTGGGGTGGAGAGATGCAGCAGTCACAAAGGCCTTGAATATCCAGCAGACTGAAGCACAGAAAGAAAGCCGTATCTTTCAGTTATTTAGAAATGAAAGAATGTTCTTAAGTGCTTTTATTCATATGGCCCTTACACACAGATTTCCAGGGAAAAGTTGGACACCCCGAAATGATGGGTTCCCCACTGCTGGTCTTCGGTGCTTTTCTTGACTGGGCTGTTTTCTGCATCTATCTTACCTGATCTCTGAGCTTGCCTGTGTTCCTGGGAGACCTAATGGGTTGAGGTCAGAGAGAAAGGACTTCAGGTAAGAGAGAAAAATGCAGTCTGTAGTAAACGTGTTCCCAAGAATGCTGTGTTGCTGTAAATCTCTCCTGTTTGTGCAGTTTAAGACCCTCCCAAGAGTCTGAGTCACTAGACTTGGGGAGCATTTTGATTAGGTGTCTGATCTCACCTTCACTTTAGGTAGAAAGTCATTTACCAGGCTACCTGCTATCGAAGTCTCTCCTGCTGGAATGCATAGATGCCAGTGTTATAATGCCTCTATGAGCTAAATTTAGCTATGATTTGCATTTGAAAATATAATTGGTTTGTAGGTTTATGTTAGCAAAAGAAAGGTTCTACCAACTAATTAGAGTAGTCTTCCCAGCAAATGCAATGTTGGTCTTCAGCCAATGGTGGGATGAGCCTGCAGTGAAAATACCAAGGATAGAAGCAAATTGCAAGCCCCAGACTGAAGTAGGGGTAAGTGTGAGAGACACATAAATCAAAGACCAAGCACAGATATTGTCACTGGGAAGACTGCCCAGGCCTGGGAGCTGCCCTTTGCATTGGCCATGCTTAGGTAATTTTTGAGTGGGTTCTGTCAGATTCTAATACCAAACACATTATTGGGCTGTATGACTGAAACCCACACAGAGCATTGTCTCAGTCATCTTCCTGTGCTCATCTTTAACAACTCAAGTATTTCCTGGGTAGTAAAAAAATAAAATAAGAAACAAAAGGAATAATAACAAACAAAGAACCTGAGTGGATATTTTATTATGAAATATTTTGCACTATAATTCTCTCAAGATAATATCCATTAATTATATATGTAAAAGTATTATTCTATCAACTGTAGCATGTTGTTAGTTAATATCTACCATTTCTTAAATATAGTGGATTATAGGGTTTTTTCCTGCCCAGATACTATTCATACACATACATATATGTGTATATATAAGTATATGTACATATATGTATGTATATATGTGTGTGTATATATAGCCATGTATGTAAAGATAACAATGCAGGTACATAGAATCGCTAAAAAACAACTCCAAAATGATCCAGTGAGAGGGGAAGGAAAGAGAGGAACATATCCAAACATAGCCCTGCGTTCTGTGAACGCTCAGTAACAGCTCTTTGCATCATTAAAATGTCACACAATTAAATTTCACCAACTTTACTGCTGTCCCTCATATTTTCCATGTTTTGACAACAGTTTTTCCTTCTGGGAATTCAAATAGTATAACTGGATCTTAGTATTTGATATTCGTCTTAATTAAAACAAATTTTCTTCATCGTTTTTCTCTAAGACTCCTACTTGGACGCTGAAAGGTCATTTTAAATGTGTACAGCATTTGGGAAGCCACATAATGAATTCAAATAAATTCCAGTCTATTAAAAAAGAAGCTTCCTTTTCTGAAGTTCCACAGCTTATAAATCATTTAATTTTTGAGTGACCTTCTTTTAAAAGAAAATTATTGTTCCGCTTTCTTGCAGGCTTTATCAACTGAGAGTAGGAAAATCTTGGGTTTTCACTGAATCTCTGTCAGAAAAAAATGTATTTTCTTCAGTAATTACCATTAAGCTCTCCTGGAGTTTTACAGCTGCTACAGTTGTGACCACATTTAAGGGATATCCTTTGCATCATTTTAAAGATTTCTTATACT
Organism: Erethizon dorsatum; assembly: GCA_028451465.1. Lineage (NCBI taxonomy): Eukaryota > Metazoa > Chordata > Mammalia > Rodentia > Erethizontidae > Erethizon > Erethizon dorsatum. The sequence goes on along the minus strand of CM051833.1, from coordinate 99,556,294 downwards.
ATTTGTCTTTCGTCAAGCACATCTATCTTTTTAAGTTTACCTGTGTTCTTGTGTTTAGATGCAAACATATGTGTACAAAAATGTTCTGCAGCAGTGTTTGTACCAGAAGACTAGAAAAAGCCCAACTGTCCATCACTATATGGCGGCCTGAACAGTGCGTGTATAATAGTGCGACAGTGTGTGTCTGTGGGCAGGATCTCAGTGTGCTGGCATGGAGCTGCCTCCAGGTGATGTTTACTGTTCTTCTAATTGGAAAAGATGATGCCTATACTCACAGGGCTCAACTTTCATTAGCTTCCTTTGCATATCCTTAGAGTGTACACAAACAAAAACACTGAGAATGTAAATTCTGTCCATGTTCTCCTTTCACACAAAAAGAAGCATAATCTAAACATTTAGTGTTCTACAATTTGCATTTTTTATTGGACAATATATTGACACATGAAAAAGCTTCTGGGCTGTTTGTAACAGCTTTATTGAGATATAAATCACCTAGCATACCATTCACCTATAGAAAATGTACAGTTCATTGATTTTTAGCATATTTACATAGCTGTGCAAACATCACCGCAATTGATTTTGGGGGGGTACCAGGAATTGAACTCAGGACCTCACGCTTGCCAGGCAGGCACTGCACCACTGAGCTAAATCCCCAGCCCCACAATTGATTGTAGAATGCTTTTCTTATTAGAAGAAACCCCTACCCTGTAGCTATCACCGTGAAGCTCCCTCCTTCTGCCTCCTTCCAACACAGCTGTAGGTAGGTAGGTAGTCACTAATCTACTTTACTTCTCTGTAGATGTCCCTAATCTGAATATTTCATGTAATATATAGTCTTCTGTGACTGGCTTCTTTCACTTGGCATGTTTTCCAGGCTTATTCGTGTGATGGTGTGTGTCAGATTTTATTCTTCTTGTGGCCAAATGCTGCTGCATTGCACGGGTGTACATTGTGTATTTATTCATCAGTTGATGGACAATTGGGTTATGTTGCTTATGGCTATTTTGCGTTATGCTTCAGTGAACATTTGATGCAGTAGTTTTAGTATGGGCATCTACCTTCATTTCCCTTGAGTGTCTACTTAGTGGAGTTGCTGAGTCATGTACTTCTGTGACTTTTCCAACGTGTCTGAAAACTCATTCTTTTTTACAGCAGAAAGTTATTCCATTGAATGGCTGCGTCATTATTTAATGCAGTGCAGATGTGTTCTTAGATGAAGAATTTAATGCACAGTGTTCCATTTTATGTGAAAGTACAAAACTAGGGCCGGTGAGATGGCTCAGCGGCGTAAGCGCCTGCCTTGCAAGCGCGAGGGCCCGAGTTCGACTCCCGGAACCCACATACGAAAAAAGGGGCCGGTGATATCGCTCAGTGGCACGGGTGCCTGTTGGCGCGCGAGGTCCTGAGGTCGTCCCCCTGGTACCCACAAAAAAAAAAAAAAAGTACAAAACTATACATGCATAAATATATTTCCTGTCGAGGCATACTCACTCAAATGATGGCAAAAGTCACTAGCTTTGGAGAGAAGGTGGCTAGAGACTTGGTGGAAGGGGACTCAGTACTTACCATTTTGAATTTCGAGAACTTTTACTATGTATACGAATTAATTTTTTCAGTTGAAAATATGACTCATTAATGTGAAAAAGAAATTTATTTTCCTAGTACTTTTCTAACAAATGTTGGTCAGGCCAGGCGCTGCTTACATTGTACTTTTTCCAGTCACCTCGTGCTTTGAGGTGCTTGGCGCTGCCACCTACCCACACTGACATCACTTTTGGTCGTTAGGGCAAACATTTAATGACTGATTTTCTATCTTTAAAAACCAAGGTATCATTTCAAAAACAGGTATTGTTTAGTTTTTATTCTAAAATAGTCTCTTTCTCAAATGTTTTATTCAAATCAAGCTTCATCAAAAGAAAAAAAAACAAGACTAGGGAGAGCATCTGGGTGAATCCCAAGATTGGGAAGCAAGAGGATAGGTGTGAACTAAATGTGCGGCACTGGTGCTAAAGAGCAGAACCAGTAAGACAGAGTCCTGCAGACTTTCTCATGTGTTGGGGACAGAAGGAAGAACTCATGACTTTTTGTACAGCCTTGAGGTAGTGCCGTGTTTAGTTTCACTTGTGCTTGAAATTCAGCTTCAGTTTCTCTATTTACTTGGAAAAAACTGAGTTGTTATTTGGGAAACATAACAGGAGATTCTGCTTGCTGTCTTTTGTTAAATTCCCTTTCTGTATTAAATGATAGGAAAGAGCCAAATTTCATTTGCTTTACTGATTTGTCTATTCTTGCATTCAGTCATTTATCTAGTACGCATTTATTAATTCAGCCCTATACAACACCTCTCCTCTGTGACCAATGGCCCCTTCTGTAGTGCCTTGAAGGACATGATTTCTGGCTAGAGGAAGAATAATTTAATATCTGTTTTAATGTTCAGGACTGAAATTATGTTATGACTTGTATCTAGATGTCCCCTCAAAGCCTCATGTGCTCATAGGTGGGGCTTTTTGGAGGTGGATGGATATAGGGTGTGTGAATATGGATTAAGGGAGTGTGATAACTAAATTAGTCCACTGACTGGTTTAGCACAGTTCTGGATGTGGATAATGGGAGGGCCCACCTTGGGTGTGGGTGGCACCAACTAATAGGCTTGTAGCCTGGATGGGATAAAGGGAAAGGGAGGTTTGCTGCTGCTGCTGCTTCCGCTGGCTTCCTCTTCCTCCTGCCTGCCTGTCATACAATGGCCACAGGCTGTTTCTGCTCTGCAGTGCCCCTCCGCCATGCCACCATGCCAACCTGCCTTGGAACTAGCCTACTGTGGACTGAAACCTCTACAAATTGTGCGTCGAAATAAACTTTCCCGCCTTCATCTTCTAGGTATCAGGTATGTTGTCCCAGCAACGAGAAAAGTAATTAAAACAAGTTGGTTTTTTCAGTCATATCAACCAACTCTGGTTCTGAAAATAACATGACTTCACTTCATATTGTTGTTCTCTGAAATGAAAAAAAATATATCAACAATATGAGATTTGCTAAATAATACCTCAAGATAGGGAAGTAAAATCTACAAAAATAAAATTTTAAGAATGATGTAAAATAATTTAGTTGTATCAGAAATTCATAGAGTATAATTTGAGATAGCAAATTTTTTTAGAGGAATAAATTCATGAGGAAATGGACATATTTTTCTTCAGTAATTGCCTATATTCTGCTGTGATAATGAGGATTATGCCATGTGTAGAGACTGCTTGCAGGTGGAGAGAGTTCAGTATTGCAGTTAACAACGGTGTTACCAGAACAAGTAGTGACAGCCAATTTGCTTGCTTCTTAACTATTCATAAGGGATTCATTTATGGAGAAGTGCTATTATATTTCATTTTATTAAAATATGGAGATACTGTATATCATAAAATATATTTCTTTCAAATCATGAACTATTTTTCCTCTAGCAGGACTGTTATCTATTTTTAGAGAAGATACTGACAATTTTTTCAGAAATAGAGATTTTACTGCCATGAGGCAACTAGTAATTCATTTTCCAAATGTCAAGACAGTTTACAGACTTCTGTGTCATACAAACCTCACAGTTGCCTCATTCACTCCTTCATCCAAAAAAAGGGAGGCAGATCTTTGACTTTTCTATTGATAATGCGATTCGAGAGTGTGACTGCTGATGATCATGATCTAATTACAGTCGCCAAGGACCGTGGCTGAGCAGAGCTGGGACTGTGTGTGTATGTGGATTGCCGTGCTGGGAGTGCAGTGGTGAGGAGCACCACTTAGAGGTTTGTGTATTTCTGGACCTTGCTTTGTCCTTTCCATGCTCTCGCTTCACTATAAAACTGAGAGAGGTGATTATATTCAGTCATTATTCTCTTACTAGGAAAGGAGATTGATCAGGCACCCATGTAAGGGAGAACAGGTGCATTTGTTGAGTCAGTTGTTGAGTCAGGCTGAGGCCCGCAGTGATAGAATGACCCGTGCACACTGTCCACGAGAAGGGTTTCTAAGCCAAGCTGCTGGCTGCCGAAACCTATAGCTTCGTCGTCCTGTCACACTCTCTCCGGCAACCAGCTTTATGAGCAGCTGCAAAAATACAACTTTTAAAATAAGGTATGGCACCACAGTAGTTTGCCCAAAAGTCAAATACAAAAAACAATATGGTATATATGTACATATATATCACAGATTCTAATTACACTCTTGCTGAAGATTCCTTTATAATTTATTGAATCAGAAAACATTAATCTTAAAATTCTTATCATCTGCAAATTATTTAAATTCAAGGCTCAATAGCCCCTACATATCTTTTATCAAAATAATTTTGTACTATAAAGCAATTCATATATACTTTTAGGTTGTTTTTTTTTTTTAATGTGGGTACCGGGAGTCGAACTCAGGACCTCGCGATTGCCAGCAGGCGCTTGTGCTGCTGAGCGATATCACTGGCCCTTTTTTTTTCCTTAATGTGGGCACCAGGAGTCGAATTCAGGACCTTGCGCTTGCCAGGCAGGTGCTTGTGCCGCTGAGCTATCTCACCAGCCCTACTTTTAGGTTTTTAAAAACGTGGAAAAGATAAGAGTACAAATACAAATTACTCGTCATCTCAGCACTCCCTCAAATAACCACTGCTAGTTCTTAGGTGTTTTCTTACAGTTTTATTCCAGCTGTTTAAATTTTGACATTTTATTATAATGATTTCCTTGTGTCAATTATTATTATTTGAAACAAAATTTAATTACAGATTTACACATATAATATTCTAACTTGAAAATATTTCATAAATTAAACATTTGCCTATTTTTGAACATTTTGGCTGCTTCTAATTTTTCCTAGTGGTTAAAAATACCCACAAGGAACATCTTTGACCTGACTTGACTTGGCCTAAAATCTGGGCTTATCTCTGATTATTTCCTTACTAAAATAACTGTGTAAATAGTTATGAATATTTTAAGACTCTTAATATATATTACAAAACTTTTTTATGAAAGTTATGTGGGCTTACACCCCAGGTGTTCCCATTTTATTGCACTGCCATCAGAATTTTTATAATTAAAATTTTTAAATTTGTATATTAGATTAAAATATCTTAATACTGTTTTACCTACCATTTTTGGACTACCATTGTGGATGAACATATTTCTCATATATTTATTTGCAATATGTTTTCTGTAGTTTTCTATTTGCCTCTTAGCTATTTTCCTATTACATTTTATAGTTTTTCTTGCTGTTCACAAAACTTATATATGTAATAGCTGTATGAGCCATTTTATTTCACATTCATTGTAATTATATAGTCCAATTTTTAGTTCCTCTTTTACTTTTTAACTTATTTTATAGTCATATCTAGTCATTTTTCTTATAACTTCTTTATTTGCTTTAATAATTTTAGGATTTTTTCCTATCCTAAGAGTAGATAAATGTTTAGCTATATTTTCTTTATTTGTGGATTTTTTATTGTTGTTGTTGTTACCCGAAATTGAACTCAGGACCTTCCGCTCTCCAGGTAGGCGCTTTTGCCACTGAGCTATATCCCCAGCCCTGTGGATTCATTTTTAAGCTTATCTTTAGTCCATTTGGAATTTATTTTTATACAAGGTGAGGGTGCAAGTTTATTTTATCCTCAAATAATGTCCCAGGACTATTTATTACATTCTTCCTACTCTATTTACTGCTTTGTATTACATATAAAATTTTACATATTATATGTACACTTGTCAGGTAGGTGGTTATATTTTACAAATATACCAACCTAAATCTAAAAAGAGAAGTCTGCAGCATGTAGCATATGTACATTTGTCAGGTACAGTTATATCTTGACAGCAACTTTATTGAAATTATTAGAATTGTCTATTCACCTTCTAAATTCACCTTCTAAATCTCTCTATTTTTTGTGTCTATTTGCTAATCCCTGTGGAAAACTTTATCCTTCTTCTACTAGGAACTTGATCAATTAATTGCCTTAACCTAGGGTGAGTGAGAGGACTGGGATCTAGAATGAGTGCTTTCGCTAGGACAAAGCACCGGTTTGGGTGGGGGATAGTGGTAAACAGGTGGCAGTGGCAGATGCATGCAGGAGCGGTGGCTGCCCACCAGGAAAGTTCCATCTGGACAGATGTAACAGCAGTGTCATCTACTGGATGGTATTGGGGGGAAACAGCAATCTTCCTTGGAGCAGGTAATTTTTAGAAATATGCTAGTATATGGTCAAGGCAACTTATTGGGGTGTGGAAAGAAAATATTGTATTTTTTCTCATCCCCTCAAAATTTATCTTTTTAGTATACTTTGTAAAGAAGAAAATATTTGGCATAGTAGGGAAAGAACACACCATAATGTATTAAAAATATAAATGACAGCAGTACTCGCACTTTTTTTAACCAATAGAAATGTATTAGCCATTAAGATTGGCTATTGCTGCCATAGATCATGTGACCCACGGGAAGGTCTACACAGCAGTTCCCATTTAGAGATGAAATGGGAACAGAGCTACTCCAGCCCCCTTCCAAAGTAGTACTGTGAACTGGAACCTCAGGGAAGGAAGGCGGACACATGGTATGAAGACAAGCTACTAATCAGAGAGGGGATATAGGTGCAAGGTAGCCCTGGCAGGTGGCTGCGATTCTGGGCTACTAAATTTGCTTCTGTATGAAGTCAACATTATTTCTAGAGAGCAATGGAGTTCAAGTGGCAGCACTGGAGAGAAGAGCAGGCTGTAGAAACTGTGACCCAGACCACCTATTCAGCCAGTTGTCATTTCTCATGAAGAGCCTGTTGTATAATCGAGACTCTTTGATCAATGAAGTCGAAGGCCTGCATTTCATTTTTATTTGTTAAAAGTCCAATAAGCAACTCTACAGCAAATTTCACCTACATGAGAAGTTATTGTATTCAATCCCCATCATCCATCCTAACCCCATTTCCTCAAGTGGCCATTGCCAAGGCTCTAGAATATTAAAGCTGATTTTAACCTGGAGTGAACATGGGCAGAGCCTCTTACTGCTTTACGTTTCACTGAATAAACTTGGGCTTCTTTCACATACTGCCCACAAACTTTGAAAATACGAGCACATCTCCCAAAAATCAACGCTGTATTGTGTGCCTTTTAATGGAAGGGCAGTCTACAATTTTACAAGCATTGCACGGCATATGTCACCAGTTAGCTCAGCTAGGATGTCTGTAGATAGGTATTTCTATAGATAACTGCTTTAGAGTCACCAGCTGACATAGTTTCATGGGAGAAGCATTTATTTCAAATAGACTGTAGTTCCTGTTATGATCAAATGAGATCAACAATGTAACATAATTTTTAAAACCCTATCATAATGGTACATGGGTGTATATGTGTGGGGCTATCAGTGGTTCATAAGCAAAATATCTGATACAGGGATATGGCTTATAACTGTATTAGCTTTTACAAAACCAATTAGATTCTCATCCTATAACATACATATGTACACACACATATGTACTTAAACTGATAGAATATGTGAGTTTTAGAAATATTTTGTTTTAGAGTTCGGACAAAAAATAAAATAGGCCCACTTTATCTGGGTAAAAATCAGTATGTGAAAATATAAAAATGACCACAGTCCCAAATTGTGGAACAACTTGATCGCATGTTTGCTTTGCAAGTTGAATGTATGTCAACATGTATATGTCGATAAGGAACAACCATAAAGAATTCCATAAATGGTTACTCTTCTTTCAGTAAAAGCAGCCATATAAAAATTATGAAATGATTAATCATAATGGTTGAAAGTATTGCCTAACGTTCATGTAGTCCCCAACTGGTGAAAGGTTTTTAATATCCCATTAACTAAGATCAGAGGTGGTTTTGAGTAGAATTATAACATTGAATTCTACTATTTAGTAAGAGATGGAAGACCTAATAGATAACTATTTCTTTCTGGGCATCTATGTGTTTTTATTAGAGTAATGAGCACAGAATTTTCAACATCATTCTGTGTAGACTTTTGTTGTTTTTAAATAATATCTGTAATGTTAAACTCACATAACCTAACCACATATAGAGCCTACAATGAAGTAAAACAGATGTTGAAATATATTTATTGCCATTGGCTTGGAAAAACTTCTAAGAAGTTTTCTGCAATATTTTACAAGATAAATATTTGTACCTCTCTGAATAGATGAGACTGTTATTCAAACAAAATCGGCTGTGCAGAAAAGAAATAGACTGTTTTGTCATTTATCAGTGAGCACCTTCATCTGAAAAAACTCCCCAGGTCAATAAAGGATTTTCCAAAATTTAGTTGATGCTAAGCCGATACTAGTTATTATTTCAGCCTGAGAGAGATCACATATATGTATTTTTTTAATCACATACTCATTGAATACTTTCCTGTATTCCTTGAAATACTGTTGAGATGCCTGAAATCATCTTACTTACATGGCAGGAAGGAAAAGGGTTCAAGTTATTAGGAGTTTGCAAGATGTCTGAGGATGTGCTGTGCACTTCAGTTGCTTTTTGTCATCCAGCCTCGTAGAACCCTACATGGCACGATCCTGTCTCCATTGACAGATGCAGAAACAAGATAGAGAGAGACTAAGAAATCCGCCTGAAGGCACAAAGCTATTGGAAGAACCCAGATTAGAGGCCAAGGCTCAAGGCTCCAATACATACATTCTTTCAATGGAAAATGAAGTTTGAATGAGGCTAAATTTTACAAGTACTTAATAAACTGAAGTTTTTCTTTGGTGGGGTTTCTCAAAACCTCAGGGTTCTTTGCCAATTTGATTTTTCTCTTAAAGAAACATTTTCTCCTGTTGCTGGTGTGTACAGTTGTAAAAATAAATTAGAGGTAAACAGATAACAGTTTTCTGGTTGCCTTCGTGTCTGTGAGCTTGACATGGATCCTAGGAAGAAAAATGTGCTGTAAGGAGACTTATGTGATGTATTTATTTAGGGATCCTCTGACCACTTATTTATAATACCCAGTTACAGCAATGTTACTTTCCTCTGGGCAAAAGCACACATTTGCTTGACCATCATAGTAGAGGAAGCCAACGTTGCCTGGCACTTCCAACATGACCTTGTGTACCCAAGCTCATAATGGCAGCATCTGAACTTGGAGCACCCCTGACAGCACAATTATGACCAAATTTACCATCAGTGTGAACACTGGTAAGCTTGCTTTGGAGGCCCCTTTGTCAGCAAAGAGCATATTGCAGACACACTGTACTTTGCATCATAAATGTGTCTCCAAGACTAGCTTCTCATTGAATGATTTTTTTTTTTTTTTTTTTGTCTTTTTGAGACAGGGTCCCACTATGCAGTTCAGGCTGGCCTTGAGCTCACTTTGTAGCCCAGGCTGGTCTCGAACTTGCAACGATCCTCCTGCCTCACCCTCCCGTGAATGATTTTTTAAAAATAGCATATGTTTTTATAACTACAAGCTAAACACATACTCATTTTAGAAAAATTGGAAACTCCAGAAAAGTACTTGTAAACATAAATAACCTGGCATCGCAGCATCCAGGAATAGCCATCATTAAAGCAGGTTGATTTATTTCCGGCAAAACTCTTGAAAACATACACCACAAATATATTTAAACATACAAACGTCCATTCTACAGGGATATATATAAAAATTTAACAAAATTGGATCACAGACGTTGAACATTTCTAATGTTTTTATTGCCACATACAGATGTTCTTCCATTTATGATGGGTTATGTCTTAAACCTATCATAAGTTGAAAATATTGTATCAAAAATGTATTTAATACAGCTAAATTACCAGATATTGTACCTTAGCTTAGCCTATGTTAAACATGCTTAGAACACTTACATTAACCTACAATAGCCAAAATCATCTATCTGCAAGCCTACTTTATAATACTGTGGAATATTGCATGTAATTTACAGAATATGTACTGAAAGTGAAAATAAGAAGAGTTATATAGGTATGTTTGTACATCATTATCAAGCTGAAAACTCATTAAACCATCGTAAGCCAGGTTCTATAGCTCCTACTGTAATGTGCCAGATGAATATCAGGACTAGATGTATTAGTTTCATTCTATATTGTTCATTCAATATTCTTAATAAGCATTTTCCCATATAATGTAGGAGTCTAGGGCAATGGGGTCTTCTAATGGTAGCATAGAAATCCATTTTAAATACAACAAAATTATTTATTTAGCTATTATTTTATTGTTGATCATTTAAGCTTCTCTATTTCTGTTATAGATAATGGTTCTTTCAACATCTTTGTAAAAGAAATCTTTATATCTCTACTTACTTAGGCAAAATTTTTGGAAATGCTATTACTTGATCTGAGAGTTTAAATGTTTTAAACATCCCAATACATATCTTGCTATATATTTATCAACACATTTTAATCCTACTTAAAGAAAGTTGCTCATTAAAGAAATTTTACAGCGACTCTCTTTTTTAAAAAGAGAAAACATTTATAATTGATATTTAATCAGTTCTGTATTTTCATAAAATTTCATCTAGCCAGATACTTACATATTATGCTTGGGAAACAGATACTTACATATTATGCTTGAGAAACAGAAGCGCAAAGAAGGTTTGTCTTCTAAACCTGGCCCAAAGCAGTTGCATCCATATTATCAATTCAGAAATCAAACAATTTGAACCCCCTCTCCCTTTCTTCCTCTCTCTCTTTCTCCCTCTCTTTCTCTCTTCTCTCTCCCTCTTTCAACAAGGTCTCTCTGTAGTTCACACTAGCCTTGAACTCACTATGTAGCCCATGCTGGCCTCACACTCATGGCAATCCTCCTGCTTCAACCTTCCCAGTGCTAGGATTACAGGTGTGTGCCACTGTGCCTGGCTTGAGTTCTCTTTTTAAATGATTTCAATAGTTGAGAAAAATTTTCACAGGGGAGTATTCCAATGTTTCATTTAAATGTGATCTATATTGACTCTACAATAAAACAAAAAACAAAAAACAAAACAAGAATTACTTAATTCAATCTGGTTTGGTTAGCAGTAACTTGCTCTAAAATTCATGTTGCTCCAAAACTGGTCTTCAAAGTATGGTACACCTAAAGAATGCTGTGCCTGCATGTTTCAAATGTAGTCCTGGGCTTCATCGTTAAGACTCTGAAAATTAGTTGCTCTGAATAACACAAAGAGCAATTTGTTTTTAACAAACACCCCAGTTAATTCTGAAGCAGACAGTCTAACGTCACATTGTGAGAAATGCCCATATGATGAAAAAGAACTCGAATTTGTTGCTTTGGCACTATTTGTTTTGTTGCTTTGACACGAGTTTTACACACACACAGTCCACCAAAAAATGTATGCACACTTTAGGGAAAGAAAAACTTGTATAAACATTTTAATACTACATTTATTGAGACATCACGAGATTAAAACAAGTTAACTTTGGCTTCTACAATTACAAGAGGTGCTCAAAGTGGTGGCCATTAGCTTCCGGACATTTATTAGTATGGTGAACTGCTGCTTGGGTGACCTTGGTCATTGAAATTGCTGATGTGCATTTGCAATTTCTTCTCTAAGGGCTGGCAGTGTAGTGCATTTTCTGTGATGTACAACATCCTCTCAGGTCCCCCCATGAGGGTAATATCATCTGTTGAAAAAACGTCATACTACTTTTCTTTTCCTGAAGTGTGTATATTTTTTGGTGGACTCTGTACGCGCAAGTGTGTGTAATTTATTTAACTGAAATCTGCCTCAGTTTCCCTATCTATAAAGAAGAGAAAGAGGGCTGGTGAGATGGCTCAGCGGCTTAAGCGCCTGCCCGGCAAGCGCGAGGGCCCGAGTTCGACTCCCGGAACCCACATACGAAAAAGGGGCCGTTGATATTGCTCAGCGGCACGGGCACCGGCTGGCGTGCGAGGTCCTGAGGTCGACCCCCCGGTATCCACAAAAAAAAAAAAAAAAAAAAAAGAAGAGAAAGAAATACAAGTCTCTTTGACCTGAGATTTTTGTGAGTTACATGAAAAACATTTAGTATAATCCTTAAAAGTAGTAAATACTAACAAATGTTCTCATTATTTTTGTTGCTGATATCATATCAAATAATTATTCCTGCACTGGAAAATGTAAATATATCATTTTAAATGATTGGCATTGTTGGTAGATTACTGGTTGTAAGAGAAAGATCTATTCTGTTGCATCTTCTAACACGGATAAATTCTGTTTAAGATATTTCCCTTGTTCTCTGGTCTCCCACCCTTACACATCATTGGAGTTGAAATAGAGTTGAGATCAAACGCAGCAAGCACTGCTCAGAGAGTTTGGTAAGACCCGCTGAGAAAGCATCAGTGAAAATTTGTTGAAAATAAAATAGTGATTCTGTTGCTCATCTGCTCAAAGAACACATTAGGAAGTGTGCAAAACTATCAGATGTCTGTGGTGTCTATATAGCAGGTGTTTGCAGTTTATTCCCTCTCACCAGGTATAGCAATAAAACCTGTGTCAAGAAATAGGGAGTTTATAGCCAGGTGTGCTAGTCGTCCCGGCTACATAGAAGGCTAAGGCAGGAGGACCACCTGAGACAAGGAGTTTGAGGCCAACCTGGGCATCGCAGTGAGAGCATCTCAAAAAAGAAAAGAAAGAAAAAGAAATAAACAATGAGAGTTAAAATAAATATATGGATATTGATGTCCATATATAGAAAATACATTTACTGGGGCCGGTGAGATGGCTCAGCGGCTTAAGCGCCTGCCTTGCAAGCGCGAAGGCCCGAGTTCGACTCCCGGATCCCACATACGAAAAAGGGGCCGGTGATATCGCTCAGCGGCACGGGTGCCTGTTGGCGCGCGAGGTCCTGAGGTCGTCCCCCCGGTACCCACAAAAAAAAAAAAAAAAAAAAAAATACATTTACTGAATAGTTATTAGGTTTCTATATGCTGTTTCAGAATTGTCCTACGTGCTGAGAATACAGAAATGAATGTGTTAAAGGCATTCAGTTCGGTGGTTTTCTAGGACAATCTTTCTGAAGCAATGCATGATGCCGAACCTTCGGGTACTGTTCAATTTGTGGCTACTTCCTGCTAACCATTAATGCGTATGGAATTCCTGGCTATGGGAAATTCAAGTCATTTCAGAGTGTGATGATTTAACTAAAGAAAAATCTAATTTGACCGAAATAAGGCACCTAAAGTACAAACCAAATATCATAAGAGAAAATACCAATTATCCAGCAAAATTTCTGAATTATCTCTAAAGGAAAACTCTCTCCAAGGCCTCCTTATTTCAAGTCATATTGAGTCTAACCGCATAGCTAAGACAGTCCCCTGGTGTCAGTGGAATTTCTCCCGGAGCTGTGACTTTGTCAACCTGTGTTAACCTCCCCCTGATCTATGCAAAGAGACAGAAATATATCGAGAGCTTTCTGTATGTTGGTAGCAAAGCAAGGCGCCTAACAAATACTCTCTCAGTTCTTCTTCACACCTAGAAACATGTAAAGAATACAGCAAGAACTAGACGATAGCCATATAAGGTTCAGTAGCCAAAAAGATGTTTTGTTATTCACTTAAGCAAAAAGCAACCATGACTGCCAAGTTCTGAGCTGGGACTGGTACCGGCAGGCGATGCAGGCAGCACAGTTGTTGCTTCTCAGAGCGAACATTGTTTTGCCTGCGCGGGGCCAGGCAGCGTAACAGACCTAGTGGCTGAATGCTGCTGTATGGATAGTTATTGAACTTCAATAGAATCTTGTTTTTATGATAGGCAGATTGTCCTTAATTGGTTTGAATGTCGTCCATTTTTCATAAGAGAAATTCTTAATCTGCCGTCCACAAATTAGCTTTCGGGGTCTGTATCCCCTTAAAATACCAGCAAGAATTTACAGAGCACCCATTGTAACACCAATGTTCAGCTCTTCACATGTTTTATCTGCCTTAATCTTCAGAATAACCCCACCAGGCAGGCAATGCTTTTTTCCCGTTCTGAAATTGAGGACAATGAAATTTAGAAAGGTTAAATAACTTCCAGAAGGACACAGAACTATATGGCAGTAAAGTCATGATTTTAAGCCAGCCTATAAGACTCTGAAGCCCTTAGTCTTAACCATTACCTCATACTGAGCTTTCTGGGATTATATCTAAAGGTAGGGGCATGTGTGTGTGTGTGTGTGTGTGTGTGTGTGTGTGTGTTATATTTGTGAAGATTTCTAAGCCATTTGGTTCTTCAGGTGTCTCTGACTTCTAAAACTTGAAACCCTCTGCTATATGGTGGCAGTGTATATGGATTGTTAGAATGATCTGGGCAGAAACAATCTGCTCCTGAATCCAGGACGTGTCTTTACCTGTTGGGACTCTGTACTGGTCCTATCAGTTGAACTTGGTTAGTTCACCTGGAGAATCTGCATGTCTTAAGCTGAGAGCCCAGTGCTTCACAGACATGTCATTTTTCATTTTCTGTACCACTCATTCAATATCTAGACAGCTAGCAAAGCTGCAGTAACATAAGTAGGTGAGCTTGGGGGCAAAGAAATGATTAATTTGGAACATTCCACGTAGCATTAGCATCTCTTGTTAAGACCAGTATGTTACCCCAGGCGTCTATTGGAATATGTTATTCAACAATAGTTTTCAGCTAGTCTGTAGTAAGTAAATTACTGTTTTTTTTTTTCACTGAACTAGAATTAAAATCACATTCTTGGGCCGGTGAGATGGCTCAGCGGCGTAAGCGCCTGCCTTGCAAGCGCGAAGGCCCGAGTTCGACTCCCGGAACCCACATACGAAAAAGGGGCCGGTGATATCGCTCAGCGGCACGGGTGCCTGTTGGCGCGCGAGGTCCTGAGGTCGTCCCCCTGGTACCCACAAAAAAAAAAAAAAAAAAATCACATTCTTTCTCTGCTTTGATAAAGTCATAGACAAAAGTCTCAATGTCAAATTCATAACAGGCCATTGTTCTGATAGACTATATAAATAACACCTGTTGCTTGACTCTGCATTGAGAAGGTTGTATCTGGGCTGTTAGTTTAAAGACTTGGGAAGGCTGACAACAATAAACTCATTAGTGCTTCACTGGCCTTAAAACTCATGCACGTTTTGGGACCATCAGGTTTATACTGTAATAATTGAAAGTAAACATGCTTTTATTTTCCTAAAATCAAAGTAATTCTTATAGTTGATTACATTAGATGAATTTAATTATTACCTTTCAGTCATTTTCTCATAAATAATGTACAGAAATTATACTTAAAGGGAGGGCTATGAGTATGTAGGAGGATTTTTTAATGTATAAGGATATATTTACTTGAGTTTAAAATATGTCATCCATCATCCTTAGACTCACTTTTTTTTTTTTTTTTTTTGGGTACCGGGAATCAAACTCAGGACCTTGCCCTTGCCAGGCAGGCGCTTGTGCCACTGAGCTATATCCCCGCAATAAATAAAATAACAACACTGCTAGTCTTTTTCTCCAAATTTATAATGTGTAGTTTCTGAATTCTTTTCCTTATTATTTCAAGAAAGCAACACTTTAAATTAGGATTTCTTTAAAAACAAGCATAATTATTTTAATGTAGTTGAATGCAATCAAATTATTCAGTTGCCTTAACTTATGGGAAGGGTCACTCTTACAGAGTTTAAAAGCTGAGTTTCACATAGGTTACTTGGCTTCAACTTGAATTTTCTTTTGAAGTTAAGACCGTTAAAATGTTTCGAGAATGGGAAGAAGTTCTCATTTTGCGAGTAATGAAACCTGATAATGAAGCTGCTTAGTCATCTTCATGTGTTCAGAATTGTTACATGTTTGATTTGTTCCCCTTTTGTCACTGTGTACATTAAAGTTTGGAAAATGCTTTGCTCTGTAAGGTATAGATGGTCATTTTAATCACTCAGTCCCATGTGGTTGGCTGGTAAACAGTTCACTCTGATGCAGGAATGCTTGGGTGCACACAGAAAGATTGTGAGGGAGTGCGTGTCCGTCAACAGCTGTCTTATGATATAAGTAGAAGAGAGCAAATGTACAAATCTTTGTTATGTTTAGTACCATTTCTCTAATAAAGCTAAATATTTTAGAGATAAAAAACAAAGATGTATGCAGTGAGCCAGACTAAGACCATCTTATTAAAACATCAAAAGAGTATATAGGATGTTCTAGGATAGAGGGGAAGAATTTAAAAAAGGAATTAACATTTATTAAGTAGGTACTGCTTTCTAAACTGTGTTCTAAGTGCTTTAGTGTTCATTAACCCATTTTAGCTCTCTAAATGTTTTTTACAATTCTTTTGTATCCAGCGTAGAATCTTAGGCTCAGAAAGGCTGAGTAGCTTTTCTCAGGGTCTCATATACCTAGGAAAAGCAATTCAAACATGGGTCTCATTCCAAAGCCCAAGCATTTTGTGCTACTATATGGTACTAGAGGCTGCTAAACAGCAATTAGGGACCTAGTTTTAATTAACTGCATCGGTATTTTAATAAGGGACCACTGCATCTAGAGAAGCAGTGAGGTATAACAGATAAAAACAATGGATTCTCTGAGCACTGTTTCTTTATTCAGCATAATAAAAAAAGTCAAATGAGGCTGCAGATATGAACGGCAAAGAAGAATACATTTTCTATTGTTATTATTGTGGTACCCTTGGAAAAAGGCCCATAGAACAGGGGCGGCTGGATCCCATGGACAGTGAGTCATCTGCCTGGATGGGCTGCTTTCGGGAATGACTGCTACGAGCTCTCTTTCTGTCCAGGCAGCTCATGTTGGTGACCGGACTTAGGGAGAGTTTGATAGGTAGTTGAGGTCTCTGGGGAGGAGGTGCTTCAGCAAACCGATGGATGCTGCCAAAGCTGTGAAAGCTGCCCACACCATACTTTCTCTTAGGGACATCAGCCACGCTTCAAAACATCCGGGCGAAGGCAGAGACCTAGCAGTGCAGTTGCAGCACTGTCCTCTACACCTCATGTGACAGATTTACATGTTGAGCCCCCAAAATCATTTCTTTTACTTTAGCCATACAGAACTCCAGCAAAGAGATGGGGGGAACCCTACTTTTTTGACTCCTCCCCCATGTGTACCTTTGCTTAAGCAGTGTTTATTTTGGTAACAGAAATACCTTGCCTTCTAGATGCAACTTAATCTCCACCATTCCGAAGATTACCTTTCTGAGGTCACTGTAACATGGTATCTGTGCAATAAATATCTCAGGTTTCTAGTTTTTTTAAAGGACACTGATCTCACATTACTTTCTAACCTAAAGCCAAAAATACCTTTGCCCTTACTTCACACTCTACTGGGGCGTGTTGTGGCATTGTAAGTAGCATATATTTTTGTTATTAAATTTTTTTAGTATTTTAAAATATGTATGAGATCTCTCAGGTAAAATACAGACTTTCATATAGTATTCAAAAGGGAAAACTATATTTCAGAGAAAATTTTTAAAATACACCAGTTTTTTTCTTCTAGTTCTTTCTGTTTAGTGGTAAGGCTGGGGAAGGAAAAGGTGGATTTTGTTATTTCAA
Organism: Erethizon dorsatum; assembly: GCA_028451465.1. Classification (NCBI taxonomy): domain Eukaryota; kingdom Metazoa; phylum Chordata; class Mammalia; order Rodentia; family Erethizontidae; genus Erethizon; species Erethizon dorsatum. The sequence goes on along the minus strand of CM051833.1, from coordinate 99,538,867 downwards.
ATGGGAGCATCAAAGGTACTTGAAGCTGCTTGACAAGTCAAATGACTTTTTCTACTACTTCATTCATAAATGTATGAGAACGAAGACTTTTTTTTTTTTTTTTTTTTTTTTTACGTGGGTGCCAGAAGTCGACCTCAGGACCTCGCGCTTGCCAGCAAGCGCTTGTGCCGCTGAGCGATATCACCAGCCCTTTTTTTCCTTTATGTGGGTTCCGGGAGTCGAACTCAGAACCTCACACTTGCCGGGCAGGCGCTTATGCCGCTGAGCAATCTCACCGGCCCTGAGAACTAAGACTTGATTGTATTTAAATACAAACTACATATTCTTACTTCATTTTCTATCCATATATAGGTTCTCACGTATTTTCCAGATGCCCATCTAAATACTGTTATCTATTAATCCAAATGGAAATGACCGGATTCCAGTGTTAGTTCTGTTGCTATTTTACAAGAGTCACCAATTTGGGTTAAGAAGCACTAGAGACAGATGTTATAAAGCACATTTTTTATTAGCCATGTACCTCTGGTACACAAATATTAGCCAGAAGTACATGAAGCTTATGTCCACATACAGTACAATGCAATACAATACAATACAATACAATACAATACAATACAATACAATACAATACAATAGTATATGGTAACCATGTACTGGAGAAGAATATGGAGCATGGATTGATCATGTAGCTAATAAAAATGAGAATGAGGCTTTGAACCCAGACAGCCCAGAACTTGTGTTCTTGGCTACCGTAATATAATACGTCTGTGTCTCTTTTTTTTTTTTTTTTTTTGTGGGTACTGGGGGTCGACCTTAGGACCTCGCACGCCAGCGGGTGCCGGGAGTCGAACTCGGGCCCTCGCGCTTGCCGGGCAGGCGCTTATGCCGCTGAGCTATCACACCGGCCCAATGTCTGTGTTTCTTACTAAAGACAAAAGGTTAAAATCTCAGGAATAAGTGTACTCTTGGCAGGTTGGCAAATACACAGACCTTAGACACAATAACTCTCACATAAAGTAAGGAAGCCAGCACATAATGAAGATTTTCTTTGTACATTCCCTGGGAAGGGTGGCTTACAGATTTTATATCAGAGTTCACACACACACATTTATAAAGGCATTATTATGTCTAGGTGGTGGCATAGTCAGAACTCATACTCAGGCTTAGTGCTTATCTTTGTGTTATAAAGATATTCTTTGAGGATTTGTCTTGCAAGGCTGATCTCTAATTTGTTTAAATAAGTTTAACCCTACGACTGTTTGTTATATGTTCTTCTAAGTGTTATCAAGTGTTTCCCATATAAGGTATTACAGTCTTGTTAGGATGATTAAGAAGGTTACCAAACTGGGGGCCCTAGCTGTAATCTCTTTCAAGGTTTCCCATTCTGTAATTTGGAGATACGTAAACACGTCCATTCATTTCAGCAAAAGATCATGTTCTTTGCAAAGGTTGTGAACATTGTGCTCAGCTAGATAAAATCTCTGAGTTATAATAGGGTATATTAAAATAAGAATGTGTCTTTGATTCAAGCATTATGAAACTAAAACTAACCCAATTGTTCAATCCTCCATTTAAATTTTTATTTCAAAGATCAGATGATTTTAGTGTGAGTCATGCTCGGGCTTCTGTGAGTCTCTGGGTACTCTATTGCTGTCTTTACCCAACCACAAATTCATCTTCCACAAATAAGGATAATAACCCATGCCCCTTCCCTAATCCTAATGCCCAAGGTCACTGTGTGAATCCCTACAATAGCTATAAGCAGGCTTTACAAACATGGCAGGACATATTATATGCATGTATTGATCTATCACACTGTAACTCAAAAAATATGTATAGTTATGATGTTAATCAAAAAAATTTTTTGAAATGTTTAAGAAGATGGAAATGCTAGCTACCCTTATTAGTTCATTATACATTTTATACCTGTGTCAGATTATCAGAGTGTACCTTGTAAATATGTAGGTAACATAAGAAGAAATAATTCAGGGTAATGTGAGAGGCACAGGAGGGAGAGGCACCTGCCTTTGGGAGGAATTTCTTTGTCTCCTTCAGTCAGGGTCGCAGACCATCAGAGGCTCTTGGATGTGGCGAATGGAGAAGTACTCAGTACCCTGAGGATTATTTTCATGTGGCCTGAGGGGCCAAGCATGTTAGTGGGATTAGTCGAAAGCTAGGCTGAAGGACAGTTACACAGAGGGAGCCAGGAGCAGAATAAGCAGAAACAGGGTTTGGATTTTGTCTTTTCCTCTGATCAAGTTTAAATTTGAGTTCTGAGTTTTACAGAAGAAGGACAAGACAATCACATTTTAAGATTTTATAGATATTAAGAATTCAAAGATGTTACCCACACTGACTGTTTATAAAACCTCTGATTTGGATTTCATGAACTACAGGCATATGCTTACATTGTAATTATCAAGGCCTATTTTCAAAATGTGGTCAAAATTAAACTTGAGGTCAGAAAAATATGTAATTGTGTGTTCTTTTCCCCAATCTGTTTTAAAAACTGACATCTATTCTTTTTTGAATTTAATTTGATGTATGAAAAAAAGAATAGAATTTATAACATAAATTTCTGTAAAAGTGTGCACATTTACAATCAAGCTATCCACCATTGTTATTCATGGTATAAAAGCAGGCTAGAGATTGAATTTTGTTTTATTTACATATTTACACAACAGTAATGCAGTGTAGTACTAAATACATTATAGGCCAGGAGTCAAAACCCTTATTACTGCTATAGGAAACCCTAAATCTGAGCATTCTGGTCTGACCATCTGTAGCCAGTTAGGGAAATTTTTATAGGGATGAAAGACTGCCTCAGACAGCACTGTTTACACAGTACATAGAGCTCTGTGTGTACCATTCTGGACTCACTTAAAAAGCATCTGTCATATTTTAAAAGGAGTATAAGTGGGAATAAAATGAGAGCCAAGATTATACAGAGTGAGTTCTACAATGAAGGAAAAAAAAAAAAAAAACAGAATACAGGTAGTCAGTGTCATAATCTAACCAAAAAAATAGGTGAGTTGTCACAAAATGTATGAATATATCCAAATATTTGAGAGAAATCACTGCATAAAAATAGGAGAAATTTTAGTGGCCAAGGAATTAACTCTAAATTTATTTTCTTTGAAAACAGTGAAGACATGGACATTGTTTCTCAACTTGGGATGCTTAGAGAAGGCATCAAAATTTTTTTTGTAAAATATGCATTTATCTTGACTATGGACTTGGGAAGTCAATAGAATTTCAAGAGATTCTCTATAATTTTGGTCATCCCAAGAGGAGGAAAATCCCATGTTAATTTAGAAGCAGGAGCATAATGCAACTGTAGTCAGTCCATGTGTCTTCCAAATGAATAACTTCTTACTCCGGTAATAGTAGGCAACTGATGAATATTTACATTATAGATAGAAGGGTCTCTTCTGTGAGTTACTTTATCACCTTCAAGATACAGTGGTCAGGTGAGTTTGATCTCTAAGTTGACAATAAAATATTTCTTGTGCAATAACTACATTTAAGCTTGGTAAAGGAAGGTTCAAATTTGGCACTTCTCCATTGTTTTAGGAACCATAGAGCCAAAAGAATGCCTCAGGTGGCTTCTGTTGGTTGCTCTTGAAAGGCACATTTGGCTCCAGAAGGGCATTTAATTTATGAATTCAGACGAGGAGAAGGAGGACCTTAGCCATTGGCTTCAACCTGTATCTCCATCTGAAGAAACAACTCAACTCTGATTGTATTGCAGATGAGCTCAACAAAAATGAAGGGTGGTCTTAGTCTAGATTTTCATAAATTATAAAATACATCTAGAAACTTCCATGATTTTTACCTGGAAATGTGCCCATTCAAAATGTCACCTCCCAACCCCATTCTAAACAGGACAAGCCAACTGGACCTGGTCCTTTGGACACCCCATTGGCTCAGTGATGCATGATTCAAACCCTATTGGCAATTTCTGGTGCTGTATCTCTCTCATAATGCAGAGACAAGTTCATGTGTCAGCTGCATGAGAGAGCTAATCCTCTGTACCATTTCTGATTGTCAGCAAGACATAATAGAACTAAACTGGCTTTCAGAAGACAAAGCAATCAGAATTGTTCATAATGTTTATAAACTTGTCTTCTCACCCGTCTGGTGTATTTCTTGGATAATAAGAAATGTCTTAATGCAAACAGATGTAACCGAGGAAAATCAAGGCAGGAAGAATAAAATCCTAAGTGTAGGAATGGTGGAAGTAAAAAGGTACTGTAGTTGGTTTCACTTGGGCCAGAGGTTGATTAAATATGAAGTATCTGAAAGTTCAACATACTTCTATTACTGCCAGCTTCATTTGGTGTAATATAATACATTCAGTCCCTTTGAACTACAAATCCAGTGATTTTCTAGAGTAGTGTTTAGAATATGACAGCTCTCTTTCTTGGTTTCAGCCTGGGATCAGGATATTCAGTCTCATATTTTTACCATCCTTCATGCTTCACCATCCTCAGCTTCCAGTTGGCAGGAGAAAGTTCGGGAAGGCAAGCATGTGTGAGGAGCTATGGGCCAGTCCTGAGTTTCCCAGGCAGTGCTACTGCTCACATCCAGTCACGCGTCCTGTTCTCATTGCAAGGGAGGCATAGAAATGATGTCTTGTGGGCCCAGGAACAAGCAGAGAATGGAATTTGGCAGATAGCAAGTGGAATTTGCCACATTCACGGTCATGATTATTAAATTCTTTGCTTTTCCAAGATCATTTTGTCCTTAGGATTATATACAAAATCATTTCAAGGAAACATGAAAATATTGTTAATTCTTCAAAATCCTTATTGTAGGAGATTTCACAGCATTTTGACAGCCAATGTCAATGTCTTAAAACCTTTAAAAGTTAATCTGTAACTGTGTATAATTCACTTAAGCTAAGAAATCAGGGAAAGCTAATCTCAATGTGGCCACAACAGAGTGCGATGTCTGCCTTCTGGTGTGAGCATTTACAGCTTCCTTTTTTATTTCCTATGAGTATGCATTTTAAAAGAATTGCAGAAGAGAGCAATTGTCTGTAATAATCACCAAATTAAATTATTATAAATCCTTTACCCCAGTAAGAGTGAAGAAATCATATCTAAGTCGTACCACATAACTCTCTGGAGCCCTTTTCTGTTTCTTCTACTCCCTTTAAAGTGGAAAACCCGTGTGTTTGGATCATTGAGGTTGGAAACTGAGTAATATCACTTCTCCAAAATAGATTTAATAGTAGGGCTGGGGAAAGGCTTCCTGACCTGTTTGAGGGACAGTCCAGACCCAGAAAAAACACACTGTAAGAGTTTTCATATCCACATGAGGAAAAGAAACAGATTCAGGTTACATTTTTAAGTCAAGCTTAGGAGAATTATCATAGTTTTTGTTTCCAGCTATATTCTTACTGTAGACTGTTTTAATCTTCTTAATATGTAACATTTTTGGGGGGCCAGTGAGATGGCTCAGTGGTGTAAGCACCTGCCCGGCAAGTGCGAGGGCCCGAGTTCGACTCCCGGATCCCACATACGAAAAAGGGGCTGGTGATATTGCTCAGCGGTACGGGCGCCTGCTGGCATGTGAGGTCCTGAGGTCGACCCCCGGTACCCACAAAAAAAAAAAAAAAAAAAAAAAATATATATATATATATATATATACACATAATTTTTAATGGCAAGGATTGCCACAAAGGATTCATAATGTAATAATTCTTATTTGGTTAAGCTTTTAGAAGTTAATTTTCTTTTAAGTCTAAATATATACATACTAGCCAGAGATTTGATTGAGAATCACATATTTAAAACCCACCTTTCCAAAAGATAATCATAATCTTTGGGAAGACAAGTATGGTTTATAGATCAATCTTTTCAGAACTTCAAAATGATTCTTATATCCTTCCTAGTAGAATCACTCCCCTAGGACCAGCTGATAATCTCTGGGAAAAAACCCTGGGAGAAGAAACATGTGCAAAGGGCAAGAACAATTCTGAAAAATTAACCTCAAATAATAACTCATCATTTCCATGTGGGGTGATGACTGTTTTCGCTCTCAGCCCGTCCCTTGTGTTTCTTGCCTTTTCATGTTCTGTAATCCCCGCTGACGCAGATCTGTTGTGAAACTGATGAAGATCCATCTCGGAGCCCCTCCATGGCCTGAGACCCTTCCAGGTTCCAGGAGACAGGAGAACTAACAGCTTCACATAGTTACAGGTTTTTGTAAAGTTTTAAAGTAAGAATGCTTTTGTGTCATTTTTCTCAAAGTGGGCTCTCAAAATTGTATAACATTTTTGTACCACAAAACCTCAATTCCAGCCCCGATTGCATGGCTAATTGTTGGCCAAATGGAAAGATATTTAAATGATTCCCATCAAAATGCCTCTTATGTCTCCAGTCTTCTAGATGCCTTTCCAGATTATTTCTTTAAATGAATTGATCAGTCTCATTAGTTGATAAAAACTCTTTCCTTAAACAAATGGCCAATTCCTAGCCAAATTAAAAAAAGAGTAATGAAATTCATTTGAAGTGGACTCACACAGATAAGCGTGGTAAATAACCAGGGGACAGCAAGTAGTGCTGCATCTGAAGGCAGTCACATGATTACAATACCAGCGTTCATTGAGCCACCACTGTACGTGAGGTACTATCGTAGGTGCCATGGACACATTAATCAAGAAAGATCAAAATCTCTGTGCTTATGCATTTACGTTCTAATGGGGAGAGTAAGATAAAAATAGATTAAACCAAGTTTACTGGAGGCTAATGAATGCTGTGGGGAAAACTAAAAAGGTAGGATGGCTGTAAAAGACTCAGAGATTAGACAGGTTTAAATAGGGCGGAATGGAAATATTTCACAAGAAATCTGACCTGGAACTGATATCTGGGCAAAGAATATCCCGAACAGAGAGAAGTGCAAGTGCAAAGGCCCTGAGGGAGGATATGTGCACATATACAAGGTCTAGAAGAGGGTGAGGAGGCTGAAGCAGAGTGAGCCAGAAGAGGAGATGGAGATGTGAGATGAGCTCAGAGAGGCTCTGGGGGCCCACAGCACTCAGGGCCTTAAGCCACTGCGAGGACATAGTATTTACTCTGCATTAAAGGAAGGTGAACAGGGACTTGCAGTGCTCTGATTTTCATTGTAGCAGGCTCATTCTGTCTGCAGTATCAAGATTAGGATTGGTGTGGGTGGGAAGGAGTATGGGGCACAACAAAACCAGTATTCCAATGTGGTTTTATTAAAACAACTTCACTTGCTCTATATCACAGAAAAATAAATATAGAAATACTCTCCACCGCCGCTTTGTTAATAAGATATTATTCCTCTTTAGGCTTTAGCTTGATGAAACAAGTTAAAGGAACAGTCCATTTTGAAAATACAACATCTCAGGAGTTCCGGAAAGGAAAAGGTTTTTGGTAACCTGTTGCACTCAGCACAAGGAAAGTAAACTGAGTCAGTCCTTGCAGCACTGTGTCTCACTCCCAGGTCTATTCCAACCTGGAGAGCTACGCCCCCTTGCTCTTCCCTCTGTGCTCTTGGTGGGATCAGCACGTGATACCCAGGTGTGAGAGAAGGAATATGTGCTGCTTGCTTCTTTCTCAATCATAGTGAGGCTGGAAGGACATGATCAGATAAATCAAGCCCCTACCAACAGCCACATAAATAGACAATTCCCACTTTCCATTATCATCTTATTAGCATATAATCTAGTCATATATATACATATACATAACATATATATTCATTAATTAGATACTATATACAGTTATTATTTGAATAGTTCATTATGAATGGTTGTATATATATTCACTAATTAGAATGTGTGTATATATATACACACATAGTTATGACTTGAATGGTTCATCATTTCTGGATAACTGCTGTAGATATGGACCTCCCTCTGCCAATGTAGCCTTTGCCTTTACAGTCTTCATGCTCATTTGTCTCATTAGGCTGGGGTGAGCCCATCTGGTATCCTTATATTTTTTTTGTAGTGAAAACAGAAACATAGCCCATGAAATCTACTCTCAAATTTTAAGTGTGTAGTGCACGATTATTATTGTAAGCACAGTGTGGTACAGCACACCTCTCGGACTTTGTCTCACATAACTGACACCTGGGACCCACTGAATAGCAAGTGTCCAATTCCCTTTCCCCGGGCTCCAGGAGCCATCATTCTACTTTGTGTTTCTGCAGGTGTAAGCTAAGATCCCTCATATAATTGGAATCACACGGTACCTGTCCTTCTGTGACTGACTTACTCACTTGCCTAATAACCTCCAGTATGTGGAGGCTTCCCTCCATATCTGAGAGATTGAGTAATACTCTATTGTATGTTTATACCATATTTTCTTTATCCATTCTTCCATGGAGGGACATTTCGATTGTTTCTACAGCTTCATGATTGTGAATAGTGTTGTGGTAAGCATGGGAGTGAGGTTATCTCTTTGTCGAGGTCATCTCAACTCTTTTGGATAAATACCCAGAAGTTGGATTGGTAGATCATATAATAATCTTATTACTACTTTTTTGAGGAACCTACACACTATTTTCTATAGTGATTGCACATATGATAGTCCCACCAATAGTGTGCTGACGTTCCAGTCCCTCCACAGCCTTGTCAACACTTTATTCTTTCAATCATGGCCATCCTAGCAGGAGTGAGGAATGTCTCGGACATCTAACTCAGGCTGTCATTTTCATCTTGCATCTGTCTACCACCTATGTTACTTGACAGTATCACTGACAAGCCAGAAACAAATATCTGTGTCTCTAGAGATGACCTGATATTTTTACTCATAAATAAGCACAAATTCTTTGTGCCAGGCTTTTATTTAAAAAAATATGTGAAAATGGTAAAATTTAGTTCCTGTTTTTAAAACGTCTGTCTTCTGAGCAAATATATATACTATGCCACTATCACGATTGGATCGTTTAACTGGTAATCTAGGAAAGTAGCTAAATATCCTCTCAGGGCATCCAGTATAAACTTGATGGGAAGTTTTTGATAGAGAAATATTGTGATCTGTGGATATCACTATAAAATGCTCCTTTCTACGGTATCATCTCTAAAGATAATCAGAGCGAAGTAAGTATTAAAATAGTGAATTTTGAGAAGCAGTACTTTCTTTACTCCAGAGAAGCTATTGAGCCTGCAGAGAAATTTTGAATGAGCAAATAATCATTGGCATTAGTTAGAAACAAATTTATAACTTTGTGACATTGATAATAATGGGTAAAATATTTAATAATATAAAAAGAAAAAAATATATATTTATCCAGCTCTATACTTCCATTAAGCTCAAGATTAATCCCTCCCCTCCCTGAGGAGCACGGCATCAATGTGGGTTCCATTGTATAGCCAATAGCATGGGCTCTGATGTACACAAGAGAGTTGGCAAGGAAAATAAACAACCATGTAATTGTGGCCCAATATCCTCAAGCTACATCCTGAGTCTGGAGACTGAGGTCTGAAGGACTGTTTCTGCCCATTATATTTGGCCAGAGCCCCACCCCACTGGTTGAGATCTCCAAACTTCCCACATTTCCTCCCAGGAAATTGTCCTTTCTCCTCAGGGAGGAATATTTAGAGAAAAATCAACAGTCTCCACCCTCTCCCAGGGTGTTATCACACTTGGAAGTACAGAGGAGGGTGGGACCATGTAAGCAGCTGAAGTTGTAAAAGCAACCTGGTTCCAGCATCTGTCACCTTGTTGATTGCCAGGGTGGAGGAGATCTGGCCCTCACTTCCCTTACTGAAGCTCCTCGCCCTTTAGATTCTTCCTAAAACCATGTGTTCAGGTATCTTAGTTACTTTTCTCTCGTTGCTGAGACAAAATACCTGACACTTACAAGTTAAGGGAGGAAAGGTTTATTTGGCTCACAGTTTGTAGAGGTATCAGTCCATAATCAGCTGGCTCTAAAGTTGGGTGCCATGGCAGAGGGGAATCACAGAGGAGAAATACTAATAGTTCATGGTGGGCAGAAGGTAACAAAGCAAGCAAGGGATGAATGGCCACAGCTCTTTCTACCCCTTATATTTTATTCAGACTACTTAGGGTGAGTAGCACTTAACACCCTTAATCCTAGTGTCCTTGATCCTAGCATTGCACCATGAATCAATTCCAGCATCACACTCTAGATTCAGCCACCTCAGAAAAAGCCCTACCTATGACCGCGTGAGGCTTTGGGAGGACATCTAGACACAAGCCATAACATCAAGTAAAGACAGTGACTCATAAAGACAATGACCGAGATGGAAGATCACCTTGGAAGATAAGGAGTAATAAAAAATAAAACAAAAGCTGCTAAATATTGGTAATATTCTAGCTGCCAGGCAGTGTGGTAAATGCTTTCCAAACATTTTCTCTTCCTGTCCTTATGGCTTCAAAGCTAGGTGTGTAACTATCTTTGTCAGGAAATAGAAACTTAGGAAACTATAGTAACTTGGCCAAGATCATGCAAAAGTAACAGAACCAAGATTTCAACTTTAACTCTGATAGCCTAACTCTCAAGTGAATGTGTTAACAGAAACATCTTTGGTATCTCCCCATCTTCCTACAGGGAGCAATAAGAGCGCCATTGTCAATACCTCATTGTTCTTGATACACAGCAGCAGAGGCATTCTCCAGTACTCTTGGTGCTAGTGAAGGCTCCCAGGGTTCCTAGCAGCGCTCACCAGGGTCTTCCTTCAGGAGCCCTTCATGGATACTTTGGAGCTGGTATTGATAGTGGTGCCTGACCTTTACTGTGACCCTCACTGTCTCATCTCCCTCAGGCTCCAAGCTGGAAGCCAGTGTAAGGTTCTGATTTCTATAATAGATAAGGGTTGCTGTTTACCCAGGACAATTGCAGGACCCATGCTCAAGGGAAAGAAAAACTGTGGTTAAGAAGAGATGCAAAACACTTAAATCAAGGAAGCAGGGCCTAGCATCAGGCTGAGAAATGACCCTTAGCAAACAAAAATAGTTATAAGACCAGTAGACAGGAAATATGGGCGCTGTCATAGAGGCTGGAAGGAAGATGGATAGGGAATGCATTACTATGCACTAATTCCGCTGAGATAGAAAAGTGTGGGGATGGTTTGGTTGGTTGGTGAGTTTGTCTGATTTCTGTTTCTTTCTTGTGGAGAACTGGTTCCACAGACCGGTAGGCATGCACAGCCTTCAAAAGCTCTGACAGCAGTGGCCAGCTGGTTCTTGCTCTTGTGCCTTCTCACTGGGGACCAATGCAGCTGTACCATTGCTTCTCTACAACTGCCCTCTGGTAAAAAGCCAGCTCTTTTTAGGAAAGCATGCACCTCAGAATTGCACGAAGAGAAGCAAACACGTGGAGCTGTAGAGCATATCAGTGAATGCCATTTGCTAAGCTCTTTCCCACGCCCATGACACTCCCGATTCCAAATGAAATCTCAAACTCTAAAGAAACCCACCAAATGGGTTACAGCAGGAAGAGTTTTGCACCATACCGTCGTGTTCAAATCAGAGGATTTAACTAATTCCGAAATGTTGGGTCATATAAAAACCTAGTAGAATTAGCCTTGGCATTCATGATCTATAAGTTAATCAGAATGTTAACTTCAAGTTAACACTTGAAATTCCTCCCAGCTAAGGAAGCTAAGAAGTGTTCTTGTATCTTTTAAAATTATTAATAGGATGCTTTATAATAGAGACACATAAACACAGTGTGTCCATTCTCCCAGGCTCTAGAATGAGATAGTTTGAGTTTAAAACCCATTTATGAGATTTATGGTTTGAACACAAGACTGAACATAGAGCCATTACTCTATGCTTCAGATCACTCATTGGTCAAATGAAAAATATATTGTCTATGTCAAAGGCTTATTATGATAATTCAGTGTAATAATGCATACAAAGTGCAGTACCTTACACAGACTCTGCTCTAAGATTTCACTATTATTAGCATTATCACCATGATGATTATAATTAGATATTATTGCCATCCTCATTTCTTTAGATCCTTTCCCAAGCTTCTGTTAATCTTGTGCTTAGTCTCCATGTAATAGGCAATGAGTCAAAGAGAATTTACTATATCCAGGTGGTTGCTGAAGAATGCTTGAGAAGTTCACAACTCTTTGATTTCTTTTGTTACAGTTAAGGTGAGGGCTACCTTACCTCTCATTGCCTTCTTGTTTTATTAATACTGCCATGGCATGGACCGTTTATAAAGCTGTGTTTCAAAAGGAAGTTGTTTATTTGACACTAGGTATATTTTCAGCATTAATTAACTCTCAGTTAAATTAGACTTTCAGGAAAAGTAATGGGTGGTCTAATTCTTGATTAATTTACTACCCACTGAGCAAAAAAGTACTGTTTTTTGTTTCGTTTTACCCAAAAACTTACCTCTCCCAAGGCAAGCTTTCTAGTTCTAATATCTGAAGGATCTGAATTAACAAACCGTATTTGGGGGCAGTAATTCCCCCTTGGGTCTATTGATTTTCTATTTTGTGGTTTTTCTACTCTCCTTTAATTAAGTTTATTGTAACAAGTCTAACAATATGAAAGTATTCACCTGCAGAGGAAATAGACTGCCCCAACTCACTCCCATGAGATACCAGTGTCAAAAGCCGACATGTGTTCTCCACGTATTCTTTATAACAAGCTTCTGCTTGGCCCTCCCTGGCCTTGCTCTCCATAAACACACGAGTCCTACCTATTAGGTTGAGACATAAAAACTTGTCATTTTGATAGGTCCCTACTACTCTTCTATGCCAGCCACAGACAGTACTGTATTTCCTGTTTTGTGCACACGCCTCACGTGTCCCTGCTTGGGTGAGCTGCTGCTGCTTTCCTTGGGCTGAACCCCCACCCCCACCCCCCACTCCGTCTGAACATTATTTTTTACCCGCACTTCAAAGACACACATCTTTCCACTTCTTAAACTCCCATTACATTCATTGTCTAAATCACATTTGTGATTGCCTAATTCAGACAAAGTAGTAATTTGCTATTTATATATGTAATACAGATTCCGTATGTTTGAGATGGTTTTTTTCTTTTTTTTTTTCTCTAGTTACTTCATATTCTGTTCCCTTAAGTAGACTTTAGTGCCTTGTTCCAAAATATTATGTTTAATAGATCTGCATTTGTTACAGTGTTAATCTAAGGACATAGGACAAGCCGCAAGTGTTTATTCATTGAATCTGTCATAACACTGTATAGTCTCGTTTTCTAAAAGGTCGGTCACCAATACTGACATTTAGTAATGCTTCATGGTAGGGATTTTCATTAATAAAACTTTTTCTTGGTAAAGACTTTTGAAGATTATTTAACATAATTGAGCTCCACCAGGGAAATGATCTCAGACCCTGGGTCTGCCTCCCAAACTAACTGCATTCTGAGAAAATTTCTATTTACCAAAACTTAAGAGTGATTCTGCAAAGCATTAGTGATACTCATGTTACTCTGCCCCACAATAATAAATATATTTATAAATATATATAAATATATTTAATGATGTGTTACAAAATTCAATTATGTCTTCCTGAGTCTTTAAAATTAAAAGTCTTAGAAAACATCAGTGACCATTTTTATAACTTCCCTATCAATCTACTTTTATTCTCATATTATTATTTTTAATATATTTCTCATATAAAAACATTCTCATTAATATTTCTTAGGTTGATGTAATTTCATTCATATTGGGAATCACTACAGATTATGAGATTTTGTTTTTTGGATGATTTTTAAGACGTTTTCTTGAGTCTTTGGTTAATCATTTAAGCCTTTGAGTTTATTTTAAATGGATGTGCCTTTTTTAAGAAAATATCTCCATCTATTGGAAAAATTGTTATATTACAACCTACAAAGAAAAGTTTGTTAGGATATCTCCTATCAAGTATTTTTCTAACTTATTAACAAATGTTTTGGTTTTAATAGGCAATATTATGGCAAAAATGTTAAACATTTTAATAAACTTAGCAATATTTTCCATGACTTATAGTGGAGTGTCTCTGTGAATTAACTTCCTTCATTAAATAGAAAAAAAAATTATAATTTAAAAATACAAATTACAGATTTTTTAGTTTTGAAAATTACTCATTTGAACTGAGAAAAACTGAACCAAGACTCACATTCCTAGTCTTTGCTATTTCTGTTCATGCAGAACAAGGGTGTGTTATTTCCTTTTATTTTCTTAACAGTGGTACCATCATCTTAATATTTTAAAAAAGTCAGCATGGGCACTTTTTATATATGTTCACATTCGTAGGTCCTCATGCTGAAGAGCTGCCATGACTCTTTCTTTAGGAGAAAAATTCCCTCCTATCTGTCTTCAAAAGCCCTCTTTAAATATCTTCTCTATGGAAACTTCTCACGTGTCCCACCTTTATTTTTGTATCTCAGTCTGTTTATAGTAGGTACTTGATAGTGCTTATTTAAATAAGCAAATACAAAAGGAGCTTGCCTGAAATCCCTTAGTATGTCTATTTGGTGATTAGAAATTCTTTTCTTCTCTGGGTTTTCTTTTTTTGTGGGTACCGGGGGTTGAACTCAGGACCTCACGTGCCAGCAGGCACCCGTGCTGCTGAGTGATATCACCGGCCCTTTTATCGTATGTGGGTACCAGAAGTCGAACTCAGGACCTCGCACTTGCCAGGCAGGCGTTTATGCCGCTGAGCTATCTCACCGGCCCTCTTCTCTGGCTTTTCTTGGGATAGCCAAAGTGCATGTGGGTGCCTATCCTATCCAGGTGAATCAGATACCCTGTTGTTTAGTGTCACAGTTACTGACATATATTTTTGATTATGTAATTATACAATTGAGCTGGAAGTACTTCAGGAGCAAAAGATGATTGAATCCAGTTAGCTCAGTGACTTTGGTCAATGAACTTCTCTAGGACCTGGTATCCTGATCTATAAAATGAATCTGTTCGGCTGGATAATTTCACATGGTCCTTACAGGACTGAATAAGTGCATTTGTAGGGAGACGCATTTTTAAGAAAATTTTAAATTGGGAAGCATATTGTTGACCAGTCAAGCTGTATTAGGTGAAGTTTTCTCTTTGCTTTTTATTTGATGGATTGATTTGGAGAACAAGTTCTTCGGTCATAGATTGATCCATGAAATCCCTTAGTTTATTGTCTCACTTCAGCTTCCAATCCTTGAGTTACAACACTATTTGTTAATATCTCCAATAAGGAAAATAAAAGGTTTTGCAAAATATCTGGTTAATAGTTTGGATAAAAATTGTAATGCAAAACATAATGATGACCACTAAACCTTTTCATTTATTTATTCATTCAATTTCTTTTTTAAACCACATACCTCCTGAACTGCTTCAGACTATGACTCTTCTCTCCTAAGAACACATGACAGTTGACTTTAATACTAAGGTTTCACTAGACTAGCTCTTTGTGGAAAATTGATCTAGATTATAAGGACTGCGACCTTCAAATCTGCATGTGTGGTTTTCTTTTTTTTTCCTTCTAATTCTAAAATCTGTTTTGTCGAACACAGTACCAGTCACTCATTCAATCACTGACTCAAACCTTTTAGTTAGGAGTTGTTTTGTTTTTTTGTTTTCTGTTTCTGTGGTGCTAGGGATGGATCCCAGGGCCTTCTGCATACTAGGCAAGTGCTCTACCACCGAGATACACACCAGCCCCAGCAAAGCTTGGGAAATGCCATGTGTAGCACTAACAATGCAGGATTGAGTCTCCGTTTTCAGAAAGCTCACAAGTTAGGAATGGAGACAGGCTGGTAAAGCTGCCATTGCATTGCCAGTTCTGTCACTGGGAATGGGAATCTATCTTGGGAGCACAGAGAAAGAGCATTTCATGCAGCTCTGAGATAGCAGAGAAGCTTTTCTGAAGCAGGCAAAGTCCTCAAGGATGAATGACAATTAGGCAGGGAAGAGGGGCTGAGTAACTAGAGGAGTAGGAGGTTAGGCAGTGATAGCTTATGACCAGGAAATGATGACTCAGTATCAATGGAGTTGGGAATACCTGACAGGGGAGGGTTGCAAGTTGATGTTGGGAAGGTGAATAATTGCAATTTAGAGCAGATGGTTGACTTTCCAAGTAGCCCACAGGTTTGGACTTCATCCTGAGGGTAATAGTGGGTTACTAATGGCTTTTAAATGGAAGAATAAAATAGATTTGCATTTTTAAAAATTCATACTTGTTACAGGCTGGGAAATGAATTTAAGAGACTAATTATAATGGCTAGTTTGATAATATAGGTGAGAATTGATAGACTCCTGAATATAAAATACTGGTAATAAGGGATGGAGACAATAACAGAAATTAGTGATCGAATAGGTGTAGTGGAGAAGGCAAGACCAGGTCTAGGTGAGTGAGGAGGACGTGAGACACATGATGGGCATTTGTGGAATAGAACAGACATATTTAGTAAATACTATGTATTTGTTCTTTTCCAAAAAGCAATTTGGAACTTAGAAGAGCTATTTTTGCAGGATATTCCTTTTTTTTTTTTTTGTACCAGGAATCGAACTCAGGACCTTATGCTTGCCAAGCAGGCACTTGTGCCACTGAGCAATATCCCTGGCCCTAGAATGTTCCTTTTTAACTAAAGTTAAATTGAGTTTGTGTCTGGTCAAAACCTTAGGAAAACAAGAACATGAAACCAATGTGTTTTGCACTTTTATTTCAGTATTATCATTTTTTACCAGCGAGAATCAGCTGGAAGTTTTCCCACTGTCAAGTCCTGAGCTAAAGCTACACCCTTTGCTAAACTATCAACCTGCTAGTGTTCACAGCAATTTAATTGCTTTTCTTTCATTTATAGTTTTGATGTGGACAATGGCACATCTGCGGGACGGAGTCCCTTGGATCCCATGACCAGCCCAGGATCTGGGCTAATTCTTCAAGCAAATTTTGTCCACAGTCAACGCCGGGAGTCCTTCCTGTATCGATCAGACAGTGACTATGACCTCTCTCCAAAGTCCATGTCCCGGAACTCTTCCATTGCCAGTGACATGTGAGTATGAGAGTGGGCAAAAAGAAGAGGGAGTGCCTGTAGAAAATTAAGTAAGCTTATCTCAAGAGTTGATGCTTGGATACAGTCGGTGCTTTCGGCTCTACTATATCGCTCTCCTCTAAAACAGAAAGAAGGAGTAAAATTATACAAGCTCAAAATGAATGGTAGCTGTAACTTGAGTACACTGTCACTCTTGGTAAGAAACATTTGCTTTCCTGGAAAATGCACTGGGGAGAGTAAAGATTAAATTTGTAATAGAAACTTACACTTAAAACATCAGCTTATATTTATGTAGACTTGAGTTTTAGCAATTCAGGTGAAAGGGCTATTTCATAATATTTAAAAACGTTTAAACTCATTTGCAAATCTGTTATATTAGAGTAGATAAGATTTTGGAGATGTCTCCGTTGATGTATGTTCAGTTGTTGGCACTTGTTTTCCAGATCACTCAAGAAATCTTTTGTAGGGGTTTTTGCAAAATAAACTGATTTTCGAATAATGAATCACTAGAGACCAGAAAACGTTAGACAGACTTGAATGTGGTTTAAAGCATGGCATAGATTGGAAAATAATTAAAACAGAAAAGTGGATTTGCACATTTTAGGTCATCATTAGCTCACTTTTGTAGCATATTTTTGTGTGTGTTGTATTGTTCTGTCTGTATTTAGGAATCTTTTGTGTACCCCGATAGCTGTACTGTCACTTTTTGTTTTCTCTCTCTCTCCTTCTCTCTCCCTTCCTCCACCTCCCCCTCGCCCTCTCTCTCTGAATTGGTGTCAACTTCTCTCAATCTAGACATGTGTCTAGTAACACTCAGCATCTCCTGACACCATGTCAAAAACTCATAACAGTTTGCAGTTGTCCTTATGGGATTTATTCTGTATGAGGTCCCTGAGGGTTACTTTTGCTATCATAACAGATCATTGAGGTATGGCAGTAGGTCTTAAGTAAGATCTTAGAAATGAAGTTTTGTTTTACTCACTATTATAACCTATAGTTCTTGCTTGCTATTTTTGAGCAGTTGTATTACTTATGTTCATTCTTCTTCATCCTTAAACAATTTTCTTTTCCCAATGAAAGCCTTTCTTAGGCTTGAAATTTGGGACTTTTGTATATTCATTCACACATAATGTAAATACTTCTTGAGAACCATGGTGTATATGAAGTTCCTGATCCGTAGGGCAGTGGAATCTGGCATTTTAGACCATTGTAATAAAATATGACTTGTAGCAGCCATGAGGTATTTACAAAGTACTGCATAGGCATGGAGAAGAGAGGGAGGATTCTCTCTGACCAAGAGTAGAGGGAAGAAAATAACAGGCTAAGGGGAAAACAGTTACAAAATGTGAAGCATGGGAAAAGCATGGCTCAGTTAAAATAAATAAATAAATAAATAAAATAAAATAAAAATAAAAAAAGAACAGTGTGTTTGGTGTGAGTAGAAAAATGTTCTAAGAGAAAAAGAAGAATCAAATATTTTGGAACCTGAGAGCCACAAAGGTTTTTAGCTGATGTTTGGCCTGATCATATTCTTGTTTTCATGAATTATGATTACTTTTGTGGAATTATTGCCTAATGAAATTGACTACAAGAAAGTAGTTCATGTCAAATTCACAGAAACAAAGCAAACCAAATACAATAAAAACCTAAATCAAGAGTAGTGGTAGGACAAAAAGGTTGGACCGGATACAAGAGGCACTCAGCTTACGTGTGTGTGTGCATGCACGTGTGTGTTGGGGGGTAGCCATTCAGTAAAGAGAATCAAAGAAAATGCTAGCATTTTTACCCTGAATGAGTAAATAAATGATGTTTATGTCAGAAATAAATGACCAATAGTGGAAAACATAATGACAGATACTAAGTAATGAATTTGGTTTTTATAAGATAAGGATAGGGAGAAAAAAGCACCATTAACCACAAAGACCAAGAGAAGAAATTACAGTCCAGAGAATGAGGAGAAATTAGAATAACCAGTTATCTTCTATAATTACTAGGTCTTTGGATAACATTTGATTCAGGGGTTTTGGGTAATAGAATTAGAAGCCCAGCAGGTGAGGAGTGAATTGAGAGCGATGATCGGAGACAATGCACACATCTTTATAGAAGGCTAATGAGCAAAGCGGGGGAGAGGAGTAAGGCTGCACAAGGAAGAATTAAGTTTAAGGGGATTTTCAAATATT
The DNA here is from genome assembly GCA_028451465.1 of Erethizon dorsatum. NCBI lineage: Eukaryota > Metazoa > Chordata > Mammalia > Rodentia > Erethizontidae > Erethizon > Erethizon dorsatum. The sequence continues at coordinate 99,519,738 of CM051833.1, read as the reverse complement.
TTAAATTTTAAAACATTATTAATTTAAAAAAAATTTTTTTAATTGAATACTTGAGCTGAGTAAAGAATCCCCAAGATATAGAGTAAAAATTCAAGAAAGAAAGGATGTTAAATGTAAAGTTGTAGTTGCTGACAGCAGTCTGATCTTAAGCTCAGTTAAAGAGACTCCCTGAAAAAGTACTAAGTGTTGAAAAACAAAGAAAAAGGAAGCAAGGGAAAGGGGGAAATATGAATCTGGAGCTCAAGGAGTAAAAGGTTTAGAGAGTCAATGGCTGCTGTGATCTCTACTTTGCATCCAGGTAGAAGGTATAGCCATTAGCGACAAAGGAGAGAGGGGTGGAGCTTGATGGGAAGGGGGAAGGCTAAAATAGCCACTCTGCTGGGCAAAAAAGGGAGCAGAAGAGAGATTAGTAGAGGAATTCTGAACATAATCATAGATAGTTATAAATAAGGCGAGACAAGATTGAATGCTAACGTGTTCTTGAGCATTAATTAGTACTCTAACATTTGATTTAGATAGAGGGCAGGAGAAAATTCACAGTTAGTGGACTCTAAAATTTTAGAACATAACTACACAAAATAAACTGACCTTTGGATGCTAATATATACAGATTATTTTGTATCTTCTATGAAAAATTAAAGATTAAATATACATATGCATTTTATGAAAAGCCTGTAACATTTCGTATTTAATTAGGGCATCTGTTTCCAAAGCCCACTTTGGCCTCATCTTACCCCAAACCAATATAAGTTTCTTTGTTGATCAAACTCATATAAAATGGACAAATTTAACCAGACTGTGATGCAACTCAGTGTGTTCTTAAGAAATAATGGCATTCTCAGCTGTCCCATTCCCTCAGGATATTTTCACTGGAGCAATAAAGTTTTCTTTTCATATTCACTGACACCTGGAAAGCATTCTTTGCACCTGGGAGATGAAATTTCTGTATGAAGAAAAATAAATATTCATTCAGTATTCCATCTATTACAGCACATAACATTCTACACATAAGGGACTGTGCCTTCTTTTCGTGAGCTTTTCATATGGCTGTGTGTAAACATGGTTTGTTTTTTTTACCTTACTTTGTTCAGAATAATGCTGTGTAGATTGTCCGATGTCTGTAATTCACCTGCTTTATAGACAGTGACATTACATTTCACTCACTTGATTATTTTATATCTATTGTTTTAGTTTAGCTTTCTTTTGGAGAAAATCCCTTCGAAATTTCAAACACAAATACTACCAAGAAAGGTTTATGATTATCCATTCAAATTAAATGTTTGGAAAACATTTCAAAGCTTTGTAATTTTGAATAGAAGCGCTTAATTTATTGGGAAAGTGAGAGGTAGGTAATTACTTCCTAATAGAATGTTATCATCTCATCTTCTATAAATAGATACTAGTAAAATACCTGAGACATAAGGGGAAAAAAACAATAGTGATAGCAATGATAATCATAATACATGTTGCACATGTATATTACTCTTTGCCTTTCTGAGTAGCTCTTTTTTTTTTTGTTCTGAAACTTCATGTTCTTTTCTCGGGGCTGGGGATTTGGAGTTTTGTTTTTTCTTTTTCAATTGTTTGTTAGTACGTGTCTGTTGTATATAATGATCACATTTATCGTGGAGACTTTGCACCTGTACCTAATACATGAGAATTCTTTTTGTCCCCTTCCTCTCACATCCTACCTGCTCCCTCCAACTCTTGTTCCCCTTTCCATTTGAAAAAGCTCTATTTCCATTTTTTTCTTTAATCTCAGTTGACACTTTCACAGACCTTTCAATAGGGAAGTTATTGTGCCATTTTATAGATGAAAGATCCATAACTCAGTGATCATATTTTTATGAGCATGACAAGCACTAATTGTTTCTAGAAGAAAATTATTTTTATAGTGTGATTGTGAACAAAATGCTGTAAACAACTGTTACAAGACTAAATTCAGTTACCCAAATGAATTACTTAGCCCTTTGAAAATTTGGCTTAGAATAAAGATAATAGTTCAAAGTGAGGGGCGGGGATATAGCTCAGCGGCACAGTGCCTGCCTGGCAAATGCAAGGTCCTGAGTTCAAGTCCCAGTACCAAAAAAACACAAAGTGACCAAAAAAGCACTCCAGCCAAAGTGCAGCTGACTCAGACCTGCATTATACTCAATATCTAAAAGAGAAGTACCTAGCAGCTTCTGCTTCAAGACTACCACAAAGTTTGTTAAATACAGATAGCACAGTAGCAACTTAATTCTTTTTCTCTTTAATTTTTATTTTAAAGAGAAAAAAATAGAACAAAATTTCAAAACAACATAATAGCAGGGTAACAATGCTTAATACATGGTGTGCTGATATTTTTAAATTAGTTACTCAGAGTACAAGATATCAGCATTCAATTGTCCAAACATTAGCACACACCTTTCTTTTCAATGAACTAAGAGAAATTATTAGCACATACTTTTCTTTTCAATGAACTAAGAGAAATTAGTAGTGTATCTAACTTAACTATCTTTATCTATCTATCTATCTATCTATCTATCTATCTATCTATCTATATATATATATATATTTTTTTTTTTTTTTTTTGCTTTTCCCTTCTTTGCTCTGTTCCCTCATCCCAGTTTCTCTTTTCTTTTGAACAGTTACTTCCTATTTTACAGTATCTATGGTACATTTTGGATCTTATTTACTCTTTCAGCCTCTCACGCTAGGGAGACAATATGATGTTTACACATGTGCATCTGGTTTATTTCACTTATGAGTATGGTCTCGAGTTGCATCTATTTACCTATAAAGTCTCCAGTTTATCCTTCTTTATGGCTAAGTAGTACTCCATTGTATAAAAATACTACATCTTTTTTATCCATTCCTCGGTTGATGGGCATTTGGGTTGTTTCCAAGATCTAGCTATTACAAATTGTGCTGCTGTAAACACGGGTGCACATATATCACTGTGGTACAATGTTTTTAATTTTTCTGGGAAGATACCCAGAAGAGGAATAGCTGGGTCAAATGGGACCTCCAATTGTAGTCTTTTGAGGAATCTCTATACTGATTTCCACAGTGGTTGCACCAGTTGACACTCCCACCAACAGTGGAGAAGGGTTCCTTTTTCCCCACAGCCCCTCCCTCATGTTATTGGTGATTTCTTGATAATAGCCATTCTTTGTGGGGTGAGATGGAATCTCAGTGTTGTTTTAATTTGCACGTCTCGAATGACCAGTGACGTTGAACATTTTCATATATTTATTTGCTGTTTGTATTTCTTCATCTGAGAAGTGTGTATTCATCTCAGATGCCCGTTTTTGGATTGGGTCTTTAAATTTGGGAGGTCTGATTTCTTTGAGTTCTTTGTATGTTCTCGCTAGCAATCCTTTGTCTGAGGAACAGCTGGCAAACATTTTTTCCCACATCGCGGGTTGTCTCTTCACTCTGTTGGTGGTTTCTCTTGCTGTGCAAAAGCTTTTTAATAAGATGAGATCCCAGTTGTTGATTCTTTGTGATAGTTCCTGTGCAATTGGGGTTTTATTCATAAAGTCATTGCCTACACCAGTGTCTTCAAGAGTTTTACCTATTCTATCTTCCAACAGATTTAATGTTTCTGTTTTCATATTTCGATCTTTGATCCATTTTGAATTTAGTTTAGTGCATGGTGAAAGAAATGGGTCTAATTTTAATCTTCAGCATGTGCAGAGCCAGTTTTCCCAGCACCATTTATTAAAGTGTCTTTCTTCCAGTGAATGTGTTTGACACCTTTGTCAAAGATAAGGTGCCTTAGTATGTGTGGAGTTGTTTCTGCATCTTCTAATCTGTTCCACTGATCTTCGGGTCTGTTTTTTTGCCAGTACCATGCTGTTTTTATCACAGTAGCTTTATAGTATAATTTCAAGTCAGGGATTGTGATGCCCCCTGCCTTGCCTTTGTTGCCCAGAACTGCCTTTGCTATTCTAGGTCTCTTCTGGTTCCAAATGAATTTTAGGATTGTTTTCTCTAATTCTGTGAGATATGTTGATGGAATTTTGATCAGAATTGCATTAAATCTGTATAACAATTTTGGAAATATGGCCATTTTCACTATATTGGTTCTTCCTAACCAAGAGCAAGGGATATCTTTCCATTTTCTGATATCCTCTTTAATCTCCTTTTTCAGAGTAGTGTAGTTTTCAGTGTAGAGGTCTTTTACCTCCTTTGTGAGATTGATTCCTAGGTATTTCATCTTTTTGGATGTTATTGTGAAAGGTGTCGTTTCCCTAATTTCTCTTTCAGTGAGTTTGTTATTGGTGTACAGGAAGGCTATTGATTTTTGAGTGTTGACTTTGTATCCAGCTACACTACTGAATTTGCTTATTAAATCTAGCAATTTTTTAGTGGAGTTTTGGGGTCTTCTATGTAGAGTATCATGTCATCTGCAAATAATGATAATTTAACTTCTTCCTTTCCAATTATTATTCCTTTTATTTCTTGCTCTTGTCTAATTGCTCTGGCTAAAGTTTCCAGGACTATGTTGAATAAGAGTGGGGACAGTGGACATCCTTGTCTTGTTCCTGATTTTAGAGAGAAGGCTTTCAGTTTTTGTCCACTTAGTATGATATTGGCTGTTGATTTGTCATAGATAACTTTTATCAGATTGAGATAAAGACCATCTATTCCAATTTTCTGTAGGGTTTTTATCACAAATAGGTGCTGGACTTTGTCAAAAGCTTTTTCTGCATCTATTGAGATGATCATATGATTTTTGTCCTTGGTTCTGTTAATGTGGTGTATTATATTTATTGATATACGTATGTTGAACCATCCCTGCATCCTTGGGATGAATCCAACTTGGTCATGGTGTATAATCTTCTTGATTATTTGCTGCATTCTTTTTGCCAATATCTTATTGAGGATTTTTGCATCTATGTTCATTAGGGAGATTGGCCTGTATTTCTCTTTCTTGGTTGGGTCCTTCTCCGGTTTTGGTATCAGGGTAATGCTTGCTTCCAGGAATGAATTTGGAAGTATCGCCTCCCTTTCAATTTCATTAAAGAGTTTGAGAAGTAGTGGTGTTAGATATTCTCTAAATTTCTTGTAGAATTCACCAGTGAATCCATCAGGGCCTGTGCTTTTCTTTGTTGGGAGATTTTAATTACATCTTTGATTTCATTGATTAATATTGGTTTCTTTAGGATTTTTATATCTTCTTGATTCAGCTTTGGTAATTCATATGTATCTAGGAATCTGTCCATTTCTTCGCATTTTCCATCTTATTAGAATACAAGTTTTCAAAGTAGGTGTAGATGATCTTCTGGATTTCTGCAGGATTGGTTGTAATTTCACCCTTTTTATTCTAAATTATGTGGATTTGAGTCTTTTCTTTCCTTTTTTAATAAAGTTGGATAAGGGTTTGCTGATTTTATTTAATCTTTCCAAGAACCAACTCTTTGATTCATTGATCCTTTGTATTATTTTTTTAGCCTCCAGTGCATTAATTTCTGCTCCGACCTTTATAATTTCCTCCCTTGTACAAGCTTTTGGCTTAGTCTGCTCTTCTTTTTCTAGAAGTTTGAGGTTCACCATTAAGTTGTTTCTCTGCATTTGCTCTGTTTTCCTCATACAGGTATTTACTGCTATAAATTTCCCTATTAGGACTTCTTTCATTGTGTCCCATAAGTTCTGGTATGTTGTACCGTCATTATCATTCAGTTGTAGAAACTGTCTAATTTCTTCTTTAATTTTATCTGTGACCCATTGGTTGTTCAGGAAGGTACTATTTAATTTCCATGTGTTTAGGAAGTTCTTGTGGTTTCTTTTGCTATTGATTTCCAATTTCATTGCACTAGGGTCTGATAATATGCATGGGATAATTGCAATTCCTTTGTATTTACTTAAGCAGGTTCTTTGAACTAGTATGTGGTCTATTTTGGAGAACGTCCTGTGTGCAGCTGAGAAGAATGTGTATTCTGATGTTGTGGGGTGGAAAACTCTGTAAACATCTACTAAGTCCATTTATTCAGAAGTTTGGTTCAGTTCTAATATTTCATAGTTGATTTTTTGTCTAGTTGATCTGTCTTTATGTGACAATGGGGTATTGAGATCCCTCAATACAATTGTATTAGTGCTTATTTGATTTTTCATGCCCGTTAATATTTGTTTTATATAGTTGAGTGTACTGGTATTGGTTGCATATATGTTTATGATCATTACCTCTTCCTCTTGGATTATTCCCTTTGCAAGGATACAGTGAACTTCTTTATCTCTCTTAATCAGTGTTGGCTTGAAATTCACTTTGTCTGCAAAAAGAATAGCTACCCCTGCTTTTTTCTGGGTTCCTGTCACATGGAGTATTGTTTTCCATCCTTTGAGTCTATGAATTTCTTTTTGAATTAAAAAAGAAATTTCTTATATGCAGAATACTGTTGGATCTTGTTTCTTGATCCATTCTGCCAGTCTGTGTCTTTTGATTGGTGAATTGAGACCTTTAACATTGATAGTTAAAACTGATATGTATTGACTTATCCTTGTCATGTTATTTTCCTGTTGTGGGCTCCCCCTTTCCCCCTACCCTCTGTTTAATTGTTTGCCTTGCTTGGTGGATTCCTTCTGTTGGGGTTCATGGAGTTATAGTCCTTGTTATCTCTTTCTAGGATGTCCTTCAAAACATTTTGGAATGCTGGTTTGGTGGTCATAAATTTCCTCAGATGTTCTTTGTCATAGAAGTATTTTATTTCTCTATCAGTTTTGAAAGATAGTTTTGCAGGATACATCAATCTAGATTGAAGGTTATTTTCTTTTAGAACGTGAAATACTTCACTCCAAGCTCTTCTCGACTTGAGGGTTTGTGCAGAGAAGTCAGCTGTGATTCTGATGGGCTTTCCTTTATAGGTGATTTGTTTCTTTTCACTAACAACTTTTAAGATTCTACTCTTGTGTTGAATTTCTGGCATCTTGACTATCATATGCCTGGCTGAAGATTTTTTTTGATTGTGGCTAATTGGAGTTCTATATGCCTAACATATCTGTATGTCAAATTCTTTTTCTCTACCAGGGAAGTTTTCTGCCATGATGTCTGTGAACAGTTTTTTTTTATATCATTTATGCTATCTCCTGCTTTTTCACTGACTCCAATCAATCTTAAGTTATCCTTGTTTGCCTCATCTAGCAGCTGCTGGATTGATTTCTCATGGTCCCTTGCTATTTTTAATAAATCTTTCTTTTCATGATCACTAATCACAAGCCTGTCTTCTATATCTGAGATCCTGTCCTCACATTGTCTTAATCTGCTGTGAATACTGTCAGTGGAATTTTTGTTCTCCTGGATATCTGCTTGAATCTGCCTTATGGATTCCATTTCTTTCCTATGCTGAGCATTCATGGCTTCCATCATTTTCTTAAGCTCATCTATTTTTTTTGTCTGTATCTGCTCTGGAGTCCCTAAGCATGGTCTTCATTGTGGACATCATCACTGCAGTTATCTGAGAAACTATTTCTGATTTGATTTTTTTCCAGAGCCTCCTTCAATTGCTTTGTTGTTACCACTTCAGAGATGCCAGGTGGGTGGCTTTTGGATTGTCCCACCTTATTGCCCCCTGGGTTTGCCTTTGGTGAATTGGATGTCTGGGGTTGCATCTTGTTTAAGCATCTTCTCATTTTCTTTTCTTTCTTTAGTTTAATTCCTGGGGAGATACTTGTAAATTTCCTATGTTAGGTTCCTTTATTGCTAGTATTTAAAACCCTTAGGAGATGACTACTTCTCTGAGTTATCTTCCAGGTGTAGCTTGTTTTTGGGTTTTGAGTCTGTTGCAAGATCCTACCTCTTCAATTTGTGGGACATGGGAAGTTGCCTCTTTGGCCCAGTCCTTGGTTCTTTGGTACTGTGCCACAGTATTTTGTGACCCTTATTCAATCTCAGTCATGGAATACCAGGAAGAACAGCTGTTTAGAACAATTATGTCACTTTTGGCTATCAAAAGCATCAAACACAGCCTAGAAAATGACAGACTGAGCTAACCAGTTATTTGCCGCTTTTAACCATATAAACCAGATTTGTGGTTATATAACAAAATCTAAAACAAAACAGAAAATTATATGCAGTATAAAAGTCCTTATGCAAGTCCAATTTTACCCTCAGGGATTAAAATTTAAAATGAGTTAAGGAGAAAATAGAGAAGTGGAAGAAGAGGAAGGAATAGAAGTAAGGTTGGAGGACAAAGAGGGATCCTGCTAACTTTGGGAAACTGGTAGACAGGACTGGAGGGAAAGAGAGAAGGAAGGGATAAAAGGAAGAACAGAACAGAACCACAGCCAAAAAGAGGCTAGAAACTCTGTTCACACTCATATAAAAACAAGATCAAACAATGAAGGAAAACAACAACAACAAAAAAAAAACAAACCATCACCACAACGAAAAACAAACAAAAGAGAGGAAAAAAACAGAAAACAGTTCACTTCCAGGTTTGTCTCTGCTGTCGCTGGTAGACACCGTGTGGAGAGAGTCCCGTTCTGTGCAGATCTGTCCCAGCAAGCCAGCAGTAGCTTTTTGGTGGGGCAGTGTATAATCTCAGTGAGCCTGCACTTTCTGGCCGAGACCAGACTCATTTGGCCTGCAGCCATCAGCACACCTTCCACAGGCTGAGCCCACTGGGAGCTGAAGATGGAGCCACAGCTGCTCTGAGTTCTGAGCTCGGCCGCCACCCCACACAATGGCACCCAGACAATCACTTTTTTGCGTGGGAGGGCTGAGCCCTCAGCACTCACCACCAGCCAGTGCAGTCCTTCATGTCCGCTGTTACCCTGCACCACGTCTCTCCGTGGAGGCCCCTGGGGTCGCTGGCAGTCACTGTGTGTCCGCAGGTTTGAACCTCTTCTGTCATGCAGCGAGTGCCGACTCAGGGAGAAGGCGCCAGCGGCTACCTCCTTCTTTGTTGAAATTTCTCTCTTTACTCTCTCTGTAGGCCTCAAACTGTGCTTCAGATCCTTCCTGGGTCCAGGGGACCCACTTCCCTCCTTCTTGTCTTCCTCACATTGCTGTATTCCAGCGTCTGGACTGCGACTCTCAGAGAGGCTCTTTCTCTGCTGGTCACCACTCCGCCATCTTGGTCCTCCTTGCAACTAAATTCTTAATGAGACTCAGAAATTTTAAAAAATGCTAAGTATTAGCGTACGTACAATAAAGAAATAAGTACATGGAAAGCAAATTTGAATTATTGGTAGTAGAAACAACTAGGTGATGGAAGGTTGCCCCAGTAATGTCATGAAGGAAACATGACGAAAGTTGCATAACAATCACATTTTTCTCCCCTAAAGTTCTTCAAAACACATTTGAAATTATTTTAGCTTGAGAATAAGTTACTTCTATTGTTGCCCATCACCCAATAGTAAAATGTGTGTACTTGAAAACACACAAAGCTATTTTGCATTGTGAAGATTAGTAAGAGAATCAACAGTGACAAGACAAATAACATTTGGCTATAAAATTATTAATTTATTTAAATATAAGCTAACTCTTAAACCATTTAAATTAAATGAAAAATCAATTCACCTGAATAACTGGTCCCCACTTGCCATCCTGTGTTGAGTATACACTGGCAAACAGAAGCCAAGATGACCTGTGGAGCTCTTTACCATACTTACACACTTTACTGCTGCATAGAGTGTAGTAGGGAGTACATGTGAAAGGAGCAATGAGGAGGAGGCAAGTGGGCTCAGTATATCATAAAAGGCCAGGGCACATTCCAGCCTTTCTAGCTTGTCCACAAGTAACATAGAGATGGTTAGACCTCAGTGATCAGGCTTAGGATGGCCCTGGAAGGACATTCTTCCCCAGGGAATGGACAACATCTCCCACTTGCTATTTCAGACTGCTTCTTTCCTGAGTAGTTATCAAGTGCCCCTAACCTGTGGGGCCTCTAGTGCAAATTTTCACAGATAGCTTTTCCTCCTCGCTGCTTGTGCCCCCTGGTATTGCCAATAGTTCCAAGTTTGAAAAAGGCAGAAGGATTACCTAGATGTCTACTCACATTTTTATTCCAGTTTACATGACCCTTCCTTGGTCTTACTAGAGTATCTCCAAAAATGAAAATGAGATTTTTTGTATTACAGTGATTCTAGTCTTCATTGATATACATGGAATGTTTGTAATCCCTCCTAGCTAGATTTTAGATTATGTTACACTAAGGAATGTTTATAAGCAAACTAGCTTGCCCTTTGAAAGCCAAATTCCATTAACTAAACATAGAAAATTACTATGACCAAATTGTCCTAACCCAGTTCTGAGTTTTCCCAACTAGAGGGGGTAGGAACAATGGGACCAGGGCCAGGTTTTCCAAAATATGCTCTGAGACACCAGAGGGAAGTCAAATGGGGAAGGATATTTTCAAATTTCAGGGGAAACACAGAAACATAGTCACTTACAGAACTAATAGAGAGTTTATAGTTCATCTTTAGATCATGACATTCCTTTCTGTGACCTGCCTTCCCAAAACAGGCTTGTGGGTGGTTGCTGGATAAAAAGTAAGTATAAGTAAAAGTTGACATAGAATCAGACATGAGAGAGGTAATAACCAATCTTGTTCCAAAGCGAGAACTTGTACGTTGCTCAGTAGGTGCTAAATTGTTAGGAAGACCGTGATTAAATTGTACCGAAACATAATCAGTGGAACTGCTAGTTATTTCTTTTGGTCAATGGAGTGCTACTTAAAAGAAAGAAAGAAAGAAGATATTAAGTGTGTTATGAACTAAAATGTTGGAGAACCTATGTACTGTAGTATTTGTGTCCTTACATTTGAAGCCAAATCAAATCTCTGTGTGAATAGAAATTTTATTAAAACAAAGAAAACAGGTTCAAAGCCATGCACTTTCAGATGAACTCTAGAGAGCTTATTCTGTTCTAAATTCTATTAGGGTCCCAGGTAACCAAAATCTTTTATTATGAAAAATGGTCTTATTTTAGTAATGACCTAAGTAAACTGTTCTTTTCCTTCCATTCTTGTGAGCTAACCTCTAATATTGTCACTCAGGAGTGTTGATATGGTCACCAACACTAGCTATTAAATCCCAAGAACTCTACTGGCAGAATACTGTAAGGTCCTTGGCTACCAGATAACTTTTTACTTTCTTTTTTTCCTCTGTACCTTTTTTTCTCATTTTGCATCTTTGTGCTTTATTCAGATGCTGACATATATTTATTATTAACTCAAAAAAAAAAAAAAAAAGAGTGGGCTAGGGATGTAGCTCAACAGTAGAGCATTTGGCTAGTATGCATGAGGCCTTGGGTTCAATCCCCAGTGCTGGAAGGAAGAAAGGAAGGAAAGAAGGAAGGAAGGAAGGAAGGAGAAGGGGAAGGGAAGGGAAGAAATGAGGGAAGGGGAGGGAGGGAGGGAGGAAGGGGAAGAAAGAGAGACATAGAGACACAGACAGAGAGAGAGAGAGAGGCAGAGAGACAAACAAAAACAGTTCCATGATGAGTATACATTAAACATGTTTTTTTCAACTCATGAACTAAGAAATTTAAAATACCAGTAGAACATACATGTTCTATTTTTAATGTCATGCTTTAAAACATCACAAAAAGAAGGCCTGATGTTTTGACATTTTGAATGGTTTTATTTTTTAATCCTACAGGATAAAAATAAAAAGTGAATTTCATTGGAACGCTACAGTGAATATGTCACCATGTCTGGGTACCATTACACTGTGTTCTAGTTTTATATAATAACGAATTATTTGAGTTATATATACTAATATTTCATGATTATCATAGCCAAAGTAATAAATACAGCCTGAAGTCTTAGGGGTTATGGAGAGATGATTATTACTCATGAAGATTTCTTACAGCAGAGAGAAAAAGAAATGCATCCTGGCTAAGCACGCGGGTAGTTCATTATTTCTATCACAAGGCCACTGCAATTCTGTTACCTTTCGGGGGAAATTTGCTATAATACATATCATATAATGTTCTTCATTTCCTTCATACCCACTAAGTTTTTCAGTGTTTATATTCTAGTTTTAATTGTGGGAAAAAAAGATAAAACCAAGGAAAATCCTTACTGAGTCTTCCTCAACTCCTGTCTGTAAAAAGAAATAGTGTGAAGATGAAATATTTAAATTTGTATAAATGTGATTGCATAATTATGCTTTTATCCAGACTTAATACTTTATAAAGGGTAACACCTACTTTTTTTTTTTTTTTTGTGGGTACCAGGGGGTCGACCTCAGGACCTCGTGCGCCAACAGGCACCCGTGCCGCTGAGCGATATCACTGGCCCCTTTTTCGTATGTGGGATGCGGGAGTCGAACTCGGGCCCTCGCGCTTGCAAGGCAGGCGCTTGTGCCGCTGAGCCATCTCACCGGCCCAACACCTACTTTTTATAAAAAATGAGAAGGACTATTTTAGCAATAATAGTGATTATCCACAATCACATAAGATGTCTAATTCCTGTTAGAGAGAAAACCAGGGTCAACCAGGTCATGCACGATTGGCCTATTTTTTAGTGTGTACCAAAAGAACACAACATCTGAGAGCAATTTTTGAGTAAAATTAATTAAAATTAAGAAATTGTGGGCCAGTGAGATGGCTCAGAGGCGTAAGCGCCTGCCTGGCATGTGCGAGGGCCTGAGTTCGACTCCCAGATCCCACATACGAAAAAGGGGCCGGTGATATCGCTTAGTGGCACGGGCGCCTGCTGGCGCGTGAGGTCCTGAGGTCGACCCCCGGTACCCACCAAAAAAAAAAAGAAAAAAATTGTGAAAGCTGTCTTCAAAGAGAAAAGCTGGCCCAATAACCTGTGTGGTGCCTCAATGCCATGTGGCCCCAAATGAAATACCCATAGCCAGAAATTACAGGCTCCTCCTGCCCTTGGAAGCTGTAGAGGGCCAATGGCCATTACAAAAGAGCGTCTGGTTCATCTAATTGTGGATAATGTACCTGATGCTCTCACTTGCTTTCTTATTTTAACACTTCTTTTTTATGTAGTAAAGAAGACTAAAATAAAAACTACAGTCCAGTGTATTACAAAATGAAAATTTTCTGAACTTTAAATCTTGGTAGTGGGTGGTGGGACTGGGTAAGAGGGTGGCAGGGTATCCTCCACCACATTCTAGAATGTATTAACTGGCCGGCACTTTAGAATGAGTATCATTCTCTTTATTCATTGGGAAAATATCAATAGCACCTACTCCATGTCAGGGTATCATTTGAAGACACCATAGATTTATGAAAACACCAAAAAATGCTTGGAGTGAGCATTTCTGTCTTTATGTAGTTGTTTTTGTTTGTTTTTTTAACTCTAGACAAAAAAAGGAGACAGGCAACTGATACTGAGATTTCTGTATAAATTCCACTTATATATCAATCATTTAAAATATTTATTTTGCTTCTGAGTTTTAGCTCTTTAGAGAATCTTTCTTAATGTCTCTTTTACTATTCTCTGAGCCATATAAGGCGAAATAATTCCACTGCTGGAGCATTTATATGATGTGTTGTTCCGTGAGATAAGATATACTGTGGAGTATTATTAAATCATTATGTCTAGCTCTCTGCAATATGAAATGTTTAAAGATTATTACAAATATAAGCGAGAAAGGCTCATCACATTTTTTCTTCAGAAAATCCAAGTTGGGAATACTGAATAGGCTTTGCTGTCAGATTCCTGGCTCTCAGTGATGTGGTTTGGGTCAGGGTAGATGAAGATTCCATCTGCTCACTGCAATTTCTGTCAGGCTTTTTGTCCCATTTCTCTTAATTGCCTTGAAACTTCAGGATTTTTCCTAACCTTGGGTCAAGAAAAAAAATGTGCTGTCCCTAAATACTGGACCTTAGAAGCAGCCAGTTAAAAGCAGAAAGAGAACAAACAGCCAGTGGCCCCTCTACAAATATTGTTGTTATGTGACTGACAGAAAATCATTAAGCAGTTCAGAAAATGATACTGTCTCCTAGTAAATATCATGAATAATCCCAAAATCAAAACATTTAAACTTCATATTTCACTTGCAGGAAGAACAAGGCTGCATACACAACTCACATTTCCGTGCTTCAAAATCCATTCCTGTTTGATACTTAGAGTTTAGGATTTGTTATAAGACCAGCTGTGTTTGCTTGCCTGGTGTGACTTTTTGTTTGTCCATTTGTGTCTGGTTGATACCATATTGGACAACACAGAGAGAATATTTCCGTGATTGCAGAAATTTCTACTGGACAGTAATCACCTAGAGCATAGAATATTTACTTTTATGAGGCTGTAGAATACTTTGAAGCCATTTAAGCACCCAGACAATAACATTGTTGAAACAAAAAACAGTACTTTGGGCCGAGGCCCGGTGTGATGGCTCAGCGGCTTAAGCGCCTGCCCAGCAAGCGCGAGGGCCCGAGTTCGACTCCCAGAACCCACATACGAAAAAGGGGCCGGTGATATCGCTCAGCGGCACGGGCGCCTGCTGGCGTGCGAGGTCCTGAGGTCGACCCCCCGGTACCCACAAAAAAAAAAAAAAAACAACAACAACAACAGTACTTTAAAAGCCTAGGTTCAACTCCAGCTACACTGCACATTTCCATACCTTGGAATTTCAACACCCATTAAAATGTCAAAAGCCACCTCAAGATAGATCTGGGGTTACTACTTACTTTGCCTGTTAAAGGACATTAGCAAGAAGATTTCCACCAAAGTATACAATTATTTTGTTTTTAAGAGGCATTTTCACCTCAATAAAAAAAGAGCAAAATCTCAGAATAAAAGAGAATTTTCTCAAGAAATATGGTTTACTTTTTTAAGAACTCACTCCATGGTCAGCGTTTGATGAAGCCCTTCTTTTTATCTACTGAATTTTTCCACCATATGTAGACCTTTTAAACAGTTGTTCTGGATATCCATAAATCTTCCACCCAGGGACCCATCCTGGAGAAAACCCAAGAGTGCAGGGTGACTGACCTTAAGAATAGGCTTGTCAAATAAGATCAACAGTGAAAGAAGAGCTTGTTCCTAGAACACAAAGTGAGAGCTCATGTGAAAGCCAGCCGCTGGGTACTCAGCCCTTTCTGCCTCCTCCTTCCCCTCCCTGGAAGGACTCGGATCAGGACTCAAAGCCACTGAGAATCATTGGTGACATCAGCACTCCTGGAAACTCCCCAAACAGTATAGATTCTTATTAAACAAAATAGCTTAATATGCTTACTGAATGTAACTACTGTGCCAGACACTTTTTAGATTAATAAAATTAGATATTGTTGCTATATAATTCTGAGCACACTATCTTTGCCATCATAGAACTTAACAAATTGGAGCACATTTATTGGCATCATGGATTTTCTATATGAAGCCAAAATTTTTATCTTATGACAAATAAGGATTCCATTGAAGATTAGAGAACTTTTGTTTGTGTTGCACAATACATTCTAATTCTATTTGCTTTATTGTCAGTGCATACTTTTAACAAGAAATATGAACACACGCTTGACCCCAACTTATGGATTTTTGTTTTAAGGATTCTTTTTTCTGGTCAACGATCAGGTCAAACCTTAATTCCTTCTTTATTTTTAACTGACATATGACAAATTGTATACACTTACGAAGTTCAATGTAATGTTTATAAATAATGAAATTATTAAATCAAACCATTGTATCCATCACTCTCACATACTTACTATTTTTCATGATGAAAACATTTAAAATTTGCTCTTAACATTTTTCAAGTATACTATGCTTTATTATCAATAATAGTCAATAGCCCTACTATAAATCTCTTGAGATTAATCCTCCTATTTAACTGAAATTTTGTACTGTTTAACCTACATTTTCCCATGCCAATCCAAACCCCACCTCTGCTCTCCCCTTCTGTAAGTTCACATTTCATTTCATTTTATTTTGTTTTAGAATCCACATGTATATGAGATGATGTGGTACTTGTCTTTCTGTGCCTGGCTTATTTCCCCACGCATAATATATTCCAGGCTCATTCCTGTTGTCACAAATGACAGGGCTTTCTTCTTTTTTAAGGCCGAATCTCACTCCATTGTGTATATATATATCCTGCATTCTCTTTATCCATTCATCTGTTGATGGACATTTAGGTTGATTCTATATATTGACTATTTTAATAGTGCTGCAGTGAAAATGGAAGTGTAGGTATCTCTTCAGTACCCTGAGTTTATTTTCTTTGGAAATATATCCAGAAATGGAATTGCTGGATCATATGGTGGTGCTATATTTTTTAAGATTTTGATGAACCTCAGAATGGCTGTAACATTTACATTCCCACCACCAGTGCACAAGGGCAGTCTTTTCTCCAACATCCTTAATAACATTTTTTATCTGTTGCTTTTTGGTAAAAGCTAATTCTTACAGGTAAGTGGTGATATCTCTTTATGGTTTAAATTTGCATTTCACGAATGATTAGTTAGGTTAAGCATATTTTCATATACCCCACTGAACATTTCTACGTCATTCCAAGAAATGTCTATTCAGGTACTCTGCTCATTTTTTAATAGAGTAATTTGCTTTCTTGTTATTGTTTCTTAATTATTAAAATTAGTAAAATGTGAATAAATGACAAATTGTTTGAATTTTAAAAACTTAGATATTTATATCTAAGATTACAACATTTTCTAAAGTTAGGTGAAATTTTTTTAATCATATGAAATATAGGTTAGAATGTAATGTTTACAGAGTTGGTATTCTTTAAAAGGTTTTCCCACGAAGTAGTATAGGCAAAAACTACAATAAATTCTTTTAACGTCAGTAAAAATTGTAGTGTCCCACCATGCACAATATCTTTTTCCTCCCTCATTTGCAAACAGAAGGCAGGAAGCCAAAATATTTCTATTGAAAGATTGAGAGCACACAACATTTCCTTAAGATTTTACAAACACACATATTATATATAATATACATATATAAATGTATAGATATTTATATATTAATGCTTATATACAAATATACTATCCTCATATGTCTGTTACATATGACATACATATGGCCTTATCATACTCTGGTTATGGAAAAGTGTTATTTAACTTTCAGCCAGAATAATACACCTGGATTTAAAAAAACTAAATTTTATTTTATTTTATTTATAATATTATTTTAGGATTATAGGACGTGAAAATCATGAGGTGTACTGAGCTTATTTTGTAAGGTATTGGTAATACACTGTTTTATTGTTTTGATTTTGTTGATTTTGTTATTTTGATATTTTTGCATTCTTGTATAATTTCTACATATTGTCTTTATAATATCTTCATGAAATGAAAAATATACTAGTGAGTAAGCATTGTTTTGGTATTAATCAATGTGTTCTAGATGGAGAAGTTTATAGTGTTTAAAAGCAGAACCCTGGGGGCCGGTGAGATGGTTCAGCGGCATAAGCGCCTGCCTGGCAAGCGCAAGGGCCCGAGTTCGACTCCCGGAACCCACATACAAGAAAAGGGCTGGTGATATCGCTCAGTGGCACGGGCACCTGCTGGCACGCAAGGTCCTGAGGTCGACCCCCGGTACCCACAAAAAAAAAAAAAAAAAAAATAGCAGAACCCTGAAGTCATGACCTGAGTCTGAGTCCTGGCTCCATAACTTCATGAGCCTGTGATTTGGTGACCTTCTTGGGCGTCCTTTTCCTCTACAAAAGAATTTAATAAGAGATAATCATTGTACAGTATTTTTACAGTGTTTGGCACCTTGTAATAATTTGACAAATATTAGTTACCATTATTGTTTACAATAATTACAATTACTCATGATTATCACCATTACAGTGTTTATAATTTCATGGGATATCTGTACTCTGGATTTTTAAAAGAATTATGGTAAAATCCTGTTTTAGAAAATAATAAATAGTGGTAACATTACAAACTGCCCAAGTGCTGAAACCAACAAAGAGAAAGATATTTCACAGTTTCACAATCTAACGTGTTTCTAGAATTATAACCTCAGGTGCTGTTGGTAATTTTTAAGATGAAATGTGCTTCTCTGTATTTAAGTACTGTGTGTGAATAGTTTAGGGGTCCCAACAGGGTCTCCGTAAGAAGGTTTGCTTTTGGATTCCTCTCTTTCAGTTTCTTGTCTATGTTTCTGGCTTCTTATAACTGAGAGAATAAAGTGAAAAAGTAGTAGGAAACACAGACATAGGGGCAGAGCGGCAAAATCCTAGAGAAAGGGAGTTCTTAACTCTGTTGTCATTCCTTTTCTGAAGACCAGAAAAATCCACAGTGCACTATGGGGCCTGAGTTTCCTTCCCCCAGGGGCCCTGGCTCAGAGCCCAGCAAGGCCTGTAATTTGGCAGAGGGGAGGGGTGAGCTTCCTAGGCCTGAAGGGGCTGAGTGTGGGTCAGCACATGGTAACTGGGCAGGTGCCTGACATGAGGCACCTCCTTCCACATCATGACTCAAAACCAGTGTGACACTGCCTCCCACAGTGGCCTGCAGTGCCTCACCCTGTCTCTTCTGAAAGTTTTTGCATGTGTGCCTTGCTGTGACTGTTATCTGGGCACCCGTCTCCTCGTCTCCTTGTCCCCCACATGCATGTATACACACACCATGGCAAAGTGAGATTTTTCCTGAGTTCCCCCAGTCCCCTGCCCCCCCGTGCCCCACAAATACTATACTTCTAAAACGTAAAAGCTGTTTTTCTCCTTGAAAGAGATCCCAGATGCTATTAAAGTTTGTTGTTATGTATTTTAAAGAAGCACAATATTAAATAACCGTCCCCCAAAATTCATGTCAACAGGGGGCACAATTTCAAGTCTCCAGCCAGAACTGTGTAACTGTGAGTCTAGCTTTCCAGGCAACTTGTAAAAGACACTAACAGCCTCTTCCCGTCTTGAGAGCCTCAGTTAATTGGGCAGTATTATAAACCCTCCTAACCCATTTAGTTGGCTAAGGTACTATATTTTTTAAAAGTTATTTCTTTGAAAAATTGGTCCAGTGCAGTTTTCAGAATCCTTTTTTATTTCACGGGCATTTTTTAGTAAGTGATAATGTAGTCCTTAGGAACTGGGACTGGGGCTGGAGGATTGCTTGTCCTAAGAATTCAATGCCAGCCTTGGCAACATAGCCAGACCTTGCCTCAAAAAAATAAAAATAAAAAGATAATAAAAGAATAAACTCATACTTCCTTTAAGCCAAATTTTGTGTATAATAACAAAACAAATCTTCTATTTATCTTAACCATCAGATCTGTTTTTCAATTCTGATAAGCAAATTATATGACACACTTAAAATGTAGTTCTCATACTACATTTATTTTCTTCTAGCCATAAATAAAAATATATTTTACCTGTACCATTATACTGTGGCAGTACATCTGAGAAAAAGTTATTTTAATACTGACTTGAAGACAGTTTTTTAAAATTGTATTATTAGACATATTTAAAGATAAATTAAGCGTTCCATATTTTTGAAAAGAAGTGGACAAAACGTAACCTGCCCCTTATAGAGAACATCTGTCACTGAAATGCTAGGAATCATTTCAAGGTTATTTAAATGAGACAATCTAGAGCTATTTGGCAGAAACAATTTCTGGGCCATTTTTTTAGAATGACATATCTCCTTCACTAAAATCATAACTGTCTTTATACATTATAAGAAAGCTCATTAAATAAATTATCTTATTGTATACCCTATTGTATATCTTACTGTATATCTTTGATAAAGCTTGGGAATGAAATTCAACTAAAGAAAGAATTAAGTGTTTTAAAGATTATAAAATGCTTTTGAATTTTGAGTGATTCAAATCCAATGTAATTCATATAAAAAAATTAGGAGACTTATTTCCATGAATTAATTTCATCTTGCCTTGGTCGAGATGACTTAGTTCTTAGAAAGTGAACCTTGTAGTCAGGTCAAGGAATTATAAAGAATAAAGCAAAGGAAAAGACTATAGCTTGGGACAGTATCACATTTCAGTTTGAGCTACCAGAAGTGCCTCTAATCTATTTTACAAATACAGTGTCTTCAGCAAGGCCATGTATTGAAGTAGATTAATAATTGTATTAGTCATTTTCTCATTTCTGGGACACAATAGCCAACACTCACGACTTCAAGGAGGAAAGTTCAGTTTGGTTCTTACTGTCACATCATGGGCTGTCTCCAAGTCAGGGGCATCGAGGGAGAAGGGCATGGTCGAGCAAAACTGCTTAGTTCATGGCAGCTATGAAGCAGAGCAGGGGAGCAGAGCTGAAGAGGAAGGGGCAAGGGACCAGACATAGACACAAGGCTCCGCCATCCAGAAGTGTGATCGACGCACCCTCAGGTGGCTCCCACAGCCCATCAAGCTGATACTCTACCACAGTAGCTTATTTGCTTCTCAAATCAAGTAGATGCAGTATATGACCAATCTTTTCTCTTTTATAATATAACTCCCACCCTGGAATAATGACTTTTAGATGACATATTATATCTTAGGTACCATTGAAGTATCTTAAGGATTAGTATATAAATCTATTGGAATTGTCTTTGGGTTTTGAACTTTTAACCCAGTACAAACGCAGCACACGCGGCTCAGTTTTACTGATCTGTTCATTACTTACAAGAATGTTTGGCTCCAAATGAACTCTTAAGGTGGTGTGTGTGTGTGTGTGTGTGTGTGTGTGTGTGTGTGTGTGTGTGTGAAATGTCATCAAAATGCTAAAGTGTTTAGCCCTGGACTTTGTATTCATGCTTTCTAAAAACTGAAATGATCTGCAAGCACTTCTCAGTTGCTCTATGAGAGAAAGGTCACTTTGT
Organism: Erethizon dorsatum; assembly: GCA_028451465.1. Taxonomy (NCBI): domain Eukaryota; kingdom Metazoa; phylum Chordata; class Mammalia; order Rodentia; family Erethizontidae; genus Erethizon; species Erethizon dorsatum. The sequence goes on along the minus strand of CM051833.1, from coordinate 99,499,067 downwards.
CAAAATGAGTATATAAGAAAAGCTGCAGACCTATAGCCCAAGAAGCAAGGTCAGCCTGATGGGCCAATGAAGAAATGTAGATGACTGTCCTGGGTGTCTTTTTGAACTTCGCCATTTAGTTTTGACCTTTCTTTTCTATCTGAATCTTGTATTTTATCACTTTCCTCTTTTTTTCTGTCTCTAGAGCCTTACTTCTAATCTATTTTTAGGCTGACTCTGTAGGAGTCAGACAGTGAAATCATAAGGGGGCTGTGGGCATGCCAGATATGGCTGTGCAGTGAACTAGCTGTGTGACTTTGAGGCTCTTAACCAAGTTGGGCCTCAATTTTATCTGTAAAATGGGAATAATACCATCTATATTGCAGTATTGTTGTAAAAATCAGTGATATTTTACTTAAAATGCACATAGTATAACATTCTCCTTACTTTTGTATATGATTGCATTTATTCATAAATTGTTTTACAAAGCCCTTAATGTTGGCACCTTTCTCTCTCTCTCGGTTACCACTGATTTAGTTTAATGCTCCCACTCCTCTGTCCTCAAAACTTTTCTTTTCCCTAGCTTCCACTTTTATTCCTTCAAAGCCCTCAATCTCTTATAGATCTGTCACAATGGCTCAAGGGGTCATCTTTTATTTTTTTTTAATTTTTATTTTAAAGAGAAAAACAATAGAATAAAATTTCAAAACAATGTAATAGGAAGGTAATAATGGTTAATACATTGCATATTTTTATCTTTAAATTAGTTACTCAGAGTATAAGATATAGCATTCAATTGTCCAAACAGTATTAGCACAAACTTTTCTTCTTAATGAACTAAGAGAAATTAGTAGTAAAACTATCTTAACTATCTTTTATATTTTTTTCTTTAGTTTTTTTGCTTTTCCCTTCCTTCTTTTCTCCATTCCCCCATCCCAATTTCTCTTTCCTTTTGCACAGTTTCTTCCCATTTTCCATATCTGTAGTACCTTTTGGATCTTATTTACTCTTTCAGCCTCTCACACTAGGGAGACAATACAATGTTTACACATGTGCTTCTGGTTTATTTCACTTATGAGTATTTTCTCGAGTTGCATCCATTTACCTATAAAAGTCTCCAGTTTATCCTTCTTTATGGCTGAATAGTACTCCATTGTATAAAAATACCACATCTTTCTTATCCATTCCTCAGTTGATGGGCATTTGGGTTGTTTCCAAGATCTGGCTATTACAAATTATGCTGCTATAAACATGGGTGCACATATATCGCGGTGGTACGATGTTTTTAATTCTTCTGGGAAGATACCCAGAAGGGGAATAGCTGGGTCAAATGGGACCTCCAACCCTAGTTTTTTGAGGAGTCTCCACACTGACTTCCACAGTGGCTGTACCAGTCCACACTCCCACCAACAGTGGAGAAGGGTTCCTTTTTCCCCACAGCCCCTCCAGCATTTGTTATTGGTTGATTTCTTGATAATAGCCATTCTTTCTGGGGTGAGATGGAATCTCTGTGTTGTTTTAATTTGCATCTCTCGAATGACCAGTGACGTTGAACATTTTCATATACTTATTTGCTGTTTGTATTTCTTCATCTGAGATGCCCATTTTTGGATTGGGTTTTTAAATTTGGGAGGTCTGATTATTTTGAGTTCTTTATATGTTCTCGCTAGTAATCCTTTGTCTGAGGAACAGCCGGCAAACATTTTTTTCCCACATTGTGGGTTGTCTCTTCACTCTGTTGGTGGTTTCTCTTGCTGTGCAAAAGCTTTTTAATAAGATGAGATCCCAGTTGTTGATTCTTTGTGATAGTTCCTGTGCAATTGGGGTTTTATTCATAAAGTCATTGCCTACACCAATGTCTTCAAGAGTTTTACCTATTCTATCTTCCAGCAGATTTAATGTTTCTGTTTTCATATTTCGATCTTTGATCCATTTTGAATTTAGTTTAGTGCATGGTGAAAGAAATGGGTCTAATTTTAATCTTCAGCATGTACAGAGCCAGTTTTTCCAGCACCATTTATTAAAGCGTCTTTCTTCCAGTGAATGCATTTGGCACTATTGTCAAAGATAAGGTGCCTCGGGGCTGGTGAGATGGCTCAGCAGCTTAAGCACCTGCCTGGCAAGCGCAAGGGCCCGAGTTCGACTCCCGGAACCCACATACGGAAAAGGGGCCGGTGATATCGCTCAGCGGCACGGGCGCCTGCTGGCGTGCGAGGTCCTGAGGTCGACCCCCGGTACCCACCAAAAAAAAAAAAAAAAGATAAGGTGCCTTAGTATGTGTGGAGTTGTTTCTGCATCTTCTAATCTGTTCCACTGATCTTCAGGTCTGTTTTTTTGCCGGTACCATGCTGTTTTTATCATAGTAGCTTTATAGTATAATTTCAAGTCAGGGATTGTGATGCCGCCTGCCTTGCTTTTGTTGCCCAGAACTGCCTTTGCTATTCTAGGTCTCTTCTGGTTCCAAATGAACTTTAGGACTGTTTTCTCTAATTCTGTGAGATATGTTGATGGAATTTTGATCAGAATTGCATTGAATCTGTATAACAATTTTGGAAATATGGCCATTTTCACTATATTAGTTCTTCCTACCCAAGAGCAAGGGATATCTTTCCATTTTCTGATATCCTCTTTAATCTCCATTTTCAGAGTACTGTCATTTTCAATGTAGAGGTCTTTTACATCCTTTGTTAGATTGATTCCTAGGTATTTCATTTTTTTGGATGCTATTGTGAAAGGTATTGGTACCCTAATATCTCTTTCAGTGAGTTTGTTATTCGTGTATAGGAAGGCTATTGATTTTTGAGTGTTGACTTTGTATCCAGTTATGCTACTGAATCTGCTTATTAAATCTAGCATTTTTTTATTGGAGTTTTTGGGGTCTTCTATGTAGAGTATCGTGTCATCTGCACATAATGATAGTTTAACTTCTTCCTTCCCTATTTATACTCCTTTTTTTTTCTTTCTCTTGTCTAATTTCTCTGGCTAAAGTTTCCAGGACTATGTTGAATAAGAGTGGAGACAGTGGACATCCTTGTCTTGTCAAGGGGTCATCTTAGCTAAGTATTAATTCTCTTGAGTCTTTGCAATTTCCTAACTGCATAGGAAAGCAGAAGGCATTGGGATATAAAAATCCCTACTACTTCTTATTATTACTATGGCTAATGTTTATTGAACATTAATTATATGCTAAGTACATTCTCTGTACTTCACATTATTAACTTGATCCCAAAACAACACTCTACGTATACACTATTTATTTCTTTTACAAATGAGGAGATCAAGAGAATGAGAGGCTTAATAACTTGTACAATTTACACACTAAGAATGTGGCAGGGCTGGAATTGCAACTCAAGCTTTAGTCAGAGTAAAACCCATTTCTTTCACGTGTTGCACAGGGGCTCTATGAGCTGCTTCCTGACTGCTTTCCAACCTCTGTTCTTGCATTTCCTCTATGCATGGCATTTTCTAGACTCTTTAGTCTCCTCACTGTGGCTGCTCAGATGCGCAGTGTTCTTTCTTACTCAGATCATTCTGCCCCCCTTGACTTTATCTCCTTTTGGTTGCTCCCTCTGGATCATTGGTTTTCTTACCACTTCCATACCCCAGGCCCCTCTCACTCTGGGCCATTTTGCTGAGTTTGCCCTCAGAAGAGATCTTTTGATTGACATCCTGGCTCTGCCATTTATTAGCTTTCACACCCTATGACCTCTCTGAACTTCAACTGCTTCCCCTATAAAATGATCATAAAACCTGATGTCCAGCCTTCCTACTCTGGGATTCTATGAATAATTACTGCAAATAACAGTTGTCCCTTAGCAAATATAATTCTGGAACTAATAGATTGCAAAATAATATCTGCTTCTTTTGAAGTGTATATTTTTACTTTTTTCTACTTCTGTTTTCTACGCTTTCCCTGTATGATCTGATGGCCCCCATAGCAACTGCTCTCATTACGAGCAGTGATCTAATTTGAACATTGTCTACATGCCCCTTGTGCTACAGGGTGTTTCATGAGTGTTGTTTTAGGTCACTTGGGTCCTTTTCAGATATTTGCAAGTGAGCAGATAATTCAGATGCACTGCTCTCAGCGAGGGTCGTGTCCAGGAAACCTTCAGTGCACAATAACTATATCCACTTGATTAAAGAGAGTTGGCTAGCTAGACCACATAATAGCCGCAAGAAAGGTGGCAAATCCTTCTTTCTAATGATTTATGCTTTTAAAAAAATACTGAAGAAATACTCTGAGCCCTGGTTTCTCATTTTCCTCTGAGTAGAATGCTGCACAACTATTCTTGCCTTTCCCTGTGCCTTCAAGACACGTCATGCTGACACTTTGCTCCTGTATCCCGGGTAGAGATTGCTTTAGCAACAGCACACCCAGGATAACATTTGCCCGTAACTACAGTGGCTGGGACATGAGTCAGTTGAAAAGTTTCACGGAGTTTTTATTAGTGTCTGATGCAGTCCCATGTCATCTACAGTTCCTGGGCTATGTAAGAGACTTACACATGGTGGTGCGGAACGCTTGATGCTAATCACTTGCAAGTGTTAGATGGCTCAGGGTCCTTTCACAGAAGCCACTGCAGCAGCTGGTTTCTTCCAGCTGCACCCCTCACTAATACCTACAATACAAGGCCAAGAGTAAAACTCAGGCCCCAGTGCTGGAACTCTGTTTCTACGAATGCATATCCTGTTTGCCTAAAAAGCAACAGTGACGTTGGTGGATGATTGAGGAGCTTTCTTCCGTTGTTACTCAGGGAGCTGGACAATGGTTTACATCCCAGAAGACACGTTTTTAACCCAGTGGCTGGGAAGGTCATATGCAGAAGAATAAAGGATGGAACTACTGTAATTCTCTATGGGGATTTATCAAAGTGGAACTTGCCATTTAATATTGATCGAAAGGGTTTTCCAAGTTATTGGTGACTTCTAACACAGGATTTGGTTTATTTTTCAGACATGGAGATGACTTGATTGTGACTCCATTTGCTCAGGTAAGCACAGATTGGCAAATGGGCAGGCTTCTCACAGATAGGGAAATTTAATTTGGGGTTTTGTTCTAGTGCATAATTTAATTTTAAATCAAATGCAACTAAAAATACGAATTGTGTGGTTCATCTAGTAATTCAAAGACAGTGCTAGACAATATGATTTTGGCCTTTATAGACCTATTTTCTATATCCCTATAGACCCAAAGTGTGTCTTTGCTTTAAATGTCGAGTTACCTAAGGGATATAGGAATTAAATGGGTCCAGATTTCCTTAACTGACATAAACACAAGAGGCAGAAGGCTATATCATGGATTAAATTACATTTAGTATAATTAGGTACATGATCAGTGCTTGAAATTCAATAATCCAATTCAACCCGATACCTTATTTACTCCTTTGTACATGTGTTATTCGTAGAAAGATTTAGCTGAGTGGCATGTTTATGCTTATTCCTTTTAGATATACATACCGTGAAAACATTTTAACCACACGAAGTAGAAGCAAAAAGGTGATAAAATGACCTAAAGAGTTTCAGGACATATATAATAGTGTGAATGACTGGATGTTCTTGGTACAGACCAATGTGCGTTTCAACTCTAGCTACACATAAGATTCACCTCCAGTGCTCTTACCGTAGTGCCAAGACTTACCCTGACCAGTTACCAACAATCAGGGGTCAGATCCAAGCATCTGCATTTTTCAAAGGCCTCGGTACTTTTACAGTGTGCGTAGTGTATAGACAACTGTGTACAGAATGGAATAAACCTGATTTAACCTGGGTAACAATGCAGACTTAAAGTCAACATTGACTGATTTAAAAATGCTAAATATTGAAATATAAATAATCCTGAGAAGTTGTAGGAATTATGACCAGAGTTATGTCACAGGTAGATACAGCACCTTGGGAAACTCATGGCTTTGAGTAAGTCACTGAGCTTTTCCAGGCCTGGTTTCCTCCTCTATTAAATGACAGTTCTGATTAGCTGCCTCGTAATATTGCTACAAAGTTGAAATAATACCAGCTTGCAAATGCTCAGGACAGTTTCTAGAAAACACAATATTTAATTAATTTTAATTATTGTTGGTTTAATCATGTAGATTTTATCTCTAAAATGTCATCATAGGTATTGTTCTTAAAATGAATGAGAGCAGTATTGGGATAGTAAGATTACGTACATTTCCTCCAGTTTTAAAATTTTTTGAAAATTTTGTTATGGCCGTAATGAAGACCAAAATTTTAATCAATCCATAGGCAATGTAATGTTAATAGTGATTTTCTACATAGTATTTTTTTTTTTTTTTTTTTGGTACCAGGGATTGAACTCATGACCTCACACTTGCCAGGCAGGTGCTGTGCCACTGAGCTATATCCCCAGCCCTAATAGTGATTTTCTAAATTAAGACAGGCAACTAAAAATAGAATATGCTCACCCATCCCTTTCAGATGGTTAATGTCTTGACTGCTTAAGATTTTGCTGGGGATCATGATTTCTTTCTATGTCTTGATGCCCAAAAGAGTACATATTTTAATCATATTTTGTGATAGTAAAAAGTTATAAAACATTTTTATTGACTACTCTTGAGAACTTACATTTTCCTAGGAGTGGAGAGCTATATGGACAGAAAAAATTAGGCAAAATAATATTAATAACCATTGCAATATGTAGAACCAGTCATTCCAATTTGAGTTTATTCAGGTAGCTATTTTTTACTTCTAAAATCTTAATACACTCTAAAAAATATACCTAAATATATAACAAAAATTGAAAAACTTCTGTATATGATACCTTGTCTTCTGACTTTAAGTAATTTTTACTTATCACCAACAAATAGGTTAATAAATTCAACTTTGTCTCTGCCACTACTGCTCTTAAATTTGAAAGAAATCAAGTCATTTGCATAATTAAACATTCTCTAGTGCACCTATAATCTCCAAAAACTAATTAAATTTTAATATACTGATAAGTTTACATATATATTATGTTAATAAGCTCTTTAATTTAAAAAATATACATAATAGCCTTGAAATTGGAACTTTGAATACAAACCAACTCTATGCAATATGTAGACATAGCTGATGGCTGAAAATAATCCTAAAAGTCTCAGAAGACTTCACTTATGATAAGTGTCTCGTTCCCCTGGGAGAAGGTAGAGTAGTCATTGCCTGAGAGGCTGCAGATTTTTTTTAAGCAGTTTCATCACAGTTTTCACAAATGAGCTTTTACTTGCATATAAGATCTGGAAAGTTCTACTGGAATATAAAAAAAAAAAAAAAAACTTAAATCCTGAGCAGTTTCAGCACCAATAGAGAATCCTTGGGGGAGCAGGTAAGACTGAAGACCCAATTAACATCAGTTTGTCTGTGGTCTTTCTGTAAGTCCAGTTGGGACTACATTGCTGACCGTAACCATCAACTTCTAATTTTCTTGGTTATACAAGATAAAGCACTTACCACTTAATTCTAAATATTATGAAAGCATAATGTGTCACTTGAAATGATACCAACATTACTCAATCTGATATACAAAAATTACTTTTGGCTATGTACAACAAACTACTGATTTTAGCCGATTCACTTCAGAGAAAAGTTTAGCAAATAGGACGAAGTACTAAACCCTTTTCCTATCATTCTTTAGGCTTTAGAATTTCACAGTAATTTTGGTGAGAAAGCCATACTGCTCTCAAAATAAAATCTTATTGCATAAAAAATTTAGAAAAATAAATACAAGCAGAAGGAAGAAAATTTCCCATAATTCTAAACCCCCAAATTAGCTACTGTTGACATTTACTTTATATCCAATTAGGCTTATTTTTTCGTGTATTATTATCTTTATTATGGCTCCTAAAAATAGCCACCCATTGTCTAAAGTGGTAAAAGATCTTCTCCCAAACCCAGCATCATCATCATCTTCCTCCTCAGAATCCATTTCTTTGTGCCTGAGTACATCTCTAAAACATGAAAGTATCTTTCCAAATCATGGTTTCCTATGAATCAAAGAGAATAAAGTCCTAAAGTACAAGAGAATTTAGGACATCAGGCAAAGACACATCCCACTTTGCTTTCCACAGCTGAAACCTAAAACTTCTTAGACAGACCTAAGTTTCAGAAAGGATCTTATAATATCCATCCATGTTTTGTTCTAATATCAACACCACTATCAGAGTTAAAACTTCATGCTAGCTTTTTAACCTAAACTCTTTTCTACCACCAGTTTTCCATGCATTCACCTATAAGGGAATCTGAATTCCCTTGATCCCCAGAAAAAATGTCAGCTGCGATTTGTATATTTCAATTTAGAAATATTCTCTGATTTCAATTTAGAATTATTCTCTGATGTTTGTGTTGAAATCTTTTGTTGTGAATATCTCCTTAGGCTCCAAGGCTAGGTTGGGTGTAGGGAGGAACCCCCTGCCCTGGACTACGCCATGCCAGCTGGCCACTATCCTTGTCCTCCCCTTGAATATAACACTCTGGGGACAAAGCACTAAGGATGCGCAGCACGGCTGTAATGTCAGAACCACTTCTCTGTAGTCAGCTGCCTCTGGTCCTGGCCATATTATTTGTGATTATGGCTCCCTTGTAAAATTCTCTAAGTCAACTAGAGCTCTCATCTGGAAGCATGTAGTGTTAAAAGAAGTGGAATCTTGGATGAAGAAAAAGGAAAAGGCCACCAAAATATTATCCTGGATCCCTGGGGAGACCCTTACATCATTCAAACTAAGGCGATATGGCTGATTTGAGAATACAGGGTAGGAACAACTGCATAAATTTGCCTTTAACCAAACTACAGCACAGGAGATACTTTTAGAAAAAAAATTTGTGGTTATTAATGCTGCAGAACATTACTACTCCATTGGTAATAGGACATTACCAGCATTTTTTTAAATGTCCCTGCATGTCTTTCAATTTCACCCAGCAGCAGGGATCTTATGGCCTCATCAAAATCCCCAAATTTGATGAAACCATCAGGCCCTCTCTGTTAGGCAATGGTAGAAGATGGTAATCTTATTTCAGTTGCTTGGAGGGGGTAGGGTGCAGGGGCTGTTCTTTATCCTTCATTGATATAAATTACAACTAGCATCCTTTTAGATGTCTGAATTTATGTTAAATGAGATGAAATTGTCAATAACTATTTGACATACAAGAAAAATTTCATATAGGAAGATGTTTACTTTTCAGTCAAAATGACCTTTTTGTCTTATAAATAATTCTAACTTGAGTAAAACCCAGGTAAGGAATTCTTTCACCTCACATCAACAACCCTCCCTCGCCCAGCCCTGCATCTCATGGCCTGTGTTTTACCCCCACCTAGTGGCTCAAAGTGTATATGGTATGAAAAAAATCAAAACTATTTCTCTCTAGCCTATTATATATGTTCAGTTAACATTAACTTTTCAATGAAACCCACATTTTTCTGCTGATTACATTGAATTCTGTTGGTTAATAAATTTAAAAGCACCTAAAAAGTCTGAGAATTGCGTGTGTAAATAACATCCCAGCCCCACAGGCTAATATGTGAGCCATCTCTGCCCAAAACCTTTCTGTATCGCCATCAGGATTTCTTCCCTAAAGTATCTATCTATCTATCTATAGATATGTATGTATAAATATATAGATATATAGATGCATAGATGCATAGATATTATTTGGGACTTTTTTTTACCTTGACCAATCACACTTTTACTAGGAGGTATAAAAAAGAAAGAAATGACTTCAATTTCTACCACTGGGCTATGTGGAAGAACTCTCAGGGACCTCTTTGGTTAGCAAGGAAGAAAATTGAGTAGTAAAGCTCTGATTACAGCTCTTAGAGGGCTGAATTAATTCAGGGGAGTGAGAGCCACCTGGAGCAAAAGCAAAGAGTAATTCAACCTTAACTCATGGGGCTCCAGTAAAAGAGTTTCCGTTTCTCCTCAGCTCCTAAAGCAGCAGTTACCTGTCCTTTGTGCCCTGCAAATGCAAGGGAGCCCTTAAAAGACAAATGCAATAATATTTGTTATTTTTTTAAAAACCCAGATTCAATCAGGCAGGCCCAGGGTGATGCCCCTTAAAAGATGAGTCTGTAATTGTTCTTAATAGTTCTGCAAATATCACATTTGTCACAGTGCAGAGGGTAATCGTTAACACTTAATCTAAAATTTATAAAATACTATTTTCCTACTACAAAAACAGTGCTCTAAGATTGCACACCTAAGGAATGATGTGTCTTCAAGTTTACTTGCTGCACAAGTTTGTAAAAGCAAACTTTAAGGGACAGCTTTAAAGTCAGGTGGCTGGCGACAGTAGCTGAATGACTGAAAGGAAGATAGATTTCCTCTTTTCACTTTTCTTTTCAAAATATTTCGTACATATAACAGAATATATCTAGGGACTATGTAAACAAAAATAATAATACTACAATGAAGAATTTAAGAAGTAGAACAATTTTTAATGCTGCCTGTCTTCCTCCAGTTCCATCAATCTCAGAAATAACAATCATTTTGATTTTGTCTTAATGATCAAGGTAGAGACATTTTGCTTGATAGCCGTCTTTTTTGCTAAATTCTGCAGAATGCTAGGACATGGATTATTTTAAAATAAATACATAAAATTACATTAAAACCAAAACAAAATAATCCAGTATCTTCATTATTGTAGTAGAGGAAAATAGTTCTATGGAAAACTGTTTTTTTTTTCAAGAATTAATTTCCTTCCAAATGAGCATAGAACATGAATTACCCGTAATACTATTTATGCTTACCACTGTCAAATGTAATGAATTTTAAAACCATGTATAATAGTGAAATCCTCAGAATTCTGATGCTAAAATTTTTGCCTAGATAAGGGATAAATTAGCTGGTGCTATCATCTTTTTTTTTTTAATCTTGGAAATGGTTTCTATGCCCATTAATGAATAAGTAGATAAAGAAAATGTGATCTTTATACACGATGGAGTACCACTCTGCCATAAAGGACAAACTTGAGTCATTCATAGGCAAATGGATACACCTTGAAAACACAATATTAAGTGAAATAAGTGAAACACACCACCCCAAACATCACATGTTTTCTCCTAAGAAATCCAAAATATAAATAATGAGCAAAATAAAAGATAATGTGAAATAGGGAGATCTTTTTCAATTAGTAAGGGGAACAAGAGATGGAAGGAGAGGGAAGGAGAGGGAAGGAGAGGGAAAGGGGATTAAAAAAAAGAGTTGAAAAATATGGAAATGGGAAGGGAACCAAGAGATGGAGCAGTAGGTGAAAGGAGTAGGAATGAAAAAAAAAAAATAAATAAGATGTGTTATGTACATGTACCTACTCCCCACAATGAATATAATCATTATGTATTGCAAACATGTACTAATAAAAATAAAAATTAAAAAAATAAAATAAAGTTTTCCCTTATATGCAGGAGATTGATTTAAAGAACTTCCTGCATTGTGGACCCTCAAATTCATGGATGCTCAAGTCCCTTACATAAATTGGTGCAATATTTGCAAAGACCCTATGCAATCCTCCTTTTTTTTTAAAGAGAAAAAAACAATAAAAACAATGTTATAAAATTTCAAAACAAGATAGCAGGAGAGTAACAATGGTTAATACATTGCGTGTTGTTATCTTCAAAGTAATTGCTCAGATTACAAGCTGCAGGCATGAAAAATTGATCAAACAATATAAGCACAAACCTTTCTTTTCAATGAACTAATAGAAACTGTAGTATAATTATCTTAACTATCTTGTGTATATACATATATATTTATTTATTTTTCCTTTTCCCTCCCTTCTTTTCTTCTTTCCCCCATCCTAGTTTCTCTTTCCTTTTGAACAGTTTCTTCCCATTTCACAGTATCTACTGTACATTTTGAATCTTATTTACTCTTTCAGTTTTTTACACTAGGGAGACAATACGATGTTTACACATGCAAGGCTGATTTATTTCACTTATGAGTATGGTATCAAGTTGCATCCATTTACCTATAAAAGTCTCAAGTCTATCCCTCTTTATAGCGGAGCAGCACTCCATTGTATAAAAATACTGCATCCTTTTTTATCTATTTCTTGGTTCATGGGCATTTGGGTTGTCTCCAGGATTTAGCTATTACAAATTGTGCTGCTATAAACATGGGTGCACATATATTGCTGTGGTATGATGTTTTTAATTCTTCTGGGAAGATACTCAGAAAGGGTATAATCTTATTTAGAATGCTTTATTAATACCCAGAAAGGGTATAATCTTATTTAAAATGCTTTATTAGTGTGTTTGATATTCACTTCTTAAATCATAAATTAAGCCTGGGTGATTTAATGACAGTGGGTCATTTATCCAATTTGTTTCTGCATCATTCAAGATTTCATGCCTCTTAGAAGACGCCATGGTCTGAAGTCAGCTGTTAGCTATTTGAATCCTCTACTCTGTCATAGGCAGTGTGACCTTTCAGAGTGTGAGTTGTTTCTCTGTGATAATGAGCCAGGTTTTTCCAGTGACTGAGCTAATCATGGTTGGCTCTTGAAGAAGCATCATCTACTTCTGCAGGGAAATGTTGTAGGTCACTGTTGCAAAGAATAAACAACTCCGTTTGACTCGCTTGGATTTATATCAATCCCCCCCCCGCAAAAAGTGACATTTTTGTCTTAGAAAAAAATATAGACTAAATGTAGTCTAGATCTGTGTTAGAGGAAAAACTCTGGAAACAGTTCCAGAACCCTTGAAGCAATTAGAAATTTGTGAGCTGCCTTAGTTTACCACTGAGAGACAGTAAGTAAATTCTGCATGTGTTTGCCAGATCATTGATCAAATGAATGCTACTATAACGGGCCTACAGTTATCCAGCGCTTCTTGCTTACCAGGCACTGTTCTTGGCACCTAGCCTGCCTTTTCTTATAACCCTCACAACAGTCCCATGATATAGATATCACTCAAGGGTTACATGAGAGGAAACTGAGGTACAGAGAGTTTCTGTAACTTGTCTAATTTTATACATTTAATGTATAGCAGAGCGGGGCAGTCTGGCTTGTCAGTAGTACCTACCAGGACATTTGATTTCCGTGCCTTGGATAAACTTAGAGTGTCAGTTGGTACCAAGATCACTTAGAGTCCCACCCAGTGTGAGTTCCACTTTGGGAAATGTGGCCATTCTAGGAGGAAGTGAGGGGCAGCAGTTACTGTAGCTTTGCTCTCAGTCTCTTGTTCTTTCACTATGCACTTGCCAGTTCCAACTAGAATTTTTAAATATAAGGTCCTATCAGAGGTGGTGGCATCTACATGTCCTGCCTTGTCACACATGTGGATGTATTGTATCTATGTGTTCACTTATTCAAAAACATTTTACTGAGTATCTTCTGTGTGCCACACACAGTGCACAGAGCAGTAGCATTTTATATAGGAAATAGTACTCTGATGACTTTTTATGACCCACAGTTCAGGTAACCTTGACAAAGGCAAAGAATACCCACAAACTAGCTTGAGAAGCCATGTGGCAAAGGTGAAAAACACAATTTAAGATTTACCCAGCTTTTTGGCTTGAAATTATGGGATTCTTGGTGAATTTTTGAAGACAACTTGGGAGTGATCTTATTTCCAATTTTAATTTTTTATTACTGTCTTACACTACACTATTTCATGTTTGCAACCATCCCACATATATATTGCCTAGAATATTGTATTGCTGACTAAAAATTCCAGAAATGCTGTTGAAGCTGCTGTTATTATTAATACATTCATTGATAGGAAGATTTCTGGAAAATCTTTGCAGTCTGACCTCCATAGATTTCATATGGATACACAAAAACTTCACTTAGTGCTGGGAGATTCTTTATTGGCATATAAAACTAATTGTAAGACATATCATGTTTTCTCTTTAAAAACCTTTTTTTTTTTTTTTTGTGGGTACCGGGGGGTCGACCTCAGGACCTCGCACACCAGCAGGTGCCCGTGCCGCTGAGCGATATCACCGGCCCCTTTTTCATATGTGGGTTCCGGGAGTCGAACTCGGGCCCTCGCGCTTGCCGGGCAGGCGCTTATGCCGCTGAGCCATCTCACCGGCCCTAAAATCCTTTTTAATTGCACTTAAAATGCCACCAGTTCAAGGAGTCTAAAAAATTCATTTTTGTTACAGGTCTTGGCCAGCCTGCGAACTGTACGAAATAACTTTGCTGCATTGACTAATTTGCAAGATCGAGCACCAAGCAAGTAAGTTGTAGCTTTTGTTTGTTTGTTTTCCTTCTTGTTAAACTTTCACATGTTCATTTCTCCTCCATTTAGATGGAACCCAAGGCAGTATGTTAGACTTCTCTGAATTACTGCCATGTTGTCTAACCATGTACACTAAATCATGAGATGCCCTGTTAATTTTCTATAAATACTTTGAAGTGACAGTTGTAATATCAGAAATGAAACAGTATGACAAATAAATATGGTGATTCCATCTGTCAGAAATCAGCTGGCATGGTCAGTTCTCTGCCCAGTTATGTACTTACACTCGGAGTAACTTTAGAGGTTTGGCTTGCCTCATAAATTAACCACAGACAAATAATCTTGTCAAGACTTAAAGTCAACTCAAAGTCACCTTCCTAAGTCTAAAACAAGAGTTAATTGCAGAAAACCCACATCAAGCAACTGTCTGCTTTTACTGCCTCTCTGATCAGCAGCATTCATGGAACAGTTAATAAAACTGTGATTGATAGGTTAGCTGTGGAAGCATTTGAAAGAGGAAAAGCTGAGATGGGAAGTGATTATAATTTGAAGGTCCTGATAAAGGCAAAAATCTTTTTAAAAAGTAAATTTGCAAGATTAAATGGACAACTAGTAAGCTATTATTCAAATTTCCCTTATTTTAAAAAACTATTGGTAATAATATATTAAAATAATCAACCTCAAAGAATTTTTCAGAAGACAAAACTATTTACATCAGTATTAAGAGGAGGGTAAATAGAAACTTAACTTGGATTATAGCATATTTAAGTGTATAAAATTTCATAGTATTTTTATTTCTTAAAGAATATGAAAAATCTGAAATTTCCATTCCATAATATAATTTACCTCCCAAATTCATAGTTCATGACTGAAGAAAATTCAGGTCTTTATGCAAGTACTTCTTGTGATAGAACAAGGCTTTCAAAAATTAGTATAAGTGCCACAATGCAAATAATTAGAATGGAACCTAGCACATCCAGCTACATGTCATATTTTCCAAGTAATACATTTTTACAGTTCTGTCTCCTCAGACTACACAATTCTCAACTTCCCTTTCCTCCCCTCATCCATTAGGCTAACAGCAATTCATCCTTAGGTTGCAACTTAAGTATAAGTGCACTGGGGGCATTGTCCCTGGCCCGACGTAGGCACACACCCACGAGTCCAGACTAGCTAATGTGGCTCTCTGTCTCCATCCGATTGCATCCTGTACTGTCTGTCTTAACTCTCACCTCTCTGTTATCTCTCTGCTATTGCCTATTTGTTTGCCTGATCCTTCCAATACCAATTCCCAGTGAGCAGGAGTTGTAGTTGGTTCACATTTGTATTCCCAGTGCGTATCATAAAACAGAGTAACTGCTCTGCAAATGCTTGTTGGCTAAAAGGATAAAGTGGTAATTCAGCATTTGAAACCTGAGGGTGTGCTTCAAGGAATCCAGTCATGTTTTCTATGCCATGTGGACAGCTGTACAATATCATGCTGACTTCAATAGCCCCTTGGGGCTTTTGACATTTAATGGCTTGTAGGTGAAATCACCTTACCTCAGAAAAGTCTCAGATCTGCAAGAAAAATGGAATTGTTGGTTGTCTCTCTCAAACTTTTTGTCTCAAATTTCATGTAAAATGTCAAGGTTTTAGCTTTAAAAAAAAATTAGAAATTAAATCCCTTTAAGCTTCTTTCAGATATGGTCACCTGGGTACCAGCATCTAAACCTGTAGCAGGGAGATAGTTAATCATACAGGTGTGAAGGAATCACACTGTTCTGAGGCCTATTCCATACAAGGCAGAAGTTTTCAACTGATTTATAGGAACAAACAGATTAAAATGGAAAAAGAAAGACAGGAATTCACACCTAAGAGATGAACTTACACTTGCTTTGACAAACTGTACAATGGGCAGGGTGACATCTAACCAAACAGTATTATCTGGTAAAATCTAAGTGAAGGCTAGTGTAGTCTTTCTTGTGGTCAGCATAGATTTATATGTATCTTCTTTAGTGATTCAAACCAAACTAGTTCCTGGGGTATCAGAGTAGTAGCATTCATTCTCTACAAAGCCAGGTTGTGTAACATTCAGTGACCGCAAGGAGGACATGACTCGGGCACATTGCTTGATGACTCTGGAGGAATAGAAGTCTGACTGCTAGGAACTCACACTACCACTAGAATGCTTCCAGGTTTGCCATTGGCATTTGAGAAAGGTGTGTGGTGGCTTGTGTCTTTTTATTTGCTAGGAAAGGAGTCAAAGTTCAACCCCTGGGTGATGTATTAGTCAGTTTTTCTATTGCTGGAACAGAGTACCTGGCACCCATGAAGTAAATGAGGAGTGTTTTTTTGGCTCATGGTTTTAGAGGGTTCAGTCCATGTCTGGCTGGCTCCAAGGAACATCATGGTGGAAGGTGTGGCGCAGCAGAGCTACTGACTTCTTGGTCAGAAGCAGGGCAGAGGGAAAACACCAGTGAGAGATACACTCACACCTTCCAAAAGAACAATGCCAGTGATTCAACAAGGTCCTGAGTCCCAACAGCACCTTCTAATACAAACATCAGAGGCTTTATCCACCAATGCGTACAGCGTCCCCATGATCCAATCACCTCTCCACGAGTCCCTTAATCCAGTCAGGTTGGTGACTGACATGGGTCAATATCCTGATAAACCTTTTTAATTTTTGTTAACTCTCTGCTGGTTCCTATCACCTAGCTCTCTCTTGCTCCTGAGATTTTTTCATTCCAGAAGTGAGCTGTGGCTCATCCTTCATTAAATGATGTAGCAATGTAACCGTGGATCCAATGACTAATGTCTTCTGCTTGCTGCTACTTGTTGAGATGTCAATTCCTGAGTAGGACTATAGGACTGATATTAAGAGCACATAATTGGTAAAGAGTCAACAATTTGATTTTCCAAAACTATAGAAAAGTACAGAAATACTCATTTGGTATTTTTCCAAAACAAATGTTTTTCTAAATTTTAGAACTAAAAAGCAGTAATAAATTTTATAATATATATATATATATATATATATAATTTAACTAAATTATAGTCACAACCTTGAACATATCTGATCTTATCTGAGTAATAAACCCTCAGCAAGACTATAACTACTAGTATATAGACAAGAGCTGTTACAGAGCAACATTTTAAAACATTGACATTTTTGTTCTGCAAAGCATTTAGCAAGTTCAAATTAATTTTTAAAAACCTAAGATAATTTAGAAGTAAATCTGGGTACATTGTAAACCAAACCCACAATTTCAATCCCCAAATGCTACGTGTATTCCTTACAGTGATTCGCAGTCAGAGGTGTAGTGAAAACAGTGAGAATTTGCTCAGTGTCAGACAGCTCCCTCCCAGGATCCCTGAGTGCTGCGAGGGCGTTCATCATCCCAGCAAGACAGCTGGAAAGAGCCAGGCACCATCCGCACTTACTTGTGCCTGTTCACCCAGCATCCCTAGATATCCTCGTGATGAAACGGCACTGACTGCATCACTAGGATCACTTCACTTCAGTTCAACTCTCCACTTTCTTACTTTGAGCATATTTTCTGTTTCCCAAAACTTTATTTTTTTCCTTCGAAACTGCACAATGAATCTACCCACCTTGAGGCTGCTGTGAAGATTAAGCGAGATCATTTTTTAAACTGCATGTTTAGTGCACATCTGACACATGGTATTATTAAGTGTTAGCCACTAGGAGAAGCACATGGACACATGAACTTCAAATATTTTTGCAGACGTCCTTCACTGCATGTATTCTTAAAGTGTTTTTAAAGATGGCTATAATTTGAAAGCTGCCAATCTTAAGTAACATCTCTGTGAACTTACATTTCAGAAAACTTTAATGGAATTTCCATAAATGATATTCTTTTCAGCATAATTTACTGATCAACTATGGATACATTGTACAAGTTTCATAGGAAATGCAGGTTAATCATATAGCATGGTTTCTTACTTTGAGGTTTTTATAATCATCTTTTAGAATTTAGCAAAAATCTGAAAAAAATAGAGAATACCAGATAGAATTCCTTTTAAGTACCTTCGGTTTATAGTACAATATTTCTAAAATCTCTATAGTATCATCTATTTAAACAAGTTGTTAACATACCTCTCTGATAGACACATCAGAGATATTTCTCAATATAAGAATATACGAAAAAGTTTAAATCCCTCCTCTGTCAGGTAGTTTATAAGGAATTATTCACTTTGATAATATACACGCAATTATGAGGCTTTATGCCAAAGATAAAGTTTCTTACCACTGCATTAGGGAAACCAATTACGAATTGACTACTTTTTCAAACTCAAAAAGCCTGTATTTGTTCTGGAAGCCCTAGCCTAATAGACTAAATCAATCAATAAAAATTTCCTTTTGTGTTATGTGTCTGTGACATTTACATTAGTTTAATCTACCCTAATGTCTGGCACCATGAGATTGTAACTGAGGATTTTTCCCCCTGGCGTGTGATCTGAAACCATGGTAAAAGGGCACCCAAGAACCTGACTGGCCAAGTCTGAAATAAATACTCATTTGTATGTCCTAAGTTGAAAACAATTCTTTAAATTAAAATCTTTTAAAAAATGTATCTAAAATGACTCAAAGAGTACTCATATCAATAAGCACCTCATATTTACTGTTTTATATTTTTCTTTGTTAGAAGATCACCCATGTGCAACCAACCATCCATCAACAAAGCCACGATAACAGGTAAGAGAGATCTGGGCACTTACTCTTCTCATGTGTAGGAGGTAACCATATCTTCTAAGAGTCAACATAATGCTACCACCAGCTTCTACCGAAAAACTAATATGTGAAAGACATGAATTTTTTCTTCTCTACATTATTCTTACTATTGTTGATGTCACTGATTATCCATTTAAACTGTTTCTTGGAAAATCATCACCAATTTTCTGTATTTTTAACCATTTCACTTTGTGTCTGGACTCAGTTTAGCCTTGCTCTGGGCATTTGTGTTTTGAGAGATAGAGCTACCTTTAGAATGTTTGCCATTTTGGATCCACATTTGGTTGTCTGCATGCTCTTAATATAATTTTTAGTTTAATGAAAGCAAAAGCATAAACAAAAGGCCTAAGTTTTTGTTTAGCCTGTATCCCAGTTGTGTGTAAGAAGGGACACTATTGCTATTCCAATAGCCCTTACGGGGACTAAGAGAGCTGAGAAGTTAAATTTGTGAGGGGAAAGAAGAAATTATTATAATACAGAAACATTCAATGAGATCAAAAGAAAAAGATACTTGGATGTTTGGGAAAAAGGTGGGAGGGAGGATGAGGGGAGTCAAGGGCATACAAATAAAATTATCCAAGTTCATATTAGTCTGTTTTACACAGGAGGCTTGACTCCAATTGCACCAAAAGCAGAATGAATGGTCTCATTTTGCTGAGTCTGAAACAGAAATAAATTTAATAATTTCTTGAAACCACAATTGAGTCATAAAAGTAATGGCCTGAAATAGAAAACCTGTGACTTCTGTAATTACTACCAGAAGAAAATTAACATAGCTTCCAAACTAGACCAATACTTCATTTGATTCAAATGTCTTTTTTGGACCTCAACCCACAATATGCTGAGGAGCTCCTATCAAGTTTTCAGTGAGTAAACTGTGCTTGAAATTTTACTTTGTCATGTCCAGTCAAATGGTCACGATCGTGGTCATCATATATGACTTGATTCTGGAACATTGTTAATGTCTTCTTTTCCAAAAGTCTATCAAATGTAATTTGTATTTCAACGACTATTTAGTTATTGGTTCTCTTTTCCATGTTTGCTTTTCAAGTTCTTGTTGGTGATGATTTTGTATTGTCTTTTCACAGTGTATATATGGTTTACCAGTTTTGTTCTTGATACTGATCAAAAAATCAACAGCAAAAATGCCTATATACCAAAAAGAAATATTTGAGTAACAAATTTCTTCTTTAGAAACTCAAATTCAATATAAATGAACCTAAATTAAGATGAGGTTGGAATTGAATCTGTCACTTCTATGCATTTTCCTGAGTCTGTTGGGGAGTGAACAGTTCCACTTTGGGGAGCATGCGCCTGGGACTTCCAGTGACAGAAGGGCTGCTCCACACCTCCAGTGTACTCCTATGAAAAGGAACTACCCTCCCCCTTCCATTTGTGCAGTAAGACTGACTTTGTGGTTTGAGTAGAATACAGTGCTAGTTTGGTCTCTGACAGCTTTTTTAAGCTCAGAAGGTCACATATGAATCTACACAGGTAAGGCAGCATCCTTCTAGAACAGCTATAGCTGTCAGTGGAAATTGTGTCCAACCAAGATGATTCGGTGTTGCCCAGCCCAGATCCACAAGAACAGTTACACTCAGAGGGTATAGACTTGGTCTTACCTACTTAGGAAAAAAAACATGGAAGTCCCTAGATATTTTTACAAAATATTGAGGCCCTGGGGCAATGCCTGGAGAGGGAACTAAGAGCCACTGGACCCAGGCAATTTGGGTTAGTATTGTACCCATTCAACCCTGACCCGAGGCCTACAGCGGAGCTACAGATGTATTTTATCTAGGAGGGGAGACAAATTATAGAAACCATCAGTAACTCCTTAGAGCAGCTGGGCTTGTAAAAAAATAAAAGCCCAACAGGAAATTACCTGACTTTCCCACTTTTCTTGCCTTAACATTGCAAACCAAGGTAGGAACATGGGATGGGGTGTCTGGGAATGAGAACAATACCAGGGAAAGCTCCCTTTCTCTGAGCTCATTCTGAAAAAGAGAACCCTTAAATCCTAGACAGTAATAATAAAATGAACATTGGTGGTTGAGACTTTGACAATAGTAAGACTTGAGACACCCAGAAAAGATGGTACTTGGATGTTCATTCCCTCCATGCTCATCGCCCCTGCTGTTAGAACATAGCAGTGCCCCTGCAATATGCAGAGAGGAGTTGTAAAGAGCCACTGAGGCACCCTTTGGATGAATAAGGCCTTCTTAAAAATTTCATTCAAGTCCTGCAGGAGCAGTACAGCTCAGTAGTGACGGTCGTCGCTGAGCCCGAAGGCTGTGTCAGTGGTGTGCGCAGCTCTAGGCACCCTGAAGGGTTTCATAGAGCATCACTCACGTGGTTCAGCCAAAATTGTGCACTGGGGGTACTGTATCTGTCTACAACTCAGATCCAGAGCTATGTGGCCCTGGACAAATTACATATCCTTTGTTTACCTCAGTTTTCCCAATCTCATACAGTCATTGCTAGGTTGGATGATTTAGCCAGTGTGTGCTTTTTTGCATGGTGTGTTACAGAGAGTGGTCAATGGGTCTTTTCCACTTTATCTTACTGTTTTGTTTCTAGGGCCCACCCTATACATACGTAGAACTAGTGGTGTCAGTTCACACTGCTATACGAAGTACCATAGACTGGTCTTCATAAGTTTATAAACCACATTTATTTCTTATAGTGCTACAGGCTGAATGTCTGAGATCAAGGTGCCGACATGATCAGGTTCTGGCAAGGTCCCTTTTCCAAGATGGAAAGAGAACAAGAGATTAGATCCATGAATAAGGTCACTAATCCCATTTACAAAGCCTGCGCCCTCATGACCTAACTCTCTTCCAAGGGCCTCACCTTCTATTACCACCACATCAGGGGTTAAGATTTCCATGGGAATTTTAGGAGCACACACATTCAGTCCTTAACAAGATGTAGTAGAAAAATAGACCAAAAAGGTGAAGGGAGGAAGGGAGGGAGAGAGAGGCAGGGAGGAGAATGAAAGAAAGACAAGTTTTCAGGGTTGTCAGAGTAAAATATGTACATCCCCAACATGGTTTAAATGGACATATTTGCTTTGTGCCTGTCAAAATGGGCCCTTCTATTGTCCCAGCTCTGTGTCCTTCTGTTTTATTACTGTCAGAGATGCTGGCGCATTGGTGATTTAAGGATAGACGATTCTTCAAGTCTTTACAAAGTCTGAGAACTTGCTTCTGGGTCATAACTTCTGAAGAAAATTAACTCTCCATAATCCAACTCTTTAATTTTAGAAAAGTAGAATTAAGAACTTTAATTGTCTATATATATATGTCATGCTTTCTAAGGATTTCTCTACACATTTACCCCCTTTGAAGTTCGATAAGCATTAAAGCCAAGAAAGTTTGATTTCATACCATTAAAGTTAAAACTTTAGAGTTAGTTGCCTGCCAGTTTTTGTCTCTATTTGCCAGAGGTAAACATATAAATCTTAAATTATGCGATAATTCTTTAAGGATAAGTCTTCTAAAAGAAACTTACTACTAAATAGTTCTTTGTCCTTCAGTGTGATGCAACAAAAGGCTGGTGTGCAGCATTTTGAGCCCAAGTATGACTCTGTCTCACACATGTGTTTTTTTTCTTCATTTAAAAATGGAGAAATAAGTGCAGTGCCGACCTCTCAGGGCCACACATGAGATCAAGAAGCTAAGTTTTATGTAAAGAACGGTGCTCAGTGGGCTCACCAAGTGTTTCGTTTAATGACCTAGCCTCATGCCCAATATTTTTTGTCCCTAAAGCTAATTTTAAAACTGGAAGAGTAGAGGTGGCAAAGGGCAATGATAACATAAGAGTTTTTCTACCACATTTCATTTATGACTTTGTTTTCGCACAGTAACCTGAGGACATTTTTAGTTACCTGCTTGCTAGGAAGGGTCACCTGCAGGTTCTGTGTGGCAGCACCAAAGAGAGTGGGAAAACAGGAGAGGGCAGCAGAGAGTCAGAGATGCCCGAGCCAGGCCTAAAGGAACAGGGATGCCCAGTGTTTGGAGCAGAGCCAGGTGTGTGCTGCCCTCGGTCCTTTCATTCATGAATGGTGTTCAGAAAGCGTTCTGTGCCTGCCTTGTAAGATTTTATCACGTCTTCTCAATCTCACTTTCAGTATGTTTCTGAATTTCTGTATTTTCATCCTCTTTATTATAATTGTCTTCAACTTGAGGGTTTTCACACAAGAACGTGACTCAGAAAAAAATCTACTTAAATTACTTTGTTTGAAAGGTGAGAAAACCGAGACTTTATGACAGAAAATGCTATTTAGTGTCACAGCCAGGAATAAACATATGCTTTTTCATGTCCAGGGCCCTTATTACACCTCTGTACAATAAAATAATAAGGTGACTTTCAGACTCATGGAAGTATATGTTTTAGAGAAAGTTAAAAAAAAGTATTGAGGAATATTAATTTCCGAGTCATGGATATAGCATTGGATTATTTTACATGCATTTGAAAATTAGAAAATACCTCATTCTAGCTTCTCACTGGATGTGTTTTTATAGTTAGAGGCGTTTTAATTTCATTCACTGATTCTTTATCCTAGGGGCTAAAATATAGCCAGCCTAAGGCAAAGGACTTTGGATTTTAGAGAATACAAGGTCTTATATCCAAAGAAATTGGTTCAATTCCCTCTCTTTACCGACAGAGGGAGACACATGATGCGGTGATGTGCATAAAACAGCACAAAGGTAGTTCCAGTCCAGGAAAGAACAACAAAGACATTTAACTGGAACAAATATTTTGTTGTTATTTGAGCTAATAATGCAATGCTTTTAAGTCTCTGTGTATATCAGATAAAAACAAGCATATATATATATATATATATATATATATAGAAAGAATTATATATATATGATAATATTTGAGATCAAGAGCCACCTAAAGAAGGGGTGCACACCAATAATCCTAGCACTTGGCAGGCTGAAGCAGGAGGATTGAGTGGGTTCCAGACCAGCCTTGGCTACAAAGTGAGTTTAAAGGCAGCTAAAACTACATAGAGAAATGCTGTTTCCAAAAAAAAAAAAAAAAATAGAAGAAGAAAAAGAAGAGGAGGAGGAGGAGGAGGAGGAGGAAAAGGAGGAAGAACAGATCTATGTGAGAGATATAGAAAAGTCCTAAGGAGACACGTGTAAGGCTTCAGGAGACCAAGCCATTGTCACCCTTCTCATCAGCCACTAGAAGGCACTAGCTGCATCCTACAGTTCTTTTTATTTTTCCTTCAACAAAAACAAAAATAGTTGTAGTAACACTGTAATACTTGCAGAGAATGAGTATTCAGTAAGCTTAATTTAGGCTGTGCTTGAAAAATACTAACAATGCATTATGTTTAATAGCTTTAATAAAAAAAATAATAAAGATTATATATGTACATGATTATACATTGACTTGTCTGGAGATTTTTCTTATTTTACTTTTTACCTAATACATCTAATGCCTGAATTTGTAAGCTAAAGGAGTTTAATTTTGCAAAGCAAAAACCTCCCATGAGAAAGATTTGCTTAAATGCTTAAATGACTCTACTAGTTAAACATCTCATCTATTGGAGCAGGAAAAGCTACTGCTGCCTTAAGTATATAACTTGTCTCATAATTTCTTTTGTCATCTTATGCTTTTATTTAGAAAAGTAGAGTTATATCTATTAATATATTAAAAAAAGCATGATTGATATAGTGACTTTCTGGCCAGGGAGTGAATTAAGTTATACTTGGTTTTATAAATAGTGAAAGCAAGTGATAAACTCAAATCATGGAAATCATCTAAGTGTGTCTCTATTGCCTTAATAGCTGATTTACATACATTGTTACAACTTTAGTTAAAATAATTGAATGATGGATGCCAAATATTCTCTTAATCAGTACAGCAGTAAGTTTGAGTTTAGCCATTTAGGTTGGAAATCCAGCTTTCCTCTAACTAAACAAGTAAATTTTGGTCAATTTACTTAAATTTGCTAATATTTGTTTTTTGATCCAGTAAATCCTATTTCAGTGCCTAAAGTAATTCTTGGTATCCAGAATGTATTTATGAAATATTAGTTATCATTATTACTCTAACTTTATTGTTAATATCCATGTAGTCAACAGGTATTTTCTGTTTGCTACCTGTTGTGGCAAACAACAAGGTAGATGCTGAAGTACAGTGTGACTACTGGCTTCAAGGAGTTGATAATTTGGGGAGAAAAAATTGTGAGTAATTAAGTAGTAGCTAAGTTTCTTCAAATAGATATATTTGAAAGAAGGGTGAGTGGTTCTACCTAGGAAAAGCTGCCCGGTGAGCTCTGAAGAATATGTTGTTCTCCGCATGGTTAGGGAAGGTTACCCTAGTGAAAAACCCAGCAACAGTTAGATAGGGTAGCATGATCAGGATATTGGAAGCAATAAAGGACAGGTAGAGTTATAAGTGTACATAGTACTCCAAAAGTAGCTTAAGGAATTCTCATTGCAGCTTTAGATAAATAGCAGTAGACTTCATTTTATAGGCAATGGAAAATCATCAATCTTATTTATTCATTTGTTTGGTTGGTTGGTTGATTTTTATAGTGCTGAGGATTGAACCGAGGGCCTCAGACCTGCCAGGCAAGTGCTATACCCCTAATCCACACCCCCAGCCCCATCAATCATTTTTAATCATTTTTAATCAATCATTTCTAAGGAAAGCAAATATACATTTTAGAATGACAGCAAATGCATGTGCATGATAAAGAATGTGGCTATCGCCTTGGGTGGTGTGACTGGCAGTGGAGAAGATGGAGTACACTCACAACTCTTCAGGGAGAAAAGAGCGAAGTCTGCAGTTGGTTAGGTTGGAGAGGAAGAATTAAAAAATGAAATCATGTTGTGAATGTGCATAAAAGATTAAAATACAACCCAAATTCAAAATAATATTGGGATTCTATTTAGGTGTAAAAAAGTCTCATAATAAATTTTTAATCATCTATTTATGAGAGAATTTTAATATGCAAGAATGTTTCTACTTTAAAGAACACATTGCATACACTGGATTCAGTTTAAGACATTTTTAGATGTTGACTAGTGATTGGCAAAGGCAGACAGTACCCTTTTATAAATGATCTAGTGACAACATGTAAGAGTATCTCAGGTCTCAGTGACGGCCCTTTCTTGCCTGGAAAAGGCACAGATGAGACACTCCCTCATGATATTTGAGAATTAGGGTTCCACAATCAAGTGTCAACTGCATTTTCAAATACTAATACCTCCTGGACAGAGCAGCACTCTACTGATTACCGAGCCTATGGCATGACTGTTCTATCATTTTCCAATTGATCAGAAAAGCTACCATTTTATTAGAGAATCTAAATATCACCAAAGTCCATTCCTACCGGTATCCCTTCCTCACTGGCTTCAGTGAAAAAGGGCAAAACTTCTCAAAGGAATCAAGATCAAGAATCTTCCTGATCAAAGGAATCCCCAAAGGGGTATTTGAATACAAACACAGAAAGACAGATTCCCAGGCACTCCAGAAGCGAATCCTTGACATAGGCTCAGAATCTTTATTGTTAACAAGTGATCCTGGGTGGAAAATTTGATGGGGCAAATTTGGGAGAATAATAGGATATTGAATTAAGTAAGCGAG
Source organism: Erethizon dorsatum (assembly GCA_028451465.1). Lineage (NCBI taxonomy): Eukaryota > Metazoa > Chordata > Mammalia > Rodentia > Erethizontidae > Erethizon > Erethizon dorsatum. Next base: position 99,472,572 of record CM051833.1, on the reverse strand, counting down.
AATGCTGCCCATGTACAGTGTTGTTACTGAGGGGCTGGTAATCTGTTGGGAAAGTCCTGTCTTCCTGAATGAATACAGTGATACCCACCCCAAACCCTGTGAAGTCTAGGACACGCAAGATAATATGTGTGAAGAGCTCTGTGATTAGTGTAATCCTTGTCAGCGTGATTGCCATCATCAGGGTCTTCATCTGTGTTATCTCTTAAAATGCATACAAGATTTTAATTAGACCCACTTGCTCTGCTCCTAGAAGAAAGGAAATATTGCATCTATGTTTGTGTATAGGGGTAGGAGTGAATTTGGGAAATGTTATGTTTGGTGATTGTATTCTTTTTGTCTTCACAAATGCAGCACTAAATTTCCTTAAAAAAAAAAAAAAAAAGACAAGCAAAGAACAACAAAAGCTGCATTCTTTAGTTACACCCTTTACCATGAAGTGCTTCCCACCCTTGAGACTTAAACACTGTTCTAGGCATACTCAGAAATACAATGATGGTGGTGGGGAAGAATATTTGAAGTACCTTTAGGGTTAATTTCCCAAATTTTACTTCTTAAATGTTACACTAAATTATTTAACTCTGAATAAATGGACAATTCACTCATAGTGTCCTTTCTTTTACTTTCTCAAAAAAATGTTTTAAAATCAGTTGGGTATATTATCAATACTAGTATTAATGAAAGTTAACGTTTACTGACATTTGATGCATAGAAAACACTGTAGGTGTGTAGTCTTTCGAAACATTGTAGTGATCCAAAGGGCAGACACTGTTGCTATTCCTGCTTTATACATGAGAAAATGAGCCAGAGAAGTAAAATAATTTGAACATATACAGCTAGTAAATGACAAAGTATAGATGAAGCCTTACACAGAAACAGAATGTTATGTCCTTTCTTCCTTAAAAGTTATTGCAATGTACACCCAAATATACACAGATGTTATGTCTTCCACTCCCCAGTTATTCCATAGGGATTTCAGATAAATCTTTTTCTCTTTTTCCCTTTCACCACTTTATTTTCTTTTTCCATTGGAGAGCAGAAAATGAATCTGTGCCATCTATTACTGAATGCAAATGAGTAAAGTCTACGTAGAGCAGGCGAGAGTTGAGATCTATGGATGCAGAGAATCCTTTGGGAAATCCAAAGAAGTCAGTTGTATAAGCTAAGGAATGGGCGCCTGCCTGGGACTTAAAATTCTTCCAGCGCTCATCAGTTCCCACAGTTCTCTTCCTGATCCTTCTGTTGTCACTGGAGTGCTCAGGGCCAGAGCATCAACCAGGAAGGCCCCAGGTCTCACGAGAAGCGAGGCAGAGGGAGTGTCACAGATGAACAAGGGCAGCTCAGTCACTCACTGGTGTAAGCCTCTGTAAAAGCAAGCTCTGCCTGCTGGGGATCTGCATCTTCTCTGTGTGCGAAGGCTTGTGGGGGGTTCTTCATGTCAGGTATCTTCTGGGTACTATTTCTAGGCATGCAATTTTCTAGCTCTACAACTCCTACATGTGTTTGCATCACGTGTTTCTGATGCCTAAACATCCAGTGCTCTGCAGTATGCCATCTTCTCCCTTTTTATGGCTCTTACTGTGGCACGGTTGGCTCTGTGGAAGTATTTCTAATTCACTATATTATACATGCCTGGCAAAACAGATGGATATTAGGACATTTTTGTTCTGATCATATTTCTGATGCTTACATATTGTACGCTGAATTGTCCACATGGAAAACTGCATTTCAGTGTGTCTTCCAGTTTTGCTCTTTCACTCATTTAGTCCCTGGTGTGTAAAAGATGTTGCGTAGACCCCGAAGACCCAGTAAAGCCTGCCTGGAACACCTCTGCTGAGCCTTAGAATCATTACCCTTGAAATTTCTGGAACTTGCAAAGATAAAATAAATTCTATTGAATAACAAAGAGTATTAAGTATATAAAAGCATTTACAGAAGAATGAATAAGTGAAACTAGAAAGAAGGAAGAGAAGATGAAATGGGACAGGGTGAGGTCTCTTTCCTAAGAGAAACAGGAAGCTACTTACACCATTATTTTGGTTAGAGAGTAGAAAGAGCTTGGGGAAGTAATACAGAAGCTCAAGGATAACTTGGCAGCATGAAAAAGGAAAGGCTGAGAGTAGTAAAAGAAGAAATGTTTTCCACATAGCCAAGGGGAGAATTAGAAAAGAGGGGCCGATTGTGGTACTAAGGAGCGGTAAGGACTGTAGATACTCTGAAGTCACTGGCTGCAGACTGACTGTACTATTTTGTGAAAATTGTTTATATGGAAATAGATCTTGAGTTTTTTCCTTCCTCTCTCCCTTCCTGCCACTTTAAAAAGTTTCCAGACTTCGGTAGGTTCTCTTTGTTTTTTTTTTTTTTTTTGTACAAGTCATAACATAGGCAGAAGAGGAACATCAGAGATCTGGATTCAGAAAAATCTTAAAGCAGCCATTGTTTCACGGTGGACTGTCCTGTTCACCCACTTTGTGTGTGACCTTGGACAAGTTATTTAAATGTCTTTAATGTTTTCTCTTCAAGTGGAATGAATAATAATACTGTATTTTCCTAAATTCAAAAGCTAATCCATGTAAAAAATTTAGCACAACATCTGGTACCTGGTAAGTATTTGATCATATTAAAAGGTCTGTGGAGAGTATATATTGAAAAGCAGTATAAATTATCAGTAGATACAAATGTGTTATTCAGTTACTGTTGATCCTCAAAGTAGTCATACTGGGAAACTATTAATCTTATTTGAGCCCAACTGCCATTGCTGAACAATTTTGGAAATGACTTTAGTACAGTTTATAGGCCATACAAGAAAAAGCCATCTCATACCTTTAATATCAGTATTTTAATCAGAAATATTATTTCCAACATAATGACAAACCCTACTCACCACACAGGATGCCAAATTAGCCTAATGAGGCTTTCTCCAAAACTGAAGCCACTGTCAAGGGATAAGACAATTTTGAAGAGTTTGAAAGAAGTTTAAGTTGGACTCTGAAGGAAATCCAAGGCAGGGAGCCCTGATATCTTAGTCATGGAGGCATATGGAATAAACATATACACAGGTTTTCCGAAGTGGCACGTTGATAAAGACAGTGTCATCTGGATCCCAGTCAGTGTGTACGGAAAAGACACAGTTCCTGGGAGAGCTCCTCTTTAGCTTCCAGCCACATTCCTGACAGTCTGTGTCTCGACAGATCCTCCCGGTGAGGTGCCATTTACTCGAAACTACTGAGCCTACAGGATGTAGAGAAGAAGGCCAAAGTGTCTGGGCCCACTGGCTCAGAGGGGCCCAAAGACCCATATGATTTCCACAGAAAGGGCAACAGAAGCATTTTGTCACAGAATTCTTTCCCAGTGAGACTATTAAATTATTGCAGAGCACTTACAGTGCTTCAGCATCATGTTCTTCAAGGATTTCGTATAATTCACCCCGGGCCAGTTTATAACCTTCCTTTAGAGAATTGGTGTATCAACAATGATATTTTGGTTGCAAGACAAAAAGCAACTCTACTCGGGCCGGTGAGATAGCTCAGCGGCATAAGCGCCTCCCTGGCAAGCGCGAGGGCCTGAGTTCGACTCCCGGAACCCACATACGAAAAACGGGCCGGTGACATTGCTCAGCAGCATGGGTGCCTGCTGGCACATGAGGTCCTGAGGTCGACCCCCGGTACCTACAAAAAAAAAAAAAAAGCAACTCTACTCACCTACACAAAATGAAAATTTAGTGGAAGAATATTGTAAATTTTCCCAATTCTCTGGAATTACTGAGGTGGCTAAAGGGATGAGGTTTTGAGGAATCGGTGCATTTTCAAAGTACGCAAAGCCACATGTCAAGAGGAAAGTCCCATGGTAGAAGCAAGCTAGTGAAGTCCCTGTGGCAGTTTTTAGTTTCCTTGTTACTGTCTTTAAAAGTAATACTGCAGTAAAAGGGTCTAAGTGTGTAGTTTGTGTTTTGAGTCTTGGCTAAATGAAAACAGAGCATGTATCTTCAGTTTTACCAGACTATGTAGTATAATGTGGTAGCAAGACCCTAAGTTATAGGGCCAGAGTTTGTGCATTCACATTCTACCTCCTTCACTTACAGATGTTTCCTCTCAAACAATTCATTTAAACTTGCAGAGCTTCAGGGTCCTCCTTTTAAAAGTGAGCATAATAATAATTACATCATGGGGAGGTCATGGAATTTTTTTGCTTTATTTATGAAAAATGAGGCAAAACGCAAGACACATACTAAACACTTAATCATTGTTGGCTCTGTTATTATTTAGATTATCCAGTGGAGAGATCAGGGAACTTCCTGAAAGAAATTATGGTGCTCTTAGAAAAGGGGAATAAATGCTGATGGACCAAACACATATCGATTGTAGTGATAGCTGCTTTTTGTAATACTTGTTTGTTAGGGATGTGGGACGGCAAATGTTTGTTTATCCCTGAGAACATAGTTCCTCTGAAGGCACAAAAATTATTTGATCACCCATGGAATAAATGATTATTTCAGCCACTCATTTATTTGTTCCTCTTACATGCTTTAGTTCTATACAAGGCACCTGTATAGGATGACTTGTGGCTCCTGGTTCACTTACAAGTGTAGAAACCAAAGCAAAAAATAATCATCATTCCTCTGATATTTGCTTAATAGTAATCTAGTTGGATTGTTGTCTAATAAGTCATTCATAGTTAGTTCTACTTTAAGGAGTGCAGGATAATAAGAAGAGAATTGCAGTATATCCAACCCTCTCAACCTTCTGAGAATAACCTGTGAGTGGGCTCTAGTATGTGAGTGAGTTAGTGGTACATTCATTTAGTGGTACATTGTTGAACATTTGGGCATGCATACCCACACACTGGCATTCCTCAAAGGCCCCTTAGTGCCTCCATCTTCACCATCTCCACCTTCATCCCGGGTAAGTGAAAGTTTTCCAAGAAGAAAGAATCAAAAGAAGAATCTGAGGTCACCTAGAAAGGGTACTTTGGTCCATCTGTGGCATGAGATGGATTCAGGTTACCTCAGCACCAGTGGAAGCCCACTGCAGAACACTGCACAATGCACCCACTTGTAAATTCAGGAAATTCTTTGTGAGCAGGAAGGCTGAACCTCAGGCTCTGCAGAGTGGACTGAGTGTCACGCCATGGAAAAACCAGTCAGGTAGAGTTTTGTTTTGTCCATAGCTGCTTCCTACAGAGCCACCATCGTGCTGATTGTGACTGGATGCTTCCACCAAACCACTGCACTCCTCCTCCACTCCACACCTGTCCAAACTTCCAAGCCATCCAGTGTGTAGCAGGTTCTGGCCTGTCCTAAGTCCATTATCTCAGCCTCCATTCCATGTAGTCTAGACTTTCCATTGCCTAAGCAAAGCCATTTACTTCACCTGGGACCAATTATGCCTCCTGTACCATAGTTTAACAGCATCTAGTCTGTCCCCAGGCCTCACTGTGTTAGTCACTTCTACATTTCTAGGACAAGATACCTGAAATAAGCAACTTAAAGGAGAAAAGTGTTGTTCTGGCTCACTGTTTCAGAAGTATCAGTCCATGGTTGGCTGGCTGCAGGGAAGAAACATCACGTGGAAGAGCCTGGCTGAGGAAAGCTGCTCAACTCTTAGCAACCATAAGACAGAAAACGAAACAGCCTGAGAAGAGATACCCACTTCAAAGGCAAGGCCCAGTGACCTGTTTCCTCCAACCAGGGCCCCCCTGCTAATAGCAGTTCAGCTATAAACATCGTGAGTTAACCAGTTGATGAGATTAGTGCCCCCATGATCTCATCGCCTTCGAAAAGCCCCACCTCTGAGCACATGAACCTTGAGAACATTGTTTATCCAAACCATAATACTAACTCTGTGCTGTACACCAATGGCACTATATCATGTTGTTCAACACAAAGAAGGCATTACTAACTCAAAACTGAAAGTATACCATCTATGGGGTTCATTTTTTTAAAGGTGTGTGTCTTTTTCAGAGGAGAAGCTAGGCATTGTAAGAGGGTGGGCCTTGGCTTTAGTAAATCAATACAGAGGATCCTGGCTAAGCCATTGTTAGCCATTTGGCCTTGGGAAAATTACTCTCTGAGCCTTTATTTCTCATCTATAAAGTAGAGTATTCATTGCAAACCTATCTCAGAGTGTCAAAAAAGGATTAAATAAGATGAATAAGCACCAAGTTTAATATGTAGTACACAGTAGGAACTAAAATATTTAATTCTTGAATAAACAAGTTTTTCTTGACTATGCTATGACACTTCCATTGGTGATTTTCAAAGGCAAATTTTCTTTAGAACTGAAAGCTCAACATAAGCAAGAATCAAGTAAAGAAAAGTACATTTCTTTTAAAAATCATTTTCCTTTACTAACTTGTCCCTTATTTTCTATGTTCATAAGAAACTAACCAGGCCTGCAAAAAAATGTCTGCCTGTTTCTTTAGCCAGTTCTTTTCTACATGTTTAAATTCCTAATTGTGCACACAATCTTAGTCACTATATTTTCATGTGGAAGCAATTAAGACTCATTTAACAGCCCTCCCTCTGGAAGGTTTTGTTCTCCATCTGCCACAAATCAGATTCCTTAGGAACGTATTTGATTTTGAAACAATATGGAAGTACCGTTCATTTTGTTTGAATTTCATTTATGTACCATTTTTTTAAATGATGTAAATAGACAGCCACAAAAAGCTCAGCAGCTGGTCAAAACAAGACATCAAAGAAACCGTTGAAATGGGGCAAAAAATTTTAAAAAGAAATATACTGGGACAAAACAAAATAAAAACCATAGTCTGACAAACATTCGTCAGACACATTTCACTCATAACTGTAATAGATTTTAAATAGGGAAAAATGGGCACGCACCCTACTTCCCACTTTGGATATTAGTTATCTTGAACTCACAGCAATGTACATGATGAAGAAGTGTGAAAGAAGACAGAGATTTTGGCTCAGTGGCAGAACACTTGCACACACAAGGAAGGACCTGGGTTTTCAGTCATATATATATATATATATATATATATATATATATATGTATATATATATATATATATATATGACTGAATATATATAAATTTTTTAAAGCCACAGGGAAGAAAGCAGAAAATAATTAAATTTATAAGTTTTTTCTGATAAATATAAAGTTAGACCTTTGAATGATAATAGCCTTAGAAGAATCCAATAGTCTGTATCATGCAAAGTTCATTTAAAATATCAGCTAGCGAAATAATAGCTCACCCTCACACAAGTAAAATCCACTTCTGTTTTTGTTCAGTGGGCTTCTTTAGAACATAAAGTAGAAGTTAATGCTTGATCAAATTCAAGTATTAAGTTCTCAGCACAAATAAGTATTATGAACTGGTAATGTTAGAATTGAAAAATGAAAATGGATGAGGATTAGCTTTTCTTGGAGGTTCTAAAAATTAAATATCACATTTTGGAGATATGGCCTGCACAACCCTCTAGCTTTCTCTGTTTATGGTCCCTATTGAACTTCAATCATCAGCTTAGTTAATGCAGCAGATCTCCACTTACTTATAAATTGGATATTTTGTCTACCAGCTTCCAAAGGCTTTAAGAAACCTTAAATATTTTGATATCATTGGATAAAAGTTTCTATGAAAGTTCAAAGTGTTTTTATTTGGGGCAGTCACACCTGCACATTTAAAATTCCTTTATGCAAAATGTAGCCCAATCTCCTTTCAAATCAGATGTTCAAAGAAGTATAGATTTACATGTGTGACAGATCCCCTTAGGTCCTTCCCCATGAAGAAAGTGGAAAGCTAGGAGAACCGCCCCCAATTCCCTCTTTGTGCATAAGCACCAAGATTTGAGAAAACGTGAGCACTCCTGTGCTGGAGACACATAGCCAGATGCAGGTGGTCTGGCAGAAGGGGCCTAAGGGCTTGAAAATAGTTATTAAGTAAATGGAAGGGGAAATGTAAGTGGAAGGGACTGTGCTTTTCATTAAGGGTAAACATTTGTATTAAAAGGCAACTATTTTTTAAGAGCAGCTAAGCTCAGAAATCACAGATGTAGGATGTCTGCCATTAAAGAAGTTAGTTCCATTCTAGGGTGTAATTAAGAGTCAAATGAGTGGTGTGCTACACACTTATGGTAGTGCTTCATAAATTTGTCCGTTCATTAGAATCATCTGGGGATCTTTTTAAAATTCCAGAGTGAAGAAAAAGCCCAAGGGCCAGAGATCAGTTAGAAGACAATAGCAAGTACAAGCGTACAGTGCAATAGAGGCCCTACACTAGTAAAACCACTAGAGAGTGAGAATAGAAAGAGATAGTTTCATAAGCTAAAAGGACAAATGTGTAGGATTTAGTAACTGTTAACTGCATGATTTTACTGAATGGATGTAAAATGCTCTACCAATGTATAAAAATTTATAATCCTTGGTAATATATGTAGGATAAAAATAGGTAAAGATCTAGATTCTAATATAAAATTAGAAACTGGTTTATCTAAGTACTAAGATTACCTACATTTCACTTAGAAGAAGGTGGCACACTCCTATGATACCAGTACTTGGGAGGCTGAGGCAAGATGATCATCATGAGTTCAAGGCTAGCCTAGACTGCATGTTAAATAGTTCAAGGTCAGGCTGGACTACTTAGTGAGACCCTGTCTCAAAAGACAAGAAAAAAAAGGAAAGAAACAAGAAAGAAGTACCCATATATTGAATATTCCACAAAACCACAACTCATGGTCTTATTTTAACCATTTGGAATGAAAATCTTTGAAAGGTATTATGCTTTTTCTTAACTTCTTGAAAAAATGCATCAAATAAAATAAATAATTCTTAATGACCCTGACCAACCTTATGAACTTTTGCTTTTATACTTCCCTGTCAATGACAGATGTGCTCAGAAGCAAATTATCTATGAAGCATCTATATTTTTCTTATCCCTATAGTACAGAGGTGTGAGACTGGGAGTGCAGCTTAGTGGTAGAGTGGTTTCCTACCATGCTTGAAGCCCTAGGTTTGCTTCCCAGCACTGCAGCAAAAGAAAAAGAATTTTTAAAAAGAGCTCAAAATGTTGCCGTACTTTTAATTTTTCATCTGCTACTCCCATATTGTGTCGGTCTATTTTGTGTAGCCATAACAAAATTCCATGCATGGGTAATTTATATAGACCAGAAATATCTTTTCCCACTGTTCTGTAGGCTAGGAAGACCAAGATCAAGTCACGAGCTACCAGTCAGGGTTATTGCATCCTCACATGATGGGAGGTGGAAGGGCATGAGATTAAAAACTCCCATCCTCGGGGCCGGTGAGATGGCTCAGCGGCGTAAGCGCCTGCCTTGCAAGCGTGAGGGCCCGAGTTCGACTCCCGGAACCCACATACGAAAAAGGGGCCGGTGATATCGCTCAGTGGCACGGGTGCCTGTTGGCGCGCGAGGTCCTGAGGTCGTCCCCCTGGTACCCACAAAAAAAAAAAAAAAAAAAACTCCCATCCTCAACCTTTTGTAATGAGGACATGGATCCCATTCCCAGGGAGGTCGCTTCATGGCCTAATCATCTTTTAAATGCCCCATCTTCTAATACCATTACATTGAGAAAACCTGAATTTTGGAAGGGACATGTTCAAACCATAATGTTATCCAGTGGTCACTTTCTTCTTTTTTTTTTTTTTTTTTTTTTTTTTTGTGGGTACCGGGGGGTCGACCTCAGGACCTCGTGCGCCAACAGGCACCCGTGCCACTGAGCGATATCACCGGCCCCTTTTTCATATGTGGGATCCGGGAGTCGAACTTGGGCCCTTGCGCTTGCAAGGCAGGCGCTTACGCCGCTGAGCCATCTCACCGGCCCAACTTTCTTCTTGATGTTACTCAGCTTGGCCATATTAACATCTTTTCTGTTTTGTTTCTTTCTTCTTGGACAACCAGATTACCAAACTATTTTATTGAGCGTACAATAAGAGCATATTAACTCAAGGTAAAAGTGGGATTTATGAAAGATCCATCTCTGAAACAGCTTTGGGACATTGGATGCAACAGTGAATACATTTTTAAAGACATTTGCTTCATTCACTGTTCTGGATTCTCTTTATCTACTTACAGCCTTTCAATAGTATAAATTCCTGGATAATTAAACCCCTGGATAAGTTGTAGACACGCTCTCTAGAACTTGATACACTGTAACCATGACTATGAAAAAGAAACCAGGATTACAGGTAATCTCAGGATTGGACCACAGAGCCTAAGTGTCATAAGAATTCTGAAGAGGTAAAGATCAATTTGGATCATAAGCAATGAAGGCTTCCGGCAAACATGGTGTTTCTGCTGGGCCTTGAGTACTCTTCAGATGCGTGGGCAGACTTTCTGTGGTGGGAGTGTTCATGGGTGATCTCTATCTAGCCCTAGCCACAGAGCTCTAGGATTGCTTGTAGTTTTCCAGCAAACTGGCTCTTTCCATCATGACCATTTGCTATTACAAAAGAGAAGTGATCACTTGTGGATAGCAGCAATTCTTCACTTCTTCATCTTGAATTTGGTATACTGGGTTTCTGAAAGTCATGGTGAGGGTTTAGAAATCAGAGCTATAAGCCCGTCGCCGCCACTATCTTTCTGTGTAAGTTTTGGTCAGGAATCTAAACTGATTTTTCTACTGTAAAAATGGGCATATTGGAGTAAGTAATACTTAAGGATCTGACTCTTTCATAATATTTTACTATTTTTAAAATGCATGCTTCTGTTTCACTGCATTTATTTTCTCCAGTTACATTTCTCTAATAAGTGATTAAAACATATGCCAAGTTAATGCGTGAATTCTGCTCTTCCCAGAATAAGTTATAGGGAGTATCCTCAACATCATTTGTTATTTTGAGTTTTTAACAAAGAGTTAAAAAAAATTCTGGCTCCCCTGGCTCGTCATCCTCTTCAGCTGGCAAGAAGTCTTCTGTGGACTTGATGGTTGCCCAGAGCAACCAAATATTAGGGACAGAAACATATTCAGGGACTCCACTGTGTAAGTGACTCAGAGCTGAGAGATCTTTTCCAGCTTGACTGGAGCCCGTACTTAGCTGGAGTGGGTGTTAGTCCATGCCTGTCTGCACTACTCCTTGCCTTTGGAGTTGTTTACTATTTTCCTTGCTAAAATACAGAAGCCAAACTTGAAACTTACAGAGAAGAGTTAAATGCTCAGAAGGCAACCTTCTTCCTTCAGCAGTCTCACGCACGAAGGAGCTTAGGCTAGTAAATATAAACAAGACGAGAAGACCGACGGTGGACTTTGACGAGCACGTAACAAGAACGTTATAAAAACTCAATAAAAATTCAATGTAAAAGCTACCATTCAAAGACAGTTATCTCTTTTGAGTTAGGAGAACCCAGTAGAGGAACAGCTAACAAAAATCAGTACACTTTCCTTTCTCTGTGTTCGAGCCAGACATCTCTAACAATGGTCTGAATTAAAATGTGGATTTAAAAAATGTTTTTCTCTTCCTAAAGTTCTTAAATCCTGAGGTCATCGCGTCTCTGCTTCATCAGTCTGGCTCCACGATACCGGTTACTACATCTTGTTAAGGGAACTATTAGCATCCAGGAGTCATGCCTTCTGCTTCTCTGTTGCCTGGAGCAAGAAACGGAGGGAAAAGTATTAGCCAAGTCTTGTTACTTGAAGTCTTCTTTCTCAAGCTGTTTCAGCAGGTTCCATCTTACTTATGTGTTAGGTCCGTGTTGCTTTTACACCTAGTATACATTCTTCTCACTTGCATATGAACAATGTGAGTATGACAGTGATAATTATATAATTACTTTTTATTTCCAATGTATGCGTATTGAGTATCATTATCACAAATTGGCCCATCTGATTTGTATATTGTGATTTGAAATGAATATTCTTATTTTTTTGTTGTTGTTTTTTTTGTTTCTTGTTTTTTTTTGGTACCGGGAATCAAACTCAGGTCCTCGTGCTTGCCAGGCAGGGGCTGTGCCGCTGAGCTATATCACCAGCCCTGAATATTCTTTTTGAATGATGGGAAGCATAGTCCTAAACTCAAATGCTTCACAACAGTGACTCTTATCCGAGTAACCAAAGCAGCTGTTTGGAAACATGGCTTCAGATCACTTGTTCGCAGATGTCTTTTTCCCTGTGATCCTGGATGGAATTGAACCCATATACATTGCTTGACATATGAAACATATGTGACCCTGGCAGATGATTTTGCTGATCTTGAAAACTGCAGCTGTTTAGTCACTTTGAAAACACCACAATACAAGTGATTTACTAGGTTTATGTTTTAACAATTTTATTCTGATCGATGGGAATTCCAATGCTTCTGAGAAAACAATCAAATTTGTAAAACAATGCAAATATTCCATCCTTGGTATCAATATTGTCATTAATTTTGATTTTTGTTTTTACGAAAAGTGATAAGAACGTTTTCCTTGATGTTATAGGGAAAAAGGCCAACATATATGTGGCTTTCTTTTACTTTATTTTCTTGGAAAACTTAATGAAAAAAATCCAAATTTTGATTTTGTTTCCTTTCCACTCAAATCAAAAACAGTCTATGATCTCCTACAAAGACCAAAGATTTTTTGCTCAGTATTAAATGTGTTCCCTCCTTAGGCGTTGCGTAGTGGAAAGTTAGCATTCTCTACCAAGAAGGCTCTGTAAGTGCTCCAGTTGCTTTGTCCTTCCACTTACAGTTCCTTGACTGGAATTTACTCATGTGCTCTGCTGAACTGCAAAAGAGACTGAGGAGTAAAGGTGGGCAGTCTGAGGCTGATGTGGCTTCTCTAAGATCAGGGATTCAAGTTTCTTCCAAATAACTACTCCACCATCCCTGGATTATAGATTCTGCCCCCATGGACCAAGATGACTGCAAGATACCCAGCATCACATCTAAGTTGCCAGGAGCAAGATAAAACAAAAACATGCCTCTCCCTCTGGAAGAAATTTCCCAGAAATATCGCATAGTACTTCTACTTACAGTTCCTTGACTGGAATTCACTCACATGCTATGCTGAACTACAAAAGAGACTGAGAAATAAAGAAATTTTATGAGGCAATCCCCTAATTCTAGGATTTCAGTATTTTTAAGCAAATTAGCCTTTTTTTTAACTTCTCCTTCTTGCCTGCTCAGTCTCTCTCAAATTCCTGGCCATCTTATCCTCCTTTGTGTTCTTGAAAAAGCCCAGCTCTCTTTTAGTACAGCTATCAGCTTTCTCTACTTACCTCAACTCCTGGAGCAAAACAAAAAACAAAAAACAAAAAACAAAAAACAACAACAAAAAGACTTCCAGGTCATTTCAAGCTGGGATTCCAGAAATCAGGACCTTTCACTTCAGCAGACTTCAGTGCATTTGACACTTTGTCCTTGTTCTGCCCTTCAGTCCCCTTGGTACTTCATTCCAAACCATCTTTCTTCCAGGTCTCCCAGCCCAGTAACTGCTTATGACATTTCAACAAATGGCTTGTACTCTAGATATCTTCCTGTCCTTCAGTAGTTGTATTTCCCACCCCAATGAATATGATTTTACTTTACTCAGACTTCTTCTCTGATTTTTAGACCCTTTCATGCAAAAAGCACAATGCCCACCAATACCTCACTGTTCAAGTCCAGTATGTCCAAAACTGGACTCACATTTTTAATAATCTGCATTCTTGTCTCAGCTAATGAAGCATTTTTATACTATATTGAAACTGTAAATTATTCACTTCTCCAACAAATACATGTATTTTTTGTTTTCTAAATATTTCTCAAATCTGTGCTCTTCTCTCTAACTCACTAATACTTTCCTAGTTCCTGTCTTCTCCATCTCTCCTGTAAATTACAGTAGTAGCACTTAAAATAGTGTTTTATGACACTGACAGTTGTATTTATCATTTTACTTTTCAGAAAGATGTAGAATTAACAGAAAATGCTAGAATATAAAACCATACCTATAATAACAAGTATAAGTATTGTTTTATAAAATGTTTGATACCTATATGCATCCTCACACATTCATTTTGTCAGAAATACCTCATTATAAGGCAAAATCCTCAAGAACCAAATTTTGAATGACCTGTCTCTTGTATGCCTTTTCTTAGCTACACCTTCTACAGTGCAACCAAATCCACTTAGTTGAAAACATTGATCTGAAAATGTCAGTCTCCATTTTAACCACCCCCTACCTCCCCATCAGCCACAAGATAAAATCTAATATCTTCAGTGTGATGCCCAAGACCTCTAGCCAGTGAGGTGCCTCCTCTTCAGCTCTGCCTGACTCTATCAGTAGCAACTTTCTTCCACTCACATACATTATGTTTCACAGTTCTCTTCATTGGTTAACTCTCATCTCCACATGTAGAACACACTTTCTCTCACATTTGCTGGGCATGCTGCATCTCATTCTTTGGGTGAGTGGATGCCTAAAATCCAACATCTCCCTTCTTCCCCAAACTAACACAGGCTCTTCTCTTGGTCAATGTGTTTCCATATCTTCTAGACCTACCTGTAGTATAACATGAATCAAGTTTTTCTAAAAGTTGTAGTCTATACTTCTTAATTCTCAAGAAGCCTGCCCCATAATGAGGCAGTTTTCTTGTTGTGTCTTCAGTGTATTCAGCATAGGGTGCTGAGACACCAAGGACCAGTGGTGGCAAATCTATGCCATGTGTGAGTCTTCTCTGTCTGCATGTGAGCCAAATAGCCCCAGCCAAGGTCTGACAAATTATCAGTATGCATACAACAGCAAAGATCACATTAATTGTGCAAAAGTATGCCAAACGCAAGCTTTTATCTTTCAATAAAAAGCTGTTTGTATCATTGAAAGCTCTGTTATTGTGTTTTTTCTTTTAAAACAAAAAATGTTAATGTATGAGTTGTTTTTTCTACACTGAAACCTCAGCATTTCGGTTTCATTGCAGTGTTGGCACTTTGCAATAAATAAGTGGGTTTTGGGTTGCAGTTTGGGCACTTGGGCTCTAAAAGGTTCGCCATCACTGTCATAAACCTTAAGCAGAGATGCTCTTCTCCAGCCTGCTTGAAATGATTATTAAGTAACATGTAAGAGACAGGAGGGAATAACTTGTAAGAAATGAATGAGGATTGATCTTGTCCATATTGTTAGCCCTCGGAATCAGAATGAAGAAAATAGAAGCAGCAACACCATCCCTATATTTGTTTTACTGGTCAATATTTTGAATAGCTCACAGGGGTCTTTGTATCAGTCACTTTTCCAACACTGGGACAAAATATCCAACACCTGCAACTTAAAGGAGGAAACATAAACTTTGGTTCATGGTTTCAGGCCATGGTCAGCTGTCTCCAAGGCAGAAACAGCATGGCAGAGGGATAAGGTAGAGAAAAGGGTGCCCAAGCCATGGCAGCCAGGAAGCAGAGTGAGAAGGGAATAGCTGGGGACAAGAATAAACCCTCCCAGGTCGCACCCCCAGTGACCCACCTCCAACCAGGCTCCACCTCCTAACAGCATATTCAGCTACTGAACTCATCAATGGATGAATCCACTGATGGCCATAATATGCCCATGTCCTAATCACCTTCCACACACATAAGAATTTGAGGGGAGATTTTAGATCCAAATCAAAACAGCCTACAAAAGGACATGATTTTGTGAGAAGGACAAAATTCCTTTTAGTGTGTTGCAAGTGACATTCGAGAGGAGCCTTGTAGTGTTCAATAAAGGTCAGCCTTTCACCCAACTGCTACTGGCCAGTCAACGACAGCGCTATTCAGCTTTGCGGAAACACTGAATAGATGGAAGCACAGATGTGATCAGGCAAGTGTGCTGCTCCACACCAGGTGCACAGGGCATGGCTGTGATGAGAGTCAAGAGAAGTGTTTTTTCTTTTTTTTGGTGGGGGGAGGTTCGCTTTCAAACTTTTCATCCTGATTTGGGCTGTAGTTTCCTTCCTTCCCCATTCCCCACCCCTATGTAAAGATAGACCTCTGATAGCTTTCTTATATGGTAGAAGTTCTCCCTCCATGTTTATTCTACCTTTGCTCAAGAGAAGGATTCAGCAGTGCCTGCCTTGTGTGTGTTCCGCCAGGTCTCGAGTCGTTTCCTGATCTTGGGCTGAGAGCTGCCTCAGCCCTCCATACTGGCTCCTGGAGTGTTCCACTAATGAGGAAAGCAAAATGACTTCAAGTAAAAGGAAGTGGTTTGTGTTGTGGGGAGAAACCTTGGAAGGAAACACCACCAAGTATACTAGGGTCTCTATTTTCCCAGCTGCCTATGGCTGGTTAACACATTTCAAAATAACCAGTCCATTTAGTTAATTCTTTCAAACAGCTAGTTAATACAGTAAAGAGGAAGGGAAAATCAACAAATGGTTTTGTGGATGTCTGGTTTAGCTTCATGTACCCTTGATCTTACTCATTTCTAGGGAATAATGTCAACTCTTAAGGAAATGTGAACATCTATTCTGTAGACTATTATAGGCTAGTAAAACACAAAAAATATTTTTTAAAAATGTGTTCATATTCAACACATATTTATTTTTCCTAAGTGTCATTTGAATAGGTAGAAATAACATGGTGGGCATAATCTGGGTTATAATGGGGGGAAAGAAAGGATTAAATAAGCAGAAGTTCATTTCTTTCCTTTTCACCCTTCTGCTGTCTGAGTGACTCTCCTTCCTCCATTTGTTCTTCCCCCTACCTTTCCATTTCTTTTTCTCCTATAATCTCAGTAACGAGAACTCTGTGTGCCAAGTGGAGTGGTAAAACTTGACATACATGATCACGTTTAATTCTCACAGCAACCATACGCAGTAGATACATTTATTGTCCCCATTTTACCAAAGAATAAATTGAGGCTCAGAGAATTTAAGGAAATATTTCATAGTCATTTTCTGGAAAATTCTAGAGCCAAGATTCAAACTCTGACGGTTACATTTCAGATTCCACACCCTGAAAACAACACGTGACTGTCTCCTTCACATTTCATCTCAGTTCATGTTAGTTGCCTTCACATTTCTTCTTTTCTCATTTTCATACTCTTTCCTCTTTTTTCCCTATATCCTTTGCATTTTGTTTTTCCTCTCTTTTGTCTCCTTCTTTTATTTCTCTGTACCTCTCATTCCTTGTCAAAATCCCTTTCCTTTCCCTACCCTCTTCTTCCTATTTATTTCCAGCTCTAAATCTGATTGCTATAGTTTGAAACTTAAATGTCTCCCAAAGGCACCCATGGGTGTTAAAGCCTTGTTTTCCAGGGTGGCATATCAGGCAGTGGTGCAACCTTTAAAAGGCCAGGACCTCCGGGAATTGGGAGCATGCCCTCTTACTCGCTTCCCGGACGTGAGGTGAGCAGTGTTTCTCCACCACACGCTCCCACCATAATGTGTTGCCTCACTATAGAGCCCAAAACATCAGAGCCAGTGATGGATCATAAACTGAAACCTCCGAACCTGGAAGCCAGAGTAAACCTTTTCTTGGTATAAGTTGAGTGCCTCGGGCTTTTGTTATATTGGCAGAAAGCTGAGTAACACACCCACATCGTCTCCCCTCATGAGGCCTCCTCTTCCTCACTGTGGCATCTCTCCGGTCCAGACTCTGTTTCTCCTACCACTTTTCACCTCTGTTTTCCATATAGTTCTCTCCCTAAGTTAGAAGTGATGCCCAGCTTCAATCCCAAGACAGGGCAAGGATACATGAGGAGAGTCCATGTCATTCTGCTTCCCTACAGAAAGTACCATCAGTGATTATAAAAAGGAATTTTATCCCTGCCTGATAGCTCACAAATTAGGTTATTGTTGCACTTCAGATGTTCTCCAGTGACTAAAAATAGAACATGCCTCTCTCTGTGGTCACTACCAAGAACTGAGTTCTAGGCAGGAGATAAAAACCAAATGTAGAACTATGAGATCCATGCCAAATACAATTGCTATGTATAATTCACTTACAGTAAATGTTGAGGACTATCTGGTGATGCAGTACTTTGAATAAAATCATATTTTACTAGAGTGACCATATTTGGAACAAGCTGGGAAAGAAGGGTTTCATTTCCTTGAATCAAAACTATTTGATGACTTTTCCAAGAAACACCCTGAGGGTGTCAGGAAAGAATTCCAGATTTTCAAGCTACTGACAATAATTAAGCATCTTTTCTTCACATAATAAGTCACAAAGGGCCTTTATCAGGATATAGTTTCATGCTCATTGATCAGCTTGGTTACCAGAAATAACTGTGTCAAAATAAATGTCATTCTTGTATGGATGCAGGTGGTCTAAGATATAAATATTTTGAAGAATCTTCACAATTCTGGATTATGAAACTTCACATTTTGTTTGTAGGAAATGCAGTCTTTCTTCGGACTCTGCCCTTTATTCTGTATATGTGAACTGTTTCCTTTCTCTGGAGATAGTTCTGCCTTTTGTGTTGTTTACTTTACTAGTTTACTTATGGCTTTTCATAGTTTCTCTAGCTCCAGTTTTACTTCAGGCCGTCTACAGATGATGATGATGGTGATGGTGGTGATGATGATTTTCTGATTCTTCTTTTGACACCAACAACCTCATGCAATTTCCCATTTAGAACTGCAGTTAGTACCTACAAATACATACAAAATAGAAGGACACAGCTTTCCATTGGAGTCACATATTACAGGTCATTGTCTACTGGCGACCACACACGTTGTCTGCCATTGGGTTAGATATCTGGACTTGGTCCACTTAACAATTTGGTCCACAGCCTCTTTTTTGTTTTGTTTGTTGCAGTACTGGAATTAAGCTCAGGGCCTTCACACTAAGCTACAACGCCAGCCGACTCCACCCCCACCTTCCTTTTTTTTCTTTTTGAGGCAGTCTCACTAAATCCTTAATTTGGCCAGATTGGGTTTGAATTTAGAATCCTTCTGCCTCAGCCCCTCTGGGTGTCAAGATTACAGGCTCCTGCCACTATCCTGGGTTGGTCATCAGTCTTTTAACAAATAATGTCTTGAGAGTTCATCATGTATCAGGCGTAAAGTAAAGCCCTTGAGACACAATGACAACCAAAAAGATGCATTATCCCTGGGCTTAGGTCCTATAATTTAGGGATAGGAGAGAGGAGATGTGTTTGAATCAAATGTAAATTCCCAAAGTGAAGTATGTTGTATGACGAGGTTCTATGAGAGTGGAAGATGGGAAGCAACCCAGTCCATGAGGAATCTCATGGGAAGATGAAGACTCACATCTAGCAGAATGGATCATCTGAGAAGATCACAGAGACGTGTGGGACCATCAAGGAGAAAAAGCAAGTTGAGGCCAAAAGCCATTTCTTCCGTTGTGTGCTCAGTTTGCAGTGATTCTGTTGTGGCGCTTGGAAGACAAGCGCTGACTTTTCTTTTCCTCCTAACACCCTATGCAGAAGAGAATCCTCCTCTTCCCTCCACTTTCTTCCTCCTCACCCTCCTCCTCAACAACCAGAACTTCTTCCAAGTCTGCCACCACCAGGACTGCACCATCTTCCTCCCTGCTCTCAGGCTCTGAATTTGGACCTTCCACCTGCAGGACTCTAAAGACTAATTCATTAAGTCAACCAGATCTCTAAAGCATTCATTCAGATGTGAAATGCCTGGGACTTCTTGTGTAGTCGTGGTTGCGCTAATAGCTGTATTTGCATGCAGACTCCTAGAGTCAAGATTTCAGCCTAAGTCTTTCAAGTAATTGCTTAGATATCACAGTAAGGCTATCTAGATTCAAAATAAAAACAACTTACTTTAATCAGCCTGCTGTTCCTTTGTAAAACCCAGTGATGGGGTGGGGGGCTTCTCTTGGACAGCTTTGCCAAGAGATAGTCACTCTTGGTCCCAAATCTGTGGAAAAGAAAAATTCAAGGGCAGAGGGAGAAAGACAAAATGTATTATCCTTCTAACTACCTTGTATAACTGCGGAGAACCAGCCCTAGGAACCAACACACAAATCTTGAGGACTACTTTTTCAGACTCTAAAATTCTCCTAAATCCCCATCTCAGTATCAGTCACTCTTTACAACTTTTGCTTGTCCCTAGGAAGCTATGTGTGCCTAGGATTCCTACTCCAAGGTTCCCCTGTGGTATTTTTAATAGTGCTGTTTGATGCTGCAGCCAGCTTCTCTGTGGTTTGGGAGTTAAATGGTATGTAGTGATGTGGTGTGCTGTAATAGGTTTTGGAGGAATGTTAGGATAAATTAAATTCCAAATAAGATAACACCTGAAAGAATCTGATCCTTTTGTGAAAGAGCTTAATACTGCAGAAAGGAGGGCTTAGAGATTCCCAGTGACCCCTAAATGATCAAGATGAAATATTTTACTGTTGATCAAATTGAGTTTGGAATTAGTTTTCAAATGAAGAGTGTTCACTTTGATTGACTGGTTTTTGCTCACCTAGTTCTTTCCTGTTTGCTTTTCTGCCTAGTTAAGCCTGAGGATGTATGCTACTCTGAGAAAAAGCAGTGCTAGAGGGGAGGGGAATCATTAACGCCTTTCCTTAAAGCACCAGCCCCTTTGAGCTGGTAAGTGCCAAGTTTAGGTAATTACCATTACCATCGCTGCTACTACCAAACAGGCCTGACATCTGTTCCTATCATGACACCCCGGCCCATGCTGAGAACAAACGTTGCAGGATTCCATAGCCTAATAACGGTCAACTTCTCCTTTCAGCAGTGGTTATACATCTTTGGTATATTTGAATCATATGTGGTTTTAGAGTAATGGAAAGATTTTTTTCCTGTTACTTAATATAAAACCGGTTCTTAAAGGTGCATATGTTTATATACACACACACACACATACATATATATACATATATACATATACAAAATGCATATATATTTATATATTTTATTTATATTATATATATTTAAATTTGCTTTTGGGAAATGGTTTTATTTCCAGTAAATATGACAGGCCTAGTGAATAACCTATCCTCTATGAAGTTCCTTTTAAAATGTCTTCTTTGTTAATAGATTTATTCCAAGGGAAATAGGGTATATGTAAAATACAATTAATCACCAATTAAATAATGAAAAATAAATCATTTTAAGTGTTTATTATGCCAGGTGCTGGGCTAAATTTTTTCTTCCTCTGTCCTCTACCCTCCCATCTTTTGATCCCCTTCTCATTTGCAAAAGATCTCTCTCTTTGTTTCTATTATCTATCTTTTTTTGCTCTTTATTTATACTTTGGGTTTCTAATGTAAGAGAAACCATGCAGTATTTGGGTTTTTAGAAAGTTAAATTAGGGAAGGACTCAAAGGGAAATGCAAAGACCTGTATTCGGCATGTAAATCATATTTTTGGACATAGCATAATCATAACTCCAGGGCAGTCAATTTAATCAGGAATATATTTTTGTCATTAAGTGATTTATATACTATAAAAACTTAGCAATTTACATTAAATTTGCATTTTTCTTTCCTGGTCTACTTGATTACAAGGTGCTGGGAGATAGACTTCGTTGAACTCAAACTTTGTGGAGCTCCATGGTACTTGGGTGTAAATGCTCCATCAGCTCAAAATTCTTGCTTAAGATATCAAAGCCATGTCATGTCCAACCAGTTAACTACTCAGCTAACTGTAATAGCTGAAGTATGAAGATTGATGTTCAAAACACTGCTGATCTTTTTTCTTATTGAGCAATCCAGTGAAAAGAATTTATTGACAAATTTTTTTCTTCTCTTTCCAGGGATACATATATACTGTCTTATTTTGTTTTGTCTGAAAATATCATGGATAGCTTTGTAGTTCTTCTGCAAAAGTGGCTTGGTGTGAAATAGTAGGACATGAGGGCTGGGAGGGATCTCACTGACCATCAATGCAGGGATCACTTTTAGAGACAAGGGAAGTGAACCAGAGCATTCTGAGTTCTCAGCAAGGTCGGGGCTGGTCAGTGGCCAGAACTCACATCTCCTGACCCATACAGCACACTTGGCCTTCTACACAACAGGCTGCCTTCGTTAAGAACAAAAAGGAGAATTCTTTTCTTTTTACTAGTAGGAAGTTAGACTAAAAAAGTCACAGAAGAGATTTCTCTTTTATAAGCCATAGAGAAATTCCTGGGGTTAGTTTATTGGCTTGGCCCTATGGTCTTTAAAGCATGTGGTAGCATCTATAACTGGACGAAAGGGAAAATATGTGACTATGAAGAGGTTGAAGTACCTTTGCCCTACTCTGCTCTGATAGCAACGTGAATGGAGTTACATGTTGTGACAAGTAGTGAACCAATACCAGCCCTGTAGAATTAAAACTTTAGACTCTATCATGAGTTTTCCAAGGTCAAACCCCACGAGGTCAAACTAATATTGATTCCAGGCTCTAAGACTGGAACCAAGTCAGCTGGGGCATCAAACACTTTTTTACAGAGTGCCATTTGAATAATTACAGAGAACACTGGAAGCATATGAATTAAATTATTGTTGAATACTCCTCTGCGTAATTAAATAGGATATTGGAATGTCCTTTGTTTTATCATTTTGTAATGATGTGAACAGCTTGAGATATTGTTTTGCAATGCTGTAATAATTACATTATTTATTGAGTACTTGCAGTGTCCCACATCTAAGCTTTTTTTGTACGTATTATCATTTAATATTCACAATTATGCGTGTATGTAATGTTATTCCCATTTTAATAAGAAGATGTAGTTTGCCTTAATTTACTCTCTCAAGGGCATGCACAGTAAGTGCTGCAGCTGGAGGGCACACTGGGTCAGGCTGACCCGATAACCTCTTAATCCCCTCTGCTGAATCAGTTTCTCTGCCTGCGTCTACACCCTCTTGATCCTTGAGTTGATTTATTGATGGTGACATTTAATTTCAGTTTTCTTCAAAATAGAACTCTTACTGTAAAAACCCATCAAATGGACTGAAGTTTGTATTTGAATGAAAGTTAGAGATATCTGCACATTTAAGTATGTATGGAAGACAACGGAGGAGAGAGGCAGGGAAATGAAATGAAATAGGAAAGGAGAAAAAACAAAGGAAACATAGTGAGTTTATAGGACCTTCATTAATAGGTGTTTTATGCATAGAAATCTTAGGTTACATTTCTCAGTATGCTTTTATATTCTAACTCCCAAATAACCCATTATTTACAGATCATTCTTTATAACCAATATGAACTCTCATTTTAGTGAGAAAAGGTTTCTTCTGAGTTCATTGAGAAAGACCTACGGGAAGAATTTTGAAAACTTTTTCCAGAAACTGACTGTAAAAATTTTCATTCTGTGTAAGATCTTTTCATTGCAGTGATTTCTGCCAGAGAGATTTTTCTGCTGGTAAAATATAATCTGTAAAGTTATCATTGAGGTGAAAATGTAAAATTATGAGTGTTACTAGAAAATATCTGTTCCAATGTCACCCAGTTTAAGAACAACTACTTTTGTATGATTTCCAGACTCTGTGATTCTAGAAGGGGTTCATGTTTACACAGAATTTAGCAAGAAGTAGTCACTGACTCAGTAACTGCCCAAAGCTGTTTTTTATAAATTTTAATCCGATTTTGAATTTGAAGATTACAGTCTGAAATTTGCTTTTAAAGGCAGCAGTCTTCAGTGTTGGTGACTATTGTTAAACACAGTGACCTAAACAGAAGTAGGACTTGGAAGAGAGGGGCGAGTGATGCAGGAAAGAGTGGGGTTTAAGGATAAAGGAAAATAAGTTAAGCCTCCTTATAGGTGAAAAAGGGTGAAATGAAATAAGATAGTATGCAGAAGAGAGAAGACAAAACTAAAGATTTTTCATAGAACTAGTGGATGCTAGAATGGCCCCATTATTTTCCTTAGCTCTTGGAACCTCTAGTGCCTTGTAATTTCACAACTGTTAGTTTTCTTATCTCTTATTTTTTCCCCTGCAATTAGTATCAGCCTAATATTATTCATTCACTCATTTACCAGAATTTCAAGTCTTGTACAGAGACCACAAGATAGGGCCAATCTGGAGTGTTACGTCCCTAACTTGGGAATAGGTGAGGAAGAAGCCACAGTAGGCCTTGAGAGACATGACTTACCCACATCCCACGGGGAAGAGGAAGAAAACATAAGGATAACTAGAAACTCAGGAAGGAGCCCCTCGGAGATATAAGAACCTCAGGCCCTATCCTATTTAAAACCCCTTACAAAAGGCAACAAAGTGGGTGCTGGGGAACATTCCAAGCTATCTGGGCTGTAGTTCTGGTCTTTTGACACATGTAGAGTGTTCATCTGTGTCTGGAAATATCTTCCACGTGCTCAAGCCTGTATGCCAGCATGGCCTAGCAAGTGCTCACTTAAACATTTCATATAGCAGAAGAGGTCTTTCTTCAGGTAAAGGGCAGGTAAAGGTCTACTCAGATGCCCCACATATAACTCTGTAACACAGCAGATGTGTGTAGGGCAAGGGAGCAGGAGGACCAGAGCTCCTCTGGCCTTGTTTCTCCTTAACCCCATTTACTTTCCAGGAAAGGTGTCCCAGGAACTTCCTCAGCACATCCAAAGTGACAAGGAACACAACCCTGCAATTGCCCTTGGTTTCGACTTTATTAATGAATAACAGAATAAGGGACCTTGTACCAATTATTTTACCTCTCTGGGCCTCATCAGTGAACAGTGAAGAGTTGAACTACATTTGAAGAGAGTTCCAGTTGTGAACAGCCTGAAAATTGCTGACATAACTAACTTGGGCAAGATGGTTGGCTATAGAAAAGGAAACGACAGATTTAAACGGTGGTATAAATTACTCTCTGGATATATTTAATGTTATAGATACAAAGAAATTAATGTCTAATTGTGAATCTTTAGGAAGCAAAATTTGTACAAAATATATCTTGTTAGGGGTTAAAAAATCTCTAAGCAAGTTGTCCTTGAGTCTACCAGTTACATTTTCTTTGCAAGTGTGGACCCTGAAACCCCTGTAACTTTCCTCTTGCCACATAAGTAAAATATCCATGTGTAGTTTTTAGCTCTTCTGTTAAGCCCCTAGAAATAAATAGAGGTTTCTTCCTGATTTTACAAGTGGCATGTGTATATATACATGCAGTTTTTACTCGCAGTGGGGCATTCCCCTGAATCAAGCTAGACCTTTGCAGCCTTCAAAGAATGACTGTCTCATTGACCCTAAAATGCAAAGGTGTTAAACCTTTATGACAGAATCACATCAAGGAATATTATTTTTACTCCAGTTTCTGTCTTTATAATAAGAGTGTTTGCCTGCCATGTCAAATTCTTGATCTTTTGGGGCTAACGCTTATATCTACTAGAATACAGCTGTCTTATTACTAGTTCTGAAAAAGATCAGGCAAGAAATTTTTTTCTAATATGTTTTTCCCTAATTTTCTCAAAAATAACCTCTGGCTTCCTTTACTAGAGCTTTCAATAAGGTAACCCTTAATTTAAGAACTGCCACACTCACTGACTCCTGGTTTACCACTTTCCTTTGTGCAAAATGAATGTGTACAGAAGGGTATTTCCAACCCCAGAAACTGTTACAAGGACCATTAGATTTTCAAGCCAAGAAACAAATTAACTCCTCCATCCTGAGTTTATCTTCCAGCCCAGCCTGTTCCTGACTTCTTTAATTAGGCCCAATTTGCAGGACATGACTTGACTGAAATTTATAGCCACATTGAGACATGCAGCTCAAGAGAACTATTAGCCCAGACATCATCTCAAGCTCTTAAAGCAAGTGGATTATTTGACAGAAGTGTAGCCCTCTACAGTAATTACCTGAGTGCAAGTTAAAACTGCTTCATCTGCCCAGCATCCCTAGGTGTTGCACTTAAGAAGGATGCCGTCTTCTAGCCAGCCTGGCCACGCACCTGGCTCTGTATCTGTATGCATTTTCATCGTGTTTGTCAATCTGCGAAGTGTAACATTATTTTACTCTTATGCCTCTCCTACAGTCCCACTCCCCTTAACGGTGTATCAGTGTTTCTGGGATCCATCGTCTTAGTTTTATAACTTACATTTCACACTTGCATGTGTGTTGGCATAAATAGAAGTAAAATGACAGCATCAAGACCTAAGGAAAGCTAGACTTTTCTGCATGTACCAGTACTACTGGTACTGCATGTACCAGTAGACACTGAAATTGTTGTAGAAAATGTTTCTCTGTCTTCCTAGGAAAAGCTTACCCCTTCCTACAACATGACTGTCAGAGGACATTTTTTGTAAGAAGTAGTTCTGATTGTATTTCTTATGGCGGTACCCACTGGTGAGTCTGCAGTGCTTTCAGGGTAAAGCTTAAACCTCTAGACCCTTCACCTAGAAATAATGTCCTGTGATAAAGTGACCAGGAGCTTTGGTATTAGATGTACTTGGCCTTAGATAGTGGGTCAGTTCAGGTGTAACCTTTCTCATCTCCTCTTTCTTCAGCTACATAATGGAGTAGCACACGCTGGCAGAGGGCTGTTGGAATACTCATAGGAGATTCCAGTTTTAAAAGGCCTGGCACAAAACAAATGCTCAATAAGTATAGTACCTTTTCTCCCACCTCCTTCCCATCATCTGGCCCCACTGCCCCATTAGGCCTCTTCCTTTCACCTGTGTGCCCTTCCTTCCAGAGCACTCTTTTATAGAAGCCCACAGTTTAGTTTCAGGATCCAGCCAAGCCCAGCTGCACCTCTGTATTTGATACATATAATGTTCCATCACCCTGGGTGGCTCCTCCACCATTATTTTTCACAGAAAACTGCAGGGTGACTCCTTGATCCCTGAGAAAACAGTTCCTGAAATCCCTCTGAGTTTAAGCCTTCCTCCTCTATATAACCATAAAACTTTCATACGCCTCTTTTCTCTTACAATGTCATCATATCACGCAGTTTCATCTGTCTTCTGTAATGTAGTCCGAACTTCTGAGAAGGCACTCTGTGTTTCATTTATCTGTGATACCAGCACTCTACTCATTCCTAGCAAATATGGGTTAACTGGTTGAATGAATGGTCCAGAGGGAAGAAACTCCATGGTTTTGAGAAATGTGTTGTATCGGTCAGCTTTGTGTCACTGTGACAAAACACCTGACATAAATCAACTTAGTGGAGGAAAAGTTTCAGAGATGTTAGTCCATGGTTGGCCAGTTCCATTGCTGTGGGCCTGAGGAGAGGCAGAAAATTATGGCAGAAGGAAGTGACAGAAGAAAGCTGTTCATCTCATGGCAGTCAGGAAGCAGAGAATGCAAGAGAGCAGGAAGGGTAGAAACCAGGGACAAGACACAGTCCTGAAGTTCATGCCCCTATAATCCAGTCCTTCCAAACAGGCTCTACCTCTTCAATTTACAGTACTTCCCATAATGTTATCAAATCTGGATCTCATCAATGGATTAATTCACTGATGAGTTTGGAGTTCTCATGATCCAATCACCTTCCAAAAGCCCTGCCTTTGAACACGTGAAAATGTGGGGGAACGTTTTAGATCTAAACACCAACAGGTGGGCCGGTGAGATGGCTCAGCGGCATAAGTGCCTGCCTGGCAAGCACGAGGTCCTGAGTTCGACTCCCGGTACCCACATAGGAAAAAAGGGCCGGTGATATCGCTCAGCAGCACAGGCGCCTGCTGGCGCACGAGGTCCTGAAGTCGACCCCTGGTACCCACACACACACACAAAAAAAAAATAAATAAATAAACACCAACAGGTGACGCAGCTGCTGATCTATCAGGGCAAGAAGCAGCACACTCATGGTGCATGGTGATGCACACTTGTAATATTCCAGCACTCTAGGAGGCTGACCATGGAGGATCAAAAGTTCAAGCCCAACCTAGGAGACTTAGCCACTAAATGAGACCCTGTCTCAAAATTTAAAAATTAAAAATGATCTAAGGTTATAGCTCAGTGTGAATTCCCAGTGCCACCTCCCCAAAAGCAGCACACACCCCCTAAATGGATAAATATGTTGGAGGTAAAAGATTAGATGGCTTATAAATACTTTGAGGCTTTCTTTCTGTAGGAATTCTTAGAAAATGTGCTCAAACTGAAATAGCTTCAGCTTTCCTTCAAGCAAATGGCTACTGTGGGCATAGATCTGAAATGAATACCAACACACTCGATAACTCTGCTTCTGATGCTATTCTTGACCTTGAAACATTCCCTAATTTCAGGGATAAAATTGGAGTGATATAGGTCCCCGTTGTTGGGCTTCCCTTTTGGCACGCACATCATCAACAGTGAGATTCTTCAGGGACTTCTCCTTGAACCTTGGTAGGGTTCATAGGAACAAATATGTGATCAGCGCACCACACTGTAACTGGGAATGACGTCATTCTTCTGCTCCCAGTCAGCTATTCCCACCAGAGAATTCTGGGTCACATGAAAAGTGTCAGAAACACATAAATTACTAATTGCATCTTCTAATCCAGTAGCTCCTCGGGGCTGGTGTGTTTTGTTTTGAAAGTTTTCCCTAAATTATCCTCCTTTTTAAACCTAATTTCATAGAAACTATTTAAGATTGTTACAATGAATGCTACTATATCCTTTCCCATCCCGTGGGATTTTTCTTTGCCTCGAAAGTCTTTTTGGATTTATGAATCCTAGACCCATTGATATTTTTTCTCATATCCAAGTTCCTTCTCACTCAGTTTTTTCACAGTAGTTTCTTTTCACTTGCAAAATTGTATACCAGCTTCAGAAACTGACCTGTATTGTTTTGTTTTGTTTTGTTTTGTGGTACTGGGGACAGAACCCAGAGCTGAACTACATCCAGCTCTGTTTTATTTTTTTATTTTTGAGATGAGGTCTCACTAAGTTGCCCCCTAGATGGCTTCACATTTTCGATCCTGCTGCCTCAACCTCCCAGAGTGCTAAGATTACAGATGTGCACCATCACACCAGACAGATAAACAGTTTCAGAAATCCTAATTCAAAAAATCACATCACCAAAGCAAATGTAGAAATCCTTGTACCAGAGGAAAGAGGTGAAAGGAAAGTTAGGACTTCTTGCTGTGGGGAATTGCAGGTGCCCCATGGTGTCTACAGACAGAGGTACAGGAAAGGTAGGTACAGGCAAGAAATGAAGCACCTCAGCTTCTCTCATTCATGAGCCTCTGTACAAACTCCAGACAAGCCAAGGTGACCTGCTGTGTGGTTTACTTCTCAAAGAGGTATTACTCGGATGTGGAATATAATAGTGCCACAGCTAGGGAAATCCTGGGCAAACCGGGACATGTCAAGATTCTACCTTCCCTTTACTGTCTCTCTCTGTCTCTGTCTCTCTGTCTCTCTTTCTCTTTTTCTCTCTTTCCCTCTCTCTCTCCCTCCCTCTCTCTCTGTCTGATTCTGGCTGTGACTAACATTCATGATATTAGACCAGCAACTTTCTCAGAGAGAGGCCTACTTATAGTAAATGTCATCAAATAAGAGTAGGACAGCAAATATCTGTAGATGTCACCCATGCCAACTAATTGCTTGGTCATGACTGGAGTGAAATGTTAATAATTTCTTGAAGATCCTGCTAAAGAGAATTACAAATACTGTTCTCCACTGAGCTCTTTTAAATTTAATGATATTTCAGGTGCTTTATATGGGCTTCTATGGAGACAATGATTTACCTCATATTATCTGACACATACTGTGTTGTTATGTGCAATGATCTGTTTAAGTCTATTGATAGGCTAGTGGATCATTTCCAGTTTTTCACTACTACAAATAACATTGTAAACGTCCTTGTACCTGAACATCTTTGCGTCCTTTCATGAGGATATTCATTGAATAAATTCTAAGCTCTGAAAATGAATTTAAAATTTTTAGAAATATTGCCAAGCTGTCTTCTGAAAAGACTATATCAAGTTACAAGCCCACCAACAACATGAGATGTACTTATATTCCCATGCCCAGTGGCCCTGGGATTCACAAGCAGTATGTTTTACCACTCTAGTTTAATTGCAAATAGTTGATCTTTTCATCTGTTTATTGTCCACTTCACTCAATCCTCTGTAAAGACTCATTAAATAAGTTATTTTTTGCCATTTTAAATTTTCTATGGATGTGTTACTAGTTCTAGGTATATTAAGAAAATTAATGCCCCGTTTCTGCAAAGTTTCTTTGTATTTTATTCTACTTTAGGTTTTGTTTAGGGTAGTTCTTTTTCATTGAGGCTTTAAAAATATTTTTTCAATTAAATTTATGCTGCTCAGATGACTTCTGGATACTCTACCCCATGGCATCTTTTAGCCTTGTTTTCCTGCTGTAGTACCTATCACCAAGTAGATTCTCAATAAATATGTTTAGAATGAATACATAAATAAGTAAATTATATCATTTACATCTTTTTATTCCTCCTCATGATATGTGGAGATTTGGAAAGTGAATGCCAGACCATATATTTAACAAAATTTTGTGCCATGGCATCTTACAGCAGGAATTTTGTTTAGTTCATTGTGATATCCTCATCATCTGACAGTGATGGCATACAGGAGATGTATGTGTGAATGAATGATAAATGAAAAAATATTGAGATAAATAGAACTTGAATTGTTTGGAGTGGGCCAATGACAGGCATTTCTGTAAGTGGTAGCTTATAAATGACACCAGACCAGAAAAAGTTGTGTTTTCTTTTTTTATTTATTTATTTATTTATTTATTTTTTGTGGGTACCGGGGGGACGACCTCAGGACCTCGCGCACCAACAGGCACCCGTGCCTCTGAGCGATATCACCGGCCCCTTTTTCGTATGTGGGTTCCGGGAGTCGAACTCGGGCCTTCGCGCTTGCAAGGCAGGCGCTTAAGCCGCTGAGCCGTCTCACCGGCCCAAAAGTTGTGTTTTCTTATGCCCAGCATTTGAACTCAGTATAATCAGAACCTTATACTTATTTTCTTGGTTCCAAGTTAATAAAACAGGGGTAGTAAGAAAAAGAAAAAGGGTCATGATCATCAACCTGGGACCAGGACCTCATTAAATAGAATTTATAATATCCTTATCATCTTGTTATATACGAAGGGTTAAAAATTTCCTAGTGAAAACAAGTATTTCCACTGCTTGCCAAAGTGTTCATAAAGTGGCCTGATTGCTAAGAACAGGACACAAACCAAATCAAAATAAAATGAATCAACTAGCAACAGAAATAAATGTGCCATAATGTTGTTGGATGGTTACTGAATCTGCTCTGCACAAACCATTCTTCATTGTAAGGTTGCATCCTTCAGGCTAAGCACATCCTTGTCAGGGGACCTTGTCGGGGGACCCTTGATGCAGAGTAGTCCCTTTCCCTTTGTCAGTTTCCTGGGTTATTTGGGGTCTAAGAAAGATCCTCTTGATGGTTCATTGAATTGCACATGAGTTATGTAACCCATTGCAACCCAATAGCTGAGCCCATGTTTTCAAAGCTATTAAAATACACCACAAACCAAACCACCTGTGAGGTGCCAACTCAGCAAATATGACTGTGTTTAAAAAAAAAAAGTCATAAAAATACAGAAAATGAGGATGAAAGAAGCCCAAATAACAACCTAGAGGTCATATTTTGATGCCACGAAGCACGAGAGGAAAAGTGTACTACATGAGTTGAAGGAAGATGGCAGCCAGGGTCTTTGGCATTGCAAATCACCATTGCTATGCGAGAGGGTCATAGAATGTGGAATGAATCAGAGCAACTACTGTGGGTCCCCTATTGGAAAAACTGCAATTATGGATAATTATGTGCAAGTACTAGGAGAAATGCCAGATGTTAGAATCTATGTTTAATGTGAAAATCACATTTTGTTTTCTACAGAACCTCAATATATAGCTTTTCCTATAAAATGTGGGCATATTTCTGGAGGAAAGAGAATGTCAGAGTTGCTTTTTGACATCTTGTTACATTTTAGTTAAATTCAAAGGAACATGACTTTCTCAATACCATTAAATGGTGCTAAACATGTTATCTTGGATTATAATTGAAATTAGACTCTTTGGAATGAAATGCATGATAGTATTCCCTCAAAGGCCCTTTGTTCTACTGATTATATCGTTCTTCCTTGTTAATAAGGTGGTAATGGGGCCAGTGAGATGGCTCAGCGGCATAAGCGCCTGCCTGGCAAGCACGAGGTCCTGAGTTCGACTCCTAGAATCCGCATAAAGGAAAAAAAGGGCCGGTGATATCGCTCAGGGGCACAAGCACTTGCTGGCTAGCGTGAGGTCCTGAGGTCGACTCCCGGTACCCACATTAAAAATAAATAAATAAATAAATAAGGTGGTAATGTAGGCCATAAGAGCTGCCACTACTAGAGGAATCCAAGGAATTATAGATAAGTAAACCTGATGCTGAATGCTATATTAGTTCCTTCATCTTTTTTTCTAAATCTCATAGTGTTAGCCCAAACTCCCCAGGGGCACCTTACATGCTAACACTTTATAACTGGATAGAAAGTCACACAATCCCAAGGGATTGAAAGTAGAATGGAGGTGGAAAGAATAGCCCCAGGGAAGAAGAGAAAGTAAATACAAAGGTTCTGCATTACAAAGTTTATCATATCTGCACACACACAAAAATAACCAACCATGGCTAGTTGCTAAGTTACAGGAGACACTGCCCATGAAACTACTTAAAACCATTGCATTTGGGCCGGTGAGATGGCTCAGCGGCGTAAGCGCCTGCCTGGCAAGCGCGAGGGCCCGAGTTCGACTCCCGGAACCCACATACAAAAAAAGGGCCGGTGATATCGCTCAGCGGCACGGGCGCCTGCTGGCGCGCGAGGTCCTGAGGTCGACCCCCCGGCACCCACAAAAAAAAAAAAAAAAAAAAAAAAAAAAAACATTGCATTTAAGAATATTCCCTATGGGGGCCAGTGAGATGGCTCAGCGGCATCAGCGCCTGCCTGGCAAGCGCGAAGTCCTGAGTTCGACTCCCGGAACCCACATACAAAAAAGGGGCCGGTAATATCGCTCAGCTGCATGGGTGCGTGAGGTCCTGAGGTCGACCCCCGGTACCCACACACAAAAAAAAAAAAAAAAAAAAAAAAAGAATATTCTGTATGGGGGAAAGACATAAAGCAGTTCTTCTGCCCATATGTTTTATGTCTCTTTGGTCAAAGTTGCCCAGTAGGATCTCATACTGCCTTGACTCTCCCAGAGGCTCCCTGCAGAAGCCAGACCCTCATGTATCTTCTGTGTAGCTGAGTTCCTGTTAGTCAGAGGAGTTGCTCAGCCAGGCTCACTAGGATGCCCAGACGGAGACAATGAGGCAATTGCAGTGATGACTAAGGCAGTACTGGGGCTGCTCAGGCCAGGAAATCAGGAAGAGAGATTACGCCCAAGGGCTGGGCTGGGCAGAGCTGATCTGGGGAGGACTGACACAGGGCCCAGGGCACTCACCTCTAATTCAGTGGCAGAAATAGAATGGATCAGATCAGAGAGTTGTAAAATTTTGCTTTTCTAATGTTCTGACATAGTGCACTGTTCTATGTGTCTTCTCTTGCATAAGTGCCTAATTTGTAGCACTTGTAGTTCTGCTAAATGCTTCAAATACATTATCTTGTTGAATGTGCACAACTCCAAGGACTCTATTTTATACATTAGAAAACAGACCTGGAAAGACTGAAACCTTACTTATATTTGCAAAGCTAGGAAGTGGTGGAGCTAGAATGTGAACGTAGGTCTTTCTATGTCTGAAGCATTTGGTTTCCTATGCCGTAGAGTCAGCACCCATTTTAGTATTCCTGCTAAAAAAGTATGAATCCTACCTGTGTATAGTAATGATGAGGGGACTTAACTTTTTGTTTCACACTTATAATAAATCCTTACCTTTTTTCTTTGTGTGTTTCATGCATATGACAAGGTTTTCAGATATTTGTGTATAGGTGTGTGTGAGAGAGAGAAAGAGGAATTGTGAAGGAGAATTTTTCAATTCTCCAAGTAATAAGAGAATGGAACAACAGAGTTGGACAAACACAATGCTTGATTCCAATGTATGCTTCAGTGTACACTGATCACATTATTGATTTTAGCAAAATAAATGAAGAATTTCCAGGTACAATGAAAGAAATTCCTCCAGTAGAACAGTCTTGACTTGCTACTGTTGTCAAGCCAAGCTGAATATGTTCAACATGATCATTTCTACTATTTTGACTGACAAAAACATTTCAAGTACATCATCTTGATCCTGGGTTAACAATGTTCTGATACTGAAAATGAATGCCCTTCCTCACAATCAGGTGGAAATGTTAATATTATGAACATGGCACAATGCCATGAAAGGTCATGTTGGTGTATACAAAAGGAATAGTAATTAGGAACTTTTCTTAAAGGTAAAATGAATCCAGTGTTACTATAAAGTATGTGCTCACTGATTCCTTACTTCCCTTATATTAACTATTTTTTTTTAAAAACTGTACCTTAAAATATACTACAATGTAATGTGAGCCTTGAAATGTTATTATACCTTTGAATAAGGTCCTTTGAAGTTTTTTTCTTTATTATGTCTCTTTATATTTTGGGTTTCTAGTTTTGATATTTAATATTTTTTATTTCAACTTACACATGTCACTGTTAAGTTTATCTAGGACAGTATTTTCCAAATTTTTTTGCATCATGGCACATACTGATAGTTATATATCTAGTAAAAACTACATATAGTGAATAAAAGATGTGGCTTGTGTTCAGTCTTCTCTATTAGCCAGCTTCCCATTACTATAACATAATACCTGAGATAATTAACTTATAAGAGAAAGGCTTGTTTAGCTTAACATTTTCGAGGCTCCAGTGTCCCCCTGACTGTGGGCCTCTGGTGTGATGCTTAATAAAAATGGTGAGCACACAGCAGAGCAAAACTGCTTATATCATGAGTCAGCAAACAAAAGGGAAAAGGGAAGGTGCCAGGGTCCCACAGTCCCATTTAAGGACGCACCCCCAATGACTAGGCTGCACCTCCTAATTACTCTACCACCTCTAATAGCACCACTCTGGAAACCAAGAGTTTAGCACATGAGCCACTGGGGTACATCCAACATCCCGACTCTAGCTCCCCCACTTGCTATGAGGACTGAGGGAACTCAGTAGTATTTTGGCACATTTGTGATGCCCACTCTTTGGCACACAATTGTGAAGTCTGATATAGGCAAATAAAACTTAATTTTACCTTTAAAGCTTATATCTTTAATTATTCCAGTGAGTTGTGGGTGAGTGCACTAGACCCATTATTATAATGTATATAATTACAATGTTTAAATCTTAGTCTTTTTCTCTTGAAGTAAAATAAACTATGCATGAGCTTTGGGGAGATTATACTGGCTCTATAAGGAAGACAAACCCTGTATGGAATTACTTATTGATGGTAATAAAGTTAGCAAATGCCTCAATTGTGGGAAAAATCAGAAAAGGCAAAAATAAGGATGGGGAAGTGAAAGAAGAAAGGATTGTAAATTTGAGCTATATGTGGTTAGAAACTAAGACATGCATCACGGAAACCCTCAAGTCCCCGTCTGATGGGAATTTCTGCTAAGCCTGTGGTTCCCAGATTTTAGAATTTAAAAGAAAAAATTGTGGAGCCCAACACAGAATTAACAACTCTATTTTTGTCAAATAAAGCTATCTTTAATAGAACTATTACTATATGCTAGAACTATGATTTCACATTAGAACATTCTTCGTACATTTAATATCACAAAATAGTACGGACCAAAAGAGCAGCCACCCCCATAGGGGCCTGTAGAAATCTTTCATGTGTGTAAGTACTGTACATTGCATTAGCCTTACTATTATTATTACTTTAAATTTCATTAATGGCTAATACAACTTTGTTTTGGAATAATACAGGCTTATGTTGAGAGTGACCATAAAAATGTGACTCATGGGGGCATAGAGTTATTTCATATGACAACCATTGAACATTAATGACCCAACTTTATACAACAAATTTTTATTGACCATTTACTTGTGTACGAGGTGCTGTGATAGCAGTTGGGGATGCAGAGGTCAACAATATGGTCACAGTTCCTACTTTATACTCTAGTAGGGCAAAGAAACACCACACAAAATATAATACTGAAATTTCTTAACTATCATGAAGGCAAAACACAAGTTGCTGTGAAAGCATATCATCAAATTAGAAATCAGCTTTAAACTACAACCAGAGTCCCATGTGTCTTTCGTATGTCTAAGGAATCTTTTGTATAACTTTAAGAAGGACCATCTCAAGGCAAATAGGAACCAAAGGCTGATCCCTGGGTCAATTAGAAAATGGTGCCCCCTTCTCAGGTTGAAATAGCCCTGCCTGCTGGGGGATAATGAGTGGAGCATTACTCATAAAGGATTTTGAGGAAGAAAACAGCAAGATCAAATTTGTGTTTTAAACTTACTTCATTGTTTGGAGTTCTTAGATATGGCTAGACTCTTTCCATTTGCTTGAATAAAGCAGAAGAAATGAAATAGTTAAAGATTATGAAGCTATCTGGGCACAAATCTTTATTAGATACGTAAGGAATGAGGATTCTACTAGAAATAAGAGCTCTTTTTTGCCAATGACAGACAGAATTGATTGGTCTGGGACTAAATCACCAGCATGAATACCCACTTGTGAATCACGTACCCTTCTTTCAACATCTAGGTTTTCCTGATTCATATTCAATCTAGAACTTACGCAGACCACTCTGGTTTTGCTTATGAAATTTAGGTGAGCCAACGTAAATAGGCATGGCTGTCATTTGATTGAGTTTAAATGCTACAATTATTTTACATTAAATTATTG
Source organism: Erethizon dorsatum (assembly GCA_028451465.1). Classification (NCBI taxonomy): domain Eukaryota; kingdom Metazoa; phylum Chordata; class Mammalia; order Rodentia; family Erethizontidae; genus Erethizon; species Erethizon dorsatum. Next base: position 99,436,051 of record CM051833.1, on the reverse strand, counting down.
ATGTGCAAAGAGGAAAGTACTTTTATGTTGGTAACTGTTACTAATGAGATGAGCTCAATTTTCTTATAATATGGCATCCTATGAAACTGCTCTATGGGATGCTGTGACATCTCACCAGTGGAGAGGTAGGCTCTCCAAAACCGTTGTGACTTTAATGTGGGTCTGACTTTAAGTTCAAGGAATTGAGTTGGTTTCTTATCTCAGTATACACAAAGCTTCTTATCACCTAGTTGAACACTGGCAGTTTGTCTCAGGGAGTGGAGAACCAGAAACTGGCTCAGCCCCTAATCCCTTATGTTTAAAGTAGCTCTCACAGACCGGTTTCAAAATAATCCTTGAAGAATTTTTAAGAGCATAATTCAGTTTTGTTACTTCTTGACATTCAATTGTAATCAGATATTCAGTGCAAAATGCATTCCACTACATTTTATGAAAATTCGTAATGCAGGCTGATGCTCATATATTTGCTTTAGGTAATTAGTTTCCCACTAAGAAAATTCTTTAAAGAAATATTACCCTTCCCATTTTAGTGGCAGTGAGACTCTAAATGCAGTTACAAGGGGAAAAGTACTATCTGTCTGTTGTTCTACTTTATTAGTCTTTATTAATTTCATGATTTTCCTCAATTTTTAAAAAATCTTCAGTATCATTATCCTACATTGGATTTTTCCTCTGTACCAGACATTGTACTAAATATCATCTCTAACCCTTTCCATAACCTAGCAAGGTAAGGGCCATTATTCCTATTTTATAGATAAGGAAATAGAGGCTCAGAGCAGTTAACAAATGTTCTAAAATTAAATTGCAGCCAGTGGTTAAGACAAGTTTCCAACCCAGGTCTCTCTGACTATAAAGCCAGAATCTTTCAACTCCATACTGTCTGTTTTCCATTCTGGGCCAGAATGTGATACAAATCTGTCAGAAAGAAAGCATTAGAAGGAGACTTATAGAAGCAGACATAGTCCTCAGAAGAGAAGGCAAAACTATTTGGGGTGGAGGAAATTATACATATATATATATTGCCAACAGTGAATTGAGGAGCAAATAAATTACATTAGCAAACAAACAGCAGTAAATGTGATAGAATGATAGCTGGTCCCAAGAAGCTCATATATTTGTGAAACCAGGTAAATCTTTGCTCTTTCTTCCATAGTCCATCATTACTTTTTAAAAAGCCATCTGAATTTCATGCATTCCAACATATATTATGGGGTTCCATTCCTTTTAAAATTTTTTTCACTAATTGTGAAACTCCCTGATCACAAAAAGTGAAATTTACTAGAATTCTACTCATCTAAAATTCTTGAAAATTCACCTTAATCGGGCTGGGGATATAGCTCAGGGCCAGGGATATAGCTCAGTGGCACAGCGCCTGTCTGGCAAGTGCGAGGTCACGAGTTCGATTCCCGGTACCAAAAAAAAAAAAAATTCACCTTAATCAAGAAGTATAGAATTATTGTTGAGGGATAAATGAAGATGGAAATTTCCCAGGCAGTTGGGTTTGGAGCTTCATCCCTAGGTTTTAAGTAATCAAGAGCAGTGTGTTGAAACTGAAAGAGCATGCCATTTAGAGTGAGATAGCCTGAGTTCATCAGTCCTACAACTTAATAGTTCTGTGACCTTGAGTACATCACAAAACAAATTCCAGGCCTCAGTTTCTCACATGAAAGTAGAAGGCTTGACCCAGATACAAACTGATATCCCTTGGTATGCTGATGGAATTGATGTTTGTACATTTTGTATGTCCTTAAGCGGTTTTTCTCTAGAACAGTTGCTTCTAATAAGTTTACTATAGTGGCTCAGTAATCTTAAGAATAATGAAAAATAATCATTTGGTAGATGGATACCAAGATAATCTCAATTTGTTTATATCAAAGATTGGGCAGGTGAAACCTACCTAAACATGTACCATTCCATCATCATGACCTTGACTCTTTAAACATGTTGATTGTAGTTGTAGACATTTCTGAACTGTTTGGGGGATACATTTAGACCATGATAAACTCCACTGCAAATGGAGAAAACTTTATTATCACCAACAGCTGCCCCCAAATTGCTGGGTAGGAAGTGAATAATAGATTTAGTATCTAGCCAACTCTCCTGTAAATTCAGCCTTTGAAATCAGGCCTCTTAGAAAGTCATAAGCAATTGAACATTTAGTTCTTAGTGATACTGAATTTTATATTCAGCTCTTATTATTTTTCAACTATGATTCTTTGTCTTACCAACATTTTTTTTTCTGTATTAAAAGAGAAGAGGGCCAGGGATATAGCTCAGTGGCACAGTGCCTGACAAGTGCAAGGTCCTGAGTTCGACTCCGGGTACCAAAATAAATAAATAAATAAAAGGGAAGAGACGGTTGCTTGCTGTAGTCTGAAGTGAATATGGGCTTGGTTTTTGGACCTGTGCTCGGGTTCTAACTCAAGGAGTAATTCTGGAGCACCTCAGGGAGTCCATTTTGGCCACAGTACAGGAGAATCACCATATATCAAAGACTGCAGTAAAACCTAGAGAACAGTCAAGGATGTCTACTAATCTCTCTCCTTCATAGAGGGACAAACACACACTTTGAAAGCTCAGGCAGGGAGTAAGCTATGTTCCACTCTGCCGTCGCGCGTCTCCTTGCAGGAGAGGACACTAAAGAACAAAGTTGTCACTGGGCAGCAGCCCACAGGACAAGGCTGTCTTGCAGAGTGCAGAGCCTGCTAGCAAGAGGAGTCCTTTGCATTTCAGAAATCCAGGCCACATTTTCCAGAGAGCTCAGGCACTGTGAATAAGAGGAGCCTCAAAGGGCTGGTTTCTGATGTCGCACTAGGCACGATAAGAATGCCATTGACGTCAGCAGAGTCATCATCAGGAGAATGGCACCCCAGCTCTTGAAACCACACCAAGCAATTGCAGTGCTTTTGCAAATTAAAAGCCGGTGCAGGGGAGTGGGGGTGGGGAGGGAGAGAAACAAAGGGGGAAGCAGTGGCTCCAGCTAAACTGTCTTTTCTTTTGTGCATTTCCTGTATTTAAAAAAAAAAAAAAAAAAGAAAGCACAGGACACTCCCAGGCACACACACTCACTGGCTTTTCAGCCTGAATTTGCAGGACAGGAGGGGAGAGAATTTTGTTCACATTTCTGAATTCAGATAAAACAAACTGTGCCACCCAGGTGCTGGACAGAGGCCCTGAGCCACAAGAGAAAATAGCAGCCACTGAGAATGAAATTGCTGAACTAAAACTGATACATTTCAAATGTGCATTGCTGAGTAGATTACAAGAGAGGGATTAAACACATCAAAGGAGCTACTATAAAGCAACTCCTACTCTCTCTCTCTCTCTCTCTCTCTCTCTCTCTCTTTTATACACACACACACTGAACTCCAGTGTGTGTGTGTCTGCCTGAGAAAATGACAAAGTTATCGGTTTTGGGAGGGAAGAAGCACTGCGGGCATGCTGTGCCTTCAGCTCTCTGAGGCAGCTCCAAGAACATCACCTCCAGCTGCAATTCAAAGGTTACCTACATTAGAAAATGTCTTGGAGGTTAGGAAGACTTTATAAAAATTCTTTAGTGTAAATACTTCCCACTTTCCAATTCCACAATTAATCAAATCCTTTCATTCTTTTTCCCACCCCAACTGTTCCTCAGGGCACCCTCACACCCTGTCTCACTCCCTTCCTTGAAATGCGAAAACGACACAGAAGAGATTTGATGGTATCAACTGTGTTTTGTGCTTTATTTTACAGCGTTAATTGGTAGCTTCCCAAATACACCAAAATCTTTTACTGATCTAATTTTTATATCCATATCTTTAGGTTATACCAGAAAGAATAAATTTCTGAGCTATGGAAATGTTAGCAGGGAAACAAAAGAACGTAAGCACAGAAAGCAAAATGTGGCAGGAAACATGGGTTTAATAAGTTGCATTGTGTGAATCTCCTATTTCGAATGGACTGGCACTAGAGGAGCAGCCAGAGAGTCTAGCAATGCGATGGTTCTTTTTTAAAGACCTGTTTTGTGAAAAGGACAAAGTGTTAAACAACATTTCTTTCAAAAACATACATAACACTTAAGATAGAGACCACGGCCACTCCCACTCCCTCCCGTTGTTTTCTGTAAAGATAGTGACGATCACACTAGACAGGCCTCCTATGATAGGGTAAATAAAAGGAGTTTAGCAAAGCACATATACTATGGGCATTTAACCTGGCTTGCTTAGTGTAATAATGAAAAGAAGGATGGCTAATTATCCACATAGGAATTTTGCTTTATACTCTTGAGGGAGTAACTTGGCAAATCTGTTAGCGTGACTCATACTGGCTCTTATCTGTGCTATTTTGTTGTTCGGTTTATTTTGCCTTTGCATTTATTTTCTTCATTTTGTTTTGTCCATTTTCCAAATGGAATATTTTACTTCCTTCTTTCTTTTTATCTTTCCTCTTCTACCCCTTTCTTTTTTCCTTGCGTTCTTTTATTTTCTTTGTTTTCTGATACTCATAAAAAGAATGGATTTTGAAAATCAGTCCCAAAATCTGATATGGCCAGGGTCAGAGTCAGAGCCCCTTGCTCCCAAGGAGTCAATGTGTGTGTTATGCGGTGGCGACACCGGAGGGTGGTGGTGAGGATGGTTAAGCAGGGCCAGAGCCTTCTGCACACGTCCCTTTGCCCCCACAAGGACACAAAGCCCTAATTCAGATGTTAATGCTGTCAACACAGCGCACACCGTCTTTTCCAGTCCCTTAAAGGACGCTGCTATGGGCCCTGATTGCGAGTATGCAGACCTTTCTCTTGGAGTTGTTCCTGTCACCTGTGTCTCTCATCACCTTGCCTGGCCCCACCTGTCCTCTTCTATGATATTCAGTCCAGATTCTCCATCCAGATAGTTTCTTGAGTGGAAAATAATGAAAGACTTTCTTCTTTCCTCCTACCTGGCATTCTTTTTGTTCCCTGATTTCCCTTCCTCATGCCTGGAGCCCTCCCAGGCCACTTCTGCATGGCCATGCTTTGGTGATGTTGAGGTGCTCTTTGCACCGGGCAGCCCTGCAGGAAGCCCAGAAGCCCCCACAGTCTGGATGTGTTTGGGAGATTGGGTTCGGATTCACTGAACACTAATTTACAACAGGAAGAGCAGGTGAGCATGATGAGGGATGGGAATTAGCAAATAGGTTTGGCAGTTAGCTGATAGAGAAGCTCAAGGAAGGGGATCATTTAGAAAAAGAAAAAAAATCAATCCTTTTCAGGTGTGTGAATCTCCTTTATGCACAGTGTTACCATGGACTTTGGACTATGAGACAGCTTGTAGTCTTTCTTTCCCTAAGGCCTGGCCTCCTTTATAGGGAGGAGGCACGGATAAGCACAGTGAATTTGATTATGCATATCGGTCAAACCCGGGTTTAATGAGCCATGGAAACAAAACAGCTCAACCCCCTATAACTGCTGTAACCCAACACTAAAAGCATCAAGAGCGCTGTGGCTTTGGTTTCACATGTTTGTAGCACAGGCCTCGCCTCAGCAGTTGAACTCCAGCAGAGATCTGAAATGGCTATGTTCTTGTAGGAGGCACAAATCTTTTAGAGTTAAGTTGGGAGAGGAAAAAAAAAACCTTACCAAAATGCAAATAATAAAACTCCTCACTCAACCACTCTTAGTTTATAAATACGGAAATGGAGCTCTAGAAAGGTGTCATGCTTCATGGATAGACATTTTTTAGGGCAGAACCAGAAGTTGGGTTTGGGGTAGGAAAAGTTCTTCCTTGATTATATTTTCAAAAAGCTGGGCCGGTGAGATGGCTGAGCGGCATAAGCTCCTGCCTGGCAAGCGTGAGGTCCTGAGTTCAACCCGCAGTACCCACAAAAAAAAAAAAAAAAAAAAAAAAAAAAAAGCTGTACTTTTTCCACAGCTTCTAAAGTAATGTGTTGATTGCTTCCACAATTGTAGAAAAGCTAGAAAGTGGTATGAAGAGAAGACCATGTCTGTTAAACAATGCTGCCTTTTTACACTGTATGAATGAGAAAGCTGATGCTCAGAGATTTTAAGTAACTTGTCCAGGGTCATGTAGCTGTGATTGGTACAGCCTGATGTGAGCTCAAGCCTTTCCGACTTTCGCAAGCATGGTTTTCACCACTGCTCTATGCTATGCTGCCTCACACAGCCTGTCCCTAAAATGAGTTACTTCTAATCTGCCTCTGACGTGTGGGCCTCCACACTCAGATGTTTCCAGAATTACAATGGTGTGCATTTTTCCTCTCTGCAATAGAGGGTAGAATGGCTAGAGTAGAGAAGAGCCTTAAAAATGAGAGTAAACCCCTCATTTGATGCGAGTATTCAGAACTACCATGCTAAAAGCAGGAAACTTGGCAATTGATGTTTTAAAAGGACTGGAAAGTTCACTAGTATTGGAATCAATATTTTGATGAAAGGCAACAGTGTAGGAACAAAGAATTGGAAGCGTTTGGTAAAATTATGAATGAAGAGGATGTATAAATAGCAGATTGTGGAAGGGAAACAAAGATTATCTGGAAAGATTTTTTTTCATCAGTTGAATTACCTGAATTGACAGAGAAAGGAAATATCAAAGAAGGATTTGCTGTTAAAAAATTAAATGAAGAAGATACAGTAGAGATGTTTTTAGAATCCTCTTCACTACTACTCATTCCTAAAGACAAAAAAAAAAGAAAAGACTATGTGTCATTTAAAGATGAAGTCCTGAGGCACAGGGATAAAGTTAAATAAACACAGAAATCAGAGAATTCTTCCTGATGATTGATCTTTAGAAATTAAGTCTAATATTATCAGAATAATCATGCCTTAGTGATAAGATCAAAGGAAACATCTATTGGCTTTGGGAGATGACATTCTGGAAAATCAACAAAAAGTTAAGACTTAAAATGTAAGCAGATTACTGTGTGGTGCGGAGATAGATAAATCAACACTTAAATTAAAATACAATGTATAAGAGGAAGCTTCCTGATACCACAAAGGCCTCTCAATGGAGGAAGCGTTTGGGCCAGCCAGGGCAGAGAAGTGGCCACTGGGGCGTGATAGAGATAAGACCTATCTGAGATGTTTGAAGAACCATCCTAGAGTTCAGTAAGGCTAGACGCTAAAGGCTGATATGGAGCCCTGGAAACTGAACCTAGGAAAGGAGGCTATGCTTTTTACTGCACCCTGTGCTGGGGACCATGAAGAAGAATACAAAATATAAAGAGCAATGACTAGCTGTTATGATCCTATAGTTCAATTTGTAGAGGTGGATAAATGCCCATGGTGGAATTTAATTTCTTGAGAGACCATGGATTTCCTAGTTCGGAAAGTATTTAAATTTATATTGGAGAGTTATAGTAGGGAATTGACAAAATATTTTAAGTATAGTAAGAATAGATTGTGTAGATTAGGGTCTGTTGTGTGGTATGCTGGCAGACCAATTCTACTTGTCCCCTTCCCCCGATCTGTAGTGTTTGTCTAGTGTCATGGCATAAATACTCCCACCATGGCTCATTTCATGCCACTACTAGTTTAAAAGTTCTTTTACAAGATTCGTGAACATTTAACTAATGACAAGATCCAGCTCTGGCATAGCACCACAACAGCAATTCTGTAATTCTCAATGTCAAATAAGTGATAGATTCAGTAAGTAATATAGGGACTATAAAGAAGATGAAACCTGAAAATGTAGCTCAGAGGTAGAGCACTTGCTTCCCTAGATCCAGTCCCCAGCACGCCAAAAAAGAAGATGAAGAAAAAAGAGGAAGAAGTCATTAAGAGCTTGATTAGTAAAGAAATGCTTCAGTGAGAAAGTAGGGCTTGAATTGGCACTTTAAAAATTTTAAATAGATAAATAGGAGCAAGTTCCCCATGCCAGGGTGTGTGTGTGTGTGTGTGTGTGTGTGTGTGTAAGAGAGAGAGACAGAGGGAGAGAGAGATCTTGTAGCAGAAGGTACAGATGAGTGAGGCTTGTAAAAAGAGATTTAGACTGTAAAGCCTTTGGCCAGTGAAACTAAAATGTTTTGGACTTTAACCTAAACTGGCAGGCAGTGTTTTGAACATAGATGGAGCAATATTTTGGAAGATTTATCTGACAACAAGTGAAATAATTTGGTAACTGTAGTAAAATGCATGTACCGAAAAGCTCAGAATAGAATAATTTGCAAAACAAAACTGCGTCTTATAGGTAAGAGTAATCCAATTCATATCAATCTTGGAATTTTATAATTGATATGTTAAGAAATCGTATCCCAGAGTCTTGGGTAAAGATACTATGAAACCAGAGAAATAATAATAGCTAAATGTAGAATGATTAAGATCAGACAAAGGAGTTGACTTGTGGAGCTTCTGTGTACTGTATTTTTGTTATACGTATTATTACCATTATTGTTGCCATTGAATAATACTCACTGTTGTTTATTATTCAAAATTAGGTGTCTCAAGCAACCTCTCATCTTGCAGAAAGTTGTCTTTTGTCTTGGAAGCTTTTGAAAACTTGTTTGAACTGTGAAAACTTAAAATATGTCTATCTCACTGTGTCTGAAACTCTTCTTATTCCCGTTGTCTTTTCTGTCCGCTTCATCACCATCCTCCACACCTTGCTATTCTGCCTGGCCATGCAGCTTTCCGGTCATCCCCCCACCTCTGCCTGGCTGCAGAGTCACCCAGGTAGCTGTGGCTCTGTATCTCCTTTCACCAGAATTCCTGTCCCCTTGCAGTACACGCAGGGCATCTTCCTCTTGACCTTCTTAAAACTTGGAGGGGTGTGTCTAACACACATTGCTTTGCAATTCAGTAATAGGCCTTTGCGGGTTCTTTTTATTGCAGTTATGGTGATTTTTGAAAGCAGAGTGAAAAAGAAAGGAAAAGTAGTAAAAGACATGCACCTAGATGTTCACAAGCATGTTCACACATGTTCTTGGGAAGTGTTATTTTTAAAACCTGTCTGTGTAGGTCTGAGCTGGGTGAGTTTGATAGATCAGTGTCAGAAGGCAAAAAAATTGGTTTGCACCCTCACCATGCACTGTAAATTACATACAGCATATACATTTAATAAGTCTAAGGGATGAGTTTTCTGAACATCACTCTTTCTTGTTTATTCTGATTATTCAGTGGAGAATTGTATGCTTTTAGCCATTGTATTTTTGTAAATATGCTCACTCAAAAAGTATTACAACTGAAACTGGGCATGGTGGCACATGCCTGTAATTCCAGCACTTTGGAGGCTGAGGCAGGAGGATCGCTGTGAGTTCGAGGCCAGCCTACAAAACAAGTTCAGGGCCAGCCTGAACTGCATAGTGAAATCCTGTCTCAAAAAGACAAAAAAAAAAAAAAAAAAAGTAATACAACTCAGTTCTATAGATAATGAAAGCATGGTGCTGAGATTAGCCAGATTCTCATTTTAGTTCCTGCACTTTTGTACATTTTTGGCTATTTATTCATTAGTTAGGAATAGAGCAAGCATTAATTCAGCAACTCTCTGAGATAAATAATGTGTTTTCCAATAATAATCATCAGTCTTTCAGAATACTATGTGAGTTACATTATTGTGGATCCAAACAGAATCCAAATTATTACAAAGTTATTTTAAACTATTACTAATTATTCACGTCATCATAGATTACGGTTCATGGAACACTATGATAGAATCGTTCAACACAGTACACAGGTTTCACGGGAGAGCAGTAAACCTTGCTAAGTGAGCTCAGGGTGCCCCATCGGCCTTTTCTTGGTGTAAACATCATGCGTTGGTAAAATGGATCTGTGATTATATACCTCAATTATTAACAGTACTGTGTACATCTTAACTCTCAAGAATTCAGTTGCCCTACTGTTCTCTTTCTTCTTGAACATAGATCAACATCAGGAAGGAAGTAAATGAGGTCTCTGAGAACCCAAAATAGACGTTCATAAGATTCAACCACTAAAGATAATGCACATCATTAGTCAGAAAAATTATGTCTATATTTTAGTGATGATTCATAGGAGCTCAGTCACGTGGTTCCAAGCCTTCCCGACGTTTGCGTACATATATATTTTGTTTATTTTCTGCCTAATGGAAAGTCTTGGACATTTTTCTGCCTCAAAGTATCTTCTTCAAACTCATTTTTGTAGTTGTTGATGGTCGAGCATTTATTTATACAAGAGGGTTGATCATTTATAACATCTTTGAAACTTTCTTTCTCCTCTTGTTTTTTTCTTTAGAAAGAAGTAAGCATGGAAGATTAAAAAAAAAGAACACCTAACATCAAATATAAAAATAAGTCCTGAGAAGGGAAGAGAGAATTTCTTCTGAGCATATGGCAGTAGCAGTAATAGCCTCATTACCCTCACTTTCTTTTTTTTTTTTTTTGGTACCGGGAATTGAACTCAGGACCTTGTGCTTGCCAGGCAGGCGCTGTGCCACTGAGCCATATCCCCGGCCCTACCCTCACTTTCTCAATAAGTATTGCCATTCACTGAGTGCTTACCTTATGCTACAGTATTCTAATGACTTTGCATAATGTCCACCATAAATCTGTGAGATTTAGTACACTGTGAGGTACATTCTTATTTTATAATTGTGTAAACTAAGGCACAGAGGAGTTAAATGACTAGCCCGGGATTACACAGGTGATAACAAAAAGCCCTGAGTCAAATTGTGGCAATCTGTTTCAAAGATTAACTCCTAACGCTGGGCAAGTCTGCTTTTATTACACCTCAGTGCATCCTTCCTAACAGAGTATACCACTTAGGTTTACATGTCTTAGAATAAAACCAATAATAGTACAGTTAGCTGAGTTACCAGAACATTTATGGTTAGTGGATAAAGAAACTATTTCTGCGAGGTAGTAATGAATTCTTCATTTATGTCAGCAATTATTCCAGTTTGTTTTTGATAATATACTTCAGTTTAACACTGGAACTCCAATTTTATGTTTGACATGATTTTTTTTTTTTACCAGAAATCGAACTCAGGACCTTGTGCTTGCCAGGCAGGTGCTTATGCTGCTGAGCTATATCCCTGGCCCTTGACATGATTTTTGACAGAATCCATTGTAGAAATATTCACATATTTTAAAAATTATGATTAAAAACATGACATTTATGTCAACTAATATCAGAATCTAAATTCTTAAGAAGAGAGTTCTAGAACATAGGAAGTTTCCTACCATCAATTTCACATCTCTGTCCCCTTTTGTCACGCATATTCTGTTTTCTGGTGAGGCTGGCTTCTGTCAGCTGTATTCCCAGGTAACCTACCTGGCATTTGTAAGTGTGCATGCAAGGAAGGAAAGAAACAGATGAGGGAGCGTGGAAGGAAGAAAACAGGGGCAGAAAGGAGGGAAGCAGAAAGGATTGGGCCCCAAATTTCGCCAACCACCTCACACATATTTTGTTCTAAATATATCACCTCCATCTCAGTTGTTCAGGTCAAAATTGTTTGGGGTTGGGGGGAAGAGTGGGGAGAGAGAAAGAGAAAGAGAAAAAGGGGGGGGGAACCTTAGCTATGCTTGGTTTTCAGTACATTCTTGAGTAAATGAATGATCAGCCCACTCAGTTTCTCTTGTAGAGAGTACTTGGCTTCATTGATTTCACACTAGGAACCTATTGTAATTGCCGAATTGCCAATATCACCGACCCAGTCAAGAGTTTCAGTGAAAAGATCAGAAATACCAGGAACATCAGCCTTTTGCTCTCTGAAAACTGTGGTTTTGGTCTCTGCCAAGTCCTTTTGGATTTAGAAGAAAAAATATAGGTGGAGAACACATTCAGACATCTCACACTAGTATTTTTTCTTTTTATTTACAATGTCCTAGTTAAAAATTGAGGTGTGTATAACCCTGAACTAGGGCAGTTCACAGTAAAAGATTCCCAGGGGACAGTCACACCCCCAAGACCCTACTGGGGAGCGGGACCCTAAGTAGCTTTCTGTATGGCCTTAGAAAACTACAGAAAACTTTTCCCGAGAATGCGCCCGCGTTTTGCTGACCATTCTCCATTTCCAGGACCATGGTTGCAGAGTCATAGCTGAAAAAGAGGCAAGTCGGAAATCTGCAGGAGCTATCCCACGTGAGACCACAGGAAGCCAGAAGAGAAAAGAGGAGATTTCAGGTAGCAGCTGAACATCAGACAACATAGCAAAATATACTGATGTTCTGTAAGGTACCAAATTGTATCTATTATCAGGGCATATACAGGGAGAGATTATTTGTTTGCTGATTGCTTGTAAAGAAAACAAACTTCACAAGCCATATTTGGGGGCAAATTTGCATCGTCAACATAGCTCAAATCCTTCTGGGTGTAGAGACATTGACAAGACTTAATGTCAGATATTGGTTAAAAGTGGCAGCCCTGGGCCAGTGAGATAGCTCAGTGGCATAAGCGCCTGCCTGGCAAGCGCGAGGTCCTGAGTTCGACTCCTGGAACCCACATATGAAAGAAGGGCCAGTGATATCGCTCAGCGGCGCAAGCGCCTGCTGGCAAGTGCAATGTCCTGAGTTCGACTCCTGGTACCCACATAAAAAAAAAAAAGCGGCAGCCCTGTATTTAGACTACTCTTAATCCTGGCCCTGCCATTTAGTATCCATGAGATCTGGTGCCCCCTGACCTTAGTTTCTACAGAGGATAAACAGGTCTAATAATAACACTACTTTGATATGCAGATTAAGTGAGATAGGCCACATAGTGCTTGCAATAATGCCTTCTACATGGGCAGCATTCAAGAAAAGTGTCACTACCGTAGACACTATTTGAAACTAAAATGTAGTGTGCGGTTGGTTTGGAGGAGGGTGGTTACCTAGGGGTATTGCACATTGGTCAGCTTTCCCTTGCTGGGACAAGATACATGACAACCTCGACTTAAAGGAGTAGAGGTTTATTTTGGCTCATGCTTTCAGAGGTTTCAGCTGGTTATAGGGCAGAAGCATCATGTTAGAAAGGCATGGCAGGAAAGCTGCCAACCTCAATGGCAGCTGGGAGGCAGAAAGCCAGGCAGGAAACACAGAGAAAGGGGCCAGGGACTTGATTAGTGCCCAGGGTCAGGCCCCCGTGACCCATGCAGACACACCCAGCAGTGTGCTTTACTAATCTCCCAGGCATCTCTCCAGCCAATCCAGTTGACAGTCGGGATTAACTGTCATAATTGCCTAGGGAAGAACAGATGGTTACCCAGTTTTCAGAGTAGCATTTTCCTTGGTGAATTAACTCTGGGCATCTTGCTCTCTGGCTGGCCATCCAGTCTCAGAAAGGCAGTCTCGTCACAGACTTTAAGTGTTCTGACTCCCACTGTCAAAGTCACAAGAGCGTTAATGGTAGGATATCAGTTTATTCCTCAAAAGCTACAGAGTGCTTTGGCCTCACCCATGTACACATTCTCCCCAGAGGGTAAGTTCAGAATGCTGAATTGTCAGAGTGTGGACAAAGAACAGTTACATGTGATCAGAAGGTCGGGTGGACCTGGTTTCGAGCACATAGAACATCTGTATGAGCAGCAGGGATGTCCCTCTCAGGAGGGTGGGCACATGCCCTGGGCATTCCCTCTCCCCTAGGCAACACAACCCAAATCTCCTTTTCCTCTTACTTACTTGTTGACCAACCCCCCTAGTATGAGAATGTTCTTCTTCCAAATATATTAATACCCTTAACAGTTACTGCCAGAATCTAGCTTGAGAGTCTCTTAGGGGCTGGTTTTCATGACTCTATGTTGATCTAGTAATCTGACCCTGAGAGAGGGCAGGCAGTTTTATTTGGGTCATTATAGACTCTAAGGTGGATACTTCAGTCTTGCCCATTGAACTTTCCTATCCAGATCCAACAAGCCAAGAATTGTCAGAGTTAAATGTAAGCTGGATACAATAGGCTAAGAAATGTACTCGCACCCAGAGCTACCCATGGGGTTGAATGCATCATCAGCCCAGCTTAGGCCCCCTTGGCTTATTGAGCAGCCTCCTGTATTCTTTTCTGTCAGCCCTGGGCAGGCTGGGCATGTTCTGAATGCTGGAATCTCTCACGTTGTACTTTCCCTACCTTGGCACCCATGAGGAAATCTACTTAAATCCTTGAGATTTAGTGCAGTTTCCTTAATGGAGCTTCTCAGGGCACACACACTAACCTTTCTCAGCATTCATTACAGATGAAATTAAACCATGTTTTATGCATATTTTATCATTACTGCTGTTCAATGACTTTTGTGCATTAAAGAAAGAATGTTTAGCCACTGCTGTACCCAAAGCACAAAGTGTGTCATATACAAGGTGCAATGAAGATTTTTTTGAATGATTAATCCCTCTTAGGAGACTGCTCTTATACTTAGGGTTACAACATATTTATGCATTATGACATTGCTTTAGTGGGTCACAACCAGCAGTAGGAAAAAAAGAAACTGCATAGAGAGGAGGAAGGAGAGTGTATCACACATGGTGAGTTATTTCTGTAAATGCAAATTTGGTCTGGATATTAGCTTTTCCATTGCTGGACAGAGTAACAGACATCCACAATTTAAAGGAAAAGAGGTTTAATTTGGCTTACAGTGTCAGAGCATTCAGTCCATGGTTGACTGGTCCAAGGCCGGAACATCATTTAGGGAGGGCATGATAGAGCAAAGCTTCTTAGTTCATAGAGGCCAGGAACCAGAGCAGAAGAGCAGCACCCAAGGGGAAGGGGCCAGGGACAACTTATAGTACCCAAGGTCATGCCTTCATGGACCCACCCAAACATAGCCAGAAGTGTGCTTTATTATTCTCCTAGGCATTTCTTAGTCCAGTCAAGTTGACAATCACAATTAATGGCTACATTAATATATGGATACGCAAGTATGGATATATCTATATAACACACAAATAAGCATACACAGTAGTCCTCCTTATCTGTGGGGGTATGTTCTAAGACCGCCCAGTGGATACCTGAAACTCCAGGTGGTAACTAATCCTATAAATCCTGTGTATTTTTCTACATGTGTATATCTATTATAAAGTTTAGTTTACAAATTAGGCATAGTAAGAGATTAATGACAATAATGAATGATGTAGCAGAATAATTAAAAAATACACTGAAATAAATATTATTTAAAACTTATAAATTGCTTCTTTCTACAGTTTTTTAATTTAATGTTTTTGGACCACACACTTGACTTTGGTTAACTAAAAGTGAATAAACTGAAACCTTGGATAAGTGGGGAGGGGTTGCTTAACTGAAACTGTATGAATTTGTTAATAATTTTTAAGTTAAAAACTTTGAGAAATTCTATACTAGGTCTTCTCTAAACTAGGAGATAAAGTACAGATATTCATCCTATTAATCATTTAGCCCTAGTTCTTTGCTTAATTCCATGCCTGATCATTACGACATTCACACACACACACACACAGGCACACACACTATAATCAATATAAACTACTATTGTTGAGGAGGTTTGATGCAGTGTTTTTAGAAGAAGCCTATTCTCTTTTAAAATAATTTTTATTTGTAAAAATAAAAGATGACTCCATAAATGAAATAGCTTTACTAACATTTGAAGATGCAATGAGTATGCCAAATTACCTTGGAAAAATTCAGTCTACATCCTGAATTTTTGTCCCAGTTTTTCATAATCCTGCAGTATATGTTAGACATAGTTTTTCTCTCTAGTACATATACCAAACTATCTTTTTCTCCAGCTTCTGACTTTCAAAGAGTTTAAGGAATTTATGACTTGGTGCATTTGATGTGGCACAGTTCCACATGTGAAGGATGGTGATTTGGATTGCACGACAGAAGTACGTGCCAAGAATAATTGGCTTCTGAATTGCGGAACAACTCAAATTCTATGTGTATCACAGCATGTAATTTGGGTGTACAAGATGCCTGTAGTTCAAAGTACTTTGCTCCTTTGCCATGGCACACTGAGTTTCCTGTTGGCTTGGTCCTTAAGTTTGCAGTAAACAGACTGAGTGCAGTTAGAAAGAAAGAATCTATCTATTAAGTGCATTCAAACGTTGTATAAACTTGAGCACCAAGGTCTTTTTCTCTCTTCCTCTTCTTTTGCTCTCTCCTTTCCTTCCTCCTCTCACTTCTCCCTTTTACCTTCTTTTCCTTTTTACCCCATATTTCCATCCTTCTCATTTTCTCACTCACTTCTTTCACCCTCCCTTCCTTTCTTGCTTTCCATTGAGTATAATGCAAAACAGTTCACTTTCTTCTTAGCTACATTCTGTATCAACTTTCTCAAGCAATTTTGTTGCTATGATTCAGAATTTCCTGGGGCTCTGATAAAAGATGCAGAGTCCATGGCTATTTTCCTTTCACTCGGATTAAGGAAACTTGGGAAGGAATAGGAGAACATGTATTTTTAACTAGTAGCCTAAGTGATTGTTATAATCAGGTTAATGAGAACACTAAAGTAATAACATATAAGGGCTTTGGAGTAAGATGGAGCCTGGCTCCATGAATCCTGTATGATTTGGGGTAAATTACCTGGATTTTTTGGGCCCTGGCTTTTGATGTGTAAAAGAGGGATAATATTATGCTGTTGCTGTGAGGGTTCCATGGACAATGTGTGGAAAGCAGCCGACATGATACTTGGTTCATAGTTTAGTCAATAAGTGTTAATTCATTTATCTCATCACAACGTAAGACCACTGATGGGTTGGTTCTTCTTTCCAAAAGTTGACCTCAGGAATAATTTGTAAAGTAAAATGCAGGTTAAAAAAACCATCAAAATTTAATTCAACTAACATTTCTGAGGTCCTGAAAGGTCAGGAACTTGAACATAAATTATCTAATTCAAGCATTATAATAACTACTCGCCACAGTATATATTATTATTCCTATGTAACAGATATATTAGCTGAGGTTCAGGGATGATTTTGCATGTAGTAGGGAGCAGATCTAGATCTATATTAGAGACTCAGTTGGGTATTCTTTCTACTCTACCTGGCAAACTTTGCCCCATACCTCCCTGTTTTGAAAAATAACTTGGTTCTACACCCCTCTTCGTACATACATAGAAATAGCTGCCAATGTACAAAGTGGAGTTAATTTTGTAGGGAATCTGTCTTATTCAAATCAGCATAATCTTCTATTTTCATGAAAACCTTTTCATGGGAAATAGTTTATTTCATGAAAATAGGTATATGAAAGCCAGTGTCTTCTCAAATGCACAGGGCCCTGCAGGTATTATAAAGGGGAAAGCTTGCCAGCTACAAGGCAGTAAAGAGCCCTCGGGATCCTGGGAAACCTGAAGGCATCCCCTGTCCAAAGGAGGCTGCTTCTGCTTAGCTCTGTGCTAATGCTGAAGAGTCTGGTTGTGGGCTCCCCACTGTCAAATCTTTGGTTTCTTTTAGGACAGGAAGAAGTCCAAAATTTTATGTGAAATTTTCCAATTTTTAAGCAGTGTGTCTGGACCAAACAAACCACATCTGTGGGCCAGATATGGCCTGAGGAATTCCAGTGTGCAATCTTGACCTAATTGCCCTAATTCTCCACTAACTTCTCTTGACCTGGTAAATTGTCCATTTAAATGGCTCGGGGATGTAGTGAACCCTTTTAGGCCAGGTATTCATAATATACACACATTAGAGGAAATGACCTTTAGTTTTCTAGGTTCAGAAATTTGATTTTCTTATACCCTAGTTAGATTTGGTGCTATTTCTGACACTAAGAATTCATGAACATTAAGTAACTTACAGTGAGAAATATACTGAAAAGTAGAGAAGATAACCATACTGTCCTGATCAGTTCATTCTCTCCATATAGTTCAGACACTTGGGAAATGAATTTAGAAGCTGCCTTAGCATCTATGGAGACAGAAAGTAGGGACTGAGGGCTTTAAACACTTCCCTGCCCTGAGTCTTGAGAATCTTCTCCCTTTGAGGGTTGTCTTAGCAGAAGGCTGAAATGTTAGGATGCTGCTGGTCTCCCATATATGCAAAATACATCTTACTAAATGTCTATTTTGTCTTGTTATTTTTGACTCTCAAACTCCTGCCCACAGTGCCTGTTAATCATGGCTCACAAGATTCTATACCCTAAGGATCCTGATTCATTCTTTTGCCGTGAGTCCTAAGAATGTTGTAGTTTGTAACAAGTTCCCAAGAAATGCTGCTGCTGCTGCTGCTGCTGCTAGGCTCGGAGACAGGAGCACCGCTGGCTTCTGCTGTCATCTTCAGCGGGCCACGTTTTCCCCTTTGAAGGGTTGTCACTATTTTCTGTCTCTGCTTTAAAATGTGCCCATAGACAAGTAGGGGCATATACTTACTGATCCTGGGCTTGAAGTTCAAGTGTTCAGAAAATTTGTAGGTTATCTCTGTTTACCTTTCTAAAATGTTTGATTTAATTAAAATATTTGGGGGCCGGTGAGAAGGCTCAGCGGCGTAAGCGCCTGCCGGGCAAGCACAAGGGCCCGAGTTCGACTCCCGGAACCCACATATGAAAAAAGGGCCGGTGATATCGCTCAGTGGCATGGGCACCTGCTGGCGTGCGAGGTCCTGGGGTCAACCCCCGGTACCCACAAAAAATAAATAAATAAAATATTTGATTAATTGCTTTATTTAATAAAATGCAAGATGCCATTGTTTGTAAGGCACATCTGGGTTTTATTTATTCTGGGGGATGGTTGGTACTGGGAACCGAACTCAGGACCTCGCACTTGCCAGGCAGGTGCTGTGCCACTGAGCTATATCCCCAGCCCCCACATCTGGGTTTTAGAGGCATTAAGAAAGAATATACATTTTCAGCATCACTACCATTCAATAAATTAAGTCTCAATTTTGGGTGTTCTGCCCTGCATTAGGTTTTATATAAAACTCAACTGGGATGGACACACTTGAAGGAAGGATTCTAAGATGTCTTGTTTAAACAAACATGAGGTGAATTTTAAACATCCTTTTCTAATTCTTAGTGGGAAAGACACTGCTGGTACTATGACCTATGGCTGACTTTGTCATCTAATTGAAATTTATTATTGTATTCACCTTCTCCTGCACAAATGTGACCCTGCAATGCCAAATCCTCACCTCAAAATGAATCTTTTTGTTTTATTGAATTGGTAGAGCTATATACTTCTTTTTAAATAGTTGAGTATCAGATTCACTGTGCCCTTAGCCAGTCAGGAAGGACATTTAGGACAAAAGTTTCTCAGTTGTCCTAATCCTACCTTGTCTTTATCGTGTAAATTATTGTTATCAAGGTAAAAAGACTTTGAAAATGAGGGTTAATTTCAGTAAGCATCTTCATGAGTATTTACAAGGGTAGATTGAAAGGCAGTAATTCTAAATCTGTATTCTCCACTTGTAATTCTATTGTTGGAAAACCTGCTGAGGGTTGAGATATATATATATATATGTAATTTCTAGAAAAATCACTGAGTAGATTCCCACAATTATGTAAATATTTCACCTTAGTGATATCTTTCTCCCACAAAGAATGTGATGGGAAGCTGTCCCTCCCATAGGTACAATTTAAAGAAAGAGTGCCCTATTCCAAATTACACAGGAAATTCACGAGTCTACTCAGAGCAGAGACTAAACCCTCCCTTGACTTTCTCCCTGCAGTTAGAGGTTAGGGAACCTATTAGAATGGCTAAAAGGGCTTATCTGATTGATAGGAGAGATTGCTGATGCAACAGGTCCTGGACGGGTTAGTGCCTCTCGGTGGGGAAGCTGCACTACCAGCTCAAGAAAAACTCCTAATGTTGCTAAACAGGGCTGAATTTTGCTGAACAAGCGAGAGTGAAGTCAAAGAGCCACAATCTTGGAATCCAAAGATGAGCTACCCTAGAAGTTTGAGAGACCTGAACCAATAAGGACACAGACCAAGGAGGACTAGTGTTAACTGTGACACCACATGGCAAGGTTACAAGTCTTCATGCTAACTGGCCATTCTCTGCCCACCAGAAATAAAACTCTACCTAGGCTGAATAACTCCTGAAGTGCATGGACAATTTGAAGGAGGGAGAGTTCTCACAGAGAGAAAGAACCTGGATTTCCTAGTGAAAGGGTATCTCTTGCTCCAGCAATTGACTGGAGAAACAAAAGAGATTTGCCAATGTTTACATCTATTATATCAGTCTCTGTGGACACAGAATCAAATGAAACAAGATCTATTATGACAAGCGGTTAGACTCTCAAGAAAATCACTCAAATTCACCTATTAGTTTGCTGAACTATTGCCTATCATCTATGCATCAAAACCTGAGATTTACCGTGGAATAAAACGAACACAATTTCCACAGTTACAGATTTTTTCAACTCGAGTAGAATAGGGGTGATAATGAAAGTTTGTAATGTTCAGTTGTTATCTAAGCTTCCCTCTGTCTTGGGTATCAGGAGCACAGCTTTTCACAGATGATAACTGGTCTGCAGTTGGGAGTCCACTTAGGATCTCTCTATACAAAAAAGAAGGAAGGGCATTTTGGACAGAGAGATCAGCATGGACAAAGTCCTAGACATGTAGAAAAAGTGGTGAGTTTCTGGGTAGCATATAACCTGTAGTGTGCAAATGGAAACAAACTGGGAAAGGCCTATGTATAAGTACAAGTCAGAGCCACCTTCTAACAAAGTTCACACTACAGACTCTAGTGAATCACTGAAGTATAAACGTGGCTTGCTGTGTTGTTCATTTTTGAGAAATCACTTGGGTAACTTCAGCTGTGAGCAGGGGTGAGAGAAAAAGATCAGTAAAGCCACTGGAAGCAGGAACAATAGTTGAAAGAGTATTGAGATGTTTAAGCATGACATGGTGAAGGAAAATTGGGATCGTCTCCATATGCTGTGTTACAAAAAATAAAGGTATATGCCCTGCATTCAAGAGGGTGGAAACAGAATACAAGTAACACAGAGAACAGGGGCTTATTACATTGTAATTAATTGGCCAGTGTAGTTCTTTTTTTTTTTTTTTTTGTGGGTACCAGGGGGTCGACCTCAGGACCTCGTGCACCAACAGGCACCCGTGCCGCTGAGCGATATCACCAGCCCCTTTTTCGTATGTGGGTTCCGGGAGTCAAACTCGGGCCGTCGCACTTGCAAGGCAGGCGCTTACGCCGCTGAGCCATCTCACCGGCCCTGGCCAGTGTAGTTCTAAGTGTTGTTAATGTAGTTCCAAGGGCTGCAGAGAGCATGCAGTATGGGAGTTACTACCATGGACTGTACTTGGAGAATGCTGCTGGGAAGAAAGCAGGACGTGTGTACCATAGCCAAAAAAGAGATAAGAAGGTAAGAGCAATACCTTAAAATATAAAATACCCCAAAACATTCAGATATCTTTTGTATAACAGTGCCACTATTTTAAAAATGTCAGTTTGGAAAAACACCATAATAATATCTATATTTTTCAAATGCCACCACCACAAAGGACCTAGAGTCACTCATGAAACTCAGGCACCAATTTTTGCCCATGAGCATGGAACATCCTATTCTTCTACAAACAGTAACTCCTACTCTCTCATTATTTGATCTCTTCTTTTGTTACAAATTTAGTAGACATATAAACACGTACATGACTTGTGGTACGTACGGTGATTCTCACTTTATAACTGAAGAGGGTGAACGTTACAGCTTGTGAGCATTTATGACCATAAAACTTGAAGTGTGAGTCACAGGGTCTGACCCAGCTACAGGGAGGTGTTCTTGTTTGTGTTGGTTAGCTGAATTTCCTGGGTTTACCTTGTAGTTTACTTTCTCAGTAACAGAATGGATCTTTACCGGTAGATCAAGGATCTAAATTCTGCCCCTACTTCTTTGACTAATCATGAGTTTTGTATTTTGGGGAAGACTTCTTAGTGTTTTGCTCTGAGGATTTCTGTCTGTAAATAATAGTTTAGATCAAACCCCATCCAATATTGAGAAATTAGTGATTCTGCACTATGGCAAAGACTGTTAGTGGTGGCCAAATATCCTTACCAGATTTGTTCATTTAGTAAACAACATAATTAAGGTTGCTAAGTGAGACTTAATTATACTGGGTAGCATCTGCTTAGTTAAAGGATTCCATTCCTCAGACTCCCTTAGAGATAGGTATATGGAATGAAATGCTACGCAGGGGAACTCCTGCCGAGAACATTAACTTTTGCCCTTGTTCCCCTAATATTGACTTAAGAATGTTTGTGGATGGCGAACCCTGCTGCCGCACGTGTGCCATACGTTCACCACCACTGGTTTATATGATGGCTAGAGAATCAAAGGGGATCCCGTAACCTGAATGACCTCAAGTATAGAAGGCATATGTTAAAGACAGTGGAGCAGAACTATAGGAATCTACCTCCCTGCTAAACAGGGTATCTTCATTCCAGCCTTGGCTTGTTTCTGTATTTTCTTAACATGAGGCTCAAACTTCTATTTTATTGAATCCCCTACTTGCTGCCTAATTCACTTTCTGACTGATATATGGGTATCAGGTTATCTTTATATAATTTTCCATCACTAGATTTTTCTCCTTGCAGTGTTGGAGACAATAGCTTAATAACTAGCTTGGAAACTTCTTAGTGTTATTATCATTACTCACCAGATTTTTAAAGTTGATTAAGTTATAGGATATATGGAAACTCAGCTACAAAATGTGAACTGCTAATATTTAGTAGAAATGGGGAAGAGAAAGAGGGAAATATATTAATCAAGGAAACCATAGAGTTTTTTAAATATTGGAAGTTAGGAATTTGGAAGATAAAAACTGTGTTTGTTGATTTGCAGTTAGCAGCAAGTCCATGTTTTAAAATAAGATGGAAATGCCTATTTCTTGGTGCACCTGTACTTTGATCTTCTTGTCTGTCATTGTAATGCAGTTATGAGGATTACTGGGTCATTCTCAGCCTGAGTTGTTTTTGTGATTTAATTTTCTAGGAATGGAAGGGGATCATTAAAGGATATCATTAAAAGGAGAGACACGAGGTTTGTAATTGACCTTCCTCAAAGTAGTTCCATCTGGAAGATTTTATCAGTAAACATTTAGCAGTGTATTTGGCTTTTAGGCAGATTCTTCTCTACTTCTCTTTAAAACAAACAAGCAAAAATTAAAAAGAGCCACATTAGTGCTCATAGGTGCTTCTGTGTATGATTTATGGAAAAAAATAATATTTAAGAAAAAAGTTATCTTCTAAGATAATTCTATGGATTTTTTTTTTCAGTTTTGCTTCAGTGATTCTCTTCCTCAGAAGGTGTGGTGTTCTTCAGTGGTTTTGCTTCAATGGTTTTGCTTCATTGTGATTTGATTCTGTGTGCATTTAGAGAGCAGAGGTGGTAGAAAGAATGGGATATTCATTAAATCTAGTGAACAGGGGTTTGAAAAATCTATTATAGCTCTGCAGGTATGATGAAGTCAGCACCAGTTTGAAATTTTATATTTTTCTAGAGTGCAGGAACTATTTTCAGGAAGACAAACACTCCTGTGGTTTAAATAAAAGTACTGACGTGACATATCACCTGCCAAAATACATTACCCAAGCAGTCTTGTAAAGTTGTGTTTTCCACCCATCAGAACTGCTTCATTTTCATGTACCTGTTTTCCTGTTTGGTTGGTTTTGCTTGTTGACTTAAACATGTCAATAATCACAGGTTATTTGCCAGGTGCATATTGACTTCCAGAAAGAGAAAAAGGCTTAAAAAAAAAAAAACTATTTTGAAGTTTCACCTTATATTAACCAAAGCTTTCTTCTCATTAATAACCAACTCTGGGGGCCAGTGATATAGCTCAGTGGCACAAATGCCTGCCTGTCAAGCGGAAGGTCCTGAGTTTGATTGCCAGTACTAAAAAAAAACAAAAAACAAAAAAATAAAACCACACAACTCAACTCAGGGCTATTCCTCAGTGAATTTAAAGGGCAAAATTTGACATTGTAGATAGACTAATAGCAAAGCATATTACATGTCCTCATACAGTTGCTTTCATGCTTGGTAAAATGTCCTCCTGGATGCCTTTCTTCTACATTAGTATACTGATGACTTCATTCCCCATTTAATGTGTTTCCCATGAGGTTTTAGACTATGGATACTGTTTCAACTAGAACTCTATGAGGATTTATTTTGTCTGTAGGTCCATATGTGAACACTATTTTGGCTTCATTCTCAGCTTTCATTCACACGGGGACAACACCAATATTAGAATTCTGGTGACATCTATTTCTGGGTTACGTGTCCAAAAAGAAAGTATTTCTCTCTAGTAGTTTCCACATAGTTAATGGTATAACCCTTCCTCTGAACCAATCAATAGCAATGGTTCCATCTGACTATAAAGAGGCTCTATGTAGGAAATCAGGATGTTGTTCTTAAAAGGAAGGAAAAATACTAGGCACCCATAAAAACCAATTGCCCCCTAGAAATAAGTACAGTGATCTGTTTTGATGAGCTAGCAGCATATCATTAAATATAACTAAGTGATCATAGTTAGCTAAAAGATTCTGAAGTCTTGCTGTCCCCTTGAACTTTGCCAGTAACGCTATATTTATAGCACAAAGTGACTGCCAGGGAAAAGAGTAGCAGGAGTGAAAAGAAATCCCATTCCACTAATTAACAAATGAATCATAGCTATGCCCTCTATTCACAACTTAGTTCTTCATTCTTAGTTTCCCCACCCCCTCCTGTTGAGCAATTCTCTCTGTAGGTAACTCTATCACCAAATCCCACAAATTCCCTCTCTCCTTTGAAAGAAAACTCTACATGTTCTCACCCCCCTTAAATTCTTCCAGGGTAACCAGCACAGCACTTTGCACATGGTAAACAATTAAGAACACTTGTGCAATGAATGAAGAATACTTAAGGGAAATAAAAGACCATCTATATTCATTGGGAATGAATTGAGAAACCCTAAAATAGCCTATTCATTAGCTCAGCCTGAATTTTACTTTGGTTTCTTTTTTGAAAACTTTTAAGAAGGAATATTATTATAATTGTTTCATACTTGTTAATCTGTTATTGTCATTCTTAGCCAATTATCAAAATGGCCTGGAGAATTATAGGGAAAGAAACTGTTATCAACAGTTGAACATATTATATGAGTAAAGTGAAGAAAAAAAAATTCTTTTCATTTTTTCCTGGTAGGGTAATACTAGGTGAATGCAAGAGCAGACTTGAAGTGATACCAGAAGAAAGTAGTTCCCACTGCCAATCAGGAAATAAAGAGAGGGTACAAAAGAAATGTTCAAAGTAAGTTTTCTTGGTACACATAGCTATTTATCTTGTTTCTGGACGAACTATAGCTCCACTGTTACCTAAATTTGTCCACCAGTCATTTAATAAGTATAATATCCCCAGTGCAAAAGAGGAATCAATTACTGTGATAAATAATATCCTTTGTAAAAGAATACTAAAATATAAAAAAGAAGCATTTTTTTTTAGTTTATTTTTGTGTTCCATTCTTTTTAGGTAAGAATTAATATCTAAGAATACCTTATCATGGAATTGTTAGTAAATATTTTCCATTGTAATTTAATAAGCATAAAAATAGAAAAATAATTCTCTCCTCAAAAGGTCATTCATTTCCTGCAAAATCTGGTGGCAATGTGCAAAGTACCGTATAAACAAAAGTGCCTTCAGGATGAGTCTTTGTCTCTGATATATTATAGCATATTGCCCATTGATTTATATCTTCAGAGATCTCAGCTATCTGAAAAAATAGTACTCTTTTTTCGAGAATCAGAGTCCGACAGACTGCATGACTTTTGTCACCCTCTTGATTCGCTGTTTTAAAAAAGAATCTTGGTCTCAAGAGCACTAGAATCTCAAGGTGATACTTGATGTACTGCTCATTCCTGCTTGTGACTCCATACTTAGACTCAAAGTTTTCAATAAGCAAGCCCTAGCTTTTAAGATTTCTGCTTCAGGAATCATTCCTGCATACTATTCAGGTACTACCAGCCCTTTATTTGACCCATCCATCATCTCAGGCTTGGTTACACTGCAATTGAATTTTAGGTTATAAATGGATTTCCACAACATTTTTCAGGTGTCATGCCATTGTTTTCTTCTATTGATCACATCTTGATAGCTGCTCATGATGTATTTTTCTTTGTAGAAGTTCATTACTGATGACTCCATTTAATGATCATTTGTCTCAGTCTTCATGCATTCTTCTGGCACACACTGGACCTTTTCACTACAGATGTTTGTCCTTCAATTCTGAAAAATTTTCTCCTATTATTCATGGGTAATTTTGTGCCCTCCATTTTTTCTGTTTTTTTCTTTCTGGAATTCCTATTAGTTGAATACTAAATATCCAAAATCCAATGACTAGATCAGAATCCTTTAGTTTCTTAATGTTTTCCTCCACATTTTTCATTCCTTTCATTTTTTATTCTACTTTCTAGAAAATTGTCCCAACTATCTGCCAACATTTCTATTAAAATTTTTATTTTGGCCATTAATTTTTGTTTGTTTTGTTTTGTTTTTTGAGACAGGGTCTTGCTATGTAGTTTAGGCTGGCCATAAACTCATGGAGATCTTCCTGACTCAGCCTCCCAAGCATTGGGATTACAGGTGTGCACCACCACACACGGCTGGCCATGATTTTAAAAAATTCATCACCACTCTCTTCTTTGCTACTTTTCCATAGCATCTGTTCTTATGTCAGGAATATCTTAACTTTGTAAGGGCACAAATTAAATGTCCTTTTGAGGTTTTCCTCTGTCTCCCTATTTCCTATGAATTTCTTTGTTCAGTAAATGCTGCTGCTTATTCTATTTTCTCTTCTTTTTTCTGAAGAGTTTCCTCAGGAAGCTATTAATTTACATTTAAGAGTGACCCACAAGCAAATAGCAAAATAACAACAGTGATGGCAACAAATACATCATCAAAGGTTCTGAGAACATTAATAGGGCTTGTTAACTGGAGGGTTTCACTGTTGTCTGAATGGATGCTCCACTGTCTTCCTTTTGGGAAAGTTACCCCGAGTCATTATCAGAGGATTTCCTTATTGCTATCTGGGCAACATTCGTCTGGAGTATTTACATAACTGCTAGTGTTCAGGAAGCCTCACATATAAGGAAGTTGAGTGTCTTACTAAGAACTGCATAGACTGTCAAACTCCCATTTATCAGTGTGGGGCCTCTCTTTTTTTGCCACAGTGCCTTAAGTCCTCTGTTGGAATTCAGTCTAGTTGATTTCCTGCTTCCACCAGGGGAAGGAAGTCACTGGGATCCAAAAGCTCCATAAAATTTTCATATACTTTCAGCCCTTCTTTGAACTCTTGGAATTTACTCTCTGTTACCATTTCCTCCATTGTACTAATGTATTTTCTAATCATCTATTTTCTCATTTCAGAGAATCAGTTAAAATATCTCCTCTGATCTATACTCCCCTATTATCTATGCCTTTGTGGATGTGCACTTTTATTAATTTACTTTCACTTTGGTGAGGAATGAGAAAAAAAAAAAGAAAATGTACATATATGGCTTCACCTTCTTTCGCTGAAAATCCTTTACTGGAAAGCCAAGGAAGCTATGGTTGAGGAAGGAGATGGCTTAGAAGAGCACCTAATAGTAGAAAGAGGTCATTGGGACAAGTTGTGTCAATGATCAGTGAGATGATACTGCTGCTGCTGCTGAAGATGATGATGATGATGACAAAGGCGATGATGATGACGGCTAACATTTATGGATACTTGACCAAGTGCTTGGTGCTTTGCTCAGTTCTTCACATGGCTTATTTATTTTTATCCTTTTGAGAACATTTGAAAGTAGATAATGAGGCATAAAGGGGTGACACAATTTGTCTAAATTACTGTCTAGTTGGTAGACCATTCTCTCAACTGCCATCCTACCTTGCCTCTCATAAATTGCTTAAACAGGGTGTATTGGTCAGCTTTCCCAGTGCTGGGAACAAATACCTGACAACTATAACTTACAGGAGAAAATGGTTTATTTGGCACATGGTATCGTTAGCCCATGGTTGGCTAACTCCCAGGTAGAAGGACATGGCATAGCAAAGCTACTCTGTTCATAGCAGCTGGGAAGCAGAGAAGAGGAACAGCTCTAGAAAGGAATGGGCAGAGACCAAATAAAGCCCCAAAGGTCACACCTCCATGACCTACTCAGACACACCCAAGAATGAGTGTGCTTTACTAATCCCCTAGGTGGCTCCCAAGCCAACCAAGTTGACAGTTAAGCTTTAATACAAGGATTTTAAATGGAAGTGTTGTGTACACAATCACTTTCCACGTTCATGATTTAGGAGACAATCTACTATACCAAAAATTATTAACTGATTTATTTAATAAGGTCTTAGTAATATAAAATTCTTTCATGTTTGAAAAATAGTAAGAGAATCGTCCTCAGAGTAATAGATGCTATCTATATCTGTAGTTTATTAGACTTAAGCACTCATTATTGTATAAGCTCATAGACAATCTAGTTGAGTCCTGTCCTCTTACCATTTTCCAAAATAAATATACTCCTTATAACTATGTTTTAAATGATGTGCAGAGTAATGGAAGTTGTGTCTATACAACACCAAACATCTGGGAGAAACAAGTACCCAGCCAAAGCTTATTAAAAAAGATTCATAAGCAAAGCATGTTTTTGAATTGTGAAAACAGATTCAAGCCCAACATCCTGAAGAATCTTTACATGTCTGTGTTTGAAGCATGGCTTAGATATCATTATGATTAAAATTCAATTAATTGTGCTTTGTTATCCTTGCCACCAATTTCAGTCAAACCAGACTTACTTGGCATTTTTGGAGACAAATGACTTGAGTTCTTTCACTTCTAATATTTTACCACTTGAACATAGTATATTCCAGTTTTTATAGCTTGTTTCAGTGTATTATGTAAATGGACTCCTCTTCTAGATATTCTTGAGTCTTGCTTCTTTTATACGACATTATACTTCTTAAGATTCATCAATGCTATAAGTAGCTGAGGGTTGTATATCATGAGGATCATGATGTATGTCTAGTGTTCTCTTGTGTAGAGGAACAATTTATTTGTTCAGTCTTGCTATGCAGTTGGAAAGTTTCAACAGAGAGAATATTATGAATAAAGTTATTATAAACATTCATGTGCATGTACTTTGATACACATTTTCATGCCTTTTGGGGGGAATACATCTAGGAGTAGTATCCCAAATCGTGCATATCTTTAATTTCACTTGATAAAGAGAAAGTGTTTAACAAAGTGTATGTAAAGCATACACGAGTTCCTGTTGCTGTATCCTAATAAAAAGCACTCAGCATTGTCAGACTTTTCTTATTGATTTCTGAATATGGAGGATCTATAATGAGATCATTTCATTTTCTTGATTACCAATGAAGGTGAGCATTCTTTCACATATTTAGTAGACATTTGGATTTTTCTTTTGCTATACTTGCTCATAAAAAGTACTTTCTAAAAGGCATTTTTGAGTATCCATAATCAAAGTTAGAGTATTTTCTGCAATGTGGCAACAAGAGACAATTTAATCCATTAATTACTTGCATTATGCTTATGATGGGAATATATTTAGCAGCATCTCTTGACTTACCACCATTATCACTTTTATGCTCTCCCACCCTCAAATGACTACTGATAAAACTCCACACACTCAATAATGGCTTCTTCTAACGATCTGTAGCATATAGAATGCAAAAAGTAGTTTGGATACAGTGTTCATGATGCTGTCATTTCTTTTCCTGTAGCTTTTGGCATCCCTTTTCTTCTGGGGCTGGGGACTGAACCAAGGACCTCACACTACTCAGTAGTAGAGTATTTGTCTCTACAAATACTCTACTACTGAGCTACACCCCATCCCTTTTTTGGTTTTATTTTGAGACAGTTGTCCAGGCTGGCTTCAAACTTAAAATCCTTCTGTCCCAGCTCCCTAAATGACTGGAATTATAGGCTTGCACTAACATATCCAGCTCGCCTTACATTTTTATAACTTCGGACTCTCTTGGAGTTTGTTTTCCTCACTGCTGCTCTTATTTGTGGAACAGAGGATAGTAGCTCTTCGCATACCATGATGTCTCTGACTTGTCTCTAGAGAGTGCAATGACCTTTGCAGACATTGCCTCACTAATCTACAGGGCTTCCTGAAGAGGGCACAAGTGCACCAATGCCCTTCCTGTCAGAGGGGGAGTCTGACCGCCCCATGGGGATGTGACCATTTCTGTGTCAACAAGGTGCAAAGCTCGGGATCGAATTCCGGCTCTGTTCTAACTCCTGCAATAATGCTAAATTCCCCAAACAAGGTGTCAACTTTTATATGCATGAAAGATGAGCATTGTTTCCCAATTGATTGCTAATAGCGACTGCCTAGTACATGGTTTTTTTTTTTGTAAAAGATATATGATGAAACTGTATACACTTTTGCAGATAGTTCTGATAATTTTTTAAAACTTCACTATTTTTTGTATTTTACTCCTCTCAGAAATATCTTTGCTAATCTCATAAATAATGTTAGTGCCCTTAAACCAATCAAGAAAACCATGTATATTAGCTCTTGAATACTCAGGCTTTATACCTTCTTGCTTCTTTCTTTCTTTGTCTCTAATCGTTCCCTCAGGTTTAGCAATAAAACGTGAGGCTTAGCTGGTTGATTGGGTGTCTGAACATTCAGTGCTGGTGTCTTATTTCATCTCTCTTCCTTCACACAGACTTTCTGGAAAACTCTCTTCAAAGCCTTAAAAAATAATTTTAACATATTGTAAGAAATTCTTGAATTTATGACACTTTCTATTTTATGAAAGACGACGTAAAGGCTCTTCCTCACAGGCTGTAAGGGATACAAGATCAAAGGATGTCAGAAGGTAAATGATATTCTTAAATTCACTTTACTATAAATGGTACATTTAAGATTAAAATCCTGGTTTTGTAGCAATTAGTCTGGTACTCCTTTTATAGGAGGCATAATACAGTGGTATGGAGTACAGGCTATTTGATTACCAGCTCTTGGATAAACAAATTATTTGGGTAAATTAGTGAAGTGTTCTATGCCTCAATTTTCCTAGCAGTAAGATGAATGTAAGAGTTTTAAGGATTTGATAAGTTAATACATATAAAAGTACCTAAAATTTTTCTTGTCCTACATGAAGCCTCAATAAATCTTAGGTGTATAATTCTTCTGTTATTATTCAATATTAAAGAACAAAAACATCTATAAATATAAAAAACAACCCTTTAAAATTCTTAAATATGATAAAATTAACATAAAAGTTGGCTAAAACTCAACATAGTCTTTTTATTTTAATGAAGTCAGCATCACTGAGGTAAAGTGATAACATGAAATCACACAAAGCATTCTATTTCTTTTCTGGACTCATAATTCTACCCTTCAGCCCACTTAGCACATCTATGCCACAAAACCCAATAAGCAGCCATAATTACTTGAAGCTCACCCTTAGGTTTTCTTTGTATCAGGAATCCCTGGTACAAGAATCCCCTAAAGGAAAAATAAGGCTGTTCCACAAACATGCATTGAACTTTTGCCATGATTCTGGAACAGTGAAAAGCAGTGAAGATATTGAAGAAAAGATACAACTAAGTGATTAGAGATGTCACAATAAAAAAATGCTCTTTGGGAGCAAGTGTGATGTCTTTCATCATTGTATTTCCAGAAACTGACAGATAAATGATTATTAGTGAATGAATAAATGAATGAGCTAACTAATTGCAGTAGGAAAAGGAAAAATAAATATGGATGGAGGTCATCCATTCATTCAACACATAGGTTATCACGTGCTTAGGAATTGTATTGGGCTGCTGGTGAGGCTGCAAGGCAGGGGTTGAACGGGTAAAGAAACCCTTGTATGCTGTTGGTGGGAATGTAAAGTAGTACAGTGGTATGGAAATCAGTATGGAGATTCTTCAAAAAACTAAAACTTGAAATTCCATTAGACCTCGCTCTTCCTCTTCTAGGTATCTTCTTGAAAAAGTTAAATATCTTATTATAGTGATACATGCATAACTATGTTTGTAGCAGCACAATTCATAACAGTTAAATCTTGGAAGCAGCCTGTATGTCCATCAGCAGATAAATGAATAAAGAAAATGTGGTATTTACACACAGTAGAATACTACTCTACCATAAAGAAAGATAAACCTGAGACATTTTTAGAAAAATGTACCTTGAGACTACAATGTCAAGTGAAATAAACCAGACACACAAATTTAAATATTACATGGTTTCTCTTATATGAGAAACCCAAATTATAAAGAAGGAGCAAAATAAGAGATAAATAATAGGAAGTAGGGAAGTAGATCTTTCTCAAATAGGAAGGGGGTGAAGAGATGGAAGGAGGAGAGTGGGAAAGGAGGGAAGGAGATGAAAAAAGGAATTAAGATGTGTTATATACATGTATTAATTCCACCCAAGGAATGAAAACATTAAGTACTTCTAACATGTCCTAATAAAAAAAACTGGATTAAGAGGGTCCTCGCAGTCTAAATTAGACTGAAAGCTAAATGGTCAGATGTATTACATCATGTTGTGGATGCATGCAAGCATTCCAAGACTGGGAAAGAGAAGAGAAGGAAATCAGAGATTTTCTCAGGTATAAAAATCCTCGAGTGGGACTTTTAAGAATGGGAAGTTAGTAACCAAGGGAGGAAAGCTGCGTATGTTTAGGGGTCAGTAGTCCAAGCAAATATTGCCATATTAAGGCATCAGAAAGCCTGGGACCATTTATACTTGTAGTAATATATGGGTGATGGGGAAAGGTAAGAGAAATGATTAAAGATGAGCAAGCATTATGGTGTGGATGTTAAATATAGTATCCTCCAAAATCTGCTTAAGGTTTGGTACCCAGCTAATGGCATTACTGGGAAGTGGTAGAAACTGTAAGAGGTGGGGTCTAGTTGGAGCGAGTTCGGGGTGGCAGGGGCGGGGATAGGGGCTGCCTGTGACTGCTGTACTGGGACCTGGCCCCTTTCTCTCTCATTTCTCAGCCACTGTGATGTGAGAGCTTGGCTCCACCACCTGTATCATGATGTTCCTCCTTGGCACAGGCCAAAGCAATAAGACCAAGTGACTATGACTGAAACCCCTGAAATCTTGAGCCCAAACAAATCTTTCTTCCTTTTAAGTTGTTTATCTCAGGTATTCTGTCGCAGTGAAAAAAAGCTGACTAATACAGGAACTTATCACAAACTTCTCAGTGATCTTGGATATTACGCTAAGGAGCTTAGAATTTTTTCTTGAGCACTGGGGCACTACTGGGGGATTTTATTCTAAGACAGATGCATTAGGTTTTTAAACTGTTCTTTAATTTTGACACAATTTAGAGTTAAATGATTCTCTGTAAGGATTTTTTAATTTTATGTTTAAAATCAAATATAAGTATTTGCTGAATCATATGCCTGCATTTTGACTTTGTGTTTCCTACCACGAGTACCCACATATAATCACCTGCAGAAAAAGTATTTGACTTAGCTGTAAATTTCTGATATAGAGATCATGAATATTTGAGGGATTGTGGAAGTGTTCCTAGAAGTCTATGATCTCTCAAATTTGGGAAATGCTAATGTGGTGATAGAATTGGAGTGGGAAGGGGAAAGACAAGAACCAAGCATTTCCGAATCTATTTCAATAATCATGTAAGAAACAAAGAGGGCTTGAACTAAGGGAATTAAGGTGAGAGAATTCAGTAGTTATTTGTAAAGTAGACAAAAGTTGGTGACTTCCAGGAGATCAAGCTTAAGAGAGGGAGGACTCAAGAATCATACTTGTATTTCTAGCTTCAGCGACTCTGAAAATAATGGTGGCATCTGCTGTCAATAAGACCAAAAATTCTAGACTGGGTGAATGCCAGTGTCAGAAATACGGAGTTTGAGGTGTCTATGCATATTCAAGTAGAAATTTGTGGAATGTGCAAAAGCAATCTAAGCTGGAGTCCACAGTACAAGAGCAGGAAGATATTATAGCTTTGGGGATAAATGTACTCACAGGGGCAATGATACAGTGAGAAAAGGAAAGTATAGAGCAACAAGTGTCCAAGGGATCAAAGAAGAATGGCTGAAAAACAGGCAGAAAAATGGAGGAGGGGGGTGTCTTCAAATCCAGGGTAAGAGAGAATTCTAAGAAGCACTGGAATTGTTGGAAGAACTTCAAGGAGAAAGCATTTGAACTGGGATGGGATGGATGTTGGATAGACAGATTTGGCAGAGCAGAAAGAAAGAGGAATGGTTTCTATGTGGGGAAACATTATAAGCAATGTCCCACATGAAGATTTACACCAGAGCTAGAGCTTGGCGGGAGGAGGCAGTGTAGCAGGCAAGGCGTGGGCTCTGAATTCAGACTCCTCAGGTTCAAAGTCCACTTCCCACTTTTAGTTATGTGACCGTGGGAAAATGATGTAGCCATTCAAGTTTCTCATGTATGAAATGGAGCAATGATAGCATATTCTTTATTAGACTGTTTATTTATTACTCTCTCATAGAGTCCCTTTGCAAAATTCAGGCTGATTTTATATACATGACACTGTTTTTAGCTACTGTATATTTTCATTCTTTGTCCTTCTACCACCCCAACACCTTTTTGAAAAGTTGTCACCCATTCTGAAATATCATTCAACCGTCACTTTCATTGAGAAGCTTTCTGGGCAATTCCTGTCTATATACATCTCTAATAACACTTGATATTTCTCAAGTGCTTGGTTTTTAGTTTTGGGAGACTATTTTTTATAGTTTCATGTATTTAGATCTCCATTCCTCAAGAAAGATTGTACATTTCATAAAGTCAAGATACATCTTTAGGTTATCTGGACATTTTTCTGTGCCTGGGACAGCCTCTGCTTATGGTATTGTCCTTGTGTAATTTATATTAATTCATAATTTTTAGTGTGCCTTTTAACTCTGTCTGAAAGGTAGTTTGGATGATATTTAGATAACCTAGATACAATGCATACTTTCAAAAATTATCAACAAATATTTATTAATGACTGAGTACATAGCACACCTATTACAAAATAATGAACAAAAGGAGAAAATAATCTATCAGTAATTATACCATCAAGCGATAATTTCTTTCAGTGTGGGGGAATGTAGGGAGGGACTTTTCTTAACAATGAGATTATAATCTGATGTTCAAATTTAATAATATGGTGTATTGTAAACAGTTCTTACCATTAAATATAATTCTATATGTAGCATTTTAATATGATTTCCTTTTATTAATTTGCAATACTTTAGTTAAGCAATTCCCCTATGATCTTGTATTCAAGGATTTTCCAAAATCTGCCTTTGTAACTTTTCTATATTGTGACAAATACCTTTGTGGTATTTGTCCTTATAACTAGGGTTGGTTATTTCCTTACTATGTATTCCTGGAATTAGAATTGTTGAACCAGTGATATATGCCCTATTTTAAAAGATTTATTTTTGCTATTATTATCATATTGTCCTGGAAAAATATTCTATGTGTTCTATCAGTGGTATCGATGTTATGAATTCTCTTCAATGCTATATTTACTATATTTATCTTTGATTAATCAAATACTATTTTGTTTTAACATGAATTATTTTAACATCCAAAATATTAGAATGTATTTTCTATGTCTAATGAATACCATGTATTTTTACCTTTTATCATTATTCATTGATTTATTTTCTTACTGATTTTAGAGTGTTCTTTAGAGATTAAGGCTATTAAACCTGTATTTATTGGTTTTGTTTAAATATTTTTGCCATTTACTCATTTCTCTTTTTACTTTTATGAATAATAAGTTTAAATTGTTTGTATAGTTGGCATAGATTTTGTATATCTGTAGCAAGACTTTTCTTCCCCTAACACTTACATTTTATCCTAACCCTATTATGATTTTACATTATATACTTCAGCCTTTAATAATTAGGAATTTATTTTACATAAACTAGGGTACTGAAATTTTTTTCTGAGATTTCCTAAATTGTCAGAACTCTGTAGCATAATTGATCATTTTCTTATTGACTAAAGTTATAATTATGGGTTTTTAAAATGTATTTTGTTAAAATAATAATTTTATTTTTAAAGATTTTCTCAGTTATTTTCACATGGTTTTGTTAAATTATAGAAATAAATTTGTTATAAAATTAATTTTCTAACCTATTTTTATGTCCTTTCAAAAATTCCCATGAGATTTTCTTTTAACGTATAGTTTTATAACATAATAGATAAATATATTCATGCCATAGAGTATTTTAAAAGTTATGAGTATAGGAAAGTATCACTAACAACAACTTTAGTCTTCCTTCTCTTTTTTCTTCCTTCCTTCATTCTTTTAGTTCTCTCCTTTCAATTGACATAAAACGGTACGATGTTCCAACACATATATACACTGTATATAATGTTTAAATCAGGGTAAGCATATCTATCTCCTTGTTAATTGTTTGGGGTGAAAACATTCAAAATCTTTTCTTCTGGCTTTTTTTGAAACATGCAGTACACTGTCATTATCTACAGTCACCCTACTGTGCAATACAACATCATAACATTTCTTCTATCTAACTGTAACTTAGCACTCATGAATCAACCTTCTCACATCATTCTGGCGTCCTACTCTCCTTAGCCTCTGGTAACCACCAGTCTACTCTCACCTTCCTATGAGATCCGCTCTCAGATTCCAAATATGAGTAAGGTCCTGTAATATTTGTCTTTCTTAGCCTGTCCGATCACACTTGACATAATGACTTCCACTTCCATCCATGTTTCAAATGAAATGATTTCATTCTTTTTTATGGCTGACTAGTATTCCACTGCATATTTTAAGTATGGCATTTTATTTAATCAGTAATCAATTGGTATGTACTAAGGTTGGTTCCATTTCCTAGCTATTGTGAATAGTGTTGCAATCAACATGAGATCATATGTTTATGATCATAGGCTCATTCTTCAACATTTTGAGAAACCCCCACATTGTTTTCCATAATGGCTGTACTATTTTACATTTCCATCAGCCTAGCACAGGGTTTCCTTTTCTCCGTCTCCTTGCCAATGCTTATCTTTTGCCTTTTTGGTAATAGCCATGGTAACTGGAGTAAGGTAATAATATCTCATTGCAATTTTGTTTCACATTTTTCTGATTATGAGGAAATGAGTGATGAGTGATGTCGAGCAGTTTTTAAACACCTGTTCACCATTCGTGCATTTTCTTTTGAGAAATGTCTATTTAGGTCTAGGTCCAGTTTTTTAATCAAGTTTTTAGTTTTTGCTAGAGAGTTGAATTTCGTATATATTCTGTATATCAGTTCCTTATCAGAGTATAGTTTGGAAATGTCTTCTCCAATTCTTCAGGTGGTCTTTTTGGTCTGATTGTTTCTTTTGCTGGGAAGATGCTTTTTAGTGTATCGTAACCCCATTTGTCTATTTTTCCTTTTCTTTTCTTTGCTTTTGAGGTCATATCTGAAAGTTCCTTGCCCATTCTGATTTCTTAAAGCATTTCTTGTATATTTTCTTTGTGTAGTTTCAGTTTCATGTCTTCTAATTCTTTAATCTACTATATTTTTCTGTATAACGAGAGATAGGGGCCGAGTCTCTTTCGTGTAATTGTAGCCATCCAACTTTCCCAACACTATTTTTGGAGGAGACTATCCTTTTTCCAGTGTGTGTTCTTATTCCCTTTGTCAAAGATTTGCTGGCTGTAAATGTGTAGATTTGCTTCTAGCCTATTTTATTCTACTGGTCTACATGCTTGCTTTTATGCCAACACCATACTATTTTGATTACTTTGCTAACTTTGTAGTACAGTTTTGTAGTGTATTTCCCCCCAGATTGCTTTGGATGGTGTGTGTGTGTGATATATGTGTGTGGTATTTTTTTGTTGCTGTTTTGTTTTTCAAAGAAAATGACTTTTATTGGAACATTTTAGGTATACATAATGATCACATTCATCATAGAAAATTTGTACCTATGCATGATATAATTTGATTCTTTTTTTTTCCCATTCCCATTCCCCTTTCCTCTCTTCCCCTTTTCTCCTCCTTATTTACAAAAACTTTGTTTCCATTTTTCCCTTCTTCTCTCTCTTTCTTTTTCTTTTTTTTTTTTTACTTTTCCCTTCCTTTCTTTCGCTCTCCCTCCTCCCTTGTTCTCCTTCCCATTTCACAGTATCTATTACACATTTTGGTCCTTATTTACACTTTTGGTTTTTCATACCAAAGAAATAATTCAGTATTTACATGTGTGTCTGATTTATTTCACTTAAGAGTATGGTCTTAAGGTGTGTGGTATGTTTGATACAAATTTTATATTTGTTTTTCTAGTGTTGTGAAGAATGCTAATGTACTTTGATGGAAATTGCACTGAATCTGTAGATTGGTTTAGTAGAACTTTTAGCAATATTGATCCTTCCAAACAATGAATATAGGATGTCTTTCCATTTCTTTGTATCCTCCTCAATTTCTTTCATCACTATTTTATAGCTTTCATTGTAAAGATCTTTTACCTCTTTGATTAATATTATTCTCAGAGGGTTTTGGGGGATAGTTACTACAAATAAAATTGCTTTCTTGATTTATTTTTCAGATAATTAATTATTGGCATATATAAATATAGCAGAAAATGCCCCCCCAGCCAGTATATTTCAGTTTCTTAGTTGCTCTGGTAACAGTTCCTGCTCCAGATCCAGTTGCTCCTGTCTCTTAGAAACGGCTGTTCACTGTGATGCATAGCTGGTCACTGTGATGCACATTGTATAAACCAATCCCCAATTGACAAGCCATTCTGCCTCTGTACTTCCTGCTTGCTTATCCCATAAAAGCCCTAGACCACCAGAGATCAGGGCCTGATATTCTGGGAATGATCTCGATCAGTGCCCATCCACCTAAATAAATCTGCCTCCAAATCCTGGTTGTCGTTTCGCTGTTTCTGCTTGCTGTTGCACAAACACTTGATTTTTGTATATTGATTTTATATCTTGCAAATTTGTCATTTATTACTCCTTATAGTTTTTTGGTGGTTTATTTGGGGCTTTCTATGCAATAAGATCATGTTATTTTTGAAGTTCTTTTGACCTTGTTCACCTTCTTGGAATTATTCACTTAGTAACATATACCGTTTGGTATATATCTTTTTTATTCCAGTTCCATAATGCTATAACAGGACATAGTTTGAACATCTCTAATCAAGACATTTGAAAAGCTCCAAAATCTGAAAACTGTCACTCAAAAGTTTTTGTATTTCAGAGCATTGTAGATTTCAGTATTTTGGGTAAGAGATGTCAACTGGTAAAGTTTACGTGAATATTCCAAAATCAGAAACTCTTCTAGTCCTGAGCACATTGAAAAAGAGATGTCTCACCTGTAAATGAGACTGGATAATTTATCATGAACATAAATCTGTTGGCTCACAGTTCTGGAAGCTGGGAAGGCCAATGTCAAGGTGTTAACGTCTGGCAAGGGCCTTTTTGCTGTGTTATCACATGGCGGAAGGTAAGGGAGGAAGGAGGGTGGAACTCATTCTTTTATAATGAACCTACTTCAGGAAAAGAAAAGCTTGCATATATATACAAGATAGTTAAGATAGGTACACTAGTAATTTCTCTTAGTTCATTGAAGAGAAAGGTTTGTGCTAATATTGTTTGGACAATGGAATGCTGATATCTTGAACTCTGAGTAACTAATTTAAAAATAACAATATGCAATGTATTAACCATTGTTATCCTCCTATTATGTTGTTTTGAAATTTTGTTGTTTTTTCTCTTTAAAATAAAAATCTAAAAAACAAAATAATGAACCTACTTTAGCAATAACTTCATTTTCCCTGAATTCAGAGTTCTAAAGAATCTTTTAATGATCCCAATTCCCATAGTATGGCTACAGTGGCAATTAAAATTTAACACAGTATTAGAGCACACACTCGTTCTAACAATAGCAACATTTTCCAGAATTTTAAATATGAATATTAATAATTATGGATAATTTTTAGTCAAAAGTGATATGTCACAGGTATTACTCTGTGACTGATTTTTGTACATAATATGTTTGGGAGATGATGTTCACTTAGAAATCACAACTCCACTGGAGAGTAGAAGGTTTTAGAAATTCAGGGGTTCTCAGCAGTTTCAATAAAAGCCTATACTACACACTGCCAAAATATGTTTTGTCATTGCTATTCTTGTGCAAGAAAGAGCAGCTCCTGTGACCCACCCATACCTGGAAGGTTGCTGTCTTCAGTGGAGGAGGGGCAGGGTAGTCTGATAGGTGAATAGAAAAGGCTTCTACCCAGTCTCATTCAGAATCCCTGCTTCTTAACCGTTTCTGAGAGTAGCTCACTGGTCCAATGAGCATGTTAGCCCTCAGATGTGTTGGAGAAAAGAAAACACTGGGAATTTTGTCAAATCTTGGAAATCAACCATCAGTCCAGTGGATGTAGATTGTAGTGTAACTGCTTCTACTGCCAGCAAATGTCTTTTAAAATTCAAAACAAATTAGTGAAAAATTAGGGAAATATTTTTTCTAGAAAATTTGAACATTTTTTTAAGTCTCCAGTTCTCTAATAAGTAAGCCAGTATTAGTTATTATTTTGTTAAATATTTACTCTGAAGACATTATTTCAGTAATTTTATTTTTAATTTTTATTACTAAATGTTTGCAGTACCTAATATTTTATATTTCTTGTGTGGAGCTGGTGTATATTGGATGCCTTTTAACATTAAAACAGCCTTGTAAAAGCCATTACAACATAGATAAGAAACCCGAGATCAGAGAGGTTAAGAAATTTGACCAATTATCAGAGTTTATAAATGACAGAGCTAATTGGAAACCAAGTTTTTATGCACTTAAATTTCTAGTTCTTAAAACCACATTGGACAGAAACTTGTTTACTAAGTTGATAATCCAATGTTTTCATGTGGATGGCAATTTAATTTGGGGCAGATTCTGCTTTGAATCATGGTATCTTTATAAATGATATCTTTCATTTCAATGGTAACTTTTATTTAAATGCTGAATTATAAATAAGACCACGTAGCAGTGAGAAAAACAGCTTTTGCTGTTTTTTTGTATCACCTATACTATCTGGTTTTAGCTTCCAAAGAGAGAAGATAGGCAGAACAGATTAGTTGGTACGTATTACCCTGAAATCAGAATTATTTGACATTTTTAAGGCAAGGAATTGATTGAATTTAGGAACATAAATTGGCAACAAAAAGTAATCCCATCTGCTCAATAACAATTCTTTGCTCTTTGCCAAGAACATTTGTTTCAACACGAGAGTAATAACCATATTTATCAATCTTGCTAAATGCATGAATTGTATATAAATTGTCAGGGTCATAAAGGTCATAAA
Source organism: Erethizon dorsatum (assembly GCA_028451465.1). NCBI lineage: Eukaryota > Metazoa > Chordata > Mammalia > Rodentia > Erethizontidae > Erethizon > Erethizon dorsatum. Next base: position 99,394,967 of record CM051833.1, on the reverse strand, counting down.
TGGTCACTAACCATTCCTCAAGTTCCATATTTTTCATTGTCAATGCATTTATCCTATTCTTTTGGCTAAATGGAATAGCCTATCTAGCCTATTCTTTTCTGTTTTTGTTTTTCTTATACAGTAGTCACTGAAGCCTCAAATAGTCCAGCCTGTGTTTTCTATGATTACACAGCAGTATTCTTAAACCTAGTTGGTTACCCAAAGTACAAATCAGGGACTTTTTCTATTAGTTGCTCAAGTACTTCTCTAGATTTAAACTCTAGTGTTTCACTAATGGGAATAAGTTTCTCTTTTATTTGCCAAGAAGCTACCCTTACAGTTGAAGAATTGTGTTGCTTTTCCTCTTTATAAATATCAGTGTAAAGTATATACTGTATTAAACGTAAATTACTGATGTGAAATGGCCATTTTAGTTCACGTTGGTTGATAAAGTGAACCAGGGGACTCTGTTTGATTCACTTTAAGGAAACTATAGCATTCTTTCGTCTCTTTAGCCTTCCTCCCTTCTCTTTTATTCCAAGAATTCTCAGCAGGTTGCACAAAGCTCTGAAGTAAGCACACTTCTTGAAAAGTACTTTCTAGAAGGAATGGCTATAAGCACTCCCATGCATCAGGTAGTAGAAAAATGGAGAAATAAATGACCTCATTTCCAAAAAAATCTTTTTAGTATAAATCACATAGGAAAAAAATGCATGGTTCTTTAAAAACACAGAGATATTTATAATGGAAAAATAAGGAAATAAATTTTGAGAAATATTTAGAAAATTAAAATAGTATTCTAAAATATAATACTTATGTCTAATGTTAATCTTAGAAAAATGCTAAGAATCTTCAGTCTGCTTTATCTTTAAAAGAAGTAATAATAGATTTTGAAATAATTCCATATTAAAGAAAGAATTTTCCTTTCATAGGCCTAACTCCAAATAAGTATATGCTTGCAGAAATCTGATGTTTTTCATTTACAAGAAATGCAGTATATTAATAAATGGCTATTTGCTTGAGTGAGAAAATAAGCTAAAAAAAAAAAAAGCTCCTTTTAAAAAAATTGGTACATAAACATTTCACATCTTGATCATTTTTACTCCTCCTTCTGCCCCCTTTGCCTCCTCCCCAGATCCCATTCCCATCTCCTCAGAGTCTGCCTCTCCATTTTCCACCATCTCCCTTCTCTTTTGCTCTTTAAATTATTTGCATATTAGGTCTCTTATACTTGTTAAAGGAAAGTTCTCCAGCTTTTTTCTTTTCACATGAAAATCCATGAACAATAAGAAGTAACAGAAGATATTCAACTATTCCTTCTGTAACAGTACCACCTTACATCAGATTTTTAAATATAAAAGAATAGGCAAAGTGATAATGGCACTGACTTTAATTCTAACCCAAATAAGGCTGGAAATTGAATGTAATCAGTTTTTCCTCTAATCTTATGTGGAAAAAAATGTGTCATATGGCAAACCCATATGAATCCAATCTGTTTGGCTTATTCATCTTTGCAGTGACATTCAGACTCCAGAAAATGTATCAGAAACCTAGGCAGGATTTCATTGTCATCATATAGACTGGAAATGTGTGAAGTATGTGATAACTCCTGCATTTAAGAAAAATTCCTGATTGAAATACTGCGTTGATGGTATTTTTTTTTCTTCAGAAATCTATGGCTACTTTATGTACTTCAATTACTCTCCATAAATGCATATTTTCTCCTTTCTTAGTTCAAACTGCTATAACAAAATACTATAAAGTGAGTGGCAGTGTATTTCTCAGCTCTAAACGAGGCTATCCAAGATCAAGGCACTAGCGGCCTCAGTTTCTGCTGCAGTCTCTTTCTGGGGTCATCAATGGCATCTTCTTGCTGTGTCCTCACATGGTGGAAAAGGCAAGGCAGCTTTCCCTTTCATAGAGGCATGTTAATCTCAGCCATGATGCCTTTACTCTCATGATCTAAGCACCTTCCAAAGGCCCTAGGTCTTAAAGCCATCACCTTAGTGATGTTTTCAACATATGAAGTAAGGGGGACAAAAACATTTATACCATGGCATCTTCTATTCTCCATACAAAGAAAAAAGAAGAATCAGTGTCTTGAAAATAAAAATCTTTTTACACTCCCCAATACATGAAGACCTGACCAACTTCCTTCACTCTCCATTCATCTTCTGTGACCTTAGCCTGCTTATCTCTCCGGCCTCATCTCCCACACATGCGCTCGCTGCTGTAACGGGTGGGCAGGTTCCCAAATGCTCTATGTTCCCGTATTTTACACCTATGTCCATGTTATTCTCTCTGTTGGGATCCTTCCTCACTCTCCCCGCTTTACTCTTGTTCTTCTCTGTACCCTGATATCTCCCTTTTAACATATTGAGAATTTCTTCCTGTAGGGAATTCCTCGGAGACCAAATTAGGTGCCTCTCTGTGTTCCTGCATTTACTATTGGAGCCCACATAGTGTTAAGGAGGATTTTTGGTGGCTTGTCTCTTTTCTTGGCCATATCATGAGTTGCTTAAGGGCAGAGACTTATCTCATTCTCCTTTGCATATCCATAATCTTATCCAGCATTTGATATAAAGTCCATGATCAGTGAATCAATCAGTTTTCCATTAGCAGAGTGAATAAAGTATGTTTTTTAGAACAGAATCTGAAAACCAAATGGGAAGCATTGGAACATCTAAGGTAAAAATATTTTATACTCCATGACACTACTTTATTGGCATAGAATATTTTAAATTTTAAAATTTATATTTTACTTAATCCAGTGTATCCAAAATACTGTCATTCTAACATTTTTTTTTATTTTATGAACAATTAAAACAAAATTTTGTAACAAAATAATAAGAGAATAACAAAAGTTAGTACAAGGTATATCATTATCTTCAAAATTGTTACTCAGAGTACAGGACGGACAAAAAAATTCTTTTTCTTTTTTTTTTATTTTAAAGAGAAGAAAAAACAAAACGAATCAAAAGAAGAACAAATTTTCAAAGCAACATAATAGGAGGGTAACAATGGTTAATACATTACGTATTACTATCTTTAAGTTAGTTATTCAGGATACCAGACATTAGCATTCAATTGTCCAAACATTATTGGCACAAACCTTACTCTTCAATGAACTAAGTAAAATTGGTAGTGTATCTATCTTAACCATCTTATATATATATACAATTTTTTTTCCCTTTCCCTTCTTTCTTTTCCCTATTCCAGTCTCTCTTTCCTTTTGACCAGTTTCTTTTTGATTCATCATGTCTATTGTACATTTTGGATCTTATTTACTCTTTCAGTTTCTCATACTAGAGAGACAATACGATGCTTACACATGTGCTTCTGGTTTATTTCACTTATGAGTATTTTCTCGAGTTGCATCCATTTACCTATAAAAGTCTCCAGGTTATCCTTCTTTATGGCTGAATGGTACTCCATTGTATAAAAATACCACATCTTTCTTATCCATTCCTCAGTTGATGGGCATTTGGGTTGTTTCCAAGATCTGGCTATTACAAATTGTGCTGCTATAAACATGGGTGCACATATATCGCTGTGGTACGATGTTTTTAATTCTTCTGGGAAGATGCCCAGAAGGGGAGTAGCTGGGTCAAATGGGACCTCCAACCCTAGTTTTTTGAGGAATCTCCACACTGACTTCCATAGTGGCTGTACCAGTCGACACTCCCACCAACAGTGAAGAAGGGTTCCTTTTTCCCCACAGCCCCTCCAGCATTTGTTATTAGTTGATTTCTTTATAGTAGCCATTCTTTCTGGGGTGAGATGGTATCTCAGTGTTGTTTTAATTTGCATCTCTCGAATGACTAGTGATGTTGCACATTTTTTTGTATATTTATTTGCCATTAGTATTTCTTCTTCTGAGAAATGTGTATTCATCTCAGATGCCCATTTTTGGAGTGGCCGACAAAAAAATTCTTAACAATTCTTTCCTGATTTTTTTTCTCAAGGAAATAGAAGAGTTAAGATGCTTCTTCTGCAAAGAGAATCCCCTGGCATTTTATTATAAATGTAATAAGTAAACCATATTTAGTCTTTGTGTTCAAGAAATGAAAGGAGGTCAATGTATAGAAAGCAGCAAATCTCCCAAAATATGAGAATTAGATGTTGGTGAACATGAAATCAGTATGTGAATCAACCATAGAATCTTCTAATGACTTTGCTTTAGTAAAACTTACTTTCTTTTTTAAAAAATCTTTTTTGAGATATGATTTACATGCAAAAGGTATAGATATTTAATATATACAACTTAATGTATACAACTTAATGTTTTTAATACATACACCTTTGAATCAGATATCACAATTAATGCCATAAACTTATTCATCACTTCTATACTAGTCAGTTTTCCCATTGCTGGGACACAATACCCTACACCCACAAGTTAAAGGAGGAGAGGTCTAATTTTACCCATGTTTTAAGGGATTTACTTCATGGTCAGCTGGCTCCGTGGCATAAACATGGTGGAAGGGTATGGTGGAACAAGCTGCTTAGTTCATGGGGGCCAGGAAGCAGAGGAAGGAAACAGTGCCAGAGAGGAAGAAGCAAGGGACCAGACATAGACCCTGCATCCTCTACAACATACCCAAACACCCAGAAGTCCGCTCCATTGATTGGTAGATCCAAAAGCCAATCTAATTGACATTCCATTCTAACTGCTACAACTCCAAAAGTTTCATCCTGCCCCCTTAATTTTATTTTGTTTTATTGATTTTTCTTTTGTGGTAAAAGCATTTAACATAGTATCTATCCTCTTGGCAAATTTTTAATTGTACAATGCAGTATTGTTAATCATGTGCTGTTTGTTGAACCAATGCTCTCCAGAACTTACTTTACAAGACTTTATATTCTTTGGCCAACACCTCATCATCCCATTCTCCTAGTCCTTAGCAACTCTCTTTCACTTTCTGCTTCTCTAAGATTAACCATTTGAGAATCCATGTGTATGCAAGATTATGTATTATTTGTCTTTCTGCGTCCAGCTTATTTCTCTTAGCATAATTTCCTACAAGTCTAATACCTATTAGTGCGACTGACAGACTTTCCCTTTTTAAAAAAGGGAATAACAGTCCATTGAATGTATATCCCACATTTTTCTTTATCTATTTATATGTCGATGGATATTTAGGTTGCTTTCATGTCTTGGCTATAGTGATTGTTGCTGCAAGGAACTCAAGAGTACAGATACCTCCTCGAGATCCAGATTTCAGTTGATCTGGACATGTACCAAGCCATGAGATTGCTGGTTCAACATATTTCTTGTTTTGAAAGCAGGGTACCCTCTGGACTTTTCTACAACAGAAATAATTTTTATTCTTGGTAATCAGGCTACTTGTTAGAATGATAGAAATAAACCAGTGCCTAAGTACAAAAATAAGGTTAAAGAAGGGAATCATCACTAATAAATGTATTAATTCAGGGGTTACAGACACTCTATATGTACTTTTTAAAAAGGTATTTGATTTACAACTCAAAAAATAACAGGTTAGAGTTTACTAACAAACTCCACTGAAAGAGACCCAATATGAATTTAAAAATTATCACTGTGAACAAAATATTGAAAGTTCACTGTTGGTGGATTTATGGCCAGTTGCTAGATATTTCTTCCCCATTCTGTTTATTGTTATAAAATACTGGGACATGAGTAGCCTGCTGGACCAGATTGCAACCTTGCTGTAGCAGAAGTGGCATCGGGGCTGTGTGGTTTATTTCAGGTATTGTGTAGTCTACTCATACGAAGTGGATGAATGCGTGCTTGGTGAGGACTTTCTGATGGTAACCCACAGAGCTCACTTAAAAACCAAAGGTGAAAATGTCTTCTTGGCTAATTGTGTACCAGTTTTAAAAAATAAAAATTTAGGGCCTGGTGAGATGGCTCAGCGGCGTAAGCGCCTGCCTGGCAAGCACGAGGGCCCGAGTTTGACTCCCGGATCCCACATATGAAAAAAGGGCCGGTGATATCACTCAGCGGCAGGGGCACCTGCTGGCACGCGAGGTCCTGAGGTCGACCCCTGGTACCCACAAAAAAAAGAAAAAAAAATTTTTTTTTTAATTTCCAATGTATTTTTGCAAAATTTGATATTTTGAAGAGAGCAGAAATAGAGTATACTCTGGGATTTTTAAATCTGGATTTTTGTGTTTTTCTCTTTTTTTTAATAAACATTGCTTTTAATATTTGCTTTCAAACTGAAATTTAAAAATAGAACTGCTGAATCAGATTTTGGTAACACTGGAAAATAATATGTGCGACACATAAAACATGACGTGTCAAAAAAAGTTACCTTAGTTAAAACTGATGCTGGGGGCCGGTGAGATGGCTCAGTGGCGTAAGCGCCTGCCTGGCAAGCACGAGGTCCTGAGTTCGACTCCCGGAACCCACATACGAAAAAAAAAGGGCCGGTGATATCGCTCAGCGGCACGGGCGCCTGCTGGTGCGCGAGGTCCTGAGGTCGACCCCTGGTACCCACCAAAAAAACAAAAAAACAAAAAAACTGATGCTGGACTTTGTCAATTATAACCCCTCCCCCATCTCCCTATCTCCCAACCTTTCCCTATTTCTTTCCTGGTAGGTGCAAACGAAAATGTATCTTTGTTTTTCATGTTTCTTAACTAAATGAAAACAACCAACAATGGTAACAAAAATAATCAAACTCTTGAATTCTGGTCACAAGCTAAGCCATATTTCAAATTGCTTCTTCCTTAGAGTTACCTTGGAATTAGGTTCTTGACCTATCACTGGCATTTTTTGTAGTTCTGCACAATCCTTGATTTAAAAAAAGAATTTTATACTACAGTACTAGGACTATCCTATTCTCATTCATTTTTAAGTTCCTTTTTTTTTTTAATGTGGGTACCAGGAGTCGACCTCAGGACCTGGCACTTGCCGGGCAAGCCCGTGTGCCACTGAGCTATATCATCGGCCCTTTCTTCGTATGTGGGTTCCGGGAGTTGAACTCGGGCCCTCGCGCTTGCTGGACAGGCACTTATGCCAACTGAGCCATCTCACTGGCCCCTTCTTTTGTTTTTATTCTCTACACCCTTGTCTCTGACAAATAACTTAGATTATCTCAGTTTTCATCTTTTCTTTCAGATTTTTTAAGATGACAACTGAAATTAGTTTCCTCAGAAGGCTGATATCTCTCAGAGTAACTTGAGTCATAGAATGGTTTGAGTCCATCTGTCAGTGTTTTTGACTGTGAATACTAGTTTTACAACCTGTCTTTCATGATAGATCACTCCCTAAACTGACCCTGGACCTAGCCCTGAAACACCTCAGAAAGTTACACGCATAATTACTGGTTTAAAGTGAAACTCTTGTGCCTGGAAGCTCAGTAGCATGGAGGAAAATTTCTAGAGGCGTTTTAGTAAGTTTAATTAACTGCTTATGTTGACTCAGGAATATTTTGTACAGCATCGATCCATGTGTAGCTGATGAATTCATTATGCAGAAAATGTAAGTGATTTGTTATTGCATTGGCCAATATGAGTGAAACCTGTCTCAACAGGAATGAGAGGGAAGGCAGTGAAACTTTCATTTCCACTGGGATTGAACCAACTTGCCAAAATGTGGGCCATCAATCATAGTGAATGTGTTCAAAACAGATCATACACCCTCCACAGCTCATTGTACTCATCAGCACTTTAAAGGTCAGCAGTCCAGAGCTGTCACTTTCAGCCAAGATTTCAGTAGCCTGTGGTTTGGGCATTGTGCCTCAGCTGTCTTTCTCAAGGATGTGTTCTCGTGTAGTTGTACTCTGTGGGCCAGTTTCAGCCAAATCTGAAAGGACAAAGGGGCAGTCTTATTTATAAGAGATGACATTATATTACATTTTTGAAACTGTTGTCTTGAAAGTCAAGTCATTCCCCCCCAAAAAACATTAGAATTACTTAGGGTTTAATTGTATAGATAGATTAGAAAACTGAATGTCCTGCTCATATACCAAGTTAACACTCGTAGAAACGGAAAGAAGAGTAAATGCCACTCATGTGAGTGTCTGTGTGAATATGATGTCTGCCCATGTGGGAGTGCAGGAAAGAGTGCTCAAACAGGAAATAACTGAATTGTTTATCATCACTGTTCTGATTACCTTTTTGAAAAAATATTTTATTTGGAAATAATTTCAAAATACTGGAAAGCTTCATAAATATTACAAAGAACATGTGCATATCCCTCACCCAGATTCACCCACTGTCAACATTCCACCTCATTTGCTTTATATCACTTTCTCTTTTTGTACACACACACACACACACGCACACACACACACATATGAGTGCATGTGAGTACATTGTATTTTTTCTCTGATGCATCTGAGAAAAAGCTGCACACATCATGCTCTTTTATCTCCAAATTTTCTAATGTATACCTCCCAAGAACAGGGTTACTTTTCTGTATTACTGTACTATGTTCTCAAATATTGGATTGCCTTTGAATTTGATAGCATGACTTACACTTTTATCTCAAGCTCTAACCAAGATACTAAACTTTGGAAGGTATAAGTCAACTATTAGTTGAGGAATGATTCAAGTATCTGGGGGGGAATTCATATTGGTAGCCTTTAACATTCTGAAACATACATGATATACACCAGTAAATGATAAATAACTAAATGCTGGCTTTAAGAATCCAATTCATGCCTGAAAAGTTTATCAAATGACATATTATGGTCATATTTAGAGTTTTACACTTTAATTAATAAACCTTGTGTGTTTAGAGATGCAATAAACAACCGTATTAGAGTTAGCTAGCATTTATTAAGATGCCCAGTACATCTTGTCTTTCTGTATTTTTATTCTGTTTTCCCTCTTGTGGTCATATAATTTCAGGTTCTGAAGGATTTAAGAAGTTTCTATTTAGACAGATGTTATTTCCTTCCTCCCGCCAATAGGCAGTAAAGGAGTGGAGGGGCCCTGGTGATCGGCATTGGGTCCTGGATGAAGCAGTGTTCCAGTGGGTAATCTTCAGGGTACCACACCACAGCCATCCCTTCACTGGAATAGATAATGGAGGTCTCCCCTAAATGGTATTTACAGCTGTTTTGCATTTCCTATCTTAATAAAATACATTGGTAACACTGCTGTGAACAAATAGGATTGAGATTTATATTTTGTAATCTACGCAGCTAATTTTGACAGCTGACATTTATGACAGTTGCCATTTGTCCCCTAAGGGAGCTTGAGCATATATATTTAACAGTATCTATACACTGGGGAATCCAAATGAGAATGACAGTCCTTCAGAGATTTAGAAACAGTGGCAAGATTTTCTGTAGGAAGAGGGAATGATGCTAGAACACTTCATGAAAGATAGTTGGATCCCTGGTGACTGCGGTGGACAATATAGAGATAGTACTGCAAAGGCATTCACAAGGCTGATTTATTGACAACATACACACAAAGGCGGCCTCCCGTTTGTACAAACCACAGGTTTACTTCTCCAGATAAACCCTCCATTTATTCATTTGACAGTTTTGTATTAAGAAGCACTCTTCTAAGTGTGGAGATTTGATAGTAAGATAGTAATAATCTATATAACCTCATAGAGCTTACACATAAACTGTTTTGCTTTAAAATGTACATTCAAATGTATTTGTGCTCTGACCATACCAACACAATGTGTCATTCCATAAACCTTTCAGGTGTGACTTGGACCCACAAGAGTTTAGTTTTAAAGCTATCAGATTTGCAAGAGGAGAGAGCGATGGCTTTAAGATGACAAATCATGGAAAGAAATAATATTGAATAGACCCTCCTGCTTTTAATGATTTAATAAGAGTGGTATGCTTGGAGACTATTTATTGACTAGGAAGAAATTTGCAAACATCCATGTGTTCAAGTGTATAAGTGGGTGGGAGAAGGGGCCTGGGACAAGGAAAACTTCCCAGCAATGTGGATAATGTTCTTCATGGCATGGACACCACATTTTGGTTTCTCACAATAGCTTCCAGGCTGGAATGACTTCCAAATCAGGCTACAAAGACTGAAGCCTGACAGAAACTCCAGGGAGGTTCTTGTAGGATTTTGCTTGGCAGATTTTTCTAAAAATCACGAGAAAGGTGTAAACTAGCAATCTATTACTGCACAATATGTTTGAATCACAGTACGCTGAACACTAGTCATCCAATATCCAAATCTCATCCTGGCTTATATAAACAGACTTCTTTTTGTTAAAACTAAGCTATAGTCCTAAATCCTGAGTGAAATGGAAATGGTTTTTAATGGGCATTTATATTAGTTGGGATTGCATTTGGCTGTAAGTACAGATATTTAAAATAGAAGTGGCTTAAACAAGATAGATATTTCTCTCTCCTGTTAAAATCTGAGCATAAGCATCCCAGAGCCAATGTGCCAACACTATTCCATTAAGTCTTCAAGGACATATGTTCCTTCTATCTTATTACTTTATGAGATGTGGGTTTTATGACTAAATTCTACTTACGATCCAATATGGGGGCTCCAGCTCCAGTCGTCAAATCCATATTCTATCCTGTAGGTAAAAGAAAAGAATAAAGACAAGCAGGCAAAAGATACATGACAGATATCTTTTAAGAAAATTTCCTGGAACTGCCACATAACATTTCTATTATGAACCACCCCTTCATTAGAAGTTAGTTAAGTGGCAGTATTTGGCTATAAAGGAGTCTGGACTCTATGTCTTGGAGTCATATATTTAGGTGAAAATTGTGATTTTAATACAGTTGATGAGGATAAGCATCTGTATTAGAGGGTAGCCAATAGTCTTTACCATAGCATTACTTATTAGTAATGCTGTGAGCATTTAAACCATTTAATGTCAATGCACAGTACTCCATTTGCAATGTACTTTATAGTATGATTATTTTTTACCAAGTGAGCTTAGTAGCTGCAGTGTGTGGGAAAGTTCTGTTAGTTTCTATTTTCCCTCTGCTAGGCTAATTAATTTTAATGGCATATGGCAATAGATCCCCAACTTCAAAGTTTGCATGCTCACCTAAGATTGGGGAAAAAAGAAGCTGGTAGCACAAAATACAAGTAGTTTTAGTTCTTAAAACTCTTTGATTCTCTTCGTGTTCTTACCAACTCATACCCTCATCTAAATTTGAATCACAGGTACATTGTGACCTTATTGTAGAGTCCTAGAGTCTCACACGAGAATTACTGTGCTTGTTCTAACAAGATTGTGCTCTGGCAAGCATGCCAAAATTTGATAGCTACAAATAGGGAGATGTGAAAGGAGAGAGGCAGCGGAGGTAATTTCTTTTACCACTACTGCAATGTCTTGGATTAAGGTAGACAAAGGTTACCATTTTGCTGCCACGGGGCAGACATGCTGCTTAGTGGGAAGAAAGAACAATTACAGAGCTGACTTAATTTCCAATTGGGTTTATGGAAGTACCAAAACATGATGTAGCCAAATATCCTTAAAAGACTGAAGTAATTTCATTTATTCTGTCATTACAAGAAATTAAAGCCAAGTACAATTACATGCCAGTAGTACAAAGAACCCGTTAAATGGCTATTGTTACTGACTGAATGCAGTGAGTTTTCTGATTACCTTGACCTGCCACATTTTAATTTTTGTCTGTCCATTTATTCCAAATCACATTAGAGGGTCTTAACTGATTTTGACAAAATAAGCTACATTGTTAGGTATAGTTTAACCTGAGAAGCTTAAGTTTAATTATGAGATTAGAATTTTCAAAAGGGCATGCCTTCTAGATTTCAGTATTTTTAGAAATGTGATTAGTGGGGATTCTTTGTTTTTTGTGTGCGTCAAAAGTGGGCTCAAACTTCCTGAATGCAGTGATTGAGAAAAGCTGCCTCCAATAAAGCCCAAGGCAAGATGTAACACTAAGGAGGGTAAACTTGGGTGGCTGAATAATGTGCAATGAACTAACTGACCCATAAGTTGGATGTCAGAATGCTTTAGCATACAAACAGGACACTTTTGAGAAAGAAAGGCAATATTATTCAGAATTATGCCAGGAAAAGAGACATAAGCCTGGTAACTTCCAGACCAATTGGGATTTATGGACCCATTACCCATAAAGAATAGGGGGTAATAAATATCTAATCCAATAAATGGTAGTGTTTATATGTAACTAGAGAATAAAAGATTTTATAGGATGCCTGGAGAGTGAAAAATGGAAACAGGGTCACTTCTACCAGTGATTTCTCTCTCCTGGCACAAAAGTTACTCTGATCATGTGATGGTTTTGAGTATGAGGCTTGCCATTCAGATTCATACTCCTCTAACAGTCCATTTATCGATGCTCAGATACACTGAAAGATAAAGAAACATCACAGAAAGACAAACTTAATAAGGAGAATGTGCCATGTCTTTTCAGTTCAGTTCAATTTAACAAATGTTTATTGGGCACAACTTAGTATGCAAAAGCCAATATTTAGCACCACAGATGGAAAAACAAATTTGATAAGGTCCTAACCCTGGAGAAATTCAGTCTTTAGTAAACAATTCATTGTAATACATTGGTTAGCAATTCAATGATTTGAAGAATTAACTTTCTGATCTGACTTCAAAGCATCAGACATGGTATTTGCCAGTCTCTAACATTACAGAGATCTCCTACAAGTGGTAACCTGGATTTATCCCAGTTCCCTACTAATATCAGACAATATGGAAAAACAGAACAAAACAATACAAACAACAACAAAAAGCCAGGCTAGTCAGGCTGTTTGCCAAGGCTCTTTTAACCCAGAAGGCCTTTTTTCCAGACTGCTAATTTATATTTTTTTCCACCCAGAAAGCCCTTCCCTATGATTTGAGCTGTTCTAACCAGATCAACATAGACAAAGTACAAAGATTTAGAATGTCTGGGCTGAAAACATTTGCTTATTTAATTAGATAAATAATTTGAGAGTACCTCCCAGGAGTTGTATCCTTAATCACATTGATTTAAAAACAAACAACAAAAAATGCTGGGGTGAAAACCTCAGTCAGGCAGTGTTGGATAACAGAATCTTGGTGAATAGCAAGTATTGACGTGAACTCTGGAAGTAATTTCAAAACTCCTAACATGCTTTAGTTGCCTGCACATAAAATTCATCATCTTTGTAACATTTTGAGCACTCATTAGTTTCAGGTTCTGTCTTGCATGCCGAATCCTAATTAAGCTTCAGAACCACCCTAAAATGCACTTCTTGCTTTCTCCATTTCACAAATTAGACAACAAGTGTAGGTAAGTCTATATGAGGGTCTCTGGCTTATATGAGGTTCTAGGTGGCAGAACTTAGGTTTGGTAAAAAGAAACTGCCTTACTTCAAAACTGTTCTCCTGGGCCAGTGAGACAACTCAGTGGCATAAGCGCCTGCCTGGCAAGCACGAGGTCCTGAGTTTGACTCCTGGTACCCACAAAAAAAACCCAAAAAACAAAACCAAACAAACAAAAAAAACTGTTCTCCTGAACTTCAGTCCCCATAGGATCCCTCTCTGGCCCAGCACGTAGTACCCTCAAGGATTATAAGGAAGGATCCTCTGGCCTTGTTTCTGAAAAAAGGAGTTGGGGAAGGGTATCAGAACTGATTTAGTCTAACCAAACAGGTTCAATTGAAATGCTACCTTCACTTTGAAGGAGAATTACACTAGCAGTGGTTACTGCTCTGGATAAAATCATTACTAAGTGTTTATTGTCTCACAGAGGAGAGATGAACCTGTGGCCATGGGGCCCAGTTCTTGGGGAGGAGTAAGAGGTAGGCAAGGGGAACAGCAAGAGGAAAATTCACACTGAAACTGAATCCAGCTCTCAAAGTGCTGAATTCTCTTCAACCCCTTATCTGGTAGACCCTTATCTTCTCTGCATCCCACAATTTCCTCTTTAATTACTGTTTTTAACTATTGCCTTCTGGTTATTGCTAGTTTCCAGTTGGTGTAATTTCTATGTCTTTTCTTTCCTCCTTTGCGCCAGGGTTATAGCACCCTAATCCTGCTTTCCCTCATACTTAGGCTTCTACTGCAGAGAGTTGAGCAAGTTGAAGAAAGAAAAGACTGTGCATGGTGCCCCTGAGATTTAGAACTATGAGCTGGTTCTCGCCTTGGTTGAGCTACTAAACTTACTTTCCTGTGGCTCACATGCTGTACCCTAAATACCAGCCAAGTTTTCAAACTCTGATCGCCAGTTCCCAGGCAAAGGGGAACATGGACATCTTTCTCAGGTAGCCTGGCTGGATCCTCTGAGCTTTGCTGACCTGCTGTGCATGCTTCTGCCATGGCATACATGAATTTCCTTTGAAATCACCACAATTGTTAATTTTTGATCAGTACCTCTGAATTGTGGACTATTGAAACCAAAGATTTTCTTAATTAAGTTTTGTAATTTTAGTGTCTCATAGAATATCACCCCCCCCATCTCCCGTCATTGGTGAATTCAACAAGTATTTGTTGACAAGCAATGAGTCAAGGCAAAATTTAGGTAGACATTTAGGATGAATCAACTTTATCTGTGGAAAAGGATTGCCCTAAGGTAAAACCAAAACCAAGGAATTATGTGAATACCCTCCAACCCCAGAACCCACTGCCCTGAATCTCCTCTCAAGTGTTTCCCTCCCCTGGTGATGTCAGGACGGATTCTCTCCACCCTGGACCTTCCTGCCTGTTCTCTCTATTGCTTGTCGTCTGCGTCATCGGAGTCTTATGCAGAGTTTCCTTTGAAGGAACTTCCACATAAAGGAAGCAGGCTATGAAAGGGAGAAACTTGAATATCTAATGATCAAAGTGGCCCCCCCAAAAAGTTAAAAAATATTAACCCAGGATGACCAAATATGCAGAGATGAGACTCTGAGAAACTGTCTGACAAGGTAAGGTGGTGGAGGTGGGGTCAGCCACAGGAGATGATGAGGGATGGTAGATCTGGTGAGGTAGAATTTAGAGAAGTTGTGAGGAAACTAACTGAGCTTTGGATTAAATCTATAGGCATTAAAAAATCTAGAATACTGTCTTGAGTAAGGAGAAATATTATTCCTACTGCTGCTATTATTGTAGAGGTGCTTTGGGAATATAAGATTATGTAAAAGTTATTGAAACAGGGAAAGGACCCCAGAACTGTAGGAAATAAATGTCAGTGATAATGTATAATATTTTAAAAGGAAAATGAAAGCCAAATGGAAAGATGTATTTTTTCTATTCAATTGTCAAAGGAAGGGTTAGTATGGGTAGTGGTCTTTGAGAAATAGGTCTTCTGATTGGCTGGGTCATAGGTCATTGTTAGGTCATCAGGGCCAAGTATTTTTGTTCAGGGTGCGTTCCTCCCAGTAAATCTCTTCGGGCCCAGTTGGTCCAGGGACAGCTGAGATCATTTGGCCAAGACCATTCCAGGTTAACTGTTGGATCCAGGAAAGGAATCTCTGTCTTCTGACTCCAAAGCAGAGTCTTTCAGTGACCTTATGTTAGCATCCCAGATTCCAGAAATGTGTTTTTTGTTTTGCTTTGTCTCTTTTCTAAGAGTTGCCCAGGCTGGGGTCAAACTCCTAGGTTCAGCTGATCCTCACACCTAAGCCTCCTGTGTGCTTAGAATACAGGTGCACACCACTGTGCCTGGCAGAAACACTTCTTAACTTGTCTATCTGAAAATTATAAAGTCCTAATGGGCTTTTCTAAAGTGCTATGCATGGTTAGGCTTCTGTCACTAGTGCTAAACATTATGCATATTAGAGGTATAAACTGGCCACTAAGGTTCATACACTTATTTTGTTTGTCCCTTAAAATATTTAACTTCTTAAAAAATTAGTTGCTCAAATTTTTTAAATCTAAATGTTGCTTTAAAAATTCCAATATGGCGGGGCCGGTGAGATGGCTCAGTGGCATAAGCGCCTGCCCGGCAAGTGCGAGGGCCCTAGTTCGACTCCCGGAACCCACATACGAAAAAAGGGCCGGTGATATCGCTCAGTAGCACGGGTGCCTGCTGGCACACAAGGTCCTGAGGTCGACCCCCGGTACCCACAAAAAAAAAAAATTCCAATATGGGGATTAAAAAAAAAATTGAGGATCTGGCAACAGCTGGCCAGCATTCTATCTACCCTGTCTTCTGTAGTCCCCCTGCCCCCACAGTACCTAAAGTCCCCACCAACCGTGTCATTCATTCATTCACTCGTTCACTCACATGATGTGTGTGGCTTCTATGGGCATTTCAGTGAATGGCCCTGCTTTATTTGTCCAATTGGAAAATATATAGTGCCCTGAGGAAACACACATCTACAGGGAAATTATTTACAAAATATATGTATATTAGACAGCTTATAACTTAAGAGTGCCCTGTGTTCTATTTACTTTTCACTTGTAGTAGAAGAGTAGAGAGAGAGTTTTATTGTAAAGTGGAAGGAAGAGAGACAAGAGGAACAAAACTAACATTTATTAAGCTAAGTGATTCCTATCAGTGTTTTCAAATTTCTTGATAGGCTTCAAAACCAATTTAATGGATCACAGCATTTTTTAGATTAAGTGACATACAAAACATTAGAGTGAACCATATACAGTAAGAAAAAATATTATTTCATGTTAAGTTCTGTTCCTATTCTCTATATATGGATCAAATCTATATTTGTTTGTGGGTGGTATATATACTGCTTCAATTATATACAGGTTGCCATTACATTGCGTATAGTAATTTTTTTGTTGCTTTCACTTAAACTAAAAAGTATGGTTTGCTAAAGTCTCTGAACAAATTTTGCCATGACTATTATATATGACGCACAGAGTTGCTAATTGTAGGAGTCTGCCAACATACCTTTTAAATATAGGTATTGAAACATTCTTATACACATTTTTATACTACTAAGCAATGGCACTCACATATTTTCAAAAATGAGCAAAATTAACAAACATAAACACAGTAATCATTTTACCTCCTACTTTAAACACCTCTACTGTCATAATATGAAAAATAGTGTTTACTGTGGTTCACTGACAAAAAATAAACTTTGTAAGCCATTGAATCTCATTTAATCCTCCCAAAAGCCCTGTGTGAGTAGAGTTTGGGGCCTTAGCAGATAATGGCAGTTTCACAGTAGTTTAAGTTACCCATAATGATCAGTTGTTGGAAGATGTCCAAGAATATCAGACAGGAATTGTCTAGTCAGCTAGGGCCCTGTGAAAGACAGGTCACTTTTAAGTTGGACAAGTAAAATTATTGAGCTCCCAAGGAGCAAGTTGAAAAAAAATATGTAGATAGATTGAAAGTAGAATGCAAACCTAGATATCCAGAAACTTCTTCATCGGTTAGATTTGTAAGCAAAATTTATGTAAGACAAATAATAATTCTAAGTTTTGAAATACTGGATGCACTGAGCATAGAGGTGTGAGAAAAATGGAAAAATTTATAAAAATTAATTAAACAACTTAAAAGTTTATTTCAAGAGTTAGGCTGTAAAAGGATGTTAAAAGAAACTATGAAGTTAATTTTGGTAAACCTTAAACTTGTTTTAAATCAAAAAACTTTACACATATTAATGCCTTCATTATCGTAATGCAAAATGTCCATACAACAAATGAAAGAACTTTAGCCAGTGAATATGCCCTAGCAGTTTGTACATAATAATATATTACATACAATATATTTACATCCTTATATTTTCCAATAATGAGAAGAAAAATACTATGCAGTTATGTCTTTTATCACGGACTCTCACTTGAGCATAAGGTGGAATCCTCAAAATTTGAAAGATCAGGTTATAATAAGAATTGTCAAGAATAATTATGGGATAGAGTCAAGGATATATATTTCAACGGTAGAGCATTTGTCTCACATTCATGAGACCTAGGCTTGATCCCCAACACACACATACACACACACACACACACACAGACACACACAGAGACAGACAGACAGACAGAGAGATAGAGAAACAGAGATAGAGAAAGATAGGAGTGGGGGATATGAGAAGATAATAATAATTAGAATAATTGTAGAAGAATATTTATTTCCAAAAGCTAATCTTAAAATTAAAGAAAATATAAATGATGTACTTTATACATATTGCTTACTAAATCTTCAGTTTAAATTGCTCTAAATAGCAAGTACCATCAAGATGTTGATAATTGTGTTGATTTGTAGAGAAGTACAGGGACTAACTTTCATTAGTATCAAAAATATGTACAAGATTCTTTGGATAATAGTAAATGTGTTTTAAGATGAAATGGGGAGGATGTGACTTGCTAGCAACTCTTTATGTTTTACATGCAATACACCAGAGAAATCCAATTTTTCAGGAAAATCATTCATTTAAGTTGAAATGAAATAAAAAAAGGAAATAAAAATATGAATATATGATTTTTTAGATTCAAGTAAGTCTTAAAATTCAAATAACTTGCTAAGAAATGGCTTGGGGGCAACCCTCTAGGGCAGTGATGGCGAACCTTTTAGAGCTTTCGATGATACAAACAGCTGGTGTGGCAGTTTTTCATCAGTTTGCCACGACTCCTCTAGGGGAATGTATTTTTCTATTTTACAACAGACAAAACAACAGAATTAAATAATTTTAAATAATTTAATTTAAATAATATAATATTTTATTAATATTTAATAATAATAATATTTAAATAATTAAATAATTTTCTCAAATGTGCCACATTATTGCTAAGTTGAAGAGCAAGGCATTTGAATCTCACACTCTATCTGGCTTGTGACTGTCATGGTAGGCCACTAAAATGCATACCTCCATTTCCATTTTTCACTGTGCATCTGGACTGCTAAAATGACTTCTTAATCTCCCTCCTTGTCTCTTCTTCATTTTATCCTCTTGGGCTACCAGTGCACTTATCATACAGTGCCCACAATATCCATTAGCTCAAGGCCACACATGTAAGTATTCAACATTATTTCCCTTCTCCTCTCTTGAAGGAGTCTATTCCACTCTATTGCCAGCCCAAATGTGTAACCCTATTTGGGCTTCAGGCATTTCTTCTACTGAAAAGAAAGGCAGCTAACTCTTTTCCTCCCACAGCCATTCAATCCACAGACTCTGTTGAAGACCAGTATCCAGAGTCACCTGTTTCCTGGAATTCTGAACACTTACCTCCCTTTCACCGCTCTGAACTTCAGCAGCACTCCAGGCTAAATGATTTATATGCCACCTTACACTGTCTCTAGGCCGCAGCCGATCATGTGTCCGGTTTTCTCAGCAGGATATTGTCAGGTCTTTCTTAAGTTGAGGCCACTCCACCTTCTGTGTTCTTATATTTCATAGCAACTAGCACAACAGACAGGCTCAATAAATATGTATGGATTTTTTATTGCTATTTCTGGGGAAAAGAAAAAGTAAAGAAAGAAAGATGGGAGGAAGATTACTCTCTGAACATGTCTCAAAAGCATACTTTCAAAGGAGTACCCTATTGGTTATGGAATTTTGCATTTGTGTAAAAAGGAGAAAGGGAAATAAAGTGCCCTGAGTGGGAATTTCAGACATGTGCGAACACCAAAACCATGTGATTGTGATCATGTTTCAGAATAGCCTGACGTATAGGTAGAGATATAGGACAAAGATTTTCAAGTATGCTTCAAGAGGTGATAGTTGACATATGAGAAAAAGCATTCCAAAATCAAATAATTTTTGATAGTACTTAAGTGACATTAAATAGGTCTCTACTGTACAAGTTCTACCTTTCGGTTTGTTCATGTTCATTAGAAATCACTGCAAAGAGGCTGCACATTTTGTTTGACCAAAGAACTCCATCAGGAAGTAGAATATTGTAGAGATTTATGTTCATTGAAATACTCTTCGGGAAATATACCTCATATAACCTTATATATGAGATGTGCTGCCATTACCCTATGGCATCTTGTACATATTTTTCATGTACAGTGAATTTGCACTTTTGGTATGGTCTTATGAAGGTTACTCTAGATCTGAGATTGTTTACTCACATTCAACTCAGAATTGGTTAGTATTTGGGGGTGATGGTGATGATAGAAAAATAGCAATTGTTTTAGGATCATGAAAAGAATAATGTGTTAGTAACTTACTGGAGATTGACTTATACAAACAACTCTATGAGGTAAATTACACCTTATATAGTGGGCCTCCATCACATCGGTGCTAATTTAAGGTAGCGCGCATAGAACAACGGCATAGTCCACGCCCTTTCTGATCTATTATGCTTCCTCCCCTGAGCAACCCTAGAGGTTATGGATTCTTACATGCATGTGTAAGACCTTTCTTATTCAACCTAAATCTCCTGTCTTAGCTACTTCCTTTGTTGGTGAGACACGATATCTGGCACCTGCAAATGCCAGGAGAAAAGGTTTATTTTGGTTCACAGTTTCAGTCCACAGTCTGCTGTCTCTAAGGCAGGACAGCATAGCATCGGGGTGTGGCAGGGTAGAAGTGGTTCCTGGCAGGGCAGGTGGGAAGCAGAGGGAGCCTGAACTGAGGAGCGGGGAAGAGAGAAACCTTTCCAGGCCACATCCCCAGGGACCTAACTCTTCCCAGTAGGCTCCACCTCCCAGCAGCAAGTTAGCTATAAGACCCCACAATCCAGTCACCTTGCAAAGCCCCATATATGAGTGTATGAAGTTTTGGGGGACACTTTAGATCTAAACCATAGTATCTCCCTAGTTTTGCACAGCTATAAAATGAATTTCTCTTATTTTAGCCTGTGTATGGAGCCAGCTGAGATACAAGAGAATAATCTTTATATGTGATGTAACCTTGAGTTCCTTTCCTATAATGCACATGTAGTTAATACAGGTTTAGCAGTAGGATAATATAGCTTCTCATGCATAAGGTTTACTCATAATACAAGTAGTGAGAACAAAAATTGGACATAAGAAATTATCCTTCAGAGGCTCTGTTTGCAGCATGTTTAAAGGGCCCCCATTTTTATTGGAAAACTTTTGTGTGCTTTTCTTAACTCAGCCTTCAGTTGCTTTAAATGGAATGAATGTCTTTGACATTACATCCTCTTAGGTATCTTATAGTAAGAGAGGCATAAATGCAAAACAGAGGTTTATGTAAAAACAATAAATAAATAAAAGGAAGGAACAAGGCAGCAGAGATATTTATTATGAACAAAGATTCTGGAACAGTGTTGATTAATACAATTACATTTTCTTCTGTAATCAAGAATTTTCAATCTGGAGTTCTTAGTGACTTCAAGTCAGTGAACACTTTTAGAATAAAATATCGATCATATGAACATATGCCAAGCTTTCTGGGGAAGTTTGCATCATATTGTCAAAAGATTTATTAGACCTCTGAAAAGGTTAAGGAGCACCATGTCTTTTAAAGTGCGATGAATCAGAAAGTATATCTGCCACCCAAATCCTCAGTATTTGCAATCATTTAAGAAAGCGCTCCTGGGCCGGTGAGATGGCCCAGCGGCGTAAGCGCCTGCCTTGCAAGCGCGAGGGCCCGAGTTCGACTCCCGGAACCCACATACGAAAAAAGGGCCGGTGATATCGCTCAGTAGCACAGGCGCCTGCTGGCACGCGAGGTCCTGAGGTCGACCCCCCCGGTACCCACAAAAAAAAAAAAAAAAAAGATAAAGCGCTCCTGCGAAGAAGTCAGAACAACGATCGGGAGAGGAGGATATGTGCAGGACATTATAGTGAGCAGTACCTCAGGTAAAATTTAGAGTGAAATTGAAGACGTATATATAGGACATATGATTATAAAAATTAGGAAAGAATTTTTAAGACAGGAAATTGAAGTTTTAGAGAAAATCAATATAAGACTGGAGTTTAAATTCCTTTAAAATGGAAAAAATAGCAGAGTGGGGGCTAAGCTTAGGGCTGGGGAAGCAGATGTGGGTGAGGACGGGATGGTGGGGATAGAGTGGTGAAAACAGAACAATTTCATGGGGAAGGGAAGAGACAGTACTGGATTTTGTTATATTGGGAGAAAAACAGAAGTTTAAATAGTTTAAATATCGCCGTTAGAAAATAAAAGCGAGCCCTACAGACTGAGTAGGTGGTAGATTCAGCTATTCTTTCCATTTTGATTTTCATGGGGAGTCCATTCTTTGATCTCGGGAGGATGGCACATGACCTTTAGTGTATTTAACTCTTTCCCCCGAACTTCGTAAGTGTGTATTGATAGATTCTTTTAAAATTTCACCTTCCTTTCTAAGGAATAGCTACCATTTTCTTTTCAATATTAATATTTCACTTCAGCAAGATACTATTATCTGTTTATCCATTCTAAATCCTGGAAATGTTAGTTCCTAGCACTGTTTAAAAAAAGAGAGCAGAGTTTGAAAATAACAGATTGAGAATGAAGAGATGAATAAACATGAATATATCTGGGGAGCTATACTAAGAACAGTTTTATTGCTTGAATCTTACTTGGAAAGAAATATTCTTATTTGTTAGAAAACAAAAGTGCTTACAAATAATTATTGAATACCTATAAATATCAACTGACCTAGACATTAAAGAAAGAGCTATGTATGAATGTAAAAATGGTTAAGGAAAAAGTTGGAGGGACAAAAAGCAGCAAATTATTTCCAGGTGGAAGGACTGGCAAAACAGAATAGCTGTAGATGAGATAGTGACTAAATGATAGTTTGGGAATGTGTTGAAAAGCCAGCTGAAAAAAAGGTCTTATGTGAACACAAGAATTATAGCATCAATACAATAAGTAGGAGGGACTTTATGCATGAAGTTCTTGACCAAAGGAATGACATATTGAGAAGAGAGTTTAAGAAAGACTATCTTGGTTTTACAAACAGGACTATGGCAGGAAAAAGTTAACCCAAGAAGAACTGGAAATACTCTATTATTTACAAGTAGAAATAAGGAGATGAGGATTTGATTGTAGGTGGCAATTACATAAATTTGTAAGTATACTGGTTAAGTATTAGATGGCAATAAAGTTGAGGCAAGAGTGCAGATAGGCAAAAAATGAGTATAAATTTAGCCCAAAGGGCCGGGGTTGTAGCTCAATGGCATAGCACCTGCCTGGCAAGCATGAGGTACTGAGTTCGATTCAAAGTACCAAAAAAAAAAGTAAATAAATAAAATAAATAAATATAGCCCAAGGGTTCCTATTCACCAATAACTTAATTTCTCAGAATATCACAATTTCAAATATAATACAGCCATACTTGGTATTTGGTCGAGTTAAACTCCCAGAACTCTCGTATCATGGTAGTGTACAGGATCTTTGGCAGCTTCTGGTCAGTTCAGGAGTTTCCTTTGCAACAACAGCTGACACCATCCATGTCATGTGACAGTGGACAGTGGACAACCTAAAAACCAGCATACAACCCATATAACACATGTTAGAAATTAGAGAATGAATAAATGTTAGGGTTGGGTAGGCAGAAGGAAAGATTTATGCAGTAACTGACAAAGATAAATACCCAAAGACTGTTATATACTTAGGTTGATTGTACATGATGGAATCACAGAATGGGAATAAAATTGTTTTCTAAAGTTGTAATGAGCATTTAAATAACATACCCAGTTCTAATACTTGTTTTTAAACCTGCTTATAACATTTTTATTACTTTCTTGGAGCGACTTCCTAGACAAAAGTTTCCTCATTAACATTCTTTAATACCCTGTTTAATCTTGTGTTGCTGAAATACCAGTTTGGAATGAACATTAACTTTGCCCAAACCTGTGAGCAAATACTCTGTCGTGAATATCAATGGCACAGCCTTAATATTTGTCTAAGTCAGCTTTAGCTGCTAAAACAAAACACCATAAACTAGATGGTTTGAAAAACAAACATTTAGGGCCGGTGAGATGGCTCAACGGCATAAGCGCCTGCCTGGCAAGCGCGAGGGCCCGAGTTCGACTCCCGGATCCCACATATGAAAAAGGGGCCGGTGATATCGCTCAGCGGCACGGGCGCCTGCGGGCGCGCGAGGTCCTGAGGTCGACCCCCCGGTACCCACAAAAAAAAAAAAAAGAAAAAAGAAAAACAAACATTTATTTCTCACAATTCTAGAAGCTAAAAATATGAGGTCAGGGTGCCAGCATGGTCAGGTTTTGGGGAGGTGTACATTGTATATGCACACAGCAGGACAGCGAGCCAGGTGCCTGGACTCTTCTTAAAAGGGCACTGATCCCATGCAGGAGGGCTGCACCTCCCTAACCTAATTACTTCCCAAAGACCATCATGTCTAAATCCCTTTCTATTCACAATATAAATTTTAGGGAGAGACAAATATTTGGTTTATAACAGTATTCTCCTTTGAATCTCTTTACTCTTGAGAGATTTTTCTCCTACTCTTTGCAGCTTCTCCCCCCAACTCCTTCCAGATATTACTTAGGATTTTCTCCTTATCTGGTCACCACCCTCAGGACTGGCCTTGTCATTTCCCAACCTTCCTTTTACTCTATCCCCAGAGTCATCTTTCTAAAAGCAAATTTAATCATGTGACTGCCTAGCTTAGGAGATTTTTAATGCGTCTTTTAGAGAAAGCCATAAACTCTTAAAATAATATGTCTTCCAAGTCTGCTTCACCAACTTCGTCTTTGTCCACTGCTTACCTAAACCTCTGTATGCTTGAAATCTATATTCTCCACCTTTCAAAGGTCCATGTTTACTCTCTGTATTGAATGTCACCTCCTGTTCTCTACTTGGTCAACTCTTCACTTTATCCTTGGAGGGTCAGAGTTGACACTTCTCCTTTCAGAAAGCTATTCCAGATCTTTCCAAAGCTGTGTCAGGTGGCACCGACCCTGTCCCCCATCTCTGCCTTGTATTTACACTGCATGCACACACACTGCCTGGTTTCAGAGGACAACTTACACATATACTGTTCTGTGACTGTTCTCCTCTTTGGACTATCAGCTCCTCGAAATGTGAGGTTTTGTCCTTCCTTTTAGTATGCTCAGCTCCTGACATGTGGCAAGTGATGAACACATCTTTATTAAATTGAAAACATCATCATAACCAATCAAGTATAAACTTGAGCATAGGCAGGAACTTTTCACTACTTTGTTTATTATTAATCTCACTCAGTCCAGCACCTGGCATCTACTGTGTACTTGGTTAAAAGTGTGTCGAATGAGTGATGAGTTGCTCCAAAATAAATAGTTCTTCATATTTCTTGCCTTGTTCGGGAGAAATCATTTTTATTTTAACCACAAATGAAATGGATGTCAAAAGTAAGCTAGGTTTATTGTACAAAGAGGTCCATGGTTAATTCAATGTAAATTCTGTACTGAATTTAGCAGCAAGGTTTTCCTAAAGCAGATGTAAAAGGTACATAAATATCCTCATATTGGACTTTTGTCCCTTTTCTTGGATTTCTTTTTTTCCTTCTTACTTCCTTAAAAAACTGCCCTACTTAACTATTAAGGTTCTAGACCCCTAGGTTTTCCTGAAGTATTAGCTGATAGGCTTACTTGAATGATAGGATTAAGTTAGAAATGTAAGGTAACTCCAAGGGGAAGGGAAGATAAAATGGAGGAAAGGCAGGAAATAATCTATTAGGTAAGCAATGCAAGATTAATTTACATTTCCTCACTTAAAGTAACTCACAAAGTTCTTGTTATTATTTCCAATCTACAGGTTAAAAAAAATTAGGTCCTCAGAAAAATTTGTGAATTGCCTTGGGGTTGTGTGTATGTAGAGGAACAGAGATTGGAAATGTCCGCCACTTCTCCAGTTTCCTTCAAGGAGTAATATTGTTTACAGTCGCACACATGTCATATGGAGCCCCCAGCCAGATGTCTGATTAAACTTGCTCAAGCTTTAGTTCTTCTGATGAGAGCCCTCTCTGTCCTTACACTGACTTCCAGAAGCTCGCTCCTCCTCTGCCTCTGCTCTACAGTGTCAGCTCAGGCAGACATTTCTGCTTGGACCAATCTGGACTTCAAACTAAGTCGCTTCAGTGAAATAAAGCAAAACAACTCTGCATTATGTGTCTTCTGTACATAATTAAAGACTGCAAAAGGGAAAACGTCCAGGGTGGAGTTACCTTTATAGATCAAGTTAACTCCTTATACACACACACACACACACACACACTCTCACGCACACTTACTCTGCAGCAATCAGCCTATTCTTCCACATTCCTATGTAGAAGAGACCTAATTTTATCCAGTAATTCTGTGGCCAAAGATAGTGGTCCTGCTGACTTCAGCCTTGCCTCTTTCAACCCAGTTGTTGCACAGCCCTCGAATATTCCATGGAAAATAAAATTAGAACCACTATCACACACACCACTGTGAATTACTCAGCAGCTCCTACTTTTGAAGATAGTTCAAAGCTTCCACGTACCAATGCCTAAAAGGATCTCTATGGTCAGTGTCTGCAGATCTCTGAATTTCTTAGACTTTTCCAGCCTCTTTTCCCGAGCCAAGCTGTATTCCTGGTAGTTCATTTTTCTTTACGCATATACATACACATCTTGTTGATCATAGGCCTAGGTGTTTGCTCATATTGTTTTCTCTTAAATCTTCTTCCCACCCTCTTCACTTGCCTTCTGTTTCCTTGTGTAGAACTCACCCCTTTCCCATTCTGCCTTTGTATAGTCTGACTTTAGTAGCCCCCTTTCATTGTCCCATAGCACACGTGCTTTCTTCTTTCAGTACTTCCTACTGTGTGCTGTGCTGAAACTGTCCCCACTGCTGGGCTCTAGGCTTTTCTTAGAAAAGGGACACAGGGCAGGTGAGATAGCTCAGTGGCATAAGCGCCTGCCTGGCAAGCGCGAGGGCCTGAGTTCGACTCCCGGAACCCACATACGAAAAAAGGGCCGGTGATATCGCTCAGCAGCATGGGCGCCTGCTGGCGTGCGAGGTCCTGAGGTCGACCCCCGGTACCCACCAAAAAAAAAAAAAAAGAAATGGACACACTCCTGTAGTCATCTTGTTTGTGTAAGCTCAGTGGATGATGCAGAGTCAGTGCTAAATAAAAGTTGAGTTGCTGATGGGACTAGAAGTCAGTGATAATCCAGTGCTTATTTAATTTAAAATATTTTACTAGAGCCTTAGGCAGCACTCAAAAAAATGTAGATGGTAGGAAGATAAAAGAAAAAAACCCTCACAAAATTATACATATCTTCTCTTTGGACAAATTTTTGAAGTACTAAGTGAAAGTTTATATATTTTAAAATACTTCAAAACAAGGACTTGATGCCAGAAATACACTTGGAAATGACAGCTGCTTGCCACTGGCAAGCTTTGCTTAAACCTGTTACATGTACACACTGAAAGAGAATCCAGGGCCTTCATGTATTTCCCATCAGATAAAATGTATAGAGGAAAAAAAATTACATCAGCAAAAGTGAGAGCGAACCTGTACAAATCTTATGCTACAGCCAAGTCAGGCAGTGACTAGCTCAAAGCAATACATGGTGAAGCAGAAATAATTTTCTCTAGCTCTGCCTACTTCAGACACTATTATCTCCTTCCTTAGGAACAAAGAGGGGATTTTGGTGGGAACCAAGAGTGGAGAAACTGGAACTGGTTAGAAAAGTGTACACTTAAGCATTTGCTCTTAGGATCTATTTAATGAGGTTTTTTAAATTTTGTAACAATCTAAATTGGTAGTGATATTTTTATTAGTTTCTAAATTAAGGGCAAGCAAATGGTATCTAAATCACATTTTTTTTTGGCACCTTTTTTCCTCATTTGTAGCAATAGGCCTGTCTAGGAATTATGAAGAATTTACATAAACCTTTCCCCCATTAAGTGTTGGCAAAGAAAACGAACCTGCAGTCACATGTCCTGTAGAGTGGACCCTTTTACTTCACTGGTCAGCATTCCGGTAAATAGTGGGTGAGAGTAATGGGCAGAACGTTTCACAAGAAAACAACTTCAGAGTCTAGCTAACTGCTGTGGCTCTGGGCGAGGCTTTTTTCCTTTGCAAAGGGAAGGTGCAGCTTCAGTATCCTCTCCTGGAGGCCCTGGCAAGGTTTTAGGCCATGTCAGGGAAACCCTTGTACGCATCACTGTGACAGAAGCCACAGGCTGGGCCGAAAGCATTGAGGACTGTTTTTTCACAGGAGAGTTTGAGCAGAAACATGGCTGTCACATAGTTCCAAGGGTACCTTGAAGGAAGCCAATGCTGCTGTGGAAGGGAACTGCCAAAGGCTCAAATCATTAGTTACTGTTCTATGGCCCTCTCCTACCCTGTATGGCACATAGCCAATAGTTTTTGCCTGGGTGTTTTTCTCTCTTCAGTTCCTTGACACAACAAGATTTCAGACAGTTAAATAGAAGAGTTTTCATATATTTTAAAGGAGAACCGTAGTGTATACTGCTCTCTGTGGGTGAAAGTATTTTATTAATGAATGCAGTGTGTGTTCTTGGTAAAAGCCAAAATTAAACTGGTTCACTGTTTTTGTCCTGCTAGCTGCAGATGACATTTAGGTGTGCTGTTTGGGGTAGTGACTCAGTTTCCTGTAGGATAGCTGGCAACTCCTCATTGAGGCAGGTTTTTTTTTTGTTTTTTGTTTTTTGTAGGTATGAAAAGGTCAGTTACTCGATGTCCTAGAACACTTGGTGTTAAAATTCCTAAAAGTGAAGGCTTAATAATGATCCTGAAAAACTGTGGCTAACCATATTGCCTATTAACCCCAGAATTTGGAAAAAAGTAATATTCTCAGCTCTAATAGCAATAATAATCATTTGGGCACCAGTTTTACAAAACAGTTCATTTTCTATTTTAATAATTATTTTCTTAGTTACTGGTAGTATATATGTTTCGGATCATTTTTTTTTCTTCCCTTCAGATCATATTCAAATTTTAATCATATTCATATGAATCATATTCAAATTTTAACACATGATTTGGACAGAAAATGGATCTTCTGAAATAAACTGCCCCTCTTGTTACTATACTACTTTCTGAAGGGCAAATCTTATATCTAAGTGCCTGATGTCTTGAAGCATCAAACTGAAACTTTCCTGAATTACTTTTCCACATTAAAAAATAAAGACTGAAATGTAATATGTGGAGCCTATCTTGCCAGGTCCAAGGTCTGAATTTGTACTTCTGATTTCAGAAAAGCTTAAGGAAGTTAGTGAAGATGAAGGGAGGTGTGTGTGTGGGGGGGGTTATGTGCTGAGACCTTGCCTGGGCCTCAGGAATGGAGAGTTAAAACTCCAAGTTTGAGAGATGTACACAGGAGACTCTTGGCTCCCAGATGACTGAAAAGATGACAGTGAACAAGCACCCATATGGCAATGCCTCCAACCTACTGGATATGCTAAATATGGACCACTAGACCATAAAATAAATTAAAATTATCTTTAATATTGTTCCTTTTGCTAAGAAAGAAAAACTTCACCCTTAAATTTTAATTCGCCTAGCAAGGTCGGCAGTTGTTTGTACACCTGAAATATGTATTTACAGAGATTCATACAAGAAAAAAAAAAAAAAGTAGAAGAAAAGAGCCAAAAGTAGATAGCAAATCGTTCAAGAATACTTGGTAACACGGCATGGTGACACATAAAACAAATACTTTGAAAGTTACTGTAACTTTTACAAATTATATTTAAGAACTTATTTGAAAAATCCCAGGATCCTGAAATTCAGTCCATGAAACTTTTGTTATGCTACTGATGATTTATGGAGTCTAAATTGCAAGAGTAGAATTTCTTTTCCAGTAATCCTATAGCAAGATCAAAAAAGGGACCTCATCTCTTATTGTAAGTGTTCAATGTCTTTCTAATTGACAATGACAAAGTTTTATAAGATGGGCCCTTGGGAATTATGATTTTTCCATCTATGAATGGTTTGCTTATCCTTATGCTAATGTTTTTAAATTCTCCGGAATTGATCAGTGTAGGGAGAGTGCTCATGGTCCCCTTGGTCAGCTTTTTAAAAGCTGAACCGGCTTCCCTGAGCCTTTGGATATGGTCATTTCATTTCCCTGCATTTGTCATTTATTTGTATGTGGTTGGTTGAAACACCCTTCCACCATTTCGTCCTTGGCATCGCAAGACCATCCTGGTCTTATGCAATTCCACAAGGAAGCACGTATGCAGGTCAGGTGTAAACTCTCCTTACCTTGTGGTTCATTCACGTTGCTGCTCCTTTAAGATAACTCTTAGGTCATTCTGGATGTGAAAATGCACCATATCATATCGTTCAATGCAAAGGCGTCCCGGACCCCATCACACAATGTTTTGTTTCTCTCCTCCCCAAAATTTATGTCTGGTACTTAGGGCCTGTGCTGGGTGTGGAAAGAACCTGCTCCTAAGAGAAATGCCCTTATTCCCACATTCTGCTCCCTTAAAGAGAGTCACTCCGAAACCCCCAGAAAGGAACCCTCAGAAACTCTAAAACGTCATCCCACAGAAGAGCCTGTGTGAGGCTCCTTAATAACCCTGTCTGCACGCAGCGTCGCGGGGGGCTCGGGTCTGGAGTCGCGTCGGGAACCGAGCGTGCGGGGCGCGGGGCGCGGGGCCCCGCGGGACAGGTGCGCGCCGCACGCGCCTGCGCGCCGGGTCCCGTCTGAACCTGGCGGTGGGCGCGACCCCAGGCGGCCGGCGGCGGGCGCTCCACGCCGGGTTTTCCGCCACTCTCCTGCCGCAGATGGCCCCACGTCGGCCCTTCAGACACACGCGAGCGCCCGCGCCTCCCGGCTGCGCTTCAAAGCGGCGGCGCCCGCCCGGCCGCTCCGGGTGATGCCGCGGCGAGGCGGCGGGGCTGCGGGCGAGGGCGCGGCGGGGGGCGCGCGCAGGCTCTTGCAGCTCGCGGCGTGCGTTGCAGGGGGCGAGGAGGGGCCAGGCCGCGCCGACGGCCGCCCGCGGGGGGCGTGGGGGGAGTGTTCCCGGAAAGCCGCGGCGATGGAGCCGCGCGGCGCCCGCCGCCCGAGGACTTGAGAAAGAAAACAGGAAACGTGGTGGCCGCGCACCCGGCCGCGGCTGGTTCGTTCGCTTCGAGCGCCCTGCAGGAGGCTCGGAGCGTGGCGGGCGCGGGGCCGCGGACCTGAGCACCGGGCCGGGGACCACACGCTGCCCCGCGGGGCGGGCGAGGTCCGGGGCGAGGACTCCGGCCCGCCGCGCCGCGCAGAAGTCGCACCGGGCTCACTCCGCCCGCGTCCCCCGGTGAAAGTTGGCTTGTCGCACTTTGCGCGCCCTCCGGCAGGCCAAGCCTGGACGCCAAGCTGGATAAACTGCGCCTCCCCGACGCCGGCTGCCCCACGAGCACAGCCTTGGCCCCCGTCGCGCCGCCGGGCTGGGCAATATGAAGGAGCAGCCCTCATGTGCGGGCACCGGGCACCCGAGCATGGCGGGGTATGGCAGAATGGCCCCCTTTGAACTCGCCGGCGGCCCCGTGAAGCGCTTGAGAACTGAGTCCCCCTCTCCCTGTCTCTTCGCAGAGGAGGCCTACCAGAAACTGGCCAGCGAGACCCTGGAGGAGCTGGACTGGTGTCTGGACCAGCTAGAGACCTTGCAGACCAGGCACTCCGTCAGTGAGATGGCCTCGAACAAGGTAAGGCCTTGCTGTGCCGTCACCGATGCCCCTCGCTGCCCATTCCCACACTGGGGAAGCACCGGACTTGGTGGCCTGGAAAATACCTAGAGATATTGGTCACATTTACTGCATATTAGCTGGTTTGCTCCCTTGGAGGGAGGTTCCTGTTTCCATGAATTCCTTCTCTCTTCCACTCATTGTAGATAAATCAAACATTTTGCAAAAGCAACTTTGACATAGTTTGAGTAGTCCCAAGACACGAGGCTGTTAGGTGACACTTTGCCCTTGCAGCAGAAATCCAGTAGGGTCAATTGGCAGTGCATATTTATAGGTATTCTTGGGATTCCTGGTTGGAAATTGGAGTTGCTGAGTGTCAATGAAATCACTTGGAGGCCACCACCCACTGCCTTCAAACTCAGAAGAGTTTACTGAACTAGGAACCTTCACTCACGTTTATCTCGTTGTCTGGGTGGCCTGCAAGAACTGAGCCTTTATATATTACACGTCCATGGGAACATGAATGAAGCTGGAAGGTTGTGATCATTACCTTTGTTTCTTTGAGAATTAGAAGACAAGCTCAGAGTCTGAGGTCATTTAGTTACCATGAGGCGTTGGCTGGGCATTTGTGCCCTATGTGCTAAGGTGCTGGTCTTGGCAAATAATGGGTTTTGGGGGCTGAGAAATAACCCTCAGTCTGAGGCAGCCTTGAAATAGCCGAGAAGGCAAGGTACTGTCTTTCTTTTGCTGTATTTTTTTGGAATTCCTGTTCTTTTTGTTTTTAGTTGTGCAAGGGAATAATTGGGATTTTGTATGATTTTAGTGACTGCCTGGCTGAGGGGCTAGGAAAGGAAGCATGGCTGTGTTGGATGCAGATGGCTGAGGGATTCAGCTAGTAAGGACTGGTCATGTTGTGTGACAATAATAGTTGCTTCTAAAAGATACTTATGTGTTTTGGGCCACCTATTTGCAAGGTAAAGAAGTTTATGCCATTTTACTATTTATGTGTACATGTCTTTCAATGAGTGATACCTTTTTAAAATGCTTGCTGTAATTTTTATCTCACCTGTTTTTTTCTCCTGCAGTTTTTACAAAAAAGTCGTAGCATTGAGCCACTTGCTTATCCTTTCTGTTAACATTGCTTACATAGATAGCATTGCTGTCTAAATGAAAAGTTGGCTTCAGATAAATAAAAGAAGTTCCCCTACACCCTGCCTGCAGGTAAACTAATCTACCCACATGCACATTGACCTACCCAGGTGCATATGATGATCAGATTCCTGGGGTTTCTTTTGTAGTGTTTGTTTTGTCATTTGGAGTTCATTTCTAAATTTGGCATGGTTCCTCTTTAGAATGAGGGGTTATTGCTTTCTTACTGGGACTCCTCCTCTCAATGGGCAGGAGGTCGTATTCTCATTTGACTCAAATTTTTATTTTTATAAAATGTTAGACGTTTTTCATAATTTGATTTATAGTAGCAGTTGACATACCTTGCTATCTTCAGTGTCCTAATACTCAGTGGAACTGTTCTGCAGTGGCCCTGAGTTCTTAGTTGCCTGGTTGATTCTTTGTTGTAAAAGGCAGAGCAGAATCTGAAGGCATCTAGCAAAATACACACATTTGTTAATGTTTTCAAGATGATTTAACAATACTTTTTCAGCTGCTACAGTTACTTTCCCTAAATCCGTATGCTTAGTATGAAAATTGATGTGCATTCTAACAATGTATAGTTAAATGACTTCATCTGTGAAGTAGTTTATACTTTAAGATTAAAAACACTTAAGGTCATAATAATTCCTCAAAATGGTATCTTTCTTTCACAGCATCAAATAAGTGAGGGGTATTTTTTTTTTCTCCTTTAAATCTTCATTGTATAGTCTTCCAAATTAAAATTTGAGTCAATTCTCAGGGTTAGTAGGGGAAATGGGTTTATTTAGTTGAAGTGAAATAGGTAGAGTGAGAAATACTTTTTCAAAATGCGGTCCTTCTAGCTGTGTTTCTGTCTTGTGGTTGAAAGATCATTGACATGACACTTTAGAAAATGAAGCCTAGCACAGCTGGAGCTGCTGCTCGAACTTAATGTCTAGGCCATTCCTTTCTTCTTTCATTCATTCATTTCTAAATTAGTGTTATGCTCACATGTTGTTTTATAGATGAACAAGGGTTAGCCTAGAAAGAAAAGCTCTTGGTAAAGGTTGTAAAGTTACCCTTCTGCTTGGTAAAAAAGGCACAAATAAGCCACATCCACAAGAGCCATGAACTGAGTTGGTGCAGCCGATGGGGAGGGCTCTGTGAGTGGCGCTCGGCCTTCTGCCTGGACTGGGATACACGCAGCTTGATTCACATGTTGGCTCAGTTGTTTGACGTCTCTTTGGTGTGAATGAATAAATCTGAAATACTGTTTTTTGGTTATTAGTCTTATTGCCACTGATTTTGTCAGTTTATTCTGTTTTGGTCTTTGAAAAATTAGGACACTTTTCTCTGTTTTTGTTTCTCTTGGGGTTTTTAAAATTTTACTCCTAACAGATTAAAAAGCCTAATAAGAACATTAGTAAGCAATCTGCAATTTTAAGTGATAGTAGAAAATATTTATTATTGCAATGGGTTTGGGTTTAGATTCCCCAAAGCCATTTAACAAATTGAATTAACAAGTAACATGACTTTTAAAAAAATCTTAATAAAGGAAATCTAAAATGGTAGTTAAGGGCCGGTGAGATGGCTCAGCGGCGTTAGCGCCTGCCTGGCAAGCGCGAGGGCTGGAGTTCAACTCCCAGAACCCACATAAAGGAAAAAAAAGGGCCGGTGATATCGCTCAGCGGCACGGGCACCTGCTGGCATGCGAGGTCCTGAGTTCGACCCCCGCTACCCACAAAAAAAAAAAAAGTAGTTAAAAAATGATATTAGAAACAAGTTGTAATTTCTGCATTGGTATTGTAATGTACCTAGTGTTTGTTGATGGTGTAGAGGCAGGAGAAATTATTGAAATTTTGGATAAGGCGGGACTAGCTGAAACACATGTAGGATGCTTGTACCAACTAGGTTAAGAGATTCCAGATGGCATTTAATTTGAGTGATTAAATCTACAGCGCTTACCCTCATAAGCACATTGATCTGCCTGAGATTTGTGCAGATTTCCTTCGGAACCTCATTGCTACAATTGAGAGCAGTTTTAGTGAGGTCTTAAAGCTTGGAGACCTGCAGACCTGAAAGTTCAATCATAGTTTTATTCCACTTCTTCCTGAGTTAGGTTAAAAAAATGGCTTAAACTTTTTTAGTTTCAGTCTCCTTGGCAAAATATGGGTGTAAGGTTAATGTGAGAGGTCAAAAAATATGTATGAAGTGACTAGCTGGAATAGTATCTGACAAGAATAGGCACTGTGCCTTTATTTGGGGTTTAGGTGAAACTATTGATTGCCTCTTTGGCTAAAATTTTTTTTGTTTATTTTTACTATTCAGATATAATTTATGATAGATGTTTTAAGTTTCATGAAGTATAATTCTTAGATAACTATCCTTACCTAACTTAGATAACTGATAGAACATTTTGAAGTTTTAGTTTAGTGTTTTCTTAAATTTACCTTAAATTTTCTTAAATTTAGTATTCCAAGCAGAAAAACTAAACGCATTTAAAAAAAATTTACTGTAAAACTGAAAAGACAGCCCTTGTTAACCTTTAGAATGTGTACAGCATCATGTATGTTGGTGGGCACTTTTCCATCCTTGCGTGTAAGTCTTGGAAAGCTAAGTGCGTTTTTAGTAAAGTACTTTGTAATGCAGAGTAGTTTCATAGTGTTTTCACTTTTCTGTCATAGAAAGTATATGGGGGGGGAGGGAACGGCTAGGAGGGCAGGACAGAAGTCAGACATCAGGTCTTTCAAAGACTTTATGCCCTGGAACCCTGTAATTTAATCCTTGCATACATTTCACCAGGCCTTTGTAAGTGCAGTGATGTTTCAAGGAGAAAACAAAATCATTTTGAGTTCTTCCTAAAATATAACATGAAAAAGTGTATTTTGTTTCTACTCTAATTTGGGGGGCAGTTCTGAAGCTTGGCATTATTGGAACTATTGGTTTTCAAGCTAAAAGTCTGTCTGAAGTTAGAATTCAAGCCTCCTTCTGAGACACTTAAGGTTTTTCTGTAGTCCATTTTAGAGGTACTTAGGCCAGTTTTGCAAATGTGATTGTGACTTCTTTAAGGAATTTACTCTATCTCTTGTTTTTAGCAAATATCTTTAGCATGTTTCTGTTGCCTGTAAATGAAAGGTGCCTTTCTGGGTTGCTGTTTCTTAGTGCTTTTCTGGCTGCTCCCCCTGCTGCTTTGTGATGGGCAGTGCGTAATATAGATGAGCACTTTGTGTGATGCTGGTCAAGGTTTTTCTAGGCAGGGTGGGTGCTTCAAGGAATATGGCATGTTAATGGAAGTGGTTTAATATTAAGGTATTGTAGTACTGCACAAGTACAAGATAATTTAGAAGTAAATGTTGAACGTTGCTAAGAAGGAAGGTCGGAAAGACAGTTCATGCAGTGAAAATAGCAACAGTTGTTTTAAGATATTAAAATATTGTATTTAAAACTTAGAGTTATTAAGAGTTACCGCACCCAAAGAAAAAGTTTTAAGTTTTAAAAGAACATGTCTCTTATAACTATGGAAACTTAACTTTTTAATGTTTTAAGTTGGATATCTTTTCTTTCATCCAGTTAATAAAGATAGATTTGGGAAAGATTCATGAAGTTTACATATAGTGCCTTAAAGTGAATATGAAGGAATAGAGTCCTTGTAAGTACTATTAGAAAAAGAAAATGCTTTCTTCGCTTTTAATAATAGAAAGAGGGAAATGCTTTCAATAAAAATTTTGTTTCATAGTAAGACCTTGACATTACTTGAGCAAGATACTAAGGTGTAAACATTGTCTCCATTGCCATCAGCTAAGTTCCTATGTCAGTATTCAGTGTGAGAAAACTTAAGTATCCCTGTCCCTATCATTTAATTATCTAAAACCTCTCATATGATTAGTGAATCAGTCATTACTAGAAAAACTGCTTTCATTTATTACGTGTTGATTTAATTTATGGGAAAATGGTAAGTTCTGTTCAAAAGCATTATGAATTATCCCTTTTTAAAAAAATTTCAAAATTTGAGGCTTAGTTATGATAAAATAACTTTTATCAGTGTTACAAACAGAATAAACAAACTTTTTTCTCCAAATACATACTAAGATGATAGATAATGCTTCGGTTCAATTCAGGAAGATTTCTTTAATAGTCACATAGATTGTAGCTGTTACTTAAGATACAAATATACAAGAGATGTGAAGTATGATTTATGTCATGATGTTCAGTTGCTCAATAAAATATATAGTTTGATTTTTTTCTTGTTCAGCCAGAGCAAATAACTCATTTTTAAAACTGTAAATTGCTGAGACTTGCTGTATACCTGACACTTGTAGTTGTCACAGTAAGTCTGAGATCTTTCTAGAAAACAGAAAAATGGGAAGCCCTTTATCTTAATATTCACATTAATTGGAAAGGCATTTAAGCAGGCATTTTCTTTTATTCACCATATCCCTTTATATTTGCTTCAACAACAAGCAATTCTTCTGTGTTCGTTAGGAAATTAAATTGGATTAGCAGCTATACTAATAATATGTTTATAATCTTAGAGAATATTGGCCAGTGATTCTTATGGCAGCTTTGCAGAATGGAAAGAAAATAGATTTTTTTTTTTTTTTTTTTTTTTTTTTTTGGTCAGTTGAACTGGGGTTTCAAATTCCAGCTGTTTTCTTCCAAGCTGATATTTTGGGCAATATGCCTTCTCTGAAGCTCAATATGCTTTACTTTTCTGAACCTCTTTGAGAGCATTAGCTGTATGCATGCAAAATTCATTTGGTGCAGAACACATACTGGGTGTTCCATAAATTATATGTGCTTACCTGTCTGAACTATACACAGAAATTCTATACTCTTTGCAGTATAAGAACATGAGAGTTCTAATTTCTATTCTATAAAAAATTATAGTTTAAATTAGCATCGCTCAAACTTTGTCATTTCTGTGTATATTTCATACCTGCTAGTATATGTTAAAGATTTTAAAGTAATTTATTTTAAAATGTAAATACTCACTTGAATGCCTTACTTTAAAAGCGATTTACAGAAATCATGGGTTTGAGGTTCTAGTTATATTTTTTCTAAAACAGATTGAATTTAATATATGACCAAATGAAAAAACATTCATCTGTAGGCCACCTTAAAGCATTTTGCTTGTCACTTAAGGACACTGGACATACTTTGGACATAGTCATCTAAATCAGCAGCAAAAACAGTATTGTCATTTTTTGTTAGAAGGATATGTTTGGTTTAAACAACTTAAGAGGTTTCTTTCTCTACCATCAATTAGATTTCTCTAGTAGAGGAAAAAAGTGGCAAGTTTCTTTACCAGAGATCTTCTATTCATTGGGTAGTCATTCCTCAGGCAGAATGGTCTGTGGATTTTAGAGCACCCACCTTTAGCAAGGCTGCTTTGGTTAAATTCATCTTCTGCCTTTTGCTAGATGTAAATTGGACCACTTTACCTTCCATGCTTCAGTTTTTTCATCTATTCTGTGGTTCCCTGAAAATAAGACCTAACTATAGATAAAGAATGCCAGCCCCAAACATCCTATCCTTGTCTTACCTACCATTACAGAGTAGCCACCAAGCAAGAGAATAGTGAGTTAAAATCTTCTGCCGGACACTGACCATCACCATGGTAACGACCAGCTATTAATTACAGCTGAAGTTTATTTTCTGGTCAGGTCTTATTTTCAGGGAAACACTGCCTGGTATGATGATTTGATGAGTTAAAACAAGAGAATTATCAAGACTGAAACACAGTAGGTACTAGTATGTCACATTTGCATCTATAAAAGAATATCATTAGCCTTTCTTTTCATATTTTGGGGAGGGAGAGAGAGTGGGGTTTGTTTGCCATCCTGATGCCTGTCTTGAAGAGCTTCTAATGGTGGCTTAGTGATGTTGACTAACCAGAAAAGACTATTGTGGTGTTTCATTTGCACAGCTACCCTCAATGGCTTTTACAAAGCCACTTTTTTTGTATGGTTTTTATTCTCTATTTCTATTTGTAGAGTTTTTCTTTTGTTTGTTTGTGTAATTTTACAACATAGTCCATCAAACTGGCTTGACTTTTTATATAATTATCTAAAATTCCCTGAGCTTTTTCTAGCAGAAATGTCTACAACAGTGGGAAAGTATAGTCTCGCCAGCATTTTACATAAATGGATGTATCTCTGTTATTCCTCCAATGAGTCTGAAAGCAACCCAGGCACAAAATATCTTATTAATGTTTATGTTAAGAAAAGTATATTAAGAATACAGCCCTCCGGGGGCCGGCGAGATGGCTCAGCGACGTAAGCGCCTGCCTGGCAAGCGCGAGGCCCTGAGTTCGACTCCCGGTACCCACAAACAAAGAAAGGGCCGGTGATATCGCTCAGCGGCACGGGTGCCTGCTGGCATGCGAGGTCCTGAGGTCGACCCCTGGTACCCACAAAAAAAAAAAAAAAAAAAGATTACAGCCCTCCATTCCACCTTTCAACATTTAAGCATCATAGTACACCACAAATATTTCCTTGTTCTATCAGCTGAGAGGACCTAGCAGCAATTTTTTTTTTTTTTTTTTTTTTTTAGCCTGGACAGAGCAAGTTTAATGTCTCTGCTGTACAAAGAATTAACACCCACTCTCCTCCTCTCTCATCCTTATGCTGGCAATAATACATATCCTAGCAGCAATCTTATCCTAGTAGCACACCTGAAAAATGTCAGAGAGATCTCAGTTGAGGGACACTCACATTTTAGTTTTCTAATATCACTCTCCAGTGAAAGGAACCAGGACTCCTTAGAAAAATAGCTTGTTCCAGGAACTCACATAGGAAATATCAAGATGTACCTAGAGCATCTTGTAGTGCCCGAAAGCAAGGATGTGGTCAAACAAAACCCCATATTGATGACCACATATCAAAAGGATGCAAGAGCAAACTGAAGGAGTTCCCCATGGCTAAAGCTGGAACAATTTGAACAAAAAAATTATGTAATAGTAGATTATGATAATTTTCAAAACAAATGTACTTGAGTCCATATTGATATAAATAATTGATTGAAGAAATAATTAAATGGGGGAGGATAGGCAAATCTCTTGTGTAGAATTCTAAATAATTTACATAGATATTCTACCTAAAAGGAGAAAGACTATATCCCTGCACTTCTTATGTGGGCTGTGCATATCGGCTTCCTTCCAAGTGGTACAGTAGTAAAAGTAGAGTAGCTCTGCAGTGAGAAACCTGACAAGCACTACCTCATCCA
The DNA here is from genome assembly GCA_028451465.1 of Erethizon dorsatum. Classification (NCBI taxonomy): domain Eukaryota; kingdom Metazoa; phylum Chordata; class Mammalia; order Rodentia; family Erethizontidae; genus Erethizon; species Erethizon dorsatum. Next base: position 99,355,310 of record CM051833.1, on the reverse strand, counting down.
GGCTATCAGGGTCAACTTTGGGGCTGGGGATTTAGCTCAGTGGTAGAACAAGGAGGTCTAGCGAACAAGGAGGTCCTGGGTGTGGTCCCAGCACCAAAAAATTAAAAAGCAAAAATAAAAGATCAACTTTTACAGTGGTAAGTCATGTTGGAACTCTATATGATCTGATTAAAATGGCACTTTTCCTACCAAAAATATGTAACTCTAATCTGATGAGGAAAATGTCAGATAAATTCCAGTTGAGAGACATTTTACCATATACCTGACGAGAATCCCTCAAAACTGTCAAGGTTATCAAAAACAAGGAAAATCTAAACCAAGAGGAGCCTAAGGAGGAATGACAAGTAAATATAACATGACATCCTGGATTGGATTCTGGAACAGAAAAAGAACATTCATTAGATGTAAGCTAAGGAGATCTGAATATAGTATGGACTTTAGTTAATGTGTCAATGTTGGCTCAATAATGTGACAAATATGCCTTAATAATATAAAATGTTAATAATAGGGGACACTGGATGTGGAGAGCATGGGAGCTCTCTGTATTTTCTTCACAAGTTTTCTGTAAATCTAACACTATTCTAAAACGGAATTTATGTAAAAAAATTCTTTGACCATCCACTAAGGCCCACCTGGAATGCTACCTACTCTATAAAGCTGACTTTGCCCTCTTTTCCCCTAAACCTCCCTTTTCTTAGTTAGACACAGTCTTTCTCTTTTGACTGTCAAAGGATTCTGTGTGTGATTGTCTTACTTAGCGTAATAGTTTTTGTTTTACTCTTCAGAGGAGTCTTTCTATACTGCTTTTAGCGCAATCCAGTGAGTGTCAATGTAACATTTTGTAGGTGGTCACATAAGTTAGTATATAGGGTATATGACATCGGTTAATATAAAATCAATTTCTTACATTGGACTGAGAGAGTTGAAGCATTATAAATCCTCCTTTTTAAGAAAGTGTTTCTTTTTCATTGACAAGAGTCCTAAGTATTTCTCACTTAAGAATCTGAGTTCTGCTTATGGATATTCATCTCTAGGAAGTTTTATCACAACATATACTAGATTAGTCTCATTTAAATTAAAAGTTTATAGTCCACAGGCAAAAAACATTAAAGCCATATAGTCTTAAACTCTTCTCTACTTATTTTAGTAGTAATATCTTAGTTTGAAAATGACCCATCTGAATGCGGTCTTTGCTAGCCTGGGAAGAGAGGATGTGCATGTTGGTTTTGCCTATTAGTGAGCACTCTGGAGTTTTGCTCAGGGTGTGCTTGAGTTCTCATCAGCATCTTGGATTTGCCGCACCATAATCCCTATAGTGGCAGCCTCTGGCTTTTATTCCTGGCAGGTTGTGTGCTGTGCAGACATGGCACCGTAATAGGAAACACCTCGGCCTGTGATAGACAGGACTGGAGAGTAGAAAGTACAGGAATGACAAGGATGTGTCCATAGCAACCAGGCAGAGGCAGCTGCCATATTGGAATACGTTCAGGCCAATGTGTACCTTCTCCATTTCAGAAAATAACTGGCTGAGTTCAAGGCTGCTCTCTCATTATAGTCATATTTTTGTTGCTTTGTTTCTGTTTTAAACAAATATGAATAAATGCATCTTTAAAGAAATACTCTTTCCAGTGTTTTGAGAAGATTTATCAAAGTGTATTCCTTTTGTTTTTCTCTTTTTAATTTTACTTAATCATTCCAATCCAAATTCATTAAAGAAGGTTCAGAACAGTAGGAAATTAGAGTGGGGGAAAAAAACCATATAAAAAGATCATATGTCTTTTTAAAGAACAATAAATTATTGTGAATTATACAGAATTACAAAGAAAAGAACATTTCTAGTAAGGTGACATGTTGTTTATGCATTTATGTCAGCTCCATGTTTTAGAAAAGGAATACTTTCTTTGACCAAGAAAGATTCGTTTTTACATTTGCTGATTTCTTTTAATGCTTCCAGAAATTTAAAATGAACTACAATTTTAACAGTGGGCCTTGTAGCAAGAACTTAGAAAGAGAACAAATTTCCAATTTGAAAGGGCTCTCATAATTTTTGATAAAAAGATAGGTGATTTAAATAGATACAGGTGTCATTTCATTATTTGCAGAGAAGTCCCATTTCACAAAAGAGATTAAAGACTGCAAACAGTGAACAAAACTATGATTTTGTTAAAGCAATACTAAAAAATTAAGTTTTGGAAAACTTTGAGAGTTTTACTCATTGTCTTTCATAGATTAGGTGTTCAGTGAATATTTTTTGACTAGTTTGTTCTTTTTTTTTTTTTTAACTAAAGACCTATCCTCTTTTTTTTCTTTTGAATATTTCAAGTCAATTTCAACAATATGCTGTGATAAGAATGAAACCAATTAACATTTTTTTTGCTCTATATTTTAATTTTCCATTCTTTGCTTTCTTAATCCTGTATTCTCAGTGTGGTTTTAGATCTCTATAAGAGTAAATGATAATTGGATTTTAATAACTCATAAGGAATCTTTTGGTAAAAATAAGCCTATTTCTTTGCTATACATAAGGAAAAGATTAGATTAGTTTCTCCTGGAAGATAACAGTTTGGGTCTAAATCTTAATTTTTCTTTCTAAAGTTAATGATAAAAGAGTAACCCTAGAACAGTGATGGCGAACCTTTTAGAGCTTTCAGTGATACCAAACAGCAGGCTGCAGCACATGTGCCATAGGTTTGCCACCACTGCCCTAGAATAATATCTAGGGCAAAATGATGAAAGGATACATAGAAGAAAAGGCAAGAGATTATGAGCTTACATTATTACTGACTGAATCTGAGTATATGAAAGAAATTTATTTGAAACGTTAAATTCACTGGAAAACTTAATTACTTTTGCTCTTTAGCCTAAATGTCATGTTATTATCTATCTGGTATATATTAACAATCTTTGACTACAACGGGTCAGAAAACTCCAGTGGGTACCTTACCTTCTAATGGAAGGCATGATTTTATATATTTTCTCATACCATAAACCTTTAATTTCTAATTTAGTCCTGGAAGCAACTACATCAAAGGTCAAAAGAGTTTTTCCCATTTTGAAAGATGGAAAACTGAGGCTCAGATAGACTTGTCCAAGATGCGTATGCTTCTCATAGGTGTAAAAATGATGATTTTTCTCTATGTAGCATTGGAGCAGGGTAGAAAAATAGAATAGTGTTTGTTTTCAGGCTACATTTTGAGGATATATCCATATTCTAAAAAATTATTTATTTAATGAGTGCTAGATTCCAAAATAGCAAGAGTAGTTTCAGCAAAATCTGATTCCTCACGGTGAACCGTATCGTCCGTCTTGTTCTGCCTCCCTTCATACTAGTGTCAGATGGGTGCAGAGCGCAGCTGGCCGCAGCTCCAGGAAGAGCATGATGGTGAACAGTGTTTGGGTGACAGCAATTCTGGCAGGCAGATAGTTAGCAGGGCACTGATATCAATGGAAAGTTAATGGTGTCAGTGGGATAAGGAGACCAAATGACCAAAGAAGGTCTGAGATGCCATCCTGGCAGAAAATTCAGGGATGGGGTGGGATGATGGGGAGGGCACTAGCAAATAGAGAGGGTACAGAATAAATTCAGGGAAGATACAAGCATGTTTAGGATTTTAAAAATAGCCTATTACTATGATGTTACCTTGGAAGTCTCTTTTCTAGTGGGAATATTACCAACTCGGTGGGTTCTTACGCTTTTGTCGGAAGAATCAGACAGAAGCACCTTGGCACAGGAACAAAGCTTTTTATTCTCATACTCAAGCACTAGGGGGAAAGCCAGGGGGACAGGAACCCAAATTGATCCAACCAAAAATAAAGGTGCACAGCTTTTGTGGTGTCTGTGGAGTAGAGGACCCAACCTCTTGGTGTCATCTCATATAGAGGTAGAGTTTTACTTGCACCTGTGCTCTTGTTCACCATCGCCTCTTCGTGCGACACATCTCATTACCTCATACAGCACATCTCATCTGAAGTCTATATACCTTAGGTGGTGATTTTTACTGTGCTAACAAAGTAAAGATAGTTTGTCCCTTGCTACCTGCTGTGTGCCCCTTATGATTTGAGAAAGTTCTTACCTGGGTGTTTGAGTCAGGCGGGTCACTTCCCTTGCCTCAGTGTTTTGGTTTTAATGATGTTGGTATTTTGTTTTGTTTTGTTTTCTTGGTTCTGGCTTCTTGATAGCTCTGCTAACCACACAGTCTTTGAAGCCTGAGCTGACTTCCTATCTTCCTGTTTCCTGGTGTATTATCTTAATTTTATAGCTTTGAAAAACTAGTCCACTTTTTAATTCTCAGTTCCTTGGTATGTTTGTTAATCCTTTAAGACTTGAGGGCTAGACTAGATAGGTGTCTCAGGGGTAAAATGGGAAGGGAAGATGGACTCATGAATAGGGCGAGGGGTGAAAATTGAAGAAAAGGTAGAGAGAAAGGACATTTTAGGCAATGTTAAATGAGGAAGGGAAAGGATGGTAGAAGGTGGAATGTCTGCCCAGACTCCCTAGTGTCAGAGCTTTCCTTGGCTGGGGCAGACTAACCAGTTTGTGTTCCTACCATCCTTCTACCTCAGAATTTGCATGGTGTAATCTGGTTGTCATGAACCTTTGAGACAGCACCAAAGGAAAAAAGAAACCGCACTAGTCAGCCAGAGGATATGAATATTTAAAGGAAGATAATCAGCTGTGGTGTTGGGGGAGGGGGCAGATGTGCCTGTGAAGGGGAGATTTATGAGTGTAGTGTACTTCACAAGTCTCAAGTCTCATTTAGCACTCATAGCTGGAGTCACTTCCTTCACCTGCAGTCTCCTCGAGTCCTGGCCCAGTAGCACCATGGGTAGGTTGCTAAATCCAAATGCTGAGTATTCCCTGGGAGCCTCCTGCCTGGGAGTGAGGAATGCGGCATGGGACCGCAAATGCAGGCTGCAGTGGGGTGAAAGCAGTCAGTGTCCAAATAAGCATAGGCTAGTTCACGCTAATATATTGTAACTTATTTTTAGGTGCTAAAAGTATAAAACGGAGCACAATAGGCAATGAAAAAGGTGAACTTCTTTTTCAGTCTGCTCTTAATCTTCTAAATTTGGAAGAGCTTAGCAATTCCTCTTCTGGATACAAATCTACCACACATAAGAGTTAAGACCTTGGAAAATAAAATTACTGCAGTTTCTCCAAGTTCTGTTTTCTCTGTAAATCATGACTAGCATAACCTACTTCCCAGGGCTGTCGTGAAAATTAAATGAAAGCTTACGTAAAGGATGTAGTGTACTACATGCACGTGGTAGGCACTACAGCCTATCTTTAGTAGGGATGAGGACTGGAACTATTTTTAAGCTTAAAGGTCAACATTATATGCTGCCATATAGGTAACCCAATGCAATGGGAGCATGAATCAACAGGTCTAGGAGAAAGCTTACAGAGTGTGCCTTTGAAATCCTAATACCTAGTCACAGTGATTTATGGGACCTTAGTAGCTTACGTATGTGGTGCCCACTGAGCTTGTTTACCAAGCTTTAGCTTGGTTACCTAGCACCCTATGATAGCATATTTTTACTGTCACTCTCACTAACTTAATTATGATTACTCTGAAAGAATATATATCAAGGTAGCTAAAACAAAGGGTTAGAGGGTCCCATGTAGATCTTCATTCCACTGTCTAAAACTTGGTCCTTCTGCTTTGCTTTTTCCTCCCCCAATGACATCCAGGGCCCCACCAAATGCTTGTTCTGGTTCTGTGAAATATCGAGGTTATAATTAACATCAAATATCCATTCATACCAAGATACTAAGTGTTACTTCCTAGCGAAAGTAGAAGTAAGAGGGAAAGTAGACCCTTTAATCCTTTCACAGATTAGGAATGGCAATCCAGCTGAAAAGCAGAGTGGATAAGCTTGACCTTGGATCTAGTGCCAGTCCTGTAATGAGTTCTCTGTCATGAGTCTCATAGTAGACATAATCAACGAGAGAAGAAATTCCCTACTGGTGTAGTTGTTACAAGGGTTGAAATGAGTTACCACATAGATCCCTTTCCATTTGCCACTTACTGTCAGCCATTCTGCAAAAAAAAAAATCAGACTGTTTCACTTAGTAAGTTTTTTTTTTTTTTAAATTCTCAAAGTCCTTAGAGATTTGTGAGATTAACATGTTCACCTTGTTTTACAGATGAAGTAACAAGGAGTGGGAGAGTTCATGTGATTCAGAGCAAACCAGTCCTGCATTACTTTGTCAAGGTTTTTATCTTGTGAATATGAATTTTTTTTTTTTGCTAAACATACTATTCTAATTTCAGTCTTTATTGACAACATCATTTTTGAATGATATTTTTAATTCGGTGTGTCTCTGTTATATGTGCTTGACCGCTGACTATTCTCTAGATCAGATCCCACTTTCATATGGAAAATAAATCATTAGGTTTTGGTTTTGGTTTTGGTTTTGGTTTGCACCTTTTGACTATAGACAACCCAATCCAATTTTTAGGCTTTCACTGAAGGATTTTTGTTTCAGCCTATTTATTGAAGGACATTTCTCTGTTACAAGCTTCTTCAAAGTGAATTGAGATTTTTTTTTTTTTTTTGTGGGTACCAGGGGTCGAACTCAGGACTTCGCGCACCAGCAGGCGCCCGTGCCGCCAAGCAATATCACCGGCCCTTTTTTTGTATGTGGGTACCGGGAGTCGAACTCAGGACCTCATGCTTGCCAGGGAGGCACTTATGCCACTGAGCTATCTCACCGGCCCTGAATTGAGATTTTAATATATGAGTATATATGGAGACACATAGGTAGATGGATAAACAGACATACCACTAAAAAATATAGCTAGACATATAAACCTTTTATGGGTTCATGGACAATATAGTACTTCATGGTGTTCATGTCCTGTAGAGAAGTTCAGAGTGCATTCAGCACACAGTACAGAAATGATTGGGAAACATCAGAAATAGATCTTTTGCAAATGGGAAGGACACCAAGAGGTTGAGGGAGGGAAAGAGGAGATGTAAAAAGAATTAAGATGTGTTGCATACATGTACCAGATCCCCATGATAAATATTATTGTTTTGTAATGCAGATAAGTACTAATAAAAACAAAAAAAATTTGGAAGAAAAACCAGATCTTGAATGTTGAGGAGTCATATAGGTTGCTAAGTGGAGAGCTATATTCCAGGGACTAGATGAGGCTGGGTAGGATGGGGGACTCTTGTGGATTTAGTTTTATGGTTTTGGGGAGTGGAAGTTAGTGGGTATTCTGGAAGTGTGTGAGCCTTTCTGGAACAGAGAATCTGATTATAGGACCAGAGGAAAGTGAAAAATGTAGACTGGGCCACAATGCAGACTGCTTTAATTACCATTTGAAGCCATGTGCAATAATTCTATAAATTCTGAAGAACCTTTGCTCTTGATTATAAGACAATAACAATACTATGATATTAGAAGGTTGAATCTGGAGGTGGTGTTGCAGCGTGGGTCATGTTGAGGGGAAATAATGAAAGCAAGAAGAATCTGTTGGAAAATTAGGCACTAAAAGGGTAAAGACCTGAAATAGAATTAGAATAAAAAGGAATGGATAGGAAAAAGATTTCATTGGAAAGGGAGATTGGACAAAGAATATTGGGGGGGTGGTCTGTAGTCACAGGGGAATATGAAATTCTAAACTCAAATTATGGAAAAGATAATGGTTGAGAAGTCATCAGGAGAAGTCAGTTTGGGGATGCGGGTTGTTGGACAAAATCACAGTTAACTTTTTAGTCATGAAATTGAGGTGGGACTATGGGTCTACGTAGAAATACCCCATAGACCTTCTATCACCAGGACTGGATATGTGGTAAGAGGCAGGGTTTTACTATGGTGTTGCCTGCACAGCATTGATAGTTGAGGGCTTAAGGCTCATCTACAAAATGAGAGTATGTAATAATTGTACTTATTAAATAAATGAGATAATATCAGCAGAGTACTCAACATATGGTAGACAATAAATTTTAGCTTTTGTTACTTTTTGCTATGAGTTTTGGGGAAAGACAATTTTGTGAATTATTAGAGCTGGTGTTCTGGAAGCTATAAAAACTATCTGCTTGGCATGTTTTCTTTGTATGCTAAATGGAAGTTCATATGTTCAAACTTACATACTTGCTTCCTGAGCTGTAGGGGAAGCTGACAGATCCAGCTATCATTGTTTATGTTCAGTTGCTGATCACCGTTTGTAGGCCTATAGTGTTTTCATTTTATAAATGGTCGAAGATCTTAACTATTCTTCTGTTCATTACAACTAACGTAACACAATTCCTGAGCTGTATTTTTATTTGCTGTATCCAGAATCAAATCAATTTTAGATGAGATCGGGTGCATTCAGAGTATTATGGCCATAGACTCAAATCAATTTTAAAGGGTTTTTAAAGAGCTGCTTTTGACGAATGATATTAGCTCAGTGTACTAATCTACATTCACCCAAAGTGGAACACACTCACAATGGAAGAAATCCAGGAGAGGCAAGCTATTACTTATGGAGAGTTGTAGTACAGTCATTCTGTCTGAGTGTCTTTACATTTGTTAGATTGGTTCATTCAGAAAAAATTATCCCAGTGTGTTTGAGATCTCCAGAAGCATTCTCATCTGGTATCAGTGCTTTTAATAGTTTTTAGACCAGTGATGGTGAACCTTTTAGAGCTTTCAATGATAACAAACAGCCGGCTGCAGCACGCGTGCCATAGGTTCACTTCCACTGTCTTACACAAACCATGGATGCATAAAGTACTGGGCAGCTGTCACTGTAGGAGTCTTAATGCAGTTGTTTTAATAAATTGTTTTCCTGCCAGGCATGGTGGCCCACACCTATAATCCCAACACTCAGGAGGCGGCAGGTGGAAGATCACTGTGAGTTCGAGGCTGGCCTGGACTACATAACGAGACCTTGTCTCAAAAAAAAAAGACGTTGTTTTCCTGGTGACAAGCTTCAGTGTTCTGGTTATCATATAAATAATACATTGCACTCCTGGTACATGCTTTATACGCTTTGCTGGATCCCCTACATTAATTTTGATTCTCTATACAACATGCTGCTTAATACAGTGCTTGTGGGAGGCAGGGCTAAGATTTTCAGTCATGTGAAGCCAATGAAAGTAACTGAAGCTCTATGCCATTGTCTGTCCCATAATTCTTAGAATTTACTATTGAGTTACTGTTGCAAATGAAAAAAATCTTGTTTTGACAATATTGCTTATTGCCTTCAGTTAGCTTTTATTCCTAAAATGTTTAAATATGACAGAAGACTTATAAAAATTTTGCTTGCTATGAGTGCTAGATTCTAATTTCAATTGTATTATGTGGTCTTCAGTGAGCAGTTGCTAATCTCTATGAAGAGGGGATTTAAAAAATAGATTGTGGGCCGGTAAGATGGCTCAGTGGCGTAAGCGCCTGCCTGGCAAGCACGAGGTCCTGAGTTTGACTCCTGGTACCCACATTAAAAAAAAAAAATAGATTGTACATGCTCCTTCTACTGAACTGTTCTAAAATGTGTTGGAAATTTTTGATGGAAGTGTTCTATCCTAAGATAATGTCTTTGGAGTATTTGAAAGTGACTGCCTATTCAGAACTCATTTTTCTAGCAGGGTTTTTTATGCGGAACTCTGAAGAACTCAGGGGGAAAGAGTCAGAAGTCCCTTTACAGTTTAAGAACATATACATGCACAAAACCTTCGTGTATTTAAATGCTCCTACATTTGACTTAGGACTCCTCTCTTCTTGTCTTCTTTCAACTTTGTGCCTCCCCTGTCTTCCCCATCTCAGCATGTGGCACCAACATCCATCCAAAACAGATGTTCATCAAGCCAGACGTCTAGTAGTTGATTATTCTTATTGCTTCGCTTCTGGCACTGTGGTATCTTGTCAGCTCGTCTACCTGCTTTTGTCACGCTACAGTCCTCTAAAGAAACAACTTTCAAAGCATGTACATCACATCATGTTTAAAATGTACACCATATCATGGCACTCCCTGCTCAGAACCTTCCAGTGCCACCTCATACCCTCTAGAAGCCTGATGAGGTACCACAGTCTTGCCCTCACCTGCCTGTAGTCTCTTTCTGGTCCTTCTCTTCCCCAGTGCTGGCTGTGTTCCTTTAGCCCTTGCTGAGAGTGTTCTGCCTCACATTTTCCCTTCTTTTTAAATTTAATTTTAACTGATACATAAAAACATAAAATAATACATAATAATATTGTACGATATGGTGTTTCAATACACATATACATTACATAATATATAAATCAGGTTAAACATTTCTGTCCCAATTATCATTTTTTCATGGTAGAAACATTCAGAATCCTTTCTTCTAGCTTTCTGAAATACACAATGCCTTAATTTTTAAACCTTTTTAAATTTTATTAGTACATGTTTGCAGTACATGCAGTTTACAGTTATCTTGGGGTTCATGTACATAATAGAGCTTTTTTTTTTTTTTTTTTACTTTAATGTTATCCGTAGTGACCCTGCTGTGCAACAGAACACCAGGACTACTTATTCCTAACAATAACTTAGTATCCTTTGACCAACCTTTCCCTGTTTCTCCCTCCTTCCTACTTTCCCTAGCCTCTGGTAACCAGCATTCTACTCTTAATGTCCATGAGATTCTCATCTTTTTATATTCCACATGAATGAAATTATGTGGTACTGGTCTATCTGTGCCTGCTGTATTTCACTTAATGCTCTACAGTTCCATCCACGTTGTTGCAGATTTCATTCTTTTTTATGGTAGAATAGTATCCCATGGTGTATAGGTAGCACATTTTCTTTACTCATCAGTTGATGGACACTTAGGTTATTTCCACATCTTAACAGTTGTCCATAGTGCTGCAGCAATTGGCTCTTTCCAGTTATTTGGGTCTCTTCTCAGAGATGGCCTGCTCAGTGCAGCTTTTCTAAGTACTTAATTTTACAGCACACCATTACTTACCATGTTGCCACTTCTTTCATTCACAGTGTTTATCACTCATTTTTTTAATCTGTTTCTTTATTGTCTTTTGGCCCTAGGAATCCAAGCTATGTAGGAGCAGAGAACTGTCTTGTTCATTACTCTGTCCCCTATGCTGGAACATAGAGCTGTTTAATGTATACCTGCTGAATGAATAAGTAAATAACCATGCTAAAAAAACTTCTGTCTGGTAGTATTTAAAGCCCATTACTTTCATAAGAATTTTCTATGAAACTCTAGCACTTTGTTTTTACTTGTTAATAATGTCAAGAGTTCAATAGTAAAATAAGTTTGGGATATGTTATGTTAAACAAAATAAAATAAGGTTTATATATTACAGTTCCTGGCAAAGCCTTGACTATGCTAATGTACACAGTGTCCACAAAGGTTAGCACTATGTCAGAAGTTTATGTGACAGTGGAAGCTGTCTTTGCAAAGTATTGCATTGGAGTGCTATTCTTTACAGCACATTCTGGGAAGTGCTGCCTTAGACAAAAATGCACTTTAATAGGAGGAAGTGAGTCATATACTGACTATACAGGGGCAAATTTATGCCACCTATAAAGAAAACAGTCTGACAAGCAAGGGCTAGAAAAATAAAACGTATTAAAATGTGGCAAAATGAATATAACTGCTGAGACTATTCAGTCCTGTGCAAAAAGTGACACTCACTTTACTGCAATTTTCTGTCTCTAGCAGCTGGCACAAAACTTGGCCTAGACTAATACACTAAAATTTCTTGTCTGTTCAATGATGAGTAATTAACAGTGGCCCAGGATTACCATTTATATGTTGATTTTGTGTCCTGAAACTCTACTGGGTTTATTAGTTCTAACAGGTGTTTTCGGTGGGGTTTTTCAGGTTTCCTGTATATAAAATTATGTCATACGCAAACAGGGACAATATATCCCCCTCCATGCAAAATTGGATGCCCTTCTATGTCCTAAGTAGTACTCTGGCTGAGACTTTAAATACTGTGTTGAGTAAACGTGGTGAAACTGGGTATCCTTGTACTGTTCCAGATCTTAGAGGAAAAGCTTTCATTTTTTTCCCATTCAGTATTATTATTATTATTTTTTTTTTTTGTGGGTACCTGGGGGTCGACCTCAGGACCTCGCGCGCCAGCAGGCGCCCGTGCTGCTGAGAGATATCACCGGCCCCTTTTTCGTATGTGGGTTCCGGGAGTCGAACTCGGGCCCTCGCGCTCGCCGGGCAGGCGCTTAAGCCGCTGAGCCATCTCACCGGCCCCTCAGTATGATGTTGACTATTGGGTGTCACTTATGGTCTTTATTGTATGGAAGTATAGCAAGTCGTTTCTAAGCCTAATTTATTGAGAGCTTTTTTTTTTTTTTTAAATCATGAAGGGATGCAAAATTTTATCAAATGCTGTTTCTGCATCTGTTGAGATGGGCATATGGGTTTTGATCTTCATTTTCTTTATGTGAACTGTCTTTCATGTTTATTGATTTATGTGAGCCATTCTTGCAATTCCTGTGATAAATCCTAATTGACCATGGTGTATTGTGCGTGTGTGTGTGTATAATATTTTCCCTTTTGCTTTGCTGTTGGATTTGATTTGCTAGTTTTTGGTGAGGATTTTTGCATCCATTTGCATCAGGGATATTGGTCTGTAGTTTTCTTTTTTATTGCATTGTTATCTGACTTGGGTCATGAGGTTTTGCTGGCCTTGGACAATGAGTTGGAAAGAATTTCCTCCTTTTTAGTTTTTTGAAATAGTTTGCAAAGTTTCTAGAGGATATTAGTATGGCACAAGATAAAAATTGGGATTCATTATTTTGTGAATAAATGTCTAATTGTTCAAACGTTTGTTGAAAGGAATATTTTTTTCTTTTTTGAATTACAGCTCAGAGTTTGACTTAAAATAACCTTAAGATCCACGTATCAAAAACGTGCATGCAAAATATGTATTCAGTGTAGATTTCTAGAAGTAAGCCTAAATGCACTTGTTACTGTTGATTTAGAAGACAGGTATTCTCTCTGTTTAAGTTGTTTTCACGAAGCATACCACTGAGTACATAGTGAAAATTTTACAGTGATTATCATGGCCCTCATAAGAATGAAATGTTGGTGTTAACTCAGGCCAACTCTAGTGCACTAGGGATCAGAATTTTCTCCATATATAAAGTATCATTTCATACGAGACTATTTTTGTGGAGGCTCCATTTATGTGAAGTTTGCGTATCCAGTTACCGGCTTGATTACTCTTCAGTGTAACAAAAGTTCTGGAAGATTACAGTGATGATGATGGTTTCAGCTAGATTGAGGAAATACATGCACAAGTCTGTCCACATGAATTCAAGCTGTATCAACAATTACAGAATGCTGTGCTAACATTCAGTAGGAGCCCTTGTGGAAGAGAAATAAAATCACAGATAGCAGATCCATCTCCTGTTATTTCAGCCTCAAGGAATTGCTCAGAAAAATAAAGTTCCTTATACTATATTAGAATTTCTTTTCTCAATAAGTGTTGCAGGTGTTTCCTGCTTTAAATAAAGCATTTTTAGAGAATGAGTTTTAGATTTTTTAACTGCTTATTCAATTTTTACAAATCAACCCAGAGTTGGTCTTAATCTCAAATCTCCATGATACGCAAGAGACATTTTTATTTTCTGAGATGCGATGACTCCTCAGGAGCAGAGCTGTTTTAAATCAGATGTGGATCCTTTATCGCTAGAGGGCGGTAAATACAAACAGATGTAGTGGGCTTACTTGCTTTGAGATGATTTTCCTTTTGTTCTTTTCTAATATTAGCATTAATCAAAGTAAGTAAAGTTTTTATAATGTGAAAATAGAGCTGAAGTTCTGAGATTTAATCATACAAATCTTAATCGGTTAACCAAGGATATAGCTCAACGGTGCTCCTGCCTTGCAAGCCAGAGGTCCTGAGTTCGATTCCTGATACAAACAAACAAACAACACTTAATTGGTTATAAAGGAATTCTAGATTATTATCTCCCTCTAATGTATTTTAAGGTATTTGAAAACAGATAGACTGAGTGTTTTTAGAGGTGCTAGTTTGCTGTAGCTATTGTATGTAATATCTGAAGTTTAACTTTTCCTCAGAATTATTCCAGGAGTGTTTAGTAATCAGATCTGTATTTATTAAAATGAGAAGCTGTGGGTATATGAGAGCCTACTTTGTATAGATTTACTTCTTGATTAATAACAAACAGAACTGTCATTCTAGGTAAAGAAGTATAAATAAATGTAGACTGATTATTGGATAAAATATTTTCCAGTGATTTAAGTCATATGGAAAACAGTGCTAATAAGGCAAACCCCCCTAGGCTGGAGAAGTATAAGGGGTAATACATTTATTTTAAATAGTATTTCTTAAATAGTTCAAGCACGATATTAAAATGTACAGTTTAGAATTGATTATGTTGATAGACCTTTGTATAGCCTAGGCTAAACACAGAACGAAGCCTGAAATGCTTTTTTTTATTAATGTATTAATTTCATATAGCAATGGGCTTTTCAGTGTGATATTTCCATATATGCGTACATTGTGAACTGATCAAATTGCCCCAGCCACCTACCCAACACTCTGCCCAGCCTGTGGCGATCACTCTTCTACTTTCAGGGTGACAGTTTTTAGTTTCCACATATGAGAGAGAGCACGTAGTACGGGTCATTCTGTGTCTGGTTTATGAAATCCTGTTTTTGGCAGTTTGAAGTACTCTGAAGCCAGACAGTCCGAGTTCAAACCCTGGCTCTGCTACTTAACTGGCTTGATGACCTTGAGCAAGGTACTTGACCTCCGTGAGCCCCAGTTTCCTCATATTTTTGTTTTTAATTTTCTATTAAAAAATGTGTCTTCTCTGTCTTGACTGATGTTACAAAGTCAATGATGAACAGCGTGTGTTAATGTGTCGAAGATTATACTCCATCAGCAGAATTTTAAGTATCCTAAAATGTCCTGAAATAGTCCAGAGAGATTATTGATTGCTTGGGATATCTATTAAGGACTAAGAAAATGAGAACTAGGAGATGAATGGATACAGAGATCCAGAGGAGGATTATTAGGCAATGACAAAAAGTGAACTGATTGCTAAGGAAAATTATTTTTTCTGTTTCAATTCTCTCTCATTCGATGTATGTGTGTGAAATCATTTGGATATTTGAGAGCTGTAGATTACAACTAGGATACTTGAACCCTAGCTAGCTGCTTCACCTCAAGCTTTGTTATCAGGACTCTTTGAACCTCAGTTCCTCTTCTGAATGTGTTGTTTTCACTGGTCTGTGTGTCAGGCCATCAGTGACTTTTGTGGTACACACCCACAACATGTCCCTAACAGGTAGGGATGCCTGCCTCTGGGCACCTGGTCCCTGACTTCCCTAGTTGGTAGGATCCACCCTATCCAGAAATCTGATCATAATGATGGTAACTGTGGTTTTGTAATTCAAACACTGTAGAGTCTGCTGCCCCTAAATCCCTGCCAGTTATCCTAGTGGTTCCATCAGCCTAATTAGATGAGAAGCTATCATATACCATGAAGAACAAAGATAGAAGGGGATCTGTGTTTACATCTCAGTCTTGTCACCTTTGGGGCAAGTTATTAATGGTTAAGAATGTTGAGTTGTGGGTGGTGGTTTATGCCTGTAATCCCAGCACTCTGGGAGGCAGAGGCAAGGAGGATCCAAAGTTCAGGCCCAGCTTGAACAACCTAGCAAGACCCTGTCTCAAAATTTAAAAAATATGAAAAAGGACTGGGGCTGCAGCTCAGTGCAAATACTGTGTGTTCAATCCCCAGTCTTGCCCTCCCCCCCAAAAAAGAAAAGAAAAATACATTTTTTCACCTTAAAATACAGATACTACCTGCCAGGATATTACAAAGATTAGAAATAAGGTATGTAAAGCTCTTAGTGCATAGTAGGTGTCTAATAAATTCTGTAACTTGTTACAGTTACTTTACTAAAATTGGCAGATATCAAGTATGGCAGTAGGAATTGTATCATTCTTGGCCTCATTGAAATTTCCCCTCTGTATTGTCCAGACTCTGCAGGTTGCTTCTGCCATAGCAACAGGAAAGAGATTCTAATCTTTGTCTTGCAATGGGAGAAATGAAATGAGTTGTAATTTGGTTTAGGGATGAAAAGATTTATTTGCTACAAATATGAAACATTCCTTGGTACTTTTTCCTTGACACTGTCCGATAATCTTCTTTGCAGAAGATTAGGGATTTACAGTTGAGTCATTTCAAATTTAGCACCTACCAGATGCTTGACACAGTCATTGCTGAATAGAAGTCTATAAAATGAAGACACTGTCACATTCAGCAGGGAGAAGGGACAGTATATATTAGAGGGAGGAGTAATCATATGTGTGTATGCATAAACTTTTAAGACTGGTTCTTACATATGTAATTTGTTTTAAATGTTCTTTGGTAGTTTTGCTGAGGGTGAAAGCCCATATGGGGAGCATTCAGGAAATTGGGGGTATAGTGACTAGGGAGTGTTCCCAGCTTTTGGTGGGCACAGGCCAGGGAGCTTAAACATCCTGGAATATGTGGTCTTACCAAACTTCGAAAAAGTCTGAGCAGCTATTCTTGTAGGTGAAAAAAAAGACTATACTTTCTAAGCCTACAATGCATCTACTTTTCACATGTACACACTAAATAGTTCCACATGGTTTTAACCCATAGCAGCTTTTTTATCAATTCAGCAATAGTGCGTATGAAGGGAAGAATGCAGTTGAAACCTTTCCAAGAGTCATTTGCATCATTTCAGAGGAAAAAATTATCCTAATATAATGCTCCTGTATTCATTTTCATATTACTATAACTTTCATGCAACCCTCTGTATTAGAAGCATTACAGCAAATATCAGAAACATAACAGTAAACATGTAGCACTTGCTGTTTTGTAAGTGCTTTATATATATGCAATATATATATATATGCTATATATATATATATATATATATATATGCTTTATATATATGCACAGTTTAATTCTCACAACAACCCCACAAGGTGGATACTACTATTATTCTCATTTTCTAGATACATAAATGGAAAGTTTAAATCACTTGCTTAGGGTCACACAGCTAGTCCGTGATAGTGAGATCTAAGCCTTTTGATGTTTTAATGTAGTTGTGTACTAGTACCTTACATTTTGTATTATTTAATATAAACTTATTTCTCCTTTATGCTACTAATAAACCATTATACTTTTTAAAAAAATATGTAGGGAGTGCTTAGCCTGATGTATATATTTAATAAACTATGTATGTAGAAAGTATACCTAGGAATTTCATTTTAGGATAGTAGAACATTTGTTACAAAAAGAAAAAAGTAACCTGAAGTTTGAAAGAATCTAATAGTTGATGGTGGCTAACAAAGGGGGGTAGCGAGCCCTGAGGTCACTGAGAGTGAGGATGAAGGGAATGTGATTTGGATTTATATTCATTACTTTTTTCATAATAGCCACTGTTTATCTAGTGCCTACATTATGCTGGGCAATGTGCTTTTTATTTTTGTAGTAGTATATGTCTTTGGTACATAATAATTACATCTGTTTTAGGGAATTATCAGGTGATGCATACTTGGATTTGAATGACAGGGTATGACACACCCACCAGATCTTCAGGCTGTGGCCACCCCTCCTGCTCCTGCCTGGGGTCCTTTGCTCTTCACAAGCCCCTCACTTGCCCTCTCACCCCATCCCCCTGGCTTGCTTCCTCTTACCAGCTCTCTGGCTACCCATCATCTTCTCAGAGAGGCTCTCGCTCACCATCTTACAATGTAGAAACCTATGTCCCTAACACTTTGTAGTCTCTTTACCCTTTCTTTTCTCCATTTCACTTACCACCTCAGCTGTTGGATGTAAACTGCAGGTGAAAAAACTTGAGTTAGTTTATGGTAGTCCCCAGCACCGAGGGCACTGCTTTGCATGTAGTAGGAGCTTAATAAATAATGAAGGGCAAATGTAGAACAGTTAGAATTTGGAGAAGGGCTGAAATATCTGGTCTTGAGATAGGCTTTAAGTCTGACTTTGAAAGATCTACCTTTGTTTAAGGTAGGCAGGGTAGACAGAGGACACTATTCCAAGCACTGAACTGGTGAAGATGGAGAGATGAGATCATCTGCTTTATCTCAAATTGGGGTGGCATCCACCCCTTCCAGAAACCAAGCAGAGGTGTAAAAGAGCAGCTGGAAACAGGATTGCGGTTGGGAGTTAAAGTTAGCAGTCTGGAGCTCATGAGGAAGTCACAGGGTCACACTGGATTTTAGGAAAGTCTGGCAGTAGAGATCAGCGTGGGACTGACGAACAGCCAGAGACAAGAATATACATTGAGAAGCAGTTACAGTGTTTTGAGACGTAATATAGCCAAAAGGAAACATGATATATTAAAAAAAAAAGAATAAACTTGAAAGTTTAAAAAAGTTGGTAGAATGGAATCGTTAAAATAATCACTGTCAGCATCATCATCTGATATCTGTTTATCACTTATTGTGAGTTATTTATCTTAAGTGCTTTGCATATATTACCTCATTTAATCATCCTAATAACTATTCTATTAATTGCTGCATAACATCACTTTAAACTTTAATACCTGGAAATATCAGTTTGCTTTTATTAGCTATCATGATCTTGTGGGTTAACTGGGCTTGATCAGACATTCTCATTTGGGGTTCTGCATGTGGTTTCAGTGAGATGGTGGCCAAGTTGGTAGTCATCTGAAAGCTCAGCTGTGCTAGGGGACAAATGTGGCTTCACTTTAGGCATGGCTGCAGACTGGCCAGGCATACGCATTTGTTCCTGGTTGGGCCCTCTCTCTCCACTTCCCATGGAGTCAGCATGGACTTCCTCTTAGCATGGCAGTCTCAGATTTTCCTACATGTTGGCTTGGGGATCCAGAGAGAGCAAGGGTAAGGATCTGGGGCTTCTGACTTATTTAGGCTGGGCAAGCAGTGTTATTTGTTGGGTTCAAAGGCCAGTTCACGTTAACTGTAGGGTGCTGTGGTTCATTAGGAGGCATCTTTGCAAACTAGCTGCCACGGTAACCAGTTTAGAAGTTAGGATTTATGTGAAAGGATTTGAAATTGGAGTCGATGTTTATAGTACCTGGGTGGACTTAGAAAATCATTTTTTATCTCTAGTTCTCACTTTAAGTAGAAATAAGGGATTGGAAGAGGTAACATTGAAGGCACTTTCTATTTCTCTCACTCTGAGTATTTGGATTGAGGTGACGGGAATGGAAAGGAACAGACTGAAAGAAGTAGCATTTTATGCAGGAAAGCACTTAGTCACAAAGTTGGGTGAAGGAGGGAGAGAAATACGATAGAAAGGAACATGCCAGGGTTATTTAAGGGTCCAGTTATGATTTATATTAAACACCTGATAGTGTGTGACTCACGTGAGACCTTACTGAATGGTAGGAAAGTGTCACAGATTTCATGAGACATTGGGAGAAACATGGGCCCACTGAATGAATAGAAATAGTTATGATAAGAACTACTTTAAATAGGAAAATGTTTCACAGTCTTCAAAAAGTTATTTGTGACTACCAGAGCATTTGAAAAAGGGGAGTATCTCATATTTGGAAATAATGGTACTAAAATTCAAGTAAGAAGTACTCATTGAAGAGTATAGGCTCGGAACAGAGTCTTTGTAGAGATCCCGAGTTAAGGAATTAATAGAAAGAAGGCAAAGGAGACATGGCCAGAGAAGTGGAGAGAAAAATCAATGCAGTTTAGCATCCTGGAAGTTGAGGAGGAGTGGTTAAGAGTGATCAAACAAAAGCCAACACATCAGAGAAGGTAAGTAGAATGAAAGACCATATAGAAGGAGGTTGTCAGTATTTTTCCAGGGCAAGTTTTAGTCGGGTATTAGGGTTTGAAATTCTTTTATAGAGGATTAAGAGGAATTTAGTAAATGAATACAGTAGGTATGAATGGCAACTGAAAACTTTAGCAACAAAGGACCAATAGTGACTGAAAGAGGCAGGGAATACAGTGATCTCCCTCATCAATAGGGGATACATTTCAGAGCCCCCACTGACTGCCTCAAATAGTGGATAGTGGTATATTTTTTCCTATACATACATAACTTTGATAAAGTTTAATTTATGTAAATAGGGCACAGTAAGATGCTAAAAACTGGGCCTGTGAGATGGCTCAGTGGCCTAAGTGCCTGCCTGGCAAGTGTGAGGTCCTGGGTTCGACTCCCGGAACCCACATATGAAAAAAGGGCTGGTGATATCGCTCAGCAGCACGGGTGCCTGCTGGTGCGCGAGGTCCTGAGGTCGACCCCTGGTACCCACAAAAAAAAAAAAAAGACCTTAAAAACTATAACAATTACAACAGTATACTGTAATCAAAGTTATTTGAAATTTATGTTTATTTCTACAATTTTCTGTTTAATATTTTCAGACCACAGTTGACTGAATGTGGAAAACTGTGGAAAGCAAAACTTTAGATAAGGGGAATCTACTATATTCTGTGGATGTTGATGATGAACGCAGACTAAGACAGACGGTCCTGATACAGAAATACTTAAATGGCAGGAACCCTGTGAACTAATCATATCAGTAAGTCACAGAAGCACAGAGTGAGAAAACTGTGAGTTGGAGATGAGGTAGAATAGGCAAAATTTTATGTTAAAATAGGATAAAAATTAGATTTCTCTGCCCACAATACCTCCTTAGTAAATAAAAGTTACAGAGTAGTAAGATCCCAAACCAAACAGAAAAGAAATTGAATTTCTGATCGCTTTCTTGTTAAAGGTGTGTTTACAATCAAGCTCAATTCCTAAAAGCCATTCAACTTTGTGTATAGCCATAAAATTGTTTTCTTCTGATCAAATTACAGATTCTGAAATCTATGCACAAAATTCCACATTCTTTATCCATACACAGCACATTAGCTTTCAGATTCTTTTTTTCCCCAGTCAGATTTTTAATAAGTCACATCCACATTTAGATTTTGGAAGTTGTAGAGTTCAGCCATACATAGCCGCAAAAACAAAAGCACCTGAGATGAGTCATGGCACACAGGTGAAGGAATGCATGCATCATTTCCATCTGCATTCTGGATGTTGGTCCTGTTTTATAATCACTGTGCTTTTATGGTGAACAGGGGAAGGACCATCGTTATAGCTACGTCACCAAGGAAACCACTTGTTTGGAATTTAAAGAGGGAAGCAACTAAAATGCATGATTATCATTTTCAGAACCACTTTTATGTGGAAGGAAAGAGAAGTCAGAGAATATTAAATAGGTTCACAAGGACTGGCGTTTATTTTAAGAGTGGGTTTTGAATAATATAGTGGTCGTTATCCCTGTCGGGGGTAGGGAAGCCTCATTCATCTTTTCACAGCGCAGCCTCAGAACTTCAGGGAGACCATTATCAAATGGTGTTCTAGGGTGAGGAGGAAAGCCTCCAGAGGCTTGCCCTCACCAGCCAATCACAAAGCCACCTCTCTGCCGAGTCCCCACCCCCTGCCCTCACAGAGCAGGGATGGAATGTGATTGGTGCATAGTCGAGGTTCTGTGGGAGGGGTTTCTTGTCACTCTTCCTTGCTTCCCTGCAGTTCCTTATTTGGTAGCTTTTGACAGAACGTCTTTCTTGCAGCTAAGCATCTTGACATATACATTATTCATTAAGCCCTGGAGCTGGGGAGAGAAAGATGCAGACCCTTACATCTTCAGCTATTCCTTTATTATATGGATGTTCCTTATTCAGAGTAGTTGTTAATTTTTGTTCCATTCTGGAGTTTTACAAATGGCATGTGTTCAATGAGAAGATGGCTGGATGGGACTCAATGCAAGACATTCTTATATATACTTAATTACCAAATATCTTTAAAATCCCACATGCAGCATGGCTTGTGGAGATTGTTGAAGTATCAATGTTTTGAAGATACACATTTTAGAACTTACTGACATAACACCTATAATCAATCAAAAATGCCTGAAGCGAACTATTTATTTTCAGTGTCTTGGGGCTACATAAAGGTAAGATTTGTTGTGCCTTCGAAAACTCCTGATTACTCCGATTACATAACTGATGGTTTTAGCAAATTAGAATGGTATCTAAGCTTTCTAAACAGTGTTATATTCTTCTCTTAGACATGAACTAGGAAAGAAATATGTGTTTTTTTAGTGTGTAACTTGCGTAAGTTTTTAATCAGATAAAGTTTGCATGTTGAAATAGCATTTTGAGGTGTAGCAGTCCTTCTGTTTGTCATATGGTGTAATTCTGGGTTGTGTTTTTAAATTGCAAGGTAATTAAGTTCATTTCAAAGAAATTACTGGACTAAATTGCTTTTTCTGACATGGATTACTGGCCAGTATGTAGCATTATACAGTTAATTTGTGGCTCTTTCTAAACATTTGTACTATAACCTAATGGAAGTTTTTTTCCCACCATTAAAGAGCTATAGATGGAATTAAAAACTAATATTACTTGATTTAACCAGTATTTTCTTAAAATGAAAACGATTATCTGCTTGTAAAACTGAAAGTTTGTATGATACTGTTTTGTTAATTTTAAGAAAGGAATTAATTCACTGCATTTAATAAGATTGTGCCCGTGCTTGGCAGAGTTTTTGCCCTCCCTGGGGAAAGGCTAGCATTGCGGTCTGTTTCCATGGTGAAAGCAAGAGGGAGAAAAACCTTCTTCAGTCAAATGAAGCATCACTTCAGAAAGTGAGATTTAGCCTTGGATATTTGAGCCAATCACAACACATTTTTAAAGATTTATTTCCCATTACTTCGAGGACTTTCAGATTGAAATTTCTTTTGTTTCTTTATGAAGGCAAATTTTCCCTTTACTATTAAGTTTTATTTTAATTTGAAGAAAATTCAGATGTGTATTTCAGTTTTAGTTGTCCAAGTCATGATTTTTCATCTTCCTTTAAATTTACAATTGGTTAGATTTTTTAAATGTCTTTAAATATGTAGGTTTTTATTATTTGAGTTCTAATTTCTTGACCAAACATTTTTAACTAAAGTATATAAGAAGCACCTATAAGAAGCCTCCTGAATTATCTGTTTAGCTTTTAGCCAGCTCATATTTGTTGCATTTTTGTGGGGCTTTGTGTTTATGTTTTGATTATGAACAACACCTCCAAGACTCTAAATGTAAAATTTCAGTATTTATCTTTTTGAGGAAAATTTTTCCTGGACAGTTTTGTGTGTGTTTTAATACTTAACACCTGTAAAAACTTAAGGGTCAACATAGATATATTTGGTCTTCTGCATTTTAAAGGATTTTTATGAAACTGATGCAGTACTCATTTAAATAGCTTTTAATATCGATACCTACCAGACTTATAGTGCATTGCAATATAACATTAAATAATTTTTAGCAGAGAATTGTGGAGCATTTTCTTACTGTTTGATCTGTGCCTCCTCAAATATTTACTAGAAGGATATGTAATACACACTGACATGATGCAAAATTACAGAGGATTACATTTCAGAGTATTTTATTAACATATTCTGCTTCCTTAGCAATCTGAAGTGCAGAACTTAAATTAGAGAACTGGAGTTCCAAAACACAAAATGCAGCATTCAGATTCAACTGCATTTTCACTTTATGCCTTCAGTGCTACACATATTCTCCTGCATAATGAGAACAAAGGACTTGAAAGCATTCACTTACAGGTCTTCCTCTTTTTGTCTTAGTCCCAACCATGATATCATGTATTGTTTTCAAACTGTTTAGGCCAAAACCTATGAGAATTTCATAAGCAGAAAATATTTAGTGATCACTTTTAAAAAATAACTATATACTTAATAAAATTGTTCTGCATTCTGTGAGTTTTTATTGAAAAGCAGTTCTGTATTTTATCTCTTTTAAATCTGTTAAGGCAGAAACACTGTATAATGGTGTTCCAGGAATATTGCATTAGCTTTTGAATTATCCTTTTCTCCCCAGCCATGGTAATTTTTGTAGTTATCTTAATGAATGTTACATACTTTTCTCAAAATCTGAGAAATTCCACTGACATTTAAAAATGGTTTAGGATGTTGTTTTTTTAGTACATTAGGCTGCGTACTCCAAAACCAGTTTATAAGATAAACTAGCAGTTGAGGAGGCATCATGATCATTATAGTGGTTATTAATTTGGTTTCCTAGTTTGCAAGTTTTATATCAGTGCCAAAAAGGTAAACATTTTTAATTCCTTTTAGAAAATACCTTTATGTTATAACTTAATTGACTCTTGGAAATTGTCTTTGGGAAATCCCACATCCTCCCTCCCTTGGGAAGAGAGTGAATTATTTTAAATATTGTCTTTACAATTTAAATTATGTCTTTACAATTGGGTCTTTACAATTACAATTATGTCTTTACAATTAGATTTAAAATTAAATCTTGACTTCCTTGGAGCATTGTGCAAGCCTTGGTAGGGAGACAGATGTGTTATCAAGGATTTCTCTAACCCATGTTTTTGAGTTTTGAACGAAGAATGGGATAGTTGTGTGGGAATAATATATATGATGCAGAAATACTCGGTGGAATATGCAGTCTGTCATTCAGTCCTCACAATAGATTCCTTGCACTACCATTTTTTTGTCTTTGTTATCTATTTTGATGAATTATATAGGCAAACCGCCCCCAAAATTATACTTTGTTCTTTATAGTCTTCCAGAAAAAAATTATTTGTGTAGCACATCTGCAGGTAGCATGAAAAATCTTTCCGCTTGGGCATAAAACAACATATTTTTCACACTAGGTTGTGTAGTTTCAGTGGCTCTGTGAAAAACTAGGTCTCTGTAACTTTTCCAGTTCTTCTCGGCAGGCTTATGTCATGTTGTTTAGTTGCACTGAAAGAAGTACAATGTGGACCATGTCACCAAACGGACTGCTGAGAGTCTAGCAGCGGCTGAAAACAGTAACTTTTCCCCCATCTTTTATATAAAAGGACTTTTTCATGACCAGATAGTTTTTAATAGCAACTTTATCTCTTTACATGGAAAACTAAAGGTCAGAGCGGTACGTTATTGAATACGTTTAAAATAGTTAACACACACTCTCCTTTGAATGCGTTTTGTCTAATGAATAGATTTTTCCAAGGGTAAATTGTAAGGCATATGTAAGGCAAGGATTTTCTTATCTGTGAGAGATTACACATGATATAATGTTTTTGAAATATAGCCATAATTTTCCATATGAATACTGCCCCTAATTCTTTGTCCTTCATCTGTGTCCTATAATGATACAAATCAGCCATCAATGTAAAAGGTCCAGAAGTCAGGGACTGAGTGTCAGAAAGGGCACTGGGAGAAAGACCTCAAGTAATACTGAGCACCTGTTGTGTCCCAGGTTAAATATAAGACACTTTCATCTAATTGGTAAATAACCATTTGTTTACTCAAGAAAATGTAACTTGTGAAGATGGATAGAAAACATTTTGAACACTGTCGTAAATGTCTTTATGAATATTCTTAATCATTAAATTTTACTCTTTTCCAGTAGATAGTAGTATGTAATGTTAAATAAAAACAAGCAGAAACTCATATTTTTGCAGATCACATGATGCCAATATACGTACAAAGGTAGAAAAAAACACAGCCAAACTAGCTATGGTTGTCTTTGAGCAGCGGAGATTTACATGGCTTCTTTTTTGTACAGCTTTCTAGATTTTCTAAAAGTGCCTTTTATAATTAACAAGAAGTTATAAAATATATAAACAAAACCTATGTCCCTGGATTTGAGAATTAGATCCCTAGACCTGTAAAGAAAAAACTAGAACTTGTATTCATAGGCGCCAGTTCTTCAGTTTTGACTGCAAGTGAATGCTAATATGCATTCATTATTATACCCAAGAAACTATTGTTTGGGGTTTTTGTAACCCTTATTATTTTGTGATTATAATTAAATTTCTATACCTAATTTAGACATCAATAAGATTGACTTTGGAAGAGATTTGTTAAACTGCTTTTGAGTTTGCCCATCTTTGTATTTTTGAAAATTCTAAATAAACTCATTTTTCCCTTCCAGACTTAAATGAGAATTTATAGTGAAATTCAAATATTTAAAGCATACTAAAGATTAGAGTAAAATGTGTTTGAATTTTATGGTTAAGTATCTAATAACATTTATTTTATATATTGAAAAAATTGTTACTGTATGTTAAGAACACTATTAAAAGGCTTATTGGTTGGGCTATTTCAGAATTAAAGGAAGACATATTAAGAAGCAGCTGATGGGGAGGGAAATATAAAATCTTAGAGAATTTTCAGTACCAGGAATGTCATGTGCTGGTATGGTAGATTAATTCTTGTGCATCTTTGGATAAAATAGGCACTGTGGCCTCAGTAAAATAAATTGTGAAGTAACAAAGTAGAATTTTGAAGATAGACTTGTTTTCTGTGTTGTGGCTTGGGAAATGGATTGGGAAATTCTGTGGATTCTGAGAACCAATAAATCTTATACTTCTTAATTATAAAAAACCTTTTAAAAGGAAATATTATGTAGTGTTTACTAAAATAGTTTTTTTCTTCATAATCCTGAAAGAGTATTCAGATAAATCTTTCCTTTTTCCCCTGGGTAAAAAACTACATTGTAACCTTTGACCAGTACTATATATTAAGTTCTGGTAATTATAAGTTGATAACAGTGTACCGTGTTGAGTTGTGTAGCAATACTTTTGTGTTTATAAGTTGTAATTTTCTTCTGTAAATGCTAATAATACCTCTTAATTTTTTTATTCTTTTTACCATTAATGTCATTGAGTGTCAAAATCTGTGCTGTTTATGGTAGCCACAAGGCGCTTGTGACTATTCAAATTGAAGATAATTAAAGTTAAATGAAATTCAAAACTCAGTTTCTCATCTTCACTAGCGAGATTTTTTTTTTGTTTTGTTTTTTGTTGGTGGGTACCGGAGGGTCGACCTCAGGACCTCGCGCGCCAGCAGGCGCCCGTGCCGCTGAGCGATATCACCGGCCCCTTTTTCGTATGTGGGTTCCGGGAGTCGAACTCGGGCTCTCGCTCCTGCCAGGCAGGCGCTTAAGCCGCTGAGCCATCTCACCAGCCGCACTAGCCAGATTTTAAGTGCTTAATACGTATGTATTCCTAATGGCTACTGTCATGGGCAGCAGAGATTATGGTTTTTCCAACATTGCAGAAAAGTTCTGTTGGACACTGCTGCTCTAAATTGTCAGTGTGTCTTCCAGTGCCTCGAAGTATGCTTGTGTTATTTCACTTAACATTTCCTCTTCTGTAATTTCATTCTGCCTTTTTGTTTTTCAGTTTAAAAGGATGCTTAATCGGGAGCTCACCCATCTCTCTGAAATGAGTCGGTCTGGAAATCAAGTATCAGAGTATATTTCAAATACGTTCTTAGGTGAGAGTAACAACATGAAATTTTGAATTTTTTAAAAAATTATTTGCTTGTTGTTTTTGGAGGCAGATTGGAATGCTAGCTCATTTTGGAAACCAGATAGGTTTTTTACATTCTATTTGTTTTTATTCTCCATACTAATAATTTGAGACTGTACACCTCTAAAACTTAACAGTGTGAGATGACAGTATATTTTCATTATATATTCATTTAGTGATGCTAAATATTGAACCCACAGTCTCATATATGCTAAGCAGGTGCCTTTCCTCTGAGCTGTGTCTCCAGCCAAGTTTTTTGTAGAAATAAACTATAAAATGTATTTTTATATAGCCATACATTCAACAGATTCTTTTCAAATGCCACAATAGCTGGGTGCTGTATATTTGATGGTAAATTAGAAATGGTCTCTACCCTTGATGACTTGAAAGTCTAATGGACACCAAGCCTAACCAAGTGGTGGGCAAAGACAGCACAACTGCTAGAAAAAAGTTTGCTGGTAATAGTTAAGGATATGGTGTTCTGGGACAACCCCTGTGTCTCATTTGCAAAAATAAAATGCAATAAATTTAAGTCAGTAATTTGAATATCTTGTTTGTTTGGATTTACTTTCAAACCCAAATTTCTCTAACAACTAATTAACACATTAAATAGAGATTTATTAAACGTGTATCATGTACACAGATGAATTAGGATTGCTCACTGCCTTCAGTGGTGGATGAATAAACTGAAATATCGTATGTTTTATACTGTAGAAAACAGTAAGTAGTGTATATGAAAACTAACTTATTGAATAGTATTTGGGATTTTCTGTGGTCCCAATAAAACCTAGTCACATCATAGGCCTCATCTCACTATAGTATAGAAATAAAAAGCAACAGCAATAATCAAATCATTCAGAAATGCTGTTTCAGTTCCCACAGTATGACCTATTTTAGTTAGCTGTTAGGTTTCATACATCGCTGTTTTTATTACATTTGTGTATGAAGTTTCTACTATTTTAAAGGATGTGTTGACAATGAAGTCCTTTGTTGTGGCAAGAGCAATTTTCAAGCCACTGAGTGGATTTCAAACAGGAAGAGAGTTAGTGAACAGTGGCAATAATGAAGTGTTTTGCTTTCTGCAAACTTGTTGTCATAGGTCTTGTAAATTTTTTGTTAGGACATTCTATCAAAAGATAACCACTGCACACATTTTATATTAATGAGTTAGTGGTTTGTTTTTTGTTTGCTTTTTGCTTAATTTGGTGTTTTGAGGATCTCAAAATAAGTCTACATCAAATTGTAAATACTCTACGAGGAAAAGTATTACTTTGAAACATTTCCTAGGGTACATAGTGATCATTTAACCTGATTGTATATTATGATTGTAAAAACAAGTAGAATTCATAATAAACGTAGAACATTTTCTGAATTTCTTAAGATAAGCAACATGAAGTGGAAATTCCTTCTCCCACTCAGAAGGAAAAGGAGAAAAAGAAGAGACCGATGTCTCAGATAAGTGGAGTCAAGAAGTTGATGCATAGCTCTAGTCTGACTAATTCAAGTATCCCAAGGTTTGGGGTTAAAACAGAACAAGAAGATGTCCTGGCCAAGGTACGATGATTTCAAAGAGCATTTATTATAAGTATGAAATGATGCTTTTTTCCTTCTCTTTTACATGGGCGGAAAATTTTACTGTATGTGGCTTTCTTTTCTCTTTTTGAAGATGGAAATGCACTTTATAAAGGTCTGGAAATTATTTGGGTTTTATTAATATGTAGATTTAATAGGTGGTTTGGTATATACTTTATGCGGCTTTTCTTTTTTGCAACTTCATTGTTTTTTGATCTTAGAAGTCTAGCATCTCTTCTGGTTTTAGGACAGCACAGTTTCTGTGTGTAAATTTTATTCACTGAAGAAGTACTTTGAAATTGATATTCAAAGTATATGAACCTGATGTGTTGTCCAAATCATAAAGTAGTAATATTCAGTTTTCAGTATAAAGTGAATTTGCCTAAAGTTTGCCTTAAATGTATTACATGTACTCATTGTTTGAAATAATCTAACAATCTTTGCATTGAAGTCAGTAATTTTAAATGCTGTGTTCATTGCCTCCTGTTCTTCCCCACTCTAATTTTTTGGTATCTTTCTTCAACCCCAGGAACTAGAAGATGTGAACAAATGGGGTCTTCATGTTTTCAGAATAGCAGAATTGTCTGGTAACCGGCCTCTGACTGTTATCATGCACACCATTTTTCAGGTAATGGGATTGACTTCTACCATGTTTCTTTTATTCAGGGACTTGCTATCTAGACTGTGGATAGTGCATGTATTTTGTCTTCCTTACTACTCACCCTTTTTTGCTTATTTTTATACTTTTTAAATTCTTATTTGCTCCTTTATCAAGGGACAAAGATACAGAAAGGTGGAATTTTGTTATCTTTTTTCCAGAGATGTAATACAGATGAATTGAAGCAATCTGCTAAAACAACAGTTTAAAAATCATCTCCATGACCGACTTGCCTAGATAATGGAAGAGATAACCTCAGACTATAATTTCTTCAGTCTGTTTTTTTTGCATTCTGCTATGTTTTCCATATCCATTTGTCATTCTTGTGGAGCTGTGCCCAGCTCGAGGAGGATTTCAGTGAAAATTTGAGGCTGTGGCAGATGCCTTCAGGTGGAGTAGGAAGCCGTCCGCGTAGCACTAGCGTTAAGGTTCAGCTGGTGTGACCCAGGGGCTGGCCCATGGTGCTCCTCTGCAGCACCCACTTGACCCGGGACACAGGGACCTTTATAGTCCACAGTTCATTCCTGACTCCACCGGCTTTGATACGGCATCCTCGGCCTCCAGAAGGGCAATTCATGTGTGGTTTTGTCCCACTTTCTGGACCTGGAGCTTCCCAGATGTTTTCATTTCCCTCAGGAGACGTGTGGAAGTGCTGTTTCTGTTTCTGGGTTATCTGCAGGGAACACTGATGTGTGATTTTTTTTGTTTATTTGTTTTTGTTTTTTTGTTTCACCTACTGTGTAGACCCTTTTTGTTTGTTTGTTTTTATAAAGACAAACATGTTAACAGGGTTTCTTTTCCTACAGGAGCGGGATTTATTAAAAACTTTTAAAATTCCAGTAGACACTTTAATTACGTATCTTATGACTCTGGAAGACCATTACCATGCCGATGTGGCGTATCACAACAACATCCATGCTGCCGACGTTGTTCAGTCTACTCATGTACTATTATCCACACCTGCTTTGGAGGTGAATCTTTTTTCTAGAACTTCAAGAACATAAATTTGCCACTCATAAAGGTCTTTTAAACTTTTGTAAACTGAAGGGTTTGCAATGCAAACAATTGGCTGCATGGGGAGTATGTTGATTAATAGAGGAAAAAATGTGGTTAATAAACAGTTGAATGATGAATTTTGCCTGTGAAAGTTGGTCAAAGATTTAGATATTCACCTGTTTGTAATATTGCTTCTTCGAAATGATCCAGTGGACATTTCATAAAGCATGTCCAGCTTTTAGACTATTGGTCAGTTTGTTTTCTTGAAATAGAGTCTGGTGACTTTTGTATTTTTAGTTCAAAGAATCTGATTATTAATCTGACTCTAATAAGTATAAGCAAGACATCGATATTTCCCATAAAATTTATTAGAAGATGCCTTAGTTACTTTTCTTGTTGCTGAGACAAAATACCTGACACCCAAAGTTAAGGGAGGAAAGGTTTATTTAGCTCACAGTTTGTAGAGTCACAGTTCATAATCGCCTGGTTCCAAGGCAGGGTGGCACATGGCAGAGGGTTAACAACAGTTCATGGCAGTACAAGATGGCAAAAGCAACAAGGGAGAGGAGACAAGACTCTTTCTATCCCTTATACTGTATGCAGGCTACACATGCTAGGGCGGGTGTAGCACTCACACCCTTAATCCTAGCCACAGCTGTGCCAAACCAGTCAGTGGAGTGATTAGTCACACACCCTTAATCCCGGCATCATACACTCTAGGTTCAGCCACCTCTGAAACAGACCCATGACCACAGGAGGCTTTGAGGGGACATCTAGACATAAGCTGTAACAGAAGGAAGTACTTTAATTTTTCCAGATTGTACATTGTTCCATTAAATGTTTACTAAATCTATTTGATTTCCTTAATCATTTGAGGGAATAGATTTTTTTCTATGTATTTTGGATTTGTTTTCATTATAAAATTGTGTTAAAAATCTCACTTGGGTGAGTGGTTCTCCATTGGACTTGATTTATCTCCCCACTTCCTTTTTTTTCCTTCCACCAATGAGCAGGGACATTTGGCAATGACCGGAGACATTTTTGGCCGTCACAGTTATCATGTTTCTGGTTATACATGCTACTAGCATGTCGTGGGTAGAGGCCAGGAATTTTAACATTCCTATAATGTACAGGAGGACAGTCTGCTAGAGAGTGTTATCTGGCACAAAATGTCAGTAATGCTGAGGCTGAGAATCTCTGATTTAGATGAAAGAAAATAATTACTCTTGTCCTAATTTTATGTGTATCTTCAGAATGTTATTAAACATATAAAATATTTTCTTTAAAAATAATTTCAAAAACTTCTATTTTAAAAAGAATAAAAAGCTTTGATCATAACGTAAAATGTTTTTTTACAAAAAGTTACACTTAAAAAGTTGGTAGGTATCTCATCCTGTAAGACTTTTTTTTTACTACATCATGATATATTGTGAGGATTTATTTCTTGTCTGAGTTCTAAAAAGTTATTTCTTGATTGTTTATATTTTCCATTCATATTACTATAGAACAGTAATATATTATTGCTTTTTCCAGGCTGTGTTTACAGATTTGGAGATTCTTGCAGCAATTTTTGCCAGTGCAATACACGATGTAGATCATCCTGGTGTGTCAAATCAATTTCTGATCAATACAAGTAAGTGAAATTCATTTATTTTTGTAAAACAAATTTTTTCTATCTACGTTTGTGAGTGACCGAAAGTCTTTATAAACTTGTGTTCTTCCAAAGACTGTTCTTTAAAGATGTATAAATGTTTTAATGGTATCTTTTAATGTAATCTGTCTCTGAAAATTATCATTAGGTCCTATAAGGCATGTGATGTTTGAAAAACATGTATTACAACATTTCTCTAAAAATAACACATTGCTGTTCCTAGACAAGAAAAATCAAAAGTGAGAATATATAGAAAGATTTAGGTATACTGCCCTTAAAGTTTTAAATGAAAAAAAAAGATTACAGGAATGAATGCTAATACCTTTTCACTTTGTGTAGACCATCGTTTAATCCCCTTCAGAAGCTGTTGCTCTCCTTTCCCCACTGTCACTGTGCCCAGCCTTTTTCTCCTTTTTAAATCTCTTAATGAGAATTATAGGGACTTCTCTCTCTCTTTTTTTTTTTTTGGTGGGTACCAGGGGTCGACCTCAGGACCTCGTGTGCCAGCAGGCGCCCGTACCGCTGAGTGATATCACCAGCCCTTTTTTCGTATGTGAGTTCCGGGAGTCGAACTCGGGCCCTCGCGCTTGCCGGGCAGGCGCTTATGCCGCTGAGCTATCTCACCAGCTCTGGGACTTCTCTTTTAATGTAATATTTTAATCATTTAATTTTTTTCTAACTGGTGATCTCTCACCATAAAAATCACCAGTGAATTTGGAAATGTAAGGAATGGTGGAGACTTCAGCATGGTTATTTGTGACACACAGCAAACTTCTGCAGAGAATGTGTAGGCAGCGCTTAATCTTAGCCTTTGTAAAGTGCACTAGGGTCACAGAAATTCTGTCTGGTACCTGAAGTTAACAGAAAGGTGACGGAAGTGTACTATGACTTAATCCTCTCCCATTATGGTAGATTATTATTATAAATTCACTTTTATATGTGAAAAATGCAGTTATTAAAAATGTTTTTTCATGTTAAGACTGCCTTTTTTTTTTTCCCCACTGCTTGAATTTGTGGAAAATTTTCTTGTGCACTAAAGCAATCCAGCTATAGTAATAGCTGTTCATTTACCGTATATTTCATACTTTGCCATAGCCAGATTTAAAGAGAGAATTTAAATATAACCTTGCTTTGAGAGGTTCAACTCAGATATCTAGGATTGTTTAAATCTATTTTTATGTCTTTCATTAGCTTTCATTCTACCTTGTAACAACAACAAAACTTAGAGACTCACCCATATAGGATAGGCTTGGGAAAG
The DNA here is from genome assembly GCA_028451465.1 of Erethizon dorsatum. Classification (NCBI taxonomy): domain Eukaryota; kingdom Metazoa; phylum Chordata; class Mammalia; order Rodentia; family Erethizontidae; genus Erethizon; species Erethizon dorsatum. Next base: position 99,321,879 of record CM051833.1, on the reverse strand, counting down.
TCGAGATGTGTGGTTAGTTGAGTGCATTTTAGAAGTGTGGTTTAGGAACTTGTTTATGCAGGTCAGACAGGATATTTCGTGTTCCAACCGCCTTAGAAAACTCATAATGGGCACTTTTAGGATTATGAAAACACGTAAATAAGTATTAATACACATTGGATGCCATTTCCTGGCTTTGCGTTGTGTTGGTGCCTGGGGTTGGCTCTCTCCTTTCTAAGAATGGCAAACAGGTCATACAAGTGCAGTGTTACAACGTATGCTGGAACCTTCTATGGCCCGGCCTGATTTAGTACTTTGATGCTTATGCATGGTGTAATATGTTAATAATATAGATTTTTAACAAATACATAAAATTGTTACTTTTAAGTTTGATATTAAGAAAGACATTGTTTTTCTTTTAATCAAAAACACTGAGCATTCAGATTGGTATGTTTTCTTTGCGTTCTGTTATATAGTGTACCAGTGGTAGGGAACCTCTGGCACGCATGCTGCAGCTATTTGTTATCATTGAAAGCTCTCAAAGGTTCGCTATCACTGTACTATACTGTGTGTTCTTTTATTATAGCACTAAATATCAGAATAGAGAAAAAATTGAAACAACTAATAATAAAGGCATTGTTTTTAAGTAATGTGATAAATTTTTAAAGGATAATAAGGACTAGTTTTATTCTTTCTTGTGAACTCTCCAAGGGCAGTTGGGCTTAGGCTGTCACCTGGAGGACTCTGGTGGGTGTCAGGGCATCTATGGAGCCTGTCATTTAAGCTAGCACAGCCCTAGTCCACAGATAAATTTGATACCCTCTAAAATTTGAGAGGTACTAAAGATGGAGGGAAAGGCAGTGAGGGGAGGGCAGAGGGATGTAAAGGAATTTCTCAAATAAGTTCTGATAAAAAGCTTTGTAAAATACTCTAACAAAATTCTATATTTACTTTCAGTTACAGGACAGTTTGTTTCTTAGTCGTGATTTACGTTTCACTAATCATTTCATGCGTGTTAGTTTTGGGTGCCGAACGATTTGATACTGATTGCACTTACTCTCACTGTAAGCATCCTGGAGGTTCTGAAAGCACAGAACCTTTCTACGTGGCAGAGCCGGTTAAGTTTTAATAAATAAATTAGGGGTATGAAGGAATATGAACAGGATACAGAGACATTGAGATTCTGGGTAGAAGGCTGCCTGTCTCGTTAAAGACAAATAAACCTTATAAAATGTAAACAGTATCATAAAATTTTGAATGTAACATGTCAGAAGGGATTTATCATAAAAAATTTAACTTCACAGCTTCACTGTATTTTCTGGAAGAAAAACTGACAAAATATATATAGAATATATATAGCGTTAAATTTTACTGGAAAAAGAATCATTTTTGTTTATAGCTGAAATACCTGTAAGTTTTTGGGAGAGTTCATTAGTCATGCATTCAAAGCATATCAATATGTTTCCAAAAGCGAAGGTATTATATCCTATTAAGGTAAAGCTGGATCTAGCTACCAGTATACACACTTTTTAATTGTTCTAATCTCATTTTAAAATATATTTTCATAGCTACACAATGATTTTATATGGAGTTCTGTTTTTCTGTATAAACCTAATACCTTAAAAATAATAATTCTTTTTTTTGTGTGTGTGGGTACCGGGGATCGACCTCAGGACCTGGCATGCCAGCAGGCGCCTGTGCCACTGAGCGATATCACCGGTCCCTTTTTCGTATGTGGGTTCTGGGAGTCGAACTTGGGCCCTCGTGCTTGCCAGGCAGGCGCTTATGCCGCTGAGCCATCTCACCGACCCCCGTTTGATTTTTAAGCTCATGATCATTGTACCTCAACATTGATTTTTACCTCAGAAAACTGATATAATGAATATGGATTTAATTTATTCCTAAAAATGTGTTTTGTCGAGCAAATAAGCAGAGGTTATATAGAATTTACTTTTGTTTACATGCCATAGGGTGGTAAGTTTGAAATTTGACCCTGTTTCTCTTAGCATAGAATACTTGTCCTTTTATAAAAGCAAAGCTTAAAATGTTTTTAATATTTAAGCTTTATAAAAGTAATGTTTTTTTTTTTCTAAAATAGAAACAATATGGAAAGTAAGAGAGTAAAAATCATCCAAAATTCTTTTCTCAAAGGTATCAATTCAACTGAGCATCATTTATACTTCTCTCAAGGCATTACACACAGATACAAGGATACAGTTGGAGAGATTTAGAAACTCATAATGTAGGTATTTTCCTGTGATGTTTGCTCAGTAACCCAGCTTGGATAGTTTAGTTCAGTTAGCTGTATTCCTATTAATGGATATTAAGTTGTTCGTTTTTTCTGTTTGTGTTGCTCTGAACTTGTGTGATAGTCTTAAGAGTTAAATTCTTTATTTTTGGTATTGATATATCTATATATCTATAGATATATAGAAATATATATATACTGCTTCTTTGGCCCTCCAGAAAGCTTACACATTTTTACCAACAGTATGCCCTTTCCTCACACTCTTGCCAGCTCTGGGTTTTTTATTAGGCTTTTAAAAACAATTTTAAATTTGTTGGTAAAAAATTTTGAATCTATTTTGCAGGAATATTTCTGAAGTATCACATTACTTTTCCATTATTTGAAAGTAGCCTATGGTGATAACCAGTCTAAAATAGTTGTTTTAATGTATATAAATTGTAACCCAGTCAGCAAGAATTTACCAGGTACCTACTACTTGACCTTGAGTATGATGTACTGGAGTGGTATTCAAGCAAGAGAAAGTAAGATAGTTAATTTTACGTATCAGCTTGACTGGACTAAGAACTGCCCAGAGAGCTAGTAAAACTTGATTCTGGGCTGGTCTGTGAGAATGTTTTCAGAGGAGACTGGGACTTGAATCAGACTACGAAAGATCCCATGTGAGTGGCTACCATCCAAGCAATGAGTACTCAAGAGAGTGGACAGATCTGCTATCTCAGTTTGAGCTGGGGCATCCATCTTCTGCTCTCAGACATGAACACTGTGGAACCATATGCCTTCAGACTTGAACTAAGATTTAAACATTTTAACCTCCTCTCCCAATCCCTGCCATTCTCTTTCGCAGGCCTTCAGCCTGGTACTCTTGTTGACTGGGTTGTAATTTATATACATTAAAATAACTTTATTTTAGACTGGCTATCACTAAAGGTTACTTTTAAATAATAGGAAAGTAATGTGATACTTCAGAAAGATTCCTGCAAAATAAATTCAAATTTTTTACCAATCAAATTTAAAATTGTTTTAAAAAGCCTGATTAAAAAACCTAGGCCTGGCAAGAGTGTGAGGAAAGGGCATACTGTTGGTAAAAACATGTAAGCTTTCTGGTTTTTGTGGTTCTGCATGTTCTGGGCTACAAGTCCTATAATTTCTTGGCTTCCATAATCACCTGAGCCAATTCCTGAAATAAATATATGTGAATATATATCTATGTCTTACTACTACTGTATTAGTATTCTGACTAACATAAAGTATTGAGACTGGTTGTAGAGGAACAGAATTTTAAGGATAAGTTTCTGGATTTGCTCTGGGGTTTCCAGAATTAGCTTTGTAATAATCTCTTTAGATCTGAAGACACTATTATTTTCATTAGTGAAGAGAGAACACTCGTAGTCCATAATGTGAACTGTTTTTAGACACAAAATAACTGCTTTGAGTATTCTTTTTTTTTTTTTAAATGTGGGTACCGGGAGTCAAACTCAGGACCTCGCGCTTGCCAGGCAGGTGCTTGTGCCACTGAGCTGTCTCACCAGCCCTGCTTTGAGTATTCTTAACCAGTTATAAGATGCAAAGATATAACTGATTCTGTATATGAAACCTTCAGTATTTTTAGAAAACTCAGGAATCTGATGACATTGATTGGTCATGCCTAATGTCACTGGATCAAGGAGGAAATAAAAGAATGAGCTCAGAAATTGGAATTTCCAGATGAAGCACAGCATAAGTGCCCTAAGTGCTTCTAGGTGTGCTCAGAAAGAGAGTCTTATTTCTCAGCAGGGCTAAAATTCCTGAAAATCAGAGGCAGAACTTCATCCTGGGATTGGCTGAATTACAATGCAAAGTGAACTCCCAGCTTCCTAGAGTATCTATTGTTAAGTGAGAGACTAATGTAGGAAGGAAATCCAACTAAAATTCAGAGACTTTCTTTCTACCTTAGCAGAATTCTGAGATTCTATTGGTGTGGGGCCTATTGATTCATTTCTTCTAATGAAGGCTTCAGTTGTTGCATCTGTTCTCTTCTACAACCAAGAAAGAGGCACAATTACTAGTAGGCCTGGGTTTTAGGGACAACGTCTTCCTCATTCAGGTGTGTGACTCTGGCCCATTTAGCAAGTGACCTGAAAAGCTGTTAATTTTGAATGGATTCCAGAATAAAAGAAGGCTCTGAAACAGGGCCAGGCTGCTGTGCAGGCTGCTTTGCCACCAGAGCCGTATGATTCCACAGGTCCAGTCTTGCTCAGTGTCAGGAGCAGATACTGATGCTGTTCAGAGCCTGTGGTAGGGCCTTACAGGTAAATCATGGCACACACATTTAGAGTTTTGGAGTAATGCCTACCATCACCCAAAGATAACTACTTTCCTTTTGAGATAGTACATAGTCTGCTACTAGGCCTTAGTAGACTACACTGAATGTTTGACCATGGTCCACCCAAATGACATATGCTGCCCATTATGAACTCTGTTACTGACCCACGAAGCCACAAGGGTGAGCGCTCATGGCAACACTCTAACATCAAAAGAAAGTGATATATATGGGATAGTGCCCAAACAGACACTGAAGGCCCAAGTGACTTACATGAAGGCCCAAATGCTTATGGTCCCCATTCCTACTCTACTGCTTTCTTGCTCCTGCCGGTACCTGTGGTCTTGCAGAGAGTTCCTTATAACCAGCATTCAGAAGGCCTGGTTTATAGATAGTTCTGTACAATGTACAATCACCACCCAGATAGGCACAACTGCAGCACTATTGCCCCTCTCTGGGACATCCCTAAAAGGCCAGTGATGAAGGGAAACCTTCCCAGTGGGAAAAACTTTGGGCAATACATTTTATTAGAAGAAATCAGGTCCAGATGTATGATTATACAGTAATCATGGATCGTAGCCAGTGGTTTGGCTGGATGCTCAGTGACTTGGAAAAAACATGATTAGAAGGAGTTACGTGGATGAATTCTCTGAATGGGAAAAAAATGGGGAACATATTTGTGTATCACATGAATGCTTACCAAGGGGTGACCTCAGCAGAGGAGAACTTTGATGATCCTGTGGCTGGGGTGGATGACCTATGCTGTAGATATCAAATAGCTTCTTTCCCAGCCATCACTGCCACTGTCTAGTGGGTTCATCACCAAAGTGGCCGTGGTGGCAGGGATGGAGGTTACACATGGACTTAGCAATGCGGACTTCTATACAAAGCTGACCTAGCTGTGGCCACTGATGAGTGCTCAATTTGCCAGCAGCAGAGACCAGCATTGAGCTCCCATATTGCACCATTACTTGGGGTGATCAGCCGGCTACCTGGTGGCGTTTATTACATTGAGACCACTTCCATAATGGAAAGGGCAACATTTTGTCCTTAGTAGAATAGGTACTTTCTCTGGAAACAAATTTGCCTTCCATGCAGACAATGTTTCTGACAAAACTACCGTCCTTGGACTTAGAGAATACCTTGTGTGCTGCCATGGTATCCCATACTACATTGTTTCTAGCCTGAAAATTTACTTCATAGCCAAAGTAGTACAGGCATAGGCCCGTGTTCATGGTATTCACTAGTCTTAATTGTTCCCCACAGACCTAAAGCAGCTGGCTCGAAAGAATGGAGGGATGGCTATTTGAAGCCTTCATTATAGCACCAGCTATGTGTTTGTACCTTGCTGGGCTGAGGCAGAGTTCTCCAGATCATATGTGCACTCAGTTAGTGTTCAGTGCCAGGTGCTGTTTTTCCTAAAGCTGGGATTCATGGGTCCAGGAATCAAGAGTGAAAATGGGAATGAAGCACATGTTCTCAGTTGTGTAATGGTACCTGTCCACTCTCCACCTCCCACCCAATAATAACTGAGAAGAAAAGGGCACGTAAAGTTGGTCTTCTTGCCTGCATTGGTAGCATTATGTTGAACATACTTCAATTTATTCTCGATGCAGGGTAGTTCTCACACTTGAGCAAGTTGGTCTGTATCTAATAAAATGATGGATTTGACTTTGTAGAGGTATGCACAGACCCTCAGTAACAGAGAATGATTATTAAGTTATTACTGTGTGGCAGGCATTGAATGGATTGTGTTTATCCTTTTTTGGTTGACTTTCACTGTTCACTGCTTAAGGTTGTCATCTCTATTTTGAAGCATCTATAATAATGGCATAAGGGTTGGGGGGCCTCTAGAGACTGTCTGTTCTAAGTACTAGCCTTAGTACTTACCAGCTAGGTGACATTAGCAAAGATACTTATTTTCCCGAAGACTCGTTTTCTTCATTTGTAAATATTTCCCCAGGAGAGTTGGGGTGAGGACTAATGAAATACTCCACACAAACAACATAGTACAATGTCTGATACTTAAATCTTCTAATGTTGTGCCTTAGGATATTCTTTTCCCATTTGCACTTTGTAAATTAGGAAAACCGAAGAACCTAGGACAAACCAGACAACCAAGCGTATTAAATTAGTATCCTTTAATTTTATACAGGGACTTGTGTTTACTTTTCATTACTGTGACAGAATACCTGAGAATAACAGTTTGAGGAGGAAATATTTATTTGGCTTACAGATTCAGAGCTTCCAGTCCATAGTCACCTTTCTCCATTGCTTCTGGGCCTTTTTTAGAGGCAGGAACATGGCAGAAGTGCATGGCTGAGGAAAGCTGCTCGCCTCCTAGCATCCAGGAAGCAGAGAGAGAAAAAGCCACTTTTAAGGTTTATCCCATCTCAGCCAGCAGCCTATTAGATGTTGCTGTCCACATTCAGGGGAGGTCCTCCCACCTCAGAGTGTACTGTTTCGTCTGCCAGTCATCTCTGGAAACACCTTCACAGACACACCCCAACTTGTGCTTTACTAATTTTTTAGTGGTTTTTCAATCCAATCAAGTTGACAGTCAAGATTAACCATTACAGAGCCTAAGTCTCTAAATAAGTTGGGGAGGTTTGGGGAAGAACTATTGAGAGATAGGTAGAGAGATAGGACCGATAAGGTAAATGGTGATATGTAAGTATTTAACTTATAGGAGCAAATGAGCAATTGTTCTGTGGTAATCAAGGAAGGCTTCATGGAAGAGATGATGTGTACTTAAAGATGAAAGGGTTTCAACACAACTGATATAGGTGAGCTTCTCTGCCCTTCTTTGCTGTACCGAAGTGTGATTATTCATGAACCTTCAAGAACTCCACTTCAAAGTCTGAGATTAGCATCATTTGTGGAAATTGACTGAGAAGCTGCAAAAAGTGACCATCTTTTTTGTTGTTTTTTTACGTGGGTACCGGGAGTCGAACTCAGGACCTTGCGCTTGCCAGCAGTCACTTGTGCTGCTGAGCGATATCACCGGCCTTTTTTTCCTTTGTATGTGGGTACCGGGAGTCAAACTCAGGACCTTGCGCTTGCCAGGCAGGCACTTACGCCGCTGAGCCATATCACCGGCCCGACCATCTCTTGTACATGTGACTACATAACCTTTAGTCTTAAAGACAAGTAGAACATTAAATGACTAGCCTGAGAGTCAAGTTCTTAAATGCTAACATTTGTTCACTTAAAACCAGCTGGCACCCCAACATTCTTGTGGCAGACTGAAGGGGTTGTAGAAACCACCAGTCCAGTAGGGAATCACTTCATAGTCTTTCTGGTTAACTGGTCTCTTCCTGAAGAGATGACCACTTTAAAACTTTCCTAGAGGGCTTAGCGAGCACTCTTGGACATCTTCACGTTTTGTAGACCTTGCTGCTGCAAACTCCCCCCTGTAGCCCCTCCACTTGCTTGAAGTAACAGCTCTCTTGCTCTTCTGCAGGCTGTCACCGTTATTTCTGGTATCTTCTTTTATGGTGCATATAAGCCAGTTAGGACTTCCAAGGCCAAGTCAGTGTTTCTAATCACACCTTTTATCTACATGCATATTTACTTCTTTAAAAGACACTAATAAATGAATTCAGCATTATTTCCCCAATTAGAAAACATGCCTTTTATTAAGGTTTATTTAATATGATTGTACTAAGAAAATAATAAATGTAGTAAGATCCTGCAGTTTCAATGTTTTATTATTTTAACCATCCTTAGAAGCTTTTATAGACTATTTAAAAATAAAACTTACCCAGATACTCCCTTTTAAAAAATGAACATTGTTGCTTTATCTAGAAAAACAAAACAATACCTACTCCTCTAGGCATCCCTGTTCCTATAGGTTGGGAGCAAAAATTTAGATGTGCCGATTTTTATTTGTATAGTTCTAATAAAATCATAGACTCCCAGAAGAGATAGGTTCTGAGCCTCTCTTGTGCTCCTGCGCGTCTTTAAAGAAGTGAGTGACATTGGGCGCTTCTTCCAAATATGTGTTCTATGAATTAGCCAAAAGACCGAGTGTGTGTGCTTTTAGTCTTTCCAGTGACATGTGGAAATAGTAAAGCATGAGTCAGGTTTGTTTTTAAATGACCACTTTCTAAATCTGGATCTGCTATTGATAGGACTGGAGATAAGGCAGAATCTTTCTGCCTGACACACACAGGTCCAGGGCAATATGAGAGAATCGTAGTCTCCACCTAGGGGCATGTAGGTAGCTGGTACAGCATCTCTGTGCAAAGCCATGGGCAAGCAGGTGGGAAGTGCAACTTACATGTATATGATGAACTGCCAGGATACTTGGGTGAGGAAATGAAAAAAAATGAATAAAGCTTAGACTTTCAGTACTAGCCAGTGGAAGAAAATAGAGCAGCATAAACAAACCTATTAGAGTTCATGTGTTTCATAGTCTCGCACCCATTCTGAGTACAGACAGTTCTGCATCCCATGATCCTTGTGTTACATGAACTGCAGGGTAGATAATCCAGAGTTATCAGAAGACCTTATCTTCTGCAGATGTTAAGAACAGTGCCATTGTCTACTGAGTTAATGGCAGATCTCGAGAGAGTAAAGCCCATGTGGTTTGTCTTTCACCTCGGAAGCAGCTGAGGCTCTCAGAGTGACATGACCTGCTACATGTCAGGAGCACTGGAATTCACTCCTAAGATTCCAGTGTTCTTTCTGCTCTTACATTATCCAATACATCTGTCCCAGATTGTTGTATAATGGTAAAGGCGCTAGAGAAGGTTAAGGGAAATTGCATCCTAAGCCTGAAGCATCATACAATGTAAAGCACAAAATGTACTTCTAATTGAGCAGTTTAGTGATCTTCTATGTCTTTTTCTTTCAGACTCTGAACTTGCCTTGATGTATAATGACTCTTCTGTCTTAGAGAACCATCATTTGGCTGTGGGCTTTAAATTGCTTCAGGAAGAAAACTGTGACATTTTCCAGAATCTGACCAAAAAGCAAAGACAATCTTTAAGGAAAATGGTCATTGACATTGTAAGTAACTATAATGAAAGCCAAAGGGGAAAAAATTACTGTGGTGTAAGTTGCTTTAAGAAAATGTAAGAATGAGATGAATATCATGTAAAATGAAGTGCATTTCCAAACCTATTATTACCCTTTCAGTTCTAGAAGCTGCCCCTGCACTGCTGGTGATGTTCTATAATCGATTTTCTACTTCTGGCAGTTTGGGTTTAAGTATGATTCAAGTTTTACCTTGAGCCCCTCTTGACTGGTGAGGAGAGAAAGATGAATAAGCAAAAAGCACAGGACATGAGCTGCAGCTTACATGAGTTTTTCCACCTTTTTTCATCTAATTAGAAATGTTCTGACTTTTTTCTTTGTGGATATTCTTTAGAGTGATTCTGAGACAAATCTCTGGTTATTAAAAAATAATACAGGCAGGAATTCTCTACCCTGCACAAGTAAAAACTTAACCAAAACATGGTTTAAGTGATTTGTGAACAACCTTGAATCAGTTCGTGATAGTCCATTAGCCACTTTGTAGTCCAAAGAATGAATTAAACCTCAACTTAGCTATACAGATGTTGGCCCTTTTCTCACCATGAAAGTGGTAGTCAGTGCCTGATGTTCCTGGATGTTGAGCGTGCTTTTCTGGGCTTCCAGAAAACTTGGTTGGAAAAGACTTCCATACACTGTCACTGGAAGTCATAGTGGTTTCTTCCAATCCTTATGTTTTTTTTTTTTTTTTCAATCTGGGTACCGGGAGTCGAACTCAGGACCTCGCGCTTGCCAGTAGGCCCTTGTGCCGCTGAGCAATATCACTGGCCCCTTTTTTTCCTTTATGTGGGTACCGGGAGTTGAACTCAGGACCTCACGCTTGCCAGGCAGGCGCTTACACCGCTGAGCCATCTCACCGGCCCCCCAATCCTTATGTTCTGCAAAAAATATTTCTATATGCAAATTCTGACTTTTTCCTTTGGGCTTTATTTAATAAAATATTCTTTGTCTTTAAAGGTGCTTGCAACAGATATGTCAAAACACATGAATCTACTAGCTGACTTGAAAACTATGGTTGAAACTAAGAAAGTGACGAGTTCTGGGGTTCTCCTTCTTGATAATTATTCTGATAGGATCCAGGTAAATCATTATTGTATTCTTGTCCTGCATGTATGTATGTACATGCCAATGTCTGTGTGTTCAGCTTCAATAAGCGGTATTTTTCCTTTCTCCCATGTTACACTTTTAGTAACTACAGACAAGATTTTTATCCACATTCATTCCTATGAATTCTATGAATTAACAAGTTAAAATGTTATTGGTCTTTTCCTTTGCATATATATTAAAAAACCCCAGAAAACCAGCCACTTAAGCAGCTCTGAATTTAATCAACCATGTCCATAAACAGTTTCTGTTATACTTGGATGCAGTAGAAGTGGCATAATTTGGAACTATTAATACAAGTGTGAACCACACACAGCCACATCATGGTTGAGCTACTTGGAATAAATCTTACACTACATGTATTTTTAAGTGTCACAGTCATCCAATGTGAATTTCTAGCTTAAAAAAAAGGTGCTGAATAGAGAATGCCTCCATCTATTTTAGGTCCTTCAGAATATGGTGCATTGTGCAGATCTGAGCAACCCAACAAAGCCTCTGCAGCTGTACCGCCAGTGGACAGACCGCATCATGGAGGAGTTCTTCCGCCAGGGAGACCGGGAGAGGGAGCGGGGCATGGAGATCAGTCCCATGTGTGACAAGCACAATGCATCTGTGGAAAAATCACAGGTAATACATGACTTAGTCCATGCGGCTTTTGAAGAGAGTGAAGTTACAGTTGTAGCATTTATTTATACAGTACTCACATCTCACAGTATTTTATTAGCAAAATTACTTCATTTTGATAAGGTCACTTTTACCTTAGTGTTTAGAATCCAAAAACTTTCAATCTTATGACTTAAATTCATGCATTCCTGTGGTATTATATTCATCATGACTGTTCATAGGGTATAGAGGACTTACTTTACTTCAGTTATCTGGATTCACCTGAAAACTAAATATTCTAAAATAAGGTGCAGGCTCTGTGTGCTACCATGTAAATAAACTCTTGAAATCAGTTCTAGAAGCTAACTTTCCCCAGCTAGTAACAATACTTGGATGTGATCTGTTACCTCAAGTAGTGATTACCCAACTAAGGTTAGTTGTTCTTATTCAGTATTCTATTTGTGGGCCATGACCTAGTTACCCTTTCCCATCGTGTCAGTCCTATTGCACTATTCATACTGCATTTCTTTTGTAAACTAGGTGGGCTTCATAGACTATATTGTTCATCCTCTCTGGGAGACATGGGCAGACCTTGTACATCCTGATGCCCAAGACATTTTGGACACTTTGGAGGACAATCGTGAATGGTACCAGAGCACAATCCCTCAGAGCCCCTCTCCTGCACCTGATGACCAAGAGGAGGGCCAGCAGGGCCAGACTGAGAAATTCCAGTTTGAACTAACTTTAGAGGAAGATGGTGAGTCAGATACGGAAAAGGACAGTGGAAGTCAAGTGGAGGAAGACACTAGCTGCAGTGACTCCAAGACTCTGTGTACTCAAGACTCGGAGTCTACTGAGATTCCCCTCGATGAACAGGTGGAAGAGGAGGCAGTAGGGGAAGAGGAAAGTCAGCCCGAAGTTTGTGTCATAGACGATTGTTCTCCTGACACGTAACAGTGCAAAGACTGTCACACCTTTTTTTTTTTAGTTTAGTAGAAAAATTGTTTCCAAAGTGCATGTCTCATGCCACAACCATGGTCACACCTCACTATCATCTGCCAGGACGTTTGTTGAACAAAACTGACCTTGACTACTCAGTCTGGCACTCAGGAATATCGTATCCAGTTTCTTCACCTCCATGTCATCAGAGCAAGGGGGACATCTTCACGAACAGCATTTTAACATTTCAGCTTGGTCAAGCTGACAAAGGAGAAAATCAACTCCAAAATGTCTTCAAGGGAGCATGGCTCATCAAGAAGCCCAGAAGTGGACTGGATTCAGAGTTTCTTGCTAGCAGTATTTTCTGGAGCGAGAAGGCATTACACGAAAGGTGTGAACCTTAGTGGATAAAGCAGCGAACATGTCAGGAACAGAATACAGCATGAATCTGTTCCCAGGATTGAGAGGAGCCACAGAAATTGCATAATTTTCTAATTTCAAGTCTTCCTGATATGACTGAATAGTGTAGTTCAGTGAGCTGCACTCACCTCTCCATTTTGTATGATATGTAAAAGATTTTTGTAGAGCTTACTTTTATTAAATGTATTGAGGTATTATATTTAAAAAAACTATGTTCAGAATTTCATCTGCCACTGGTTATTTTTTTCTAAGGCGTAACTTGCAAGTTTTCAGTACAAATCTGTGCTACACTGGATAAATCTAATTTACAAATTTTACTTGCACCTTATAGTTCATAGCAATTAACTGATTTATAGTGGTTGTTTTATATACCAATAACTTCCATATTTTAAAACAGAAAAACAACTTTATGTTGCTGGAAACCCTTTTTATAAATCTTTATTTACTTTGCTTTTTTATTTCACCCTTTCCCAGTAAGCAGAATTGCTCTCCGCTGACATTTTTCTTCATGGTGTGCAAAGTGAATATTTGTTCTGTAATACTTTGATGTGCGTTATGTCCAGTGTGTCTTAAGCCTCACAGAACTATCAGCTGGTGTTATCTGAAGCAAATGGAAGATTATATAAATACCCAGTAGCTAAAATGGTCAGTCTTTTTAAGATATTTTCCTACTTAGTGTCTTCTGATGACTTTTTACTGTGTCGATTGCATTTCGTAAGTGCACGTCCTTGTAGTAACCCACACATTTCACATTCATTTGTTTTTTACAGCCAGTTAGAATATTAGAATAAGGAAAACGTTTTCCTCTTGTACTGCTTTATTTAAATGTGTGTTTGAATCTCTGTCCATGTTTGCTAGATGAGGTCTTATCAAATATATCTCTGCCATCTTAATTGATGAAAAGAAGCAGGTAGTAAAATTAGGGTTAGGATTTATTTCTACCCTGAGGTTGTTCGTCATGACTAGCTTTTATTCTGGGGTTACAAACAAAAGTTAACAGCCAACCAGGCAGTGTTTAAGAGTATTAACAGAGTATATTAACAAACACCAGTACGATTTTTTTTCTATTGTTTCACCATGGGGTGAGGAACTATATGAAGAGTATCTCCAACAAGTGCTTTTAAATGTAGCAGCTACTATGTCTTGGAGGAGGGAACTATTTCTTTAAACACATGGAGTAGAGCAGTTGATACGACCACTAGCACCAGTAGGTTGGTTATGTCTAAAATATTGGATTAGTAAAAATATTCTGCCTAAATAAAAAATTAGAGATCAATAAAAAATCCTAGCTGATTTTAGCACCAAGAACTGTATTGCAGTTTTAGAGATTAATTCCCAGTGTTTATCTGCTGATGGCAGTTGGTACCATGGGCTGTTTAATGTGGACTTTCTTTCCAAGTCAGTTCTTAATAAAGGGTTTGCCTTCTCTCTGAATAATTTGGAACCCACATAATCGTTTTTGCATTAATAGCTAAGAATTGAGTTAGGGATGCCTGATTACATTGAAGGTAAATAAAACATTTAAGAAAAATTGCAACCCTGAACAAATTTGTATTTTGAACTTCTCAAGGAGCCTTCTGGGGAGGTGTAACTGAATCATCAGTCAGGGAAGTGTCCGAAGCTGGAGATAGTCCTATTTTAACCTCCTAAAATCCAACTGATGCTTAGCACCTTTGATAGAAAAGTTTTCTGATTTTTTTTTTTAACATAGGGCAGAATAGGAATTAACTAATTACTGGGTTGGGTTTTCACTTTTTTTCCCTTGTAGAAATCCAATAGAGTAAACTAGAAACCTATGTTTGACCAACTGATTTCCCAAGAACATTTGGGAACTTGTTTTTCTTTTAATTGTCTCTGTCCCTGAGGGAAGTCTAGAAGGAAAAAAGCAAAGAGTTGAGGGTTTATTCCTCTTTCCAAATTATTCTAACTCCTTCCCATCCCTACACATGGTATTTGCCCCCACAGAGTGCCTGAAACTTTCATAATGAAAGCAGCAATATGTCAAACAGATCTTGACATAAAAGGGTTTGTAACTGCACTGAGACTTTTCCAGTTTGTTGGTTTTTAATGGTACCATGTTGTAAAGATACTCGCTTATGGACAATCAAATTGTATAAAAGACAATATCCAAGAATTAGGGACTAATGCACTGTACAATCTCTTTACCCTCTCCCTTCTCTCTAGCCAGCCTTTCTCCCTCCCCAATGTTCTCTCTCACCAAAATGTGCTTCAGAAATACACACTGCTTTAAAAAGAATATCCTTACACAAGTGGCTTTACAGTTCCTAAAATGCCATAAGGAAATGCAATATCTGGGTACTGCATGGGGAAAAAAATGTTCAAGTTTGTATCATACCAGTATATTTCAGCTTGCAAGTTACTGAACACAATAATGCTGTTTTAGTTTTGTTTTCTTTGCATCAGTTAAAATTCACAAAATAATGTAGATAGAACAAATTGCAAATAAGGAAAGAAAAAAAAACTTGAATGAAATGGATTTTACAGAAAGCTTTATAATTTTTGAACGCATTATTTATTTTTTGTGCCATGCATTTTTTCTCACCAAATGACCTTACCTGTAATACAGTCTTGTTTGTCTGTTTACAACCATGTATTTATTGCAATGTACATACTGTAATGTTAATTGTAAATTATCAGTTCTTATTAAAACATCATCTCATGGTGGGATGGTGTTGACATATTTGGAAACTCTTGGTGAGAGAATGGTGTGTATACATACTCCTTGTACATTTTTCTTTTCTCCTGTAATATAGTCTTGTCACCTTAGAGCTTGTTTATGGAAGAGTCAAAACTATAAAATACATAAAGATATATAAATTTAAATAACATAGCTGCAGGTCTTTGGTCCCAGGGCTGTGCCTTAACTTTAACCAATATTTTCTTCTGTTTTGCTGCATTTCAAAATAAAGGTAGAGCTAGGGCTGGGCAGTACATATCCAAGCTTTCAATTAATTAAATTTCTGGCAATAGCTGGATTTGACAAAACCACAGACAACCTCTGGAAGATTCTGTGACCCTTTTGAGATACAAACTGTTAACATACTTCTTGCCATGGAGTGACACTGCGTGTGTGGAGATAAGCCAGCTGTTGATCAGGAGCTACTTCAGTTAACATTAGATGGTTTTTAATTTCAGACATGAGGGAAATATATTCTTGTCCAGCAAGTATAGAAAGTCTTTTTTTGGCTTTCATAGGGAAATGAACTTGATGAAAAACTTGATTTGAAATTGGAGTCATAGGTCACATCTTGATTAGTCATCTCTTCATCAGCTTCCTGTCAGGTTAGGGAATATACAATATGGAAAAAGCCATTCTTTAAACCCTAGAATTTTCAACTAAAATTAACCAAATTTCTTTTAAATACTAAGTTGTGTTTGATGCCAATTCACAGCATAAAGGATTCACTATTCTCTAAAGTCTGCAAAATTTATTATCTATTTAGAATTTTTAACTTTGCACAGTGGCTCCTGAAAGTTATAATTCCTAGTGGATAGTGTGGAAACCTGCTGCTGCTGGCTGCCCAGCCCTTGAACATGTGACTTACTGGTAAAAGGAGAGATTCTTTTTCTAGGAAAAATGAGCCTCCTACTTTGTTTTATTTTTTGACACAAACTGTAGATTTTAGCAGCCCTGGCCCAAAGGAATTTGATTACTTTTGTTTTAAATAGTACAAAGGGGACACTATAACTACAAAATACATCCTTACTGATTTTAGTTGTTTTTAAATTTTCTTTGGATATGTTTCAGAGTGGTAAATTGTGTGTGAGCATTACAAATGATGATTCTTTTAGTGGTTTCTTAGCCTCTCTTACAGCCCATGGAGATAGTACTGTACATCAATCAATACCTTCATATGAAATTTTTATATGCAATGAAAATAAAAGCATGGGTTGATTCTGCCTATTTATGACTTGGTCTTTTACAAATAAAAAAATTCTTGGTTTTAAATTGTAATTTAATTAGCACACTTCCAGCAGCAGTGAAAATTGTTGAAATGAGGTAACGTCATAAGTTACTATTCGTATTTGTAACCAAATGAAACCAAATTATGTTAACTGATCTTGCTATGTAAAGTTTCCCAGAGTTACATATATGACCTATAAGGTAAAGCAGTGTTTTCTAAATAGATGCACAGGGGCCTCCAAGCTTAACTTTGCTACACCAGAATATTCAGTTATCATACATTCGACAGTCATTTGCCAGGTACCTACTATGCAAACTACAAGCTTCTAAGGATTCAACAGTACACAAAACAGTGTGCTCTGATGGAGTTTATAGTCTGGAGGAGACACACACATTAAACTGTCCATTGCGCGTGTCATTGCTACTGTGCTCAATACTATGAAGAAGCTCGGTGCTGTGATTAAGAAGGAACCTGAACACGACTTGTCCAGGCCAGGCAAGGTTTCCTGGAGGAAGTGATATGGGGCAGAGATCTGAAAGACAGAAATAATCAGGGAAAAAGGAGTTGAGAGGCAAAAGAAGGGTGCCCAGGCAGGAAACATCATTCATAAAATTCTAAAGTCCAAATGATCTTGAGACTTCTAGAGAATTTGGGGGATAGCAACAGGGAGAGTTGGCAGGGCACAGGGAGACGTGGGGCTATTTCTAACCATCCTATGTGAAAAAGCACCCCTGTGCCATCACTTTACCCCCATAACCCTACTTTCTTTATAACACCACAAATGGAGAGAAACAACTGTCTCCCCCATCAGAACACACCTCCGTAACAGCAAGGTCTTAGCATACATTTGTAGCACTTAAAACTATGCCTGGGACACAGTGAGTCCTTCATGTGCTCTCAATGTAGCCACCAAGTTGGTAATGGGTGTACAGTCATCCTGCAGTATCCATAGGGCATTGGATTCAGGATGTCTCAGTGATGACAAAAGCCAAGGATACTCAAATCCCTTTTTTAAAATGGTGTGTTGTTTGGATACAACTTACATACATCCTCCCTTAGGTGGCTTGATACAATGTAAATGTTATGCAGATAGTTTTTGTACTGTATTTAGAGAATAATTACAAAAGGTCAGCACGTGGTCAGTACAATTTTTTTCCTGAATATTTCCTGGCCATGGTTGGTTGGATCCACAGATGTAGTACCCACAGATAAAAAGATTGACTAATTCAATCTGATATTCCAGACACTGTGGGGCCTTGGAGTATTTTCTAACTTGATACCATTAAAAGCATTCTGGGTTTTGTTTTTGAGCTGGATAAATAGAATTTAGAGTTTCCACCTTATTGCTAACAAAAAACTGGCTATTCATGAATTGTTTTTTATGAATAATCCATTTTTCATGTTAAAGATATTATAAATTTAATTCCCAGATAATGTTCAGACCGTAACCAGCAGTATAAGGGTAATTAAACACTGATCAACTTAGTCTCTTCACTATCTATTTCTGCCCAAGTAAAGAACAAACACTACAGCAAAAGATGTCAAGTTTGTGCCTTGCAGGAAATTCTTGACCTATACTCGATCCCCTTAAGGATCATGACCTCAAGTGAAATGATGGGACAAAGGAAACAACACCCCTTTTTGCCTTACATCTACCACATGTTGATTTAGACTAAGCTGAATGTGTTGAGGTTATCCAAGTTTAGATTTCTAACCTAAAAACATTTCCTCCGGCACACATCAAAACATTCTAAACGAAGAATCATCTTCCCTGTAGCCAGAGAGCACCAACCCCATTACCTTGTTCTGGTGGAATTGTCCCTGTGCTTTATCTGTTTTCTGATCCCAGTGCCGTTTTCCCCACAGCTCATATCTACTAACACTACTTACTGTCAAACTCACTGCAATGGGTATAAATCTGAGTCCGTGAATTTGGGTGTACAGGAAATACTGCTTTATTTCCTTTAAATCAATTTATTCCGACTCTGTCCCCTCCCCTCCTACTCTTGGGATTTTCTGTCTCTGTTGTTTCAGGGACATCCCCTCTCTGCAATATCCCAGTTCTATTCATACTGAGCACCCAACTGCAGGTTCTGTTGTTTGAGCTGCAGTGAATCCCTGCAGTCACCTGTTCCTCGTTTCCTCATCATGTATGTAGTTTATCAGAGACAAATGCTGAGGCTGAAAATCCTGCTTTGGGGTCTTACTTCCATAGGCCCATCAGACTGTCCATAAAAAGAGCCCGCCCTTCCAGGGACTTATTACTGTCTTGCTATGGTTTGAGTATTTATGCTGCCCCTCAAAATTCCTATTTGAACCCCTAGCTATCAGGAGGTAGAGCCTTTTGGAAGGTGCTCAGGGTATAAGGGCAAAGTCCTCATGAATAGGTTTAGTACCCTTAGAGAAGAGGACCAGGAGAGCTTGTTTCTGTCCCTTCCATCCAATGATAGAAGGGACATAGGTAGAAATTATCATCTATGAATCAGAAAGTGGGCCCTCACCAGATGCCAAATTTTCCAAACCTTGATATTAGAAGCCCTAGCCTCCAGATCTGTGAGAAATAAATTTGTTATTCATAAGTCATCCAGTTTATGGTATTTTATTATAGCACCCTGGTGGACAAAGACACACCTACTTAAATTAAGGGCTTAGGGATTTTGCTAAGTGGTAGACCTACTTGCCCAGCAGTCTAGCATGCATAGAGGCCCTGGTTTCTAGTAATATTCTTTTTCCCTCCTATACTCATTCCCTCGTTCTCATTCCCTCTCCAACCCCTCCTTTCCTCCTTGCTCTTCAATATTAGGCTTTTAAAAAAATGACTAGTTATGACTTCTGTCTGCCTCTCTTCTTCATTCTGCAAAATTCCCAGTTATTACTTGAAATATGCAAAACAAAGAGATACAGGAATAGTATGTAGGAGTAGATACAGGAATAGTTCAGTCAGTTAACCTTCCACATCTGTTGGGCAACTTTTAGCTCCAATAGTGTCCACTTATCATTTTGAGATGAGAAATTGAAAAAATTGCCTTCAGGTGGAAGTTATCAGGCCCTTCTGTTTACTTCCAGTATGAGGATGGAAGGAAAGAGCCATTCCCTACTGAAGTCTCTCTGTTCCACTTCTATCCCTGATCATCTCCTAGCTTTCACTCATCTCAATTACAATATCCAGTACTTGAAAATCTTATGAAGTAAAACTCTTATTTGACCCCCACCACATTTTCCTGTATCCCTGTCCCAGTATCTTTGTATGGTCCCCAAGTGGTATCATGATTGACTCCATTTTGTAGTGAAGAAATATTAGATCTAGGAAGATAAATTGTCCTAGCTGAGGTATTCACAGGCTAAATTCCTAGACTGATCATTTACCATCTACAGGTTTGGCAGAATTCATATTACCATCTCTATATCCTATTTGCGTTGCGCCACTAACAAGGAATAAAACTGTGGAAATGCCTTCGATCTCCTTTGACCATTCACTACCAATGATATAATTTTAGGATTTAAAGTTGGATGACAGAGTAGTTCACATTCTCACATTCACTTCATTTGTCCACCCTACCCCTTCATAGCCTTGCTGTGTTGTCAGAATCCTCCACAGTGAGAAGACTTGGCATAAAAGTATAAAGAAAAAAGAATCAAGCTAAGAAGAAAGTAAAGAGATGAGATAGGTATGTGCCTCTGCCCAGTGGGAAGGTCATGAGATGCAGCAAGGCACATTTTAGTAGGACTTTCTTTTTTGTGTGTGGGTACCGGTGGTCGAACTCAGGACCTCGCGCACCAGCAGGCGCCCATGCCGCTGAGCAATATCACCGGCCCTTTTTTCGTATGGGGGTACCAGGAGTCAAACTCAGGACCCCGCACCTGCCAGGCAGGCGCTTATGCCGCTGAGCTATCTCACCGGCCCATTTAGTGGGACTTCTTGCACTGCTGACTGCGATGATGAAGGGAATGGAGCGAGGCCACCACCCAGCGTAGGATGGAGTTCCTTTCACCACTGCAACTATTCAGCGGGGTGTTTGCTGGATACTTAAAAATCCTGAACCAACAGAACTTGTAGCATGTGAACTTGTAGCGTTCTCTAAAAAGCTCTATCATCTTAGAATTGCTTTTTCTGTTCTTGTTTTGAGCCAACAAGCCAACCAAAGGTACAGTGGCGCACACTCTTACTCAGGTCCTAGTCCATGCAAAGTACCACTTTTACCACCAAGCTGAGTTAATTGGAGAACAAAACAGTCTCTCACCTTGAGGCTTCTTAACACTTTGCTCATTTTCTCCCTAGCACCAGTTTCTGTTTCTCACTGTTCCTTTACAGCATTTAGGTAGACAGAGACAAACATCCAGGCCACTTTACCTCTGCTGCAGTGCATCAGACTAACAGGTGCAGTACCCGTCTCCACCCCAGCAGAGGTCAAGGTCAAGGGGTGAGGAAGGAACCCAAGTGTAGTTGCTGCAATCCAGGCAATTTGTCTACCACTGAAGACTGCTCAGGAAACAACTATATGTGTTTTTAAAGCCATATTTGACATCATATGGAATTCTATAGCAGTCGAAGAATATCTTTGAAAACTTATTTGTGAAATAATTGCAGGGATCAGTGACAAATACCTAATGGCTACACTAGGAAAGTTGAAAAACAAGGGTGAAACAAACTAAGGAGAAATGGGAGAAAGTGTGGGAAGGTGGGGCCACAAATGAAGTGAATAAATACTTCTCAGAAGAAGTACAAATGGCCAATAAGCATATGAAAGCATGTTCAACATCTCTTGTCATTAGAAAAATGCAAATTGAAACACTAAGATTTTATCTTACACCAGAAAGAATGGCCATCATCAAGAAATCAAATAACAAATGCTGACAAGGCTGCAGTGAAAATGGAACTCTTCTACATTGTTGGTGGGAATATAAACTAGTACAACCATTATGGAAATCAGTAAGATTTCTTAAACTAAAAATAAAAATTCTGTTTGACTCAGCTATTCCTCCTTCTAGGTATCTTTCCATAAGAGCTAAAGACATAAGGTGATACATGCATACCCATGTTTACAGCAGCACAATTCATAATAGCTAAATCCTGAAAGGAGCGTATATGTCCATCATCAAACAAATGGATAATGAAAGTGTGGTATATATAGATAATGGAATATTAATTGGCTATCAAGAAGGATAAATTTGAGACATTTGTAGGAAAATGGAAACACCTTAAAATATAATGTTAAGTGAAATAAATCAGACGCACAAGCTTAAACATTATATGGCTTCTCTCATTTGAGTAATGCAAAGTACAAATAAATAGCAAAATAAAAGATTTGTAAGAGGAATCAGGGAGATCTTTTGCAAATGGGAAAGGATCTGAGACCAAAGAGGGGAGGTTTAAGATGCATCATGTACATGTACCAAATACCCTCAGTGAATAATCATGTCACAAACATGAACTATAAAAAAAAAAAAAAAAAAAAAAACAACGGACAAAGGGAATCTAGAGATGGAGGGAGGGAGGTGGGTGGAGAGGGGGAAGGGAATAAAAAGAATCAAGATATGGTAAGTACATGTATCTGGATGAATGTAAACTTCATGTACTGCAAAGAACATACAGACAAAACAAAAAAGGAAGGTTGGCTCTCTCCTGCCACAGCGCCTAAGAACAGTAAAGATACTTCCTGTTCCCCACAGGATCAAGTTCTCGGTTCTTACCATAATACACAGGGCCTTAAAGGGTCTAACTGTATTACCCTCAACTTCCATCGACCCTGAGTAGTAACCTTGTGCTCAGCTAAGTGGTCCTTTTACAACGTAAATTTCATCATCTCTGCTTAGAAAATGGCTTATGCCTCTACACAGGCACAAGCTTTCCCATTAGTATTTTGTACATATCCCTACACATTTTTCCACTGTGATGAAATATCTGAGAGAAACCAATGTAAGTAGGAAAGTCTTACTTTGGCTCACAGTTTCAGTCCCTAGTCACGTGCCCATTGTTTTGAGGCTTTTGGCAAGGCTGGCCATCAAGGCAGAAGCACACGCTGGAGAAAAGCTGTTTACCCCATAGTGGCCTGGAAGTGAAGTGAGAGAGGGGAAGGGGCAGGGCCCCAATACACCCTTCAAGAGCACGCTGTGAAGGATGTATTTCCTTCAGTTAGGTGCCCTTCTTAAAGCGGCATCATCTGAGGCCCAAATCTTCAACACATGAACTTTTGGGAGATACATAAGATCCAACCCATAATATGTTATAATTCTTTAACTTTCTGTCTCACCTACCATATTGTTGTGATATTTGAAAGAAATTGTACTCCTTTTTTATCTGTCAAGTAAGGAATTAAGTCAAGATATTATTTGACCCCTTTTCCCCCCCACAAACAAGAGCATTTTTCATGCTGACATCAGCAGCAACTAGGATCACATTAGAAAAACACATCGAGCCTCAACCCAGATCTCCAAAGTAAGAATCTGTGTGTGCCCTAAAGTCTAGGTCTTAACAAGTGCTCTAAGTGATTATTATGCAACACCTCGTGGATTTGTTTTTCCTCTTTAGCTTTGAAAAATAAAGGATAAGTAATGATATGTCAATAATGTTTCCTTTTAATATGTTGTATTTAATCAAAAGGACACATTGCTACATACGTCGCAGTAGGTGATCTGGCCAAGGTTACCTGGAGGAACACTCTAGTCGCTTGTTTGGCCAATTTTCATCTATCAAGAAAAGAATGGTGAAGCCATTATCTCCCTTCGGCAATAGAGGAGCCCTGGAATTGGCAGTTTCCCTCAGGTACTGACTGACTGGCATTACAAGTTGGCATAGGCTAAAGGGTATGAAGGTTAAAATGTTATAAAGAAGCGATAAGACTGGGAGGAAATTACATCCACATTCTCTCTGAAAAACCATAACTGCAATGAACAAAAACTGAACACCCTCTCAGGCATCAATTACCACCACTGGGCTCTCTCACTCAACCACACAGCCAGGGACCCTCTGTTTCCATATTGGATGAAATCACATAACACAGAGCTTAGGATCTGGCATCATAAAGGGTAGCTAAAGTGCTCAAATCAGACAACCTAGCAGTTCAAATGGGCACGTCTCATGAGGTTATTCTGACTACTGAGAATCTAGAGATAGGAAGGAGACAGGCAGATAATTTTTCTTCCTTCTACTACACTGAGGCATATTATTAAATATTATCATTTTGTGCCTGCAAAACATCTGTTGACCAACATGCAGTGTCTCTTGGCTGTTTATAGAGAAATGGTGGCCAAAAAGGAAACATCACAACACGTTGCTTCACGTCTTTCTTTCCTTCACTTGTCCTTACTTCGCTTGCTTCAGTTTGCCTTAATCTTTTTCTCTCACCCCCTGCTGCTTAAAGGCTTGCACCTACAAAATTAACTTACTCTTTGATCTCTTCCTCAGGCTGTTTCTTAGAGACCCATATGCCATCCTGCATATGCTGAATGACAGATGCCAAATGTCTGTATGTGTGTTTGCACTATTTAAAATTGGGCTATGGGTATTACAGATAGGGCCTGTGCCCTCTTTTTTCCCCTAGAGCTCAGTTTAGTGTCTGTCATATAGTAGGTATTCATTAAGCAGAAGTATTCATTACACTACAAGTGAGTAACTGCCTGAATTAATGAGTAAATTACACTGATGGTGCAGAATGGGTGGAAGAGGGTAGGAATTAGCCTAGAATGGTTTAGAGATTCATAGGCAGGAGCTGAGATGGTAAAATGACCAAAGGCAGATGGAAGAGAATAGAAAGAGGAGTAGAATTTGAAGGAATCAGCCCTTTTAACTTGAAACAAAGGGGTATGGGAGGAGTAATAGGGAAAACTCCTCACCTTCTGGGAAGTTTTAAACACCTACTATAAAAGAAACTCCTGATGTCTACTCAATTGTTCAGATTTTGTCCAGGCCTTGTAAGATTAAGCATTTCTGAGCCATGCAGCCTTGTATGGTAAGCCCTCTATTCTTGCTGATGATTAGGTCTGGCTGGGCACACGGTGCTTCCACCTAATACAAGCAACTTCTGGGAAATTATCGCTCACTGTTAGAAGTGGGAGAGGAAAACACATACAGTAATCTCTTCCGGGCACAGGAAAGCCTAAGGATGTGGCTGTTGGACCAATGAAAAGAACTACTTGAAAATAGGCAACACAGTGAGAATGTCAGAGTAAAAAACAGAAAGAACCCAATCGTTGAAAATGTTTTTGACCTGTGAAAGTACATAATCTGGGCCTACCTCTGAACTCATGAACTAAGATAACTTTCTATTATTTAAGCCGTTTTAGTGGGATCTTCTGCTACTTGCCCTTGAGAGAATCTTAATATATCCAGGATCTGTTCTACCAAAATGCCAGTGAGTTAGGGCTGGCATGGAGGTGGCATAGTGCAAAGGCTGGCTTTTGGCTCCAAATTAGTTGGGTGACGTTATGCATGTTAATGTATTTTTAAATTCTCCTTTTTTTTCATTTTAAATATAGCAGTTATAATATTAGAAGAACAAATGAATAAAGTTTAATTTCACTGAAAACTTTAGACAAAATTTTCTAATCTACGGCTTGTAATCCATTTGTGGACTGTAAAAGGGTGGCCTAATGAGGAACAGAATAGGGACACTCTTCCCATTTTAGGGTAGTGTAATAAGCAGTGTTTAATAAAATAGCTTACCTGTGGAGCTTCAGAGTGCCTGCAGAGGAAAACACAGACAGCGAAGTGATCTCTGGGCTTCTGAGAACCTGTTGTTTCTACAGCCTTGCTCTGAAATTAAACTGAAGATACAGCATGCCAGTTTATCTGTGTTAGCCAGACAAAGGCAATACCATGACATGAGACTACTACTTGGAAAGCTTGGCTGAAATTTAATGACTGGACTGTAAACTCTTTGAGGGGTAGGTACATATTTTAGACATGTCTGTGTCTCTAATTGTGTCTAATCCAGTGCTGAAATTTGTTAGTCATTCATTTTTGTGTGATCATCATCCAAAATTTGTGCAAAAATTTCAGAGGAATATATATTTCCTTTCCCTTGTGAGTCCTCTGCTGGGTCATTAGAATAGTTCTTAGGTGAATTGTGGTAATGATTACTGTCTCAAGGGAAAAAAGAGAGAATAGGATGTACCCAAAACTCCTAGGATATGGAAGAGTTCTTCCCAGCTACTCCTCACCCAGGGAAAGTGGGCTGCTTTGGAGGACAAGTAGCTTGCTCCTGTTTGTGAACAGGAGCCTTATTTTCAAATGTCTTTACTGCCAACATACAGCCTAGATGGACAAGGGGAAGAGAAAGGGAGAATGAATTTTCAGTTCCACTCATTGCCTGGAGACACACTGACAAAGATAACGCAGCAGAAGCAGGGCTGAATCACCATCACCTTCGAAAACAAGAATGACTCTCTACCTGGAAGTCATTACCAAAAAGCACTTGCCTTCAAAGTTACCTCTTCCTTCCCTGTTCAGATGTGTCACCCTGGGCACATTCTTCAAAGCTCTAATTGTTTTTCTTGTAAGAGCTCATTCCCATGGCTATTTTATTATATTAAGTTTTGTTCCCTACCCAAAATGTTACACCATTACAATGAAAAAGAAAAGAATGGAATGGAATGGAATGGACCTTAAGTTCTGCTGGAGAGTGTTTTGTCATTTTTAACAGGCAAGGTGAGAAAGTTAAAAAACATTTATTGCTGAGATAACTCACATCTATCTTGGTGGGGGTGGGGAGGGAAGGAACTTTAAGCATGCAGAGAGAATGACAAATTCAAAATCAGTGGAGCCGTAACTGCCTATTCAACTGAGCACTACACCAGGTGCCCCAGAAGAATAAGACTTGATTCTTTGCAGGAGTTTTCCATTTGGTTGGAAAAGGAATGCGAAGAGGAAGGAATCAGAGAGGAATATAGTGAGCACTGAGATTGTGTTACAACTTCTGCTTCCTCGTTTCAACTTCATGTCAGCCCAGTATTTCAGGGAAAGCCATCTGAACAGACAGCAATCAGCTCAGCTATGAAAAATGTCAGATCTGGTGTTTCAGTGTAGGGCAGATTGCCTTTAATGGACCCCCTATCCCTTGGGGAGGAGGATGTTTGACTCGTTACTTCAGTTCTTTATTTTATGTCATTTCTCAGCATCAAAGGCATTATTTAGTATATTTTCTTTTAATAACTACCATTTGAGTGCCTAGTATCTCGGACAAAATACTTTCCATACATTATCAGATCTCACTACGAACTTACTAGATAAGTCTCCTCATTTAACAAATTAGATACAGAAGTGCAGAGAAGTTGGAAATAAACCCATCTGCGGCCTCGGTGAGTAGCAGAGCAGGAATTCCAAACTATGTTGGCTGACTTTTGACTAACCCTCTAACATATACACAAAAACATGTGTGTGTGTGTGTGTGTGTGTGTGTGTGTGTGTATCAAACATTTAATCCCCATGTCTGAAGCTAATTGAATAAGGTCAAACACAGAAAATCCTCTCAGTTCATTCTTTGTACTCCCAGCTATTCTCAAATTCTTTGCAGAGGCCTTTGCAGCAGCCAGACTCAGCCCTTTTCTTAAAGACAATGATCAAATGTGCTCAGCACTCATGCACCATTTCTTGTGATGATCAGTATTTTTTAACCAACAATTGCAATGTGGCTTATTAGAATTTATCAGTGCTTGCCACGCCTAGACCTTATAATAAGAGAAAGAAGAGGACAAATTTTGGCTTCTGCGAAAATTTCCATTTTTCTAAAATTTACACACATGCTGACACAGCTAGCTTCAGAACACAGACTTGCCTTTCCAGCAGGACTAGTTTAACTGTCAAGTCTCTTCCGTTCCCCTAGATAGCCTCAGGCCTAGCCAGCACGAAGGAGAGCTAAATCTCCCTCCAGCATTTTGTAATCCCACTCTTCCCTCTTGTTTTGCTAAGGTAAGTAGAACCCTCACCCATAGGAATTCTTTTTCTTTACCCTGAGAAATAAAAGCATTTCTTCCATCTGAAGCAGACCCCAAGAGAACTTCTAAATTCAGGTTTTATAGGATAAAGGCCAAGTGTTTCCATCAGAATCAGTTCAGCCTCCCATTCAGATGGGCAGTGGCACCCAAAAAGCATACTGGCAGGATTGATTTCTCACTTAGAAAAATAAAGAGTTAAAGTTCTTTAATGTACAACCCCAGCCTCAAACAGTTGTTAAGGATGGCCTGTAGTAGTAGTGGATAAAGGGTGGTGATAACCTAAGGGAGAGGAATTCAGAGAGTCTTTTCCTAAAATACCGCTCTAAGCATCCAGGGTCCACTATTATGGTGCCCCTTGAGCTCTAGGAGAAACCCAGAAATCTCTGGGTCTGCAGTGAAATGCTCTCAGCTTCAGGTGTGACACCCTAGACAAAGTTTGCAATTTACCTGATCTCCAATGTTCTTTCTTGTTTGTTCTACTTCACATGGCTATTTACTGATTTTTAAAAAAATGTTATAGAAGTAATATGAATACAAGGTTCAAAACTTGAAATTCTTACATGGCTCACTACCATCCATTTGTGGATGTAATATCTGATAAACATTATAGTTTTTTAGATTTTCTTTTGCTCAGGGAATAGTTCTCCCCCCCACCCCGCCCCCCATTCGGATGGTTTTTTTTCTTTGTTTTTGCTTTTTGGAGACAGGATCTCACTATGTAGAGTTCAGGCTGGCCTTGAACTCGCTATGTAGCCCAGGCTGGCCCCGAACTCACAGTAATCCTCCTGCCTCAGTCTACCAAAGGCTGGGATTACAGGCATCAACCACCATGCTCAGCTGGCATGTCTTATATTAGAGATCTTCCCATATTTTCTGATGCTTCTTGGCACTCAGTGCATTACGAGGAGTTAGACATTAGGAAGCCAGCGGTGTGTGCAGGGCTTGTGGAATGGAGAGCTTCACAAAGGCATTCTTGCTTGGCCATTTCGTAGGGGTGCATCTAAAACCAGCAGATACCTTTCACTGTTTCTCTTTGGGATTGTTGGTGTTTCAAGTTCTTATCTTTCCAATTCCTTTCCTGCATTTCTATCATCTGAGAATCATCTGGGAAAGAGCTAGAGCTCTCAGTTCAGTTCAGGATAATATGCTTGCATGCACCTTTCTTAGTTTAATATGGAACCATTTTTCTGAGCAATGACCACCATCTGTGAGTCCAGAATCCCTGTGGATCAACTTTCCTACAGGGTAGCCTTTAGAACCAGCATGAGTAAAGGGTAGTCATCCAATACATGAGGGAAATGACAAGATTTTAGCTGCTTCCTATATAGATTTTCAACTGATCCTTCTACTTCTGCAACCAGTTACTACCCCTATTTCAACAAGTCCCTGGATTGTCTGGTTTCTGAGCCTTTATGAGGTCCTGTAAAGTAAATCAGAGTATGTACCGATAGACTTCCTTTAATCTGAGATCACGTTTCTGCTAACTCTGCTCACAAGTTAGTCACTACTATCTGCTTCCAGCTTCTAAAATGTCATTGTGCGATCTCCTTTCCCATACCCTTTCCTCTTGTAGATTTATGTCTGTAAAGAAAACCCTTCATGGTTATTTTGTGTGGAGAAATAGAAAAAAAAATCTATATTACACACATATATACATATAATCTCTATAAAATTTACTTAGGATACATATTGCCTGATATATATAGCAGGTACTCAAAAATAAGTTGTGTCTATATGTGTAGCATACTGACAGGGATTTGTGGCAGTATTAAGGGTCACTGGTAAATCATTGAATTAGTACTTAAAACCATTTTAAGAAAAAGATGGAACTGATCATACTTGTATGTGATTCAGTTATTAAGCCAGAGCCAGAGAAGTACTTTCATTTCAGGTCATTTCCTTAGTACATGTTTGTAGTACATAATATTTACATTCCTTGTGGGGAGCTGGTACATGTACATAGTACATCTTAATTTCTTTTCTCATCCCCTTTCTTCCCCTCCCTCCCTACTCTATCTTTTGAATGTAGCATGTACCTTTTGTTGCTAAATGCCTCTGCCAAGGATCATACTGTGTCAGTCAGCCTTTCATCGCTGGGACAAAATACTTGAAATGCACAATTTAAAGGAGAAAAGTTTTTTTTTTTTTTTTTTTCCTCATGGCTTCAGAGGCTTCAGTGCATGGTAGGCCAGCTCTAAAGCAGAAACACTGCAGCAGAAGGACATGGCAAAGGAAACCTGCTCAACTTATGGCATTCAAGCAGCAGAGAGAAAGGAAAGTGGGCAAGGATAAGAATATGTATACCCTTCTAGGTTTTGCTTAGATTGACCTTCTTCCTCTATCCAGCCAACTCCTAACAGCACATTCAGCTATCAGCTCATCAACAGATTCATTGATTAGCACCCCATCATCTGAACACAGGAGCTTTTGGGAACACATTTTACTCAAACCATCTAATATTTGTTTGTACCTACATTGTTGCTAGAAAAGTCTCTAAGAAGGACTTTGGTTTTGGCTCAGTCTTTGGCCACTATCTGCTATTCTGCTTTAGACTTCAGAAATCCCACTTGAACATTATTTCTAGCATCTATGTGACATGTGATTACACAACAAATCAGTAACGTCAGATACATAAACAAGGCATGACATTAAAGATATCATTAGTATCCTTGTATTGTCTTTCAAATATAGGTAGCTCTCTAACTATAACGAAGTAAAACTCTTCCTTGGTGCTTTATATATTGATATTATAGCAGCCAGCTTGTGAATAAATATAAATACATTGATACAAAAATAAAATATTTCAATGTTTGTGAAAGTTGTTAATTTATGTAAAGAAATGATTAGTGGAATATTCAAGTAATTAATTCTGGGAGATACACTGGCAATAGAAATATTAAAGAAGGATTAGCTAGATAACTAATATAGAATAATGTAATATGATGGGTCAATAAAAGTGTATGTAAATTTAATAAGATTAGATTTTATCATAATTCTAATTTTTATAGAATTGATAGGGTATGCTTTACAAAATAACCATAAAGAATGGTATTGCGATTTAAGTATTTAATTCCATTAAACCATAAGTCTTATTGTTTAAGTTATACAAAGAATTAATTAAAAAGTAGACTATCGATTTTGCCATTTAAAGATTTCAAAGGGAGGAATATATCTGGAATCATGTCCAACAAAAAAAATATGAGGAAAAGAAAATTTGATAGAAAAAAATGAGGTGCTAAAATATATTTTGCTCATACTAATCAACTTTGGAACTCACTGTCTAAAGGTTACTTTAATAATTCTATATTACTTTGAATTTGCGGAGGAAAAGTATTCAAATGCAGAGCTTGTCAAATCAATTTCTACAAACTCTCAAACATCTTTAAGAGTCTAAGCTTAAGGTTTTTGATTGGTTCTATTAAACTGATGAAAATTTTCTTCTAGAAAACATACTATGAAAGGATTTTTTAAATTCATATTTGGCTGCATTTTCCCCAAATGACTGGCTAAATTTCTAACTCTACCATTTGCAAGCCACTTATTTTTTAGTATCAGAAACATGCATGGTGGCCACAGGAAAATTCTGATGGTGACAATACTGTGTTATAGTTGTTCTCACACTATTGCATTAAACTTTAAAAATTTTACACTATTAAAAATATAAGCTTACACCATTCAGTTATTGTTAAAATTATCATACAGTCAAATTGGTTTTTTCCCTTTTGGTGCACATTTGTATGAAACTTGACACGTTAATTGTTTATGTCACCACCACCAGAATCAGTGCATGGGTCAGTTCTACTTCCTTAGAAGAATTAACTCCCAGCTGACACTATTTTTCTTTTTTATAATCATTCCTTCCCCAACCCATGACAACATCTGGCACAGTGATCGTCTCCATCCTTTTATTCTTTTGAGAAGTTTATACAAGTGGGTTATAGTATAATCATGACTTTTGAAATAAAATCTCAGATTTATTCTTGCATTCCACTAAGTTTATTCTAGGATGGTGGTATTTATCTTCAGTCTCAGTTCCTGCTATACTAGACCTGCAACATCCAGCCAACATGTATGGTCAGTGGTGTGGGCCGATAGCCTTTTTGGAAAGTCAGTAATCAACAGCTCTGGAGGCCCCAATGTGAATCAGTCAAAACTCCCACTCCTACAATTTAAGAAACTTAATTCTAAAACAGGATGTGCCTCTGAAGTTCCTTGGGTTTGCCATTTGGAAGTCTCCCCTACCACAATATTGAGGTCAGCCTTGCATTGGACTTGCATTTGAGTTTCCTTTCTGTACCGTTCTTAAATGCTGTTTACCCTATTCTCCTAGAAACAAACTTTTTCAAGGAATTCTTTGATTAACTGACATATTTGGAAATGTTCACCCTTGGTAGAAATGTCTTTTATGAGTAACATTCTTTGTGTCTCTGTCTTTGTTCCTATTTGTTCTAACTCTATAAGAGGAAATTCTCAAGAAAGAAGACAGGCAAAAGATCTGACTGTCCTCAAACTGGCTACAAGAATTAATGAGATCAGTGGATCTCATCAAAATGGCATCTTTATAGAACAACCTGCTTTGGATCACTTACAAACTTATCAAAGATTTATAGTATCAGTTGTACAATGAAGAATCAAAATCAGCACAAAAAAAAAATCTTTAAAGATACCATGAATAGATTTCTGTTTCTGATCAAGCACAGTGGATGATGGTTCCAGGGACCGCTTCTACCCAAGACTCATGCGAAGGTCTGAACCACATACTGACAAGCTGTACTCTACACACTTTGATTATTTTCCTATGTTGTTATAATAATTCCCTTGGTTTATCAACCTCTATGGTATTTATAAGATTCATGTCTATATTTTTTATTGCCAATGGACAAAATTAGAATAGTTTAGGGATCTTAACTGGCTTTATTCTCAACTTTAGAAAGGGCAACACTTTATTCTATAAAGTAGAATAAGTATTTCAATGAGCTGAGCAGAAAAAGTTTGGTTTTATAGACAAAGGCTAGAAGAAAATATATCTCTCCTCTAACTTCCTTCTTTAAAATGTTACTCTTTCATTTTAAAACAGTGACTATATCCTAATGGTCCCATGTTGTACCTCTTTTGTGTGCATTTATATTAGGCAAACTTTTTGTATAAGAATTCAGATAGTAAATGTTTTAGGCTGTCTAGAGGAAGCTGGGTGTTCAAAGGAGAGTGAAAAGTCTACTGCTATGGTCAAGAAGAGAAATCAGCAAGTGCCTAGCCTAGAGCACAATTGTCAAGATTTGGCTATACAGTCTGGTAAACATTTTTGTTGTTCTGGGACAAAGAGAAATGGACCTAATAAAAGTGTACAAAACTTTTGCATATGAGCTTACCTTCTAGAAGTGATACTCAGTAAAAGTGTCACTAGAGTTTGGAGGGACTAGGTCAAGGTCAAAATTCATGGCTAAACAAGCCAATTATCATTGCATACAGGAGTGGATAATCTAAACTATGAGTTCTATAATATTTAGGACTTGCTACACTGAGAGAAAGTAAGGAATTAAGGAGAGATATTAAAATTGAAGGGAAAAATAATCAGCAAAAGGGCTCTTTCACATAATCATCCCTGAACCAATAGCCAGGGAGGGAAGAACTAGGAGGAGGAACTAGCTAGGGAGAAAGTGCGAGGAGGGAACGATTCTCTGGATTCTCATATTAATTGGATGAGAGCATTTTATAGATAACAATCTGGGCAGAAACAAACAGCAACCACCATAACAACAAAGCAGTAAAGAAATGGGATTTGGATTTGGTCATGGGCAAAGATGTGGGCATTCAGTGACTGTAGAATGGAATCGGATGCCTCCAAAGTCTAGCTGTTAGAAATTTTTACATTTTTTATGACACGTGTTCTAGGAGGCTAATGGCTGAATGTGACAGCAATGGAGACCTAGGAGTCACAAGTTATCTGGATTTCTTGAACAGGTGGACAAGTGAGTTAAATTTGGGAAAAGCATCCAGTATCTGTGAATGGTGGGATTCTCCTTTCTACCTCCTAAGAGACTTCAATTTGGAAAATGGTGTGGTCATTAATGGCTTCTTAAAAAAGAAAACCAAAAGGATCACAGAGGTGGAATGAATTTGAGCTTATACTCAAATGTGGACAGCCCGTTTGCAGACAGGCTTGTTTACCTCATATTTTCCCTTAGAATCTCCCTCCCTCCCTCTGACTCATTTATCCATTAAATCTAGTTCCTCTCAAAAACCAGCAGGAAGCATTTATTTTCCTCCCGTACCTATATCTCCTAATTTGCAGCTCCATTTGCTCTTGCTTAGTACTAGTTATCCTTGATGATTGTTTCCTCATCAGCACTTGTGTGAAGTGTTTGGTGATATTGTTTGGAAGAGGTTGGTGGAGAGAGAAAACAACGTTATCAATAGAATTTAGTTGTTTTAAATCTAGTTTAGTGACAGTGCACTAGGGTATTCTCTAGTCCCATGGAGGCACTTGTGTGACTATTTCATTTATACACACTGGGAACCTCCTAAGAGATGTGCCAAACTGCACCACTCGTAATAGGGCTTGGCTTTAAATAGCTTATCATTTGACTTAAAAAGAACTGATTCCCACACAGAAATGTGTACACAGGGAAAACTCCTAGCGTTTTCCTTCTCTACACCTTTTTCTCTGGCAGCCCACACATTTCTTTGCTCTATGTAGAAGATACACAGAAAGGAGAGAGCAAGAGAGGAACAGAGAGAAGGAGAGGCACACAGCAGGTTACATTTTGCGTTCCATGATGGCCTTTCATTATTAAATATTGCCAGAGTATAAGGTATTCTGCTTCAGGTATGCTCTGTCCTGGGAAGGAGGAATAAAGATAGTGGGGGGTTAGACATTTTATTCTATACCAGTATTACTCCCCCACCATCTACCCTGCCTTATGACCACATAATACAATCCCTTCCTTTTGTTCCTGTGAAATACTTCTGATTGTATTAAGGAATTATAAAAAGAAATATGCTCACTGTTGAATGTTTTTATATTACCAAACAGCATAAAAATGCAAAAAAAATTTTGACTACCACTCAGAGCCAACCACTGTGAAACTCTTCTTGTATTATCAAAGAAGGGTTGATTTAATAATTAATCAAATATTCATTGAGTGCTTATGATACACCAGTCATCCTTTTAGTTATTGCAAATACAGAGGTAAAAAGATAAGGTTTTTGCTCGTAAGAAAACATGTCCTCTTTTCTCAGTATGTCTCTCTTCCTTCTACTCTGACATCCTCCTCTCTGTATTTCGTAGACCTTGGCTATAACGCAGTGCTAATGAAGCCCTGTCTGATGTTTCCCGGCGCTCCGTCTCCTGCAGTATGCGTCTACTAGCCCGGGTTAGCTGACTCTTTTGCATTGCGATGCAGTGTGATAGACATTCTAGTTTGAAGCTGAAAAGGTCTGCACATTCGCTTGGTACTAACACTTATCCTGCTAAATATTTGACCAACCATGACATTCTTCTGGGACTGACAAGGACTTACAGCAGAGTCCATGACCAACAGAGGGATTTTGAATTTTTGTTTTGTGATTGTTTTACCTTCAATGGAGCAAATTACTGGTCTAGTCCTTAGCTGACTGCGAATACCTTTGGCCGTGTCCTGATGATACCAGCTGTATTCTTAACCTGTTTATTCATTTATTAATTTATGTCACAAACCTTAGTGAACATTAAGTACTGTGCTAGACACAAGAACTGACGAGATAAGATACAGCAGGGAAACTCCTTAAGCAGAGGGGAAATGTCAGAAAGCAGTCTCAGTGACGATGCTCAACATTCTGGCAGAAACAGGTAGGAGAACTAGGGGATGGTCACTTGGCCTGGGATAGGTAGCTCAAAGAAGTCTTTCTGGAGGAAAAGGTGTCTATTGAAGCTACACCTTAAAGCTTCAATAAAGCAGAAGAAACGTGGGGTAGCAATCCAAGAAGAACAAACAAACAAACAAACAAAAAACAGCATTGCAAGCCTGGTGCAGTGGAGAGATAACCAGTGATTCATTATGTCTGGGTAAATTTGCAGGGGAATAAATGATGTGCAGTAAAACTGGACAAGTAGGATTGATGCCAGACTTGGAACGTTTTCTTTGGCTGTGCTTTAAGGTTTAGGTTTTGTCCTGAAATTTTCAATGGCTGTACAAAATTTTGTTTTTGAAAACCAAGGGCAAAGATCAATGCATCATATAAAGAATATGGGGAAGAGGAAGTTTTTACAGTTATGCAGATTAGAGATACAGGCCCACCAAAGCAAGAGAAAAGGTATTTGAGAGATGTTAAGTAGGGAGAAGCAATAGCAGATCACAGCTGGCTGTGCCTGGGAATGAGGGTCAGGATGGCTCCCTGGTTTCTGACTGGACCGCTGGGTACATGATGATGGTATCCACTGACAAAAGAGATACTGAAGGAGGTGTTCACATAAGGGATGTGAAGGAAGATGAACTACAAAAAACAAAACCAGAAACAGCCATCCAGAAAGAAGGGAAACTAAGAACTGAAAGGTCCTATGGAATCTAGTCAAGAATGATTTCTTTAGCACGGTGGAGGCCAAAGAAAGATAACAATGAGTTAGACTGAATGGGAGCAGGAAGAAGCACAAGGGTGGACTGCTGGGCTACTTAGCCGTGAAGCAGAGAAGGGAAGACAGCACAGTAGCCAGAGGAGGACACAGTGGCACAGGGATGGCAGGTTTATTTTGAATTTACTGTGAGACAAAATTGAGGACAAATCACAAGCAGAGAAAGAAAGGTTGAAAGCTGATACAAAGGGACAACTGAGAAAACAACGTTGCTGAGGAGATTCCAGAGCACAGACCAACAGTTCACTGTGCGAGGGTGACTTTCCCAGGAGACATTTTGGAAATGTGTGTGACAGTTTGGATTGTCACAGTGTTTGAGATGTTTAGGTCTGAGCGGACCAAGTCCAGGGAGACGATCTGTCCTGCAATGTGCAGCAAAATGGAGAAGGGCTCCACATCCCAAACAACTTCCAAATGACCCACCCAGTAGTCAGGAAGGTGAGAACCCATTTAGCAGGATCAGAATCTATAACTTAACAATGTTTCCTATATAATCAAAAAGCGTTTTTTTTTTTTTTTAATACAGCTTTATTGTAGGCTACATTTTCCAAGGAGGCAACCACTGAGTAAGTCAAGGGGAGATTGCATTATTTTCATGTATTCTGGGAGTTTTAGCATTTTGGGATGGCATTTTTGCTTCTAATGTCTGAGTTCCAGTGCTGATCACCTGCACCAGTCTTCATGTTTATAACTATCTCATAGTGATTCTATGTTACATGAAGACATTGGTTTACCTAATTATGTATTCTAAGATAGCAGTTAGTGCCTAAACATTTATATATTGAAATACACATTGATTTTTACTTTATTTTATAATTACAGCATTAAATTAAGTAAGAAGTAATTATGTTTGTGTGGAGACATAGCTTAGTCTGGTTTGTGTTGTTGTAACTGAATACTACAGACTAAGAAAGAAAAAATTTCTTATACTTAAGGAGGCCAAAAAGTCCAAGTGGAGGGACAAACATCTGGAGAGGTCCTTTTTGCCATGTTATACAATAGAGGAATGTAGAGAGAGAGAAAGAGAGGAGGGTGAGGGAAAGAAGAATGAGATGACTGAATTTATCCTTTATCAGAAATCCATTCCCACAGTAACTAACCCATTTCCATGATAGTGAAATTAAAAAATCACCTCTTGGGGCCGGTGAGCTGGCTCAGCGGCTTAAGCGCCTGCCTGGCAAGCGGGAGGGCCCAAGTTCGACTCCCGGAACCCACATACGAAAAAAGGGCCGGTGATATCGCTCAGCGGCACAGGCGTGCGAGGTCCTGAGGTCGACCCCAGGTACTCATACATGAAAAAAAAATAAATAAATAAAATAAAAAATAAAAAATCACCTCTTAAAGATCCCGCCTCTCAACACTGCTGAATCAAGTATTAAGTTTTTCACACAAACTTTGGGAGATACATTCAAACTACATATAGCAATAGGTTTTATTCATTTCTCTACAGTAAAGGAAAAAAGGATTACAAAACATTTTTATATGAGGTCATTGAGTCTGATCCAGGAGAGAATCAGCAGCAAAGGTGGAAGCAGAAGACGACAGAAGCCTGTACCATACAGAAGGTGGTACGAATGGATGAGATGTACATAAATTGAAGGAATGGGGGCAAGAATTTGACTTCCATTGTCTGCAAATAGAAAGTAAAGATGTGCTTAAAGTGAAAGAAGATATAAACTTGAATTAACTAACTTAAGTAGAAGAAAGGAAGCCTGAAAGAGCTACTCTGGTGTTTGGACACGGTCTACAGATCATGGTAAGACTGCTAGACGGCGCTGACACCCCAGCTGAGGTCAGAGGCCACGGATTTGCTGGAAGACTCAGCCCACAGCGTATGTGACCTTTGCTTGAAGTGCTCAGCAGAAACGTGTCTGTAGGGGAGCAGAGGGGAGAGTGGCTGGATTAACCCAAGCTTAGAGTTTTTCTAAGGATAGCAGAAAAGTAAAAAGACATCAACAGCACTGATTACCAGATAAAGAATGGTTTATGCAGTGACCCATGATTAGGATAGGAAATGACAATTAAGAGACTGTTACATGATAAAGGGCCATCTCCTTTATAGCCATGGTCAACCCCAGAGACCCCAGCTGTGGTACATCTTTCGTCTTTCTATTCCAAGACTTAAACCATCTACATTCCCTACCTGCCTAATTAGTCAGTAGAGGTTTTAAAATTCTTCCTCTGTTCAGTTACATTCATTTTTTTGCATTGACTTTCATGGGTAGACATTTTTCCAGGACTCTGTCAGAAAATGTAAGTCTAAAATAAAAGGTATATCAATGGACATCTGTTGGTTAAAAACAAAAACAAACAAAACTCTGTAAATATTCACATATGGACTGAAAGTTGGACTGTTTAGAATTAGGAGACCTTAAGAGTTTCTCATTTAAATTTCCATAGATGTTTCCATTTTCAAATGTTGGGATGCATAACCCAAATCCATCCTGTTTCTTTATGCTCCTCAACCTCAGAGGAAGCAAAGGAGGGAAAGAACATAGCCAGCATCTTATGGGCACATTCAGATTTGAGGATTTAAGTAAGGAGAAAATGGGAAGAGGGGAACATTGGCTCACAGATGGAAATGTTGCAAGCTGTGGATCCTGGGAAGCTCAATGACATTGGGAACATCAGGAATATGGCTAGGCTTGGGGTGGAGCTGTACACTTTTATGGGAATTGGTTAGGAGTTGCAGACAATGTAGGAACTAATGTCAAATGGCTACAACATCAATGAATGAGATGTAAAAAATTAGAAATTTCATGGATATGAATGACTAAAACCAACAGAAATTAATATATCAAGAGTAGACCAGGAAATGGGGAAAAGGTAAGATGAAACAATTCACAAACCCAAATGGCTAACAAGTATATGAACAGTTATACAAATACTAATAACCACAGAGCAGCGAATGAAAATGAATCACATGAGATTGGCAAAATTTAGGAAATACATAATGGAAAGCATTGGCAAAGATGTTGAGAAATGGGAGTTCTCAGGCATTTCAATGGAGACCCAGTCTGGTACAGCCACTCTGGAAATTGATTTGGCAGAACTTAATGGAATTAAACATGAGAATATTCTGAGAAGCAAATGTTCTTTTGAACATATATGCCCAAGAAAAATTCTTTTAAAGGCGCATAAGAGACATCTCTAAGGATATCATCAGGTGTTGTTTGTGGTAGTGGGAAATTGGAAGCCATCAATGTCTATCGCTATGTGTTTAAGAAAAGTGTAGTAGATGCACACAACAGTGTACTTTGGAGTGCTCGTTGCGGAAAGAACAATATTTTTAAAAATATCATTGAGTGAAAAACCTAAGAACAATGCCACTTAGAACTTGAAGCACATGCAGACATTAAGTGCCCCTACAAATTCTGAAAGGCTACTGTATTTGTGTGGGAAAGTGAATCAATAGCTTTAAAAGTAATACTCAAAATAATAATGAATTGGGTAATTTTTTTCTCTTGTAAAAATGCAGGTAGGTATTCCATGGGTATATGGTATTTTAGAATTCCCAGGGACTCAACCTTTTCTATCATTTTCCTTTGTTATCTGTACCTCATGGTTGTTATCATGACTGATTTTCCACCACCACAATCACAACCCTGCCAGTGGGAAGGAGGAAATAAGAAAAGGACACATTACTGCCTTGTAAAGGTATAATCTAGAAGTTGCACACATCATTTTGCTCATATGCCATTGGCCAAAATTAAGTCAAGTAGTCACACCTAGTGCCCAGCTATAAATCCTAGTTCCACGTAAGGAGGACAGAAGCAGTGCCTGCTATGACCACGCAGATGCAAGGAGTGCACCTCCAACACAATAGGGAGGGGATCTGAGGGGGCAGAAACAAAGTGGAGATGAGGGTGAAAGGAGAAGCATAACATTTATGCAGGACACGAAAGTGTCCTTGTGTGGGTTCATGATGGTAATATATCAAACTGTATCATAAACTGAGATTTATGGTAAGACAATCCTCTCTACATGAGGTTCACTGAAGGGAAGGAGGAAGAAGAAATGAAGAAAGAACAAGGAAAGACAAGGAAGGAGGGTGGAGGGAAGGAGAAAAGAGGGAAGGAGGGAGAAAGCAAAGAGGAGGAAGGGAGGAAGGGAAATGGAAAGGAGGGAAAGAGGAAGGCAGGCAGGCAAGAGAAGGCAAGGGAAAGGCAAAGGAGACAGCAGAAGTCATGGTATGGTAATAGAGGAATTCTCAGGAGAGCAATATGGGGTAGTGGGCAGTCATAATTACAAACAGGTAAGTTTTTAGGTCTTCCAGGACTCAGGAGCAACTTTCTCAATAGTCTCATAAAACCACCAAAAAGAAATTGATTTGGCCTCTGTGATGTTTCTCAATTTGACAAAGAGGCACTTACAGGAAAGCTCAGGAGGAGAGTTTTCAAGACTGAACATTCTGTGGTTGGTGAGCTGTCCACATCCTCATTTATAAATGCCATTAAAAACATAAGGATGGGCAATGGAGCAAGATCTGAAGCTGCCATGCTCTGGTTCAAGAAAAAGAAAGGAAGCATTTTCAGTCATCAGTCTGCTGGAAAGTGTATAGAAAGTATCATTTGACTTGTTCAAAGAAAAATGAGGCGCTAAATAATGATGGTGCAGTTAATCATGAAGTGGCTAAGGTGAATATCACTAATCTACTGGCTAAGATATAGATACTATAGAGGTTATTTTGTATTTAGCCAACTGTCATCAGTATCCATGGTAGAAGAGAAGGAGAATAAGAGAATAACTTAGAAATAATATAGATGCAAGTTTATATTCTTGCTTTACTACTGTAGGGGCACAGACTTGGATGAGTCACTTAATCTGACAAAGCTTTCCTTTCCTGATTGGTAAATGAACATAACAGTAGTTGTTTAGCAGAGGTACTTGGGATCTGATGAATAATGGGCATAGATTGTTTGCATTGCCTGGCTTATAGAAGTGTTCAGTGAAAGTAAACACCATCCACTGAATATTAGCATAGATTTTTTTCCCATATCATTTTTAAGTCTGTCACTTGGTTAATTAGAAACTTTGTTATATTTCTGGTCTACTAGTGTGTATGTGTGTGTGAATGTTTAGTGAGAGATATAGAAGAGAATTCATACTTGAATATATTTCATTTACACGTAACATCCTCATCTTTAATTTTATTATTATTGCTGTTATTTGGTTGTACAGGTCAGTCATTTTGCCCATGGCTCAAGCGTACTTGATCTTGGCAAACATGACAACACATTCCACAGAGAATCTGGGAGGCCAGCACATGAAATCAAGTGACATAATGAGAGGACTTTCTTTTGCCCAGATAACTGGACACTATTCATACCAATGTTTATGACATTACAAAAGCAATGCCACCAAGAACCTTTGAATCTCTTAAAGGAAAAAATAGTCAATGAAACAATGTCTGGAACTGAGAGAATGTCAGTAGTCCTGATTTCTGGGAACACACACAAAAGAAGTACAAAAAGGGGCCATATCCCAGTTTATTCAGCACCAAGCTTTGTACTAAGAGCAGAATCCTCACCTACTTCAAGGACCAAATTAATCACCGGGGAGCTCAGATTTCAAACACACTCATAAAGAAACCAGTAATTTTCAGTGAATGACTTTCAGTATATACTTACATCCTAAGCTGAAAGAAAGCTAAGAATAGCAAGGAGACTTCTCTACTAGCTGGGATTTTCACTGGATAATTACACCCCTGGAGGATTAAAGGTATCATCTATGTTTCTTGCTGTGTAAGACCATGGAAATGATTGTTTTTCCATTACCACCCATAGTTGCTTCTTTGGCTCAGACTTGATGGTGGGTAAGGGAGAATATATTGCTTGTAAAATCATGCATATGTTTTATCTGACTTCTAATCACATACACTGTATTTCTTAAAAATACGATAACAGAAGAAATAAGAGAAGCCACTCAAACTTTGGACCGTATCTCAGCTCAGGAAGTTTTGAAAAAATTTTATATGATCTCTCTTGCTCTTGAGATATATATATGTATATATATATATATATATATATATACACACACAGATACATAAATATACATATATACATATATATCTAGAGGAACATACATGTCACAAACATGTATGTGAGTGTAAAATCACCTCCTCATATGAACCCTCACAGATTAGCAGGATAAAATGGGATTAAAAATCTCCTCTGACTCACTTCCAGGAAAAAGTTTGTCTTCATGTGAGATTGTATTTTATATGGTCAAAACTAAGATTATTTCCCTTTTTCGCTTTGATTTCTACTTGCCCACATTTCCTTTAATGCTGGAACTGGGAATCATCTCTCCTTTTGTCTCTTGCATAATCTCTTTGTTGTCTTTTAGCTTTTAATTGTCCTCTTTCATGTAATATTTAGTTTTATGAGGTACCTGGAATGTTTCTGTGTACCTTTATGCTGTTAAATCAATCAAAATCTTCCCTTCCCTGGATGAAGCACGGCACATGCCCTATGTTGGCTATTTCCAGACCCAGAATTTTGCCATAGACATTAAAGCCCTCTTTTTCTCCTTATCTTTGAGTTGTTTCTCTGTAACCTACTCTGTCCTCTTAACCTTTGCAACCCTATGTTGGCTCAAATAGTAAGTTCCCATTCCTAGATTACAGTCTCCACCCTGACACCCTCTTCCAGCCTTCCTCTCCATTTAATCTCCAAAGTGATGCCAAGCTGACTTTCTTCATGGACAGCTCAGAGTCACTTGGGCAGCTTACTGTTGTGGCTAAAAGCTAAGATTATATGTCTGTTCCGCATCAAACAACAATCAGAGGTGGGTGAGTCAAGCCTAAGGGTGATACGACCAGTTTCCCTGGCTCTTACCAGGCTTTTCCTTCCGGAATGAAAGGACTTTTCTTCTTAAAACCAAATGGAGATTGTTGGGTTTTTACTCCCACAGATTATTTTGTTGTGCAACAAATCTACATCACAGGGTAAAAACTCAAGGAGTTAGCACTGTTACTGGAGTAGATGACAAATATGGATACTTCTGGTTTCTTTGATACGAGAAAAGGGCTACCAGTCCTCTAAGGACCAATGCAGGAGAAGCATCTTTAGATAGAAATCAAAAACATTTCCCTTTAGTGCAAGCTCTGCCTTGGTGGCCCTAATGGAAGTTTGACTGGGGTCATCACTCATTAACCTTAGGTTGACAACTATCAAGACATCACTTGGTGGCATATTCATTTTCTAGAACTGCTGTAACAAAGTGCAAGGTACAAGAACAAAGTAAAAGAACGAGGGAGCTTAAACCAACATACATGTATTCATTCTAAATTGTGAAATCAAGGTGTGCTGTCTCTGAGGATCTAGATGAAAGTCCTTCCTTGCCGCTTTCTAGCTTCTGGTGGTTCTTGGGAGTCAGCAGCATCGCTCAGTTCGCAGAAGCATCACGCTTATCTCTGGTTCCACCTCTGTCTCTGCCTCTTCCCACGGCCTTCTCTTCTCTTTAAGGACATCAGTAACGTTAAAGCAATGGCCCACCCTACTCCAGTACAATCTATTTTAGTTTCATTAAAAAAAAAAAAAAGAAAGAAAGAAAGGAAACCTATTTCCAAGCAAAGTCACATTCTGAGATGTTAGGGGTTAGGACTTCAACATTTTTGGAGCGGGGGAGCAGATTTAATTTATAATATTTGAAATCAGCTTAGAGTCTCCCAGTTCCTCCCAGGTCCTGAGGGAAAGCATTTGCTGCTGAAGGTGGGGGGTACAGTACTGGGGTGGGATCAGGAATGTCGCAGAGTCCGTCTCCTCACCTCTCCACTTCTCAGAAAGATGAACTGCCCTTTGCTCTTTGTCTGAGCCCCATTACATTTGCCTGCCAATTGGCACACACTGCAGGCAGTGTCCTCCCAAAGACTGCCTGCGTTTGTAGTGAGTGGTAAGAACTGCATTACCGTAAAAATACTTGTAAGTCTGCCAGGAAGACAAATGACAAGCATTTTCCG
The DNA here is from genome assembly GCA_028451465.1 of Erethizon dorsatum. Taxonomy (NCBI): domain Eukaryota; kingdom Metazoa; phylum Chordata; class Mammalia; order Rodentia; family Erethizontidae; genus Erethizon; species Erethizon dorsatum. The sequence goes on along the minus strand of CM051833.1, from coordinate 99,277,821 downwards.
CCAAAGTTTCTCTTCCTCTGTCAAGTAAGAAACTGTTTTCTAAAAGCACCACAGAAACAGTGAACTCCCTGGTTATAAACCTTTTTTTGGAGAGAGCCAAATGGCCAATGAAGTGCCAGCTTTCTCTACCCAAATTTCTCTGGCCACGCCTGCTAGCTGGATGAGCAGCATGGAGCACTTGTGCTACAGTTGGCTGTAGGAGAGAAGTTGGCAGGACTTCTGCTTGGAAACTACACAAGGTCATTCCTAGGACACTGCTGGGAGAACTGTGAAGGAAAAGGAGGGTCTGCCCTTGACTTCCTAGTAGGCTGGGAGGGTGGGTAGGGCCAGAGTGTTGGCAGTGAGAGCAGTTGGACCTCCGCCCAGGACCCAGCTGCCGCTGCTCCACTCCCTGGTGGCAGCTGCCTGGGTACTCCTCTGACACAGCAAGGGCACTCTGAAGGCCAAAAACAAGGAGATTGGAGGGGCATCCCAGGGGAGAACCAAGCAGAGGCAAAATGTGTCAGAGGTGCCTCACCATATACTTTTTTCTAGAATCCTCTGCCCATTTCATGGCTCAGCCCATCTCAGCAAACCTTGCTTGCACTCAACTGGCTCTCACAGTTTATGCCAAGATGTGGACAGAACCAAAGTAAACCTGAGCCTTTTTACTCTGTCCTGTCAAAAGACAAAATTACAACAAATGTAGTTGTAGATCAAATTGGCTTTTAATTGTGATTCATGAACTGGGCAATTATCTTATTCCCTGAGAAAGAGTGTATATTTTGGTAAGCTGAGCAGAGAAGGTTGGGTTTGTAGATAGAAAAAGACTGAGAAATGCAGAAATAAACAAACACACAGATTCTTTCATAGTTACTTTTCTTAGTGTTAAAATGAGGGACTGCCCTGTAAACTGGGCCTCTTAATTGGTTGCAGTGAATCTCCTATATTTTTAGAAAATTATCTAATTTCAGAGTTCAGCTTGATCACCTGGCACCTAGCATGGCCAGCTCCATTCTGATTTGGTCTGGTCTACTGGGGCCAAATGAAGAAGGATAAGCCAAAACCGTGGCCTACTGTAAATTTAATAATCCTTAGAAGTCATCTCAACAGAAATAAAAATCCAAGCAAAGCCTTGAAAATAATCTTTCCCCAAATCTTAAGGTTGTAAAATGAGTGGCAGAAAAGATTTTATTGTAACTCTGAATCCCGCAGGCTTTCTCCTGTCTCCTCTGGCTTTTTAATCTTGTGTTTATTAGATTTATTCTTTCATACCCAAAGTGATCTTCTCGACTCTCCCTTTCAGGATGCTGCTTCTGGAGGCTTTAAATTTTTTATCTTCAGAAGAAAGATAGCAGAGCAAAGATGAAATGTCTCCCTGCAGAAAGGTAGTGGGGAAATAACCACTTGACTGGTGATGATCTGGGTTCCTGTTCACTCCCAAAGAAAACTGAAAATCTTTTACCCTTCAATACACTAAAATGTAAGTTCTATACCAGACCACATGGAAAGAGGCAGTGGTGAGGGTCAAGTCTGGAAGGATGAGGAAGAGCAAGCAAGAGAAGAATTTGGTAGAGACAAGATTGCCCATCCCTTCCCAGGGCAGCTATGGCACCGAGTAATGGGTCTGCCAATTGCGCTACTGGAAGTTGAGGGCCCTAACTCCCTGCCTTCCTGGATACAGAGTGACTCAGAGAGCCCAGATTTAGGGTGGTTTTTATGTCTCAAGATCCAAATTGATGCTAGCTGTAGTTGGAGGCATGAAGCTACCAGGCTAAGCTGTAAATACACATTATTACTTCTTCAAAATATACTATTTTAATTGCATTTAATTTCATCTGTAGGCAATAGAAATGAGTCACTGAAAAGTCATGTTTTAGCACCTTATTAAAGCCCTAAGGAGGTGAAGTCTCTCAAGTTAATTTGTTCTCCCATACTTAGAAGCCAAATTTACTTCAGTTCAAAATCATTCCAGTTCTACATATCCTACCACAAGTTTGTAAATCTTCAAACTGAAAGTCTCAGTTCAGAAACTGTGGTTCTGAACTAGTGCTTTGACACAGCAAAACAGTAAAGGAGATGGGGAGGGGTTGATAAAAGAGAACATTGTAGTCATAGATGCAAAGTGTCCCCAACCCAGATCTTACCTCAACATTTGGAAAGCTCTGCACAAAGCCAAATGAACTCATATCTGATAACAGACTTTCTCTCAAGCACTCTGATGAGCTCACACATGAGTGGTGGCACTCAGAAAACCCTTCTCCAAAATGTGCTGCTTTGACATACTAAGCAGGCGAAGTAGTCTCAGATCCCAGGTCTATCTGACTTTGCCCTTCTGCCCCCATCTTTCCATCTGTTTTGATCTTCTTTTCTGCAGTACAGGTAATATAGACAGTACAACTGGGACTATGGGACCACTCCCCTCCACTCATCTGAACCTGGGCAATGCCAGGGCCAATCCCCAGTCCTTTTTACTAAGTCCTACTACTCAGAGGCAGAGATGAGAAAAACAAAGACCCCCTAGAAGATTCTGAAAACCCAAACCAGGAGGCATGCATGCCAGACCCACTGGCATGACCTACAATAACCTTTCTCCACTTGGAGTTTATTAAATATTCATGCATATGGACTGCATCTCATAATCCAATTATAACAGTGAATTATGGGAAAGGACATGTGCAGTACATATAGCTGACATAATTCAGCACCCTGTCAATCATGTTGTCAATAATCCTCTGGAAGACCCAATGGGACACACCCTGGACCCAGCACAACATTTTAAATTCTTAGACCCAATGCGTTCAGTGCTCATGCCACTTTCCTTTCCGCTGCTATGAACCTGCTCATTCTGAGCAGTGTCATCTGATGAAAACTTTGCTGCTTTTTGCTTACCATCACGTGCCATGTCCAATTCTTTTGACACACACCCCATTACCCACAACACAAGGAGAGTCTTCTCTGAAGTTCCTTTATTTACCCATGGACTAGATCCACCATGGAGGAACACAATTGCTTTTAAATCTTGCTAAATTTTACTAATTGAAAAAGATTAAACTTGTATCACAGAAGATATTCAAAACCAAACACCACACTTAGATCCCAGAGGAAGTTTGTTTCAGACAGTGAGTATTCTCCAGGCTCATTCACTCTAAATATTATTATCGCTCAAAAATTGACTAAAGCCCTCTCCATTTCCCTTTCCCCAATGAGGGTATTTAAGCTTCAGTCATCTAGTCCTTTCTTTGAGCTTTACATTTTGTATGCCTCTCATGTACATATGCACATTAATGAATTTGTTGTGTTTCTCTCTTGTTAACCTGCCTTTTGTACAGAGGATTTGACTATGACCCATTTTGATGCAGAGAAAAAGCATCACCTTGTTTCTTACCCCTAATTAGGAAGGTCGGTGCCTTGGCCTTCTGGTAAGAGTATGTGGTAGGGAAAACCATTACACAGTAGGGTAAACAGTATAGTTTTGGTGCTCGTTCCTCTATTTGTACTAGTTATTTTTATTTTGTGCAAATTTCTTTTCATCCTAACTCTTTGTAGTTGGTGAAGTTTACTGTTCCTATCTTAGTGATATGATTTCTAAGGACAATTTTATCCTAAATTATTGATTGGTACTATCATCCATACCATTCACGCCTTCTATTATCTAAGAAAGACTTTCCTAGAAGATGGTGACTTTGAAGTGAGCTAGCTAGTGACTGGCAGAAAAGACTTTCACGTCCCAGTGGGCTGACAAGCAAGGACAAGCTGGACAAGTAGTTCCTTGAGTATAGAAGCACCTATTGTCAAAGATTGTTGGGTCCACAGTACAGACATCCTGTGTACTCCTCCAGACATGCAGCCAAAGCTGCTCTTATTCAACTGCCAGGCTTTTGGGTGGACAAGAAATGTCTACCTATTCTAGAGCTCTGCTTGGAGTACTATGTCTGGACCACCACCTCTTAAGTAGAGCTAAACCTCTGGACAAACCATCAGACAGACCCTCAGTGAGAAGCCCAGTAATGTCAAAGACAGACTGAAAACAAAACCATTTGCTCCAAACGCACCTTTTCTGTACCACATTTTAGAACACACAAAACTACCCAAATGATTCCCTTTAAAGCATATGTAAAATATCATTTTTTAAAGATTTATGGGAATACAGACAATATCATTTAGATTTTAATTTCTGTAATTCCTGTACTGCCCTGGCCCAAAATAATCTGGCCAATTTTACTTTCAAAGGAGAGGAAACTAAAACGTGGTCTTCCCATGTTCAACTCTGAGAACAAGGGAGAGAGATTCTGATAAGGACCAATTCACATCTCTGCATATGTTAGATTACCAGTGTTGTTTATGCCAGGATTGTGAATAAAAAATATAAGAATTGTAAATAAAAAAACTCCACTGTGGGACTAGATTTCACCCCAACATCAAGTCATCTCATTACTTGTTGCTCAGGAAAAGATGCAAACAGCAAAATATGGAAGACTCAATGCATCATCAGGACAGGGAAGACAGGTTCTCTGTGGGAGGCTGAGAGAGGTCCTTTCTGATAGGGATGATGTGATTTAGCCAAGAGATGTATACACGTAAGTATGTGTTTATGTCTTATGTAGGGATTCCGGCTTCAAGTCTAGCTCTAGTACTACGTCATGAGCTAGCTGGGCAGCAACAACCAGATTTCCTCTTACGGACTTGACCCTTCATATAGCGTTCATTTAATATTAGACATTTTAAATTAAGCAACTTAGAAAAATTTTTGATGTCTGATTTAGAGAAAATGACAAACAAGACACTTCAACTGAAGTAAATCTAAATATGCACCATGGTCTTTATTCCTATCTCATCATTTTTTTTTTTTTTTTTTACTTCTTCTTTATGTGGGTACCGGGAACCGAACTCAGGACCTCACGCTTGCCAGGCAGGGGTTTATGCCACTGAGCTACATCACCAGCCCTATCTCATCTTAAAAGAGGCCAAAAGATTAACTATTCAATGAATTGAATGATACCAGTGATTGAAGTTGGTGTTCAAATGACATGAGTTCAGAAGATAAAGACAAAAACAGCTTATTTCAGTGTTCCAGAAAAATAGAAATGCTCATCTGTTTGGGGGAGGAAGACATTAATGATTACATTTCAGAAAGTCCTACTACTATGCAGATATGTTTGTGATTCTTACCTTGAATTCTGCCTAAGAAAATGGGTCATGACCTGCCACCCTTCCATGCCTGGCTGGTATCCTGGGCCCCTGCCCACAACCACGGCAAGCCCACACCTCAGCCATAGGCCAGATGCTCACCAGCTGAGCTGCTGGCAGTGGAAGGTGGAAATCTTTAGTCCAAGAGGCAAAGGTGGTTTATTGCAGCTATTCTTGGTGCTTTCTGGGTTGAAACTCCAGACTTTCTTTAGGCTTCATTAATAATGAAGAGGGGAAGAGTCTATTCTGCTGTGAAGTTCAATGATGCTGATGTGTTTTATTTATTTTTGCACTTCAGGATTTCTTGTTCCTTCGTCATTCAGGAAAGCTATTAGATAACACCGGAAGAAATCAGTGTAAACCTCCCTCTACACCATCTCCTGACACTAGATAGAAGCACTCTGATGTATTCGCCAAGGCATTATCCACCGTGAGCCGCATGGCTGAGTCACACCTCGGAGGAGGAGAAGGCCACAGTGCGCCTGGAGGTGGGGAGGGGAGCTGGCAGCTGGACTTCAGCCTTCCCTCTAGGGTCCAGCTTAGTGACGCCTCTGGTCGAGAATCTATGCCAGGAAAAGCCAAAACAATCCCATCTTAGAAGAAATTGCAGGACTTGATCGAGATTTTGGAAGTTCTTGGGTTTCACAGATCAAATATCCCTTAAAAATTAGTGAGGGAAACAGATTAGGAAGCCAATGAAAAGCAGGTGACAGGAGGGTCTGACATTTGAAAAATGCTTTGATAAGATTGGTTGAAATGCCCAGGGATCAAAATAGGTTATTTTTAAAACTCAGTGCCTTGTCAGCATGCACAGGACGCTCACCTTAGTCTGGGGAATTTTAACATTTACTTTCTGAAGGAGGACGGTGTATCCTGAGGGTACAAGAGTGATGTTTATTTTAGCACTATTATTCCAGATTAAAAAAAAAAAATATTAGCCCACTTTTAATGCGGCCAGAACCACAAATGTTTCTTAAAGACATATGGCTTAGCTAGTGGATAGAGGCATGAAACAACAGAAATTGCTTTTCTAATACAGTTTTTCATTTTCCTGTCCAGGACTGCTGAAGGTCCTCATCTGACATCACACTGTACTGACAGAATCTGACCACAGCAGAGCACTAGGACTTTCTCAACCCAGGAACCTACGCCTTTCACATTTGCTCATCCAGGCCCGGCAGGCAGCACCTTGGGTCTCCTCATCTGCCAGTAGGAACTCTATTGCCCTAGGGGGTGGAGGGGGGGAAGCAGGGGATGGGTCTATTCATTTTGTGGGGCTGTCCTCCCTTGCAATGAGAAATGATGAGCACCTGTGCTTCCCTGAGCCATACACCTTTCAGGATGACCCCAAGGCCATTAAGAAACCATATACTGTGAAACAGAAGTCAGTGAATAATAAAAACACAAGCATCTTACACAGTGACTATGAGAACTAAACACCACATGGCCAGTGCGCATGAGACATCTTCTAAGGAAGCCTTACTAGGAGCCCAGGAGTTGCAACCTACAACTCCTCATGAATTCCATTATTTGTGGGCAGACAGAAAAAAGGACTCAAGCAGAGGACCAGAGAATATACAAAGACCACAGACTGGTATATATCTTTGGTTCCTAATATTTTCCCAGTCCCTGTTTCCACAACGGCCTCTTTATGTTTTCTTTTCTTTTCTTTTTTTGTTCTTTGTTTTTCTATTTGATGATGAATGTATACACTGTTAGCCTGCAACTTTCTCTTAGAATTTTGAATGTGAATTTCCCTGTGATCAAAAGATCCAGAAAATGACCTAGCACAAAGCAGGCCAAAGGAATGCATGTGCACGCATAAACACACACACACACACACACGTGTACGCATTTGACTGATGCTTGAGCCAAACCTCTATTTGACCTTTTCCAAGGAACAAGGGAGCTCTGGGCAATTCTGAATGAGAAATGATATTCCAATGATTATTCTCATTGCTGTGTTGGTGAATACAATCAATTTTCTGGGCTGGGGTAGAAGAGAGTACTGATTTGTAGCATCTGCCAATTTCTGTGGTGTGACTACTTCTACCATGACCAATTCCAAGCTACCAATGGCTCATGAAATTCCTTAAAATTTAACAATCAACTCCTGTGAGCCAGAATAAATTGGCTCACATTACTGAATCTATTCTGATTTGCCTGTGGCAAAAGAAAATGTAACTCTTGGTTGCCCAAGTGTGTTCTCCCTCATGGTCACTGCATAGGCAAGGATCAGCCCAAGGCCTTATCCAGGAGAAGCAGTCTCTCTGGGCTTAGACCAGCAGTCCGATGGCCTGTGAAAAGGTACCCAGGCCTTCCTCTTGACGATTCCTTCTCACTTATTAAGTAAATGGTTCCTCTATGGCCATGCCACAGTTTGCCTGGTAGCTGTAGTTGTAAATAGACTCTCAAATCTCATGGCTCATGAGACTTACATCCTTTTGCACCAGAGGCACAGAGGGGTAACTTCGGAATATACCTCTGGGATGGAGGGGCCGGGCACTCATGAAACACAGCAGAAAGACGCAGCCCTCAACCTGCCTCCGTCTTTGGGTTTGTCCAGGTTTTTTGTGTGTAACTAATTTTTTGCAGGAGGAAGCTTCTAAAAATTCTTCAGCAGGTATGGGGAGAACAGAGATGAGGGGGTCTAGAGAAATTACTATTGTAGTTAGCAGCCTTTTGGATAACCTGAAGCAAAAGGAAAGTCTTTGTCTTTCAAAGTGGGAGCAAGTACTGTATTGTTTGGGGTCAATACTCTCATCTTTGTATTAAAATTGGGGGGCAGTTTGTTGGGCTAAGCTTTCACTCAGGGGGACTGTAAAATATTTTTCCAGGCTTGTTTCTACTTTTTAAAGCTATGCCCATCCTGCTCTTGATGAATAGGGAAATGTGAGGAAGGCAGGGCAGTGACCTCATTTGCTCATAGCTATTGATCAACTTTAGTTCATCTTCTAATCTCTCCCATGTCCTCAGAGGAGTCAGGGCTGGGAACGAGGCCTTTCAGTCCAGGACACTTGCACCTAAAATCACTAATCTCATACCTAAAAGGCCACTGGAGCTCCAAAGTACTTTTATATTGTATTGATGGTCATGGGACATCAGAGCTTTGACGCACAGCTGAAGTCCCAACATGTACGAGGCCCTCCTTCATCTCTTCCTTGTCTGCAGCCCACCCTGTCCTGCACAGTTCTTCGCCCCTGGAATCTCAGCCATGGCCAGTCCCCCTTACTTTCCCAGCCACGCTGTAAGAATCCCTGGGGCAAGAAGGAGGGCTGACTTAATTCTGCTGTATTTTTACATTCCAAAGAGCTTAGCAAAATTTTGGATTCATCCAAAATGCTCAGCAAATGTTCCTGCCGCTGTCTCTGGTTTTCTATACAGCCAAGGTGAATAGGCCCCACTGTCCCCACTGGCAGAAACTGGACTTAGGCATTTCAGGTAATGACGCTGTGGAAAACTCCGTCCTCCAGGAAAGGAAGAGGCTGCAATATTCTCTCTTGCTTGTGATGCTCACACAACATGCAGCTCAGACACTCTCAAGTGATGTCTATGTTTTATTTTCTTAAGCTTAAATGGTTTAAGTTATTTTCAACCACAGGGATTTGACTTAGAACTTATACTTGAAAGGATAATTAACAATGAATGATGCTCATGAAATAAGTCATAAAGACAGCAAGGTCATAGAAGAAATGTCATAAATATGGTGACCAGATTTACCTAGAAAGTTCACACCCATTTCCTCTTTCATATTTGACATCTCAGTTTGACAATCCATTATACTGTCACTGTAGCCAGAAGATTCAAGGTGGGCAACAAATTTCTCATGAAGAAAGTTGAGTTTAGCAGAAGGGAAGGGAAGGGAAGCAGACTTCAGATAAGAGGAAGAGAAAATCCCCAAAAAGTCTCCTTTAGCTATGGCCATCAACAGATGCACCTGAACATGGATCTAAATGACACATAGGCTGGGCATGATGGTGCATACCTGTAATCTCAGCACTCAGGAGGCTAAGGCAGGAGAATCACTGTAAGGTCAAGGCCAGCCTGGACTACATAGTGAGACCTTGTCTCAAAAGACCCAAAGTAAACAACCAACCAAACAAGTGAAATATAGCTGATAGCTGTTCCCCTTCCCCCAACCAGGTTGTTGATGAATAAAACAAGGAGACTGTTATATTACCCTATCATGTTTTCACTCAAAAGCTCAAACATTAAAATCTGTTATTGTAACTCACAGCTTCTGGCTTGGGAGAACGTCAAATGTTTAGGTTTTATACCTTATTAAGAGAAATTCTGATTGATTATAGCACTTGGACGACCTTGTCTAATTAGATTCTCTTTCTATTCTAAGAGGAGTAAAGCAGCAATGAGATTGCACCCTTCATGAGAACAATGGTGATTTCCAAGTTGAGACACACACAAAGCGAATATCTATATGAAAGTCCAGGACCATAGGGACAGCAGTTGGCAAAAGCCACGTTGCCTCCGGTACCAGTCAACCAGGTTATAAATGAATAAATTCTATTATTTGCACACTCTAGGCTCGAAGGACCAGATGTCCGTTCCTCCAAAAGCCTTATAAAAACGAAATGCAACATCTCCTTTCTCATTCTGTTTGGGGGTCTCGGTGGCATCTCCTAGATAGAGTATGAACAAATGGCAACCACATAAATCAAATCTGCAACTACACAAATTACAACTACACAAATAGTTATAAGATTAACAATCTGGAGGACTGGAGACAAACTCTGCTCAGTTCACTTCCAAAAGGAAGCCTGGCAAGCCAGGCAAGGTGGCACATACCTGTAATCCCAAAGTCACTGGCGTTGTAGTGACCATCAGTCCTTTCCACACGCTTACTGTCCCATTCGAAAGAATTGGATGGAACAGTGGCCGAATGTGAAAGTTTAACATTTATTTTAGGGCAAAAGAAGAAGAAAAGGAAGTGCAAAAGAAGCATTCAAGAAGAAAAAGGTGCTCTGAAAAGGAAATGCTCTACAGAGCGCGTGTGGACCAATTAGAGTAGGAAAAGGAGCAGCAAGCTGGCCACCGTCTTTTATATCTTTTTTCTGAGACCAGCTCTAAGCCATCCTATCAAAAACCTGCTTGATCACGTAATCAAAATTGGTATCAGGTGCAGGGCTCCGCTTGCTCTCGTGAAGTTCCTGTGCCAGAAGAATTGAAGACAGCATTCTGTGATTGGTATTAGGCGTTGCTGCTCTGCAGCTGGGGAACACAAGTGTCTGCGATAGACAAGTCACGTCCAAATGCCCAGCTGCTTGCCAGTCTTCTGCCTCACCGAAACTTTGGAAGGCTGAGGCAACTTAGTGGATGGCAAATTTGAGCCCAACTTGGGTGTCTTAGTGATTTAGTAAGAGCTTGTTTCAAACACACACACACACACACACACACACACACACACGTGCGCGCGTGCATGTATGTGTGTCTGGGGATTTAGCCTCAGTGAGAAGGCCCTGGATTCAATCTCTACTACCAATGTAGAGGGGAAAGAGCCTGGTGAGGCTGAAGAGAGCCCAGTTATTTTCCCCCATATTTGCCATTTAAGCAAGTTGTTTCATCTTTTTAGGAAAGAGGAAGGAGTAAATGGTTGGAGAGACCAAGTGTGAGAATTATAATGCTAATGATTTTTCTTCTGTTTGAAAGGAACTGTTAAGAGTATAAAGGAAGCTTTCCCGCTTCCTATGCCATAATTGGTCTCTGTTTCTCATTTTCTTAGTTGGACTTCATTGTAGAATACAATGGACCACAGGTGTGGTTTTTTCTCCAGGGAGGTGATCAAAAGTGTGTCAGGGAAATGCTACCCACACCTTTTCAGGATCGGTCCACACTACAACACTGCAACCTTTAGGCATTTTTCTGAAGCCACTCATGAGCTATAGAGTTTGCCCATAGAAGGATCTAAGATAGGCTAGTACGTTAATTAAAGCCAAGGCCGTGCTCTACAACGTTGGAATTCACCTGCTCTCTTCTTCCCTAATCTGTGATGCCTGCTTGCTTTGCCCATTATAGCCTCAGAGGAACAACCAAGACAATAAGTGGAAATATTGGTATAAAATGAACGAGATGGCTCTAACACAAAAGGGCTAACCCTGAAGATATTCTTTTATTGTGAGAATAAATCTCAGCAGATTATCAAATTCTGGAGAAGTTCAAGTCCAAAACTTATTTTGTTAATATCCAACTCAAGGAGGTATTAAAACCCAAACTCAACTGTCCTTTTTATGAGTTAAAGGTCCAAAGTTCAAATTTCTTAAGTCCAAAATCATTTGAACAAATCCCCCATTCTGCTCAGTTTTAGTCTGAGTCCCAGTGGTTTCCGAGTGACGCAGCGAAGCCTGAAAGATCTTTTTTCTTTTAGTCTCGTTAGGATGCTGGTCAGTCAGTGACAGTCACCTGGAGCCTATGATTTACAATCTCAAATCCACAAGGGAAAAAAATCTCATCGGCGCCATGCGTTGCCTGGTGTTAGAGATAAAATCCAACTCTGCACCTTCTTCTCTCTGAAAGTCTCTTTTAAGGCATTGCTGCTTTCTTGAGGTTTCAGGAGTGTTCAACAAAGGCAGCCTTAGACACTACTTTTTATTCAAATTTCTCTTCTTTCCTGTCAAGCATAATAAAAATCTCTTCGTTTCCCTTTCCTGTGTGAACCCAGTGTCCCTGTCCTCTCTGTGATTACCCCTTCCCTGCCCCATGCTGAGTAAAAATGGGAATCTGTCTCATTTCTTACTCTTAGACAGCAGGTATTTTCTGTTTTTTGCTAAATATCTTTTCTCCATGGCCGCTTGCTATAAAGTTGCTTAAGTCTGAAAACCTGCCTGCTTCTCATACTTGTATCTGAAGAATCTCTTTCTTTTTTTTTAATTTTTAAAAAGATTTCATTCGTACATGTTTGCAGTACATAATGATCACATTTATTGTGGGGAATTGGTACATGTACACAGCACATCTCAGTTCTTTTTTTCCCCTTGCCCCAACCCTCCCTCTTTTTCCAGCATCAGGTTCATTTATTTATAAGTTCTTATAAAGTTAATTATCATATATACAAGTTAATAGCTAGACTAACAGGCCAAAAGACACATAAAAGAGAATCTCAACAGATTCTTCTGCACGGGCTGCTATTAATATTCTGAAAACATCCTGGGGGCTTAGAAACTAGCAACGCCTTCTGCCGGGTGTCTCCAGGCTCTGTCTCTTTGCCTGGAGACTCCAGATCTTTAGTACTATTTTCTCTGCAATGTTTGGGTGCAGTCCTGGCGTATGCATCTAGTGTATTATTCTCATGTTCTGCTGCTGCTCTCCTTTTATTTTGGGGACTCTTCAATTGATCTCTAGCAACTTACTGTTTCCCAAGCAGGTCCCTTTCTTTCTCAGTACCACTTGCTAGAATGTCCGTCTTCTTTTTTTTTTTTTTTTTTTTTTTGTGGGTACAGGGAGTCGACCTCAGGACCGCGCACGCCAGCAGGCGCCCATGCTGCTGAGCAATATCACCGGCCCTTTTTTCGTATGTGGGTTCTGGGAGTCGAACTCAGGACCTCGCGCTTGCCAAGCAGGCACTTATGCCACTGAGCCATCTCACTGGGCCATGTCCGTCTTCTTTAAATGCTACTTTTATTTTACTTTCTGATGCATACATTTACTTTCAATCATATACCTCTGGATTTGTATTTTGGATGCTCTGAAACGAAAACCTATCTAATCAATAAATTCTAAGTCATAATATCTATCCTTTGTGATTGAATATGCCTTGCCCACCTTCTCCAGCTTGCGTTGGGTAATCCCCACTGACAGATACGCTCCCATCAGACCTGAGTATAGCTCAGACCAGTCTCAACCTGCACTTGTCCTTCACTCTTCTCCTTCCATCTTGTCAACAATTCTTTTTAGAATCTTAATTCTTCAAACCTCTTGGACATGTACCTTTGAGACGCCGGCAGTGGTCCAGTGGCTGGAAATTATAATTCATCAAATCATGCCTTGGATATTTTACATGGCTCTCTGTCTTTCTCTCTCCATGGTGTCCATTTCCATTGAATAAAATTTTCCAAATTTTAAGGAAATTCTCTTACCAGGGATTTTCCATTTGTCCTTTTAGGGACCCTTACATTGTTTCTAGGCAAAGGACCTAAAATCTCTAATGAAAATATACAAATGACCAATAAGCACATTCAAATATATTTTAATTTATCAGTCATTAGGAAAATAAAAAACACCCACTGGGATGGCTATAATGATAACAATAATTTCATATAATTAAAAAACATTAAATAACAATTGTTGTTGAAAATGTGAGAAAATTGGAGGCCTCATATATTGCTGATGGGAATGTGAAATGGCTCACATGTTATGGAAAACAGCTTGGCAGAGTTAAACAAAAGCTCAGCTTAGTGGCTCACACCTGTAATCCCAGCACTCTGGGAGGCTGAGACAGGAAGAATACAAATTTCAGACTACTTGCAATTTAGTGAGACCCAGTCTCAATATTTAAAAAAAAAATGTAAAAAACACCGGGGATATATAGCTCAGTATGAAGCTCTGGATTTGATCCCTAATACCACAAAAAAGTTAAACAATTATTATATGATACAGCAATTCATTACAATCAGAATAATTGAAAACAGATATTCAAACAAAAACTTGCGCAGAAAGATTTATTGCAACTTTATTCACAATTACCAGAAGATGGGAACACGCCAAATATCCATCAACAGAAGAATGGGTAAACCAAATGTGGTATATCCTCACGACAGGATAGTATTCTTTCACAAAGGAAAGAGGTACTAATATGTGTTGTAACATCTGACCCTCAAAAGCGTTATGCTAAGTTAAAAAAAACAGACACAAAGATTACATATGGTATGACTGAGTCTGCAGTACCGAGCACGTTCTCGGATTAGTCCGCTGTGAGGGCGGCTGTGTGCGCTGTTGGCAGGAGGGGCCTGGTAGGAAGAGGCGGGTCGCTGGGGGTGTATCTGCCTCCCCGGCTCCTCCCTTCTTTTTCTGCTTCTTGGCTGTCATAGCATGAAAAGCTTTCCTCCAGCTGTGCCCCTCTGCAACTGTGAACCAAAATATAAACCTCTCCTCCTTTAGGTTGTCATTATGGGGTATTGTGTCCTCATAGAAAGTATTTAAGGCCCTTCCCCTCCCCTCCCCTCCCCTCCTCTCTTTCTCTCTCCACAGAGACACACAGAAACCGGCACACACACATTTCAAAAACAAGTTATCAACGTTACCGCGTGGTGGCAGAGACACAGAGCAACTGTAACTTTCAAACACTGCGGTTGAGAATGCAAAAAGTCATTTCGGAAAGTAGTTGGGAAATTTCTTACAAAGTTAAACATAAATGACCCTGAGATTCAGATGCACTACTCCTACACATTTACACAAGAGGAGTGAAAACTTGGCATTCACACAATAACCTGAATGCAAATGCTGATGAGAGCTCTATTTGTAATCTGTGCTCCGTCAGACTACCCAAGTGCGCCTCAGCCAGCGAATGGTGCACTCAGTGGAAGGAAGGAAGGCAGGCAGGCACTACCGATTCAAGTAGTAGAAGAATGCCGGGCAAAAGAAGCCAAACTCATACAATTCCACTAATACAGAAAACTAGAATGTTATTGTGTAAATAATTACAAATACCATTGTAATTATGAAGTTGTATTTACAAAAAAGCAAGGCAATTTAGAGACAGAAAACAGAACAGTAGTTTCCAGTAGCTGGAGTACACAGTGCGTCAACTACAGAGGGAGAGGAATTTTTGCGGCGGTGGAATTATGGTGGTGGTTACACAATTTAAATGTTTCCAAGACTTCTAAGCCGGGCGTGGTGGTGCATGTCTGTAATCCCAGCACTTGGGAGGCTGAAGCAGGAGAATGTCATGAGTTCAAGGCCAGCCTGGGCTACATAGTGAGCTGAAGGCCAGCCTGAACTATATAGCCAGACCCTGTCTCAAAAAACCAAAATAAAAATAAATAAATATATAAATAAATTCTAGAATTGTGCCGTGAAAAGGGCTACATTGCATAGTATGTAAATAATACCTTAACTAGAAAAACTAGAAAAAAATGCATACATATATCCTCATATTTCAGCACAGCACCAGACATGGGGTCAGGCACTCAATAAATGTTGAACAAACAGCATTCATCTTTATTTTTAACAGCGTGAAGTAAAACAAACACAAGTTTTACAACAAAATTTAAACTTTAATTAGCTCATAGGTTATTAAGTTTTCCCTAGCAGCCCCATCAATAATTAGAAATTCCTAAGGATATCCAAAAAACTGGAATTGGGAACGATTGATTTGAAAGTTTCCATGACTTTTGAAAGCCTATATCTGGGATAGGCGTTTAGTTTGTTTTTGACTTAGGCTGTGCTGGAAGGAGCCAAATTCCTTTCAAATTGTACGAGAAGGATACGAGCACAGAGCATAAAGGATCTTAAATAGTGGCTGTCAGTACTCTCTGAGTATTGATTTAAGGCAAAATGAAAAAATAAGCATAATGTAATGAGTTTTTCCACAAATGAATCTATTGAACTTAAAAGACTTTGTGCATTATATGCTTTCTTCTTTTTGGCATTCAAATGCCTTTTATTTAAGAAATAATGCAGATAGTGAATGATTTTTTGATACTTTGTTGTCTTTAAATGTTCTTTCAAAAAGAATAAGGATCTGTGATGCTATTCCAGGCATTATCTGTCCCTCTTTCACTCCTTGTCTATCTCCGTCTCTTGGTCTTTTATTTTCCTGTTTTCATCATACTGGAGATTGAGCCCAGGCATGCTCTACCACTGGGCTGCACCCCCAGGTCTCCCCTCCGCTTAGTTTGGGGCAGTCTCTCTAAATTGTTCAGGGTCCCCTCAGTCTCCAGAGTAGCCGGGTTCCAGGCATGTACCAGCAAACCTGGTTCATCTCTCTTTTACCAAGCAAGGGAATTCAAGAATCTGGGTATTGCGTGCTGGAGTCACTGGACCTTGGGCACGTGCCACCCACCATTCTGTGACCACATGTTTTTTATTCTTCACTGTCTGGGTCTGTGTTCCCAGCTGACTTCAGCAAATGCAGCAGAGGTCTATCATGTTTTGGAAATGTTGGGAAAATGCACCAGGCATTTTCTGAGATTCACGGTCTTTCTCAGAAGTATTGGATTTAAATGATCAAAATCTAGTTTTTAAAGGTCACACATGTCCCCCCCTGAAGGCTGAAATTCACACCTCTTTGGATACACTGCTGTTTCACCTTTCCTACCTGAAGAACAAAGAAATCAGCCCCATTTTCACCTAGGTTATGTTCGGATCATGCCTTCATCCTTGACTCGGATAAGGATTTCCATGTGGCTAGCAACTCTCAGGAATCCCCTGCTTGGTTTGTAGATTACCTGTATGGAAAGGTCACTCCAAGGGCCTAAAAGGACACAGAATCCCTTCTACCCTTCTGTAATGGCTTTTTGAAAGAATTCTCTGAGCTCAGTAGGGTAAAATCGTACTGTTACTCTACTGATTCGTGTTTGTTTTTGCAATATGACTGAGATTTTCCAAGATAACCATGCTCTGCCACAGGCTAAGGGAACCCAGAATTCAAACTCAGAGCTGGTAAACAATCCTTGTTCACTGTCATTTGGTGAATCCATTAGAATTAATCTTAATTTGTCCTGACAATACATTCTAATGGTTAATTGTTATAAACTGATGGTTAATACAAATAATATTAATCATTTATTGTTCATAAGATGCTTGTCATATGTGGTTTTCTTTAATTATATTTATAAGAAGCCTATGAAACCAGTTATTGTATGGCTGGAAGGCCCCAATCCCCTGCCTACCCCTAACCCTTCATTCCCACACCCACCCCTGCCTCCCAGGCTCTGAATTATAGACTATGAATAAAAAGCCTGGCCTCTTTGCCTCAAGGTGGAATCAACTTTGTGATACAAAATCTTTCCATAGAAACAGGTAAATGTTAGTTTCTGGCTGAGAACACATCTGGCTTATATTTCTCCTGACTAAGCAATCCCCACTCAGTTATTGAGCAAGAATCCCTGTCTCAAACTATTGCTTCTAGGGAACCTGATGAATACTGGCCTGTCACAAATATTCCAAGCTGTATAGATATGAAAGGTCAGAGGCCCTCAGGACTATTTGTTAAGAAGGTTGCCCACCAAGCACATTCCATATTACTTGGCAAAAAGCCAACCCCGCCTAATCCCAGGGAAGAAAGTTGGCCACTGTATGTTAGGTTGTTTTCCTAAAAGATGCAAAAAAACATTGTTGAATGTAAAAGAGGCATACAGCACATCATATAATGTTGAATATTCCAGAAGCCAAAGGTAAAAATGGTGTGTATTGATTTCTTATGACTACTGTAACAAATCACCATAACCTGGTTGTGTAAATGGTAAGAATTTATTATCTCCCAGTTTTGGAATGCAGATGGTCAAACTCAGTGTCACTGGGCCAAAGTTAAGGTGTCCGCAAGGTTGCACTACTCTGGAGGCTCTAAGAGAGAATCCTTTCCTAGGCTCTGGTGGCTTCTAGCACTTCTTGGTTTGTGACATCACTCAATCTCTATCCTGTAGCCACACTGCCTCCTGTTCTGCGTGTCTCACATCTCCCTTTGCCTCCCTCTAATCAGAGCATGTAATTGCATTTAGGACCCACTTTGACAATCCAGGAAAATCTCCCAATCTCAAAATTCTCAACTTTATATGCAAAGATCTTGTTTCTGTATAAAGTAATATTCCCAGGTTCCAGGGGTTAGGACAATGTATCTCTGGGGGATCATTTCTCACCCTGCTACAGAGTCAGTCACGGTGCCACTCAGCATTGCTGTGCTCTTTTCACAACAAATCTGTTACCAAAGTGACCCAGTGCATCTGTGCATATTTCATCCTGCCACAGTATATCACTCTCAGCTCTCTCTCTCTCTTTCTCTCTCTCTCTCAATCCCCCTCCCCCAAGACTTTTCCATTTCTTTCAGGAGAAACACTTTCCCCTGCTCAACCATAAATGACAATTCAGATTAATATATGTGATTTATTGCAAGGCAGTGCACTATCTACCTTGGGTCCTTTTATTCTTAAAGGAGCTGAAGAAAACCAGTGAGCAGCAGTAGTGAAAGGAGGCTTTAAAAAAGGGTAAGACTTGAGCCAAACCTTCAAGTTTGGTTCAGTTTTGGCAAGAGAAGGAGAAAGAAGTTCAATTGATTTTCTTATTCTTTATAATTTCCATTAAAGATTGTATTTTTGAAATATTTTGGCCCAACTCCTAATAAATATATTTTACATCATATATTTTCAAAGTATGTGAAATATACACATGAAATAAGTTTGTAATACTCCTTAGCATTATGACTTCTGATTATTCCATTCCATTCTGTTCTGTTCCATTCCATTCCATTCCATTCCATCCCATTCTGTTCAGTTCTATCCCACTCCATTAAAAAATTCTGATTGAGGCTCAGTACATCTCTAACTTAAATCATAACCATTAAAGTGGATTGAGACACAGACATTTGAAAAAATGCAACTTCAAAACAAATACTAGAGAGTAGTGTTTCTGGCATTCATATTATTAGTGGACTAAGTGGACTAAACAAAAACCTATTTACAACCTCACAGTTTCTGTGGGTCAGCAATCCAGACGCCACTCAGCTGAGTGCATCTGCTTCAGGATCTCTCACAATGCTGCAGTTGAGGCATTGAACAGAGTCAGACAGAGCTGTGGTTCCATCTGAAGGCTGGATTAGGGGAGGTGGAGAATTCATTTCCAAGCCCACAGTCACGCTTGCTGGCAGGATTCAGCTGCTGGTGGACTTTAAGGGCCTGCATTCTTTGCTTCCTTCTGCCTGGTGGCCCACCTCAGTTCAGGGCAACGAGCAACATGGCAGCTGGCTTCCTCAGTGTGAGTACAGAGGCCAAGAGAGAGCAAGCAAGATTCAGCCATGGGCCTTTTGCAGTTTTTCTCAGAAGTGATTTCCCATCACTTTTGCTGTATTCTGGTCATATGAGAGAGTCATTATGTCCAGCCCACGTGTAAGGGGAGAGGATTATGCAATGGCATGAACACCAAGACATAAGAGTCACTGGGAACCATCTTAGAGGCTGTAATTGAGGTATTTTTGCTTTCACTGAGGCAAAGGGGTGAGTATAGCTCATGATGGAAGCAAATCATGTTAATTTGTAAATGCACTGTTCTCATCTCCTGAATCACAGTTCATTCTTTATTGGTAACAAGAAACTTTAGTAGCCTTTAGAATTTTGATACTGGTGCAAAGAAAAATATTGAGGCATATGAAGAGCAGGATGTTATCCACACATAATCTAAGGTCTTGCTACTTTTTACTAATTTGTTTTAGTGATTAGAAGATTGCCATTTGGAAAAATAATTTCCAGTATTGGATTCCCCTTCTTTCCTAAGGCTCTGTTTTAGTCACATATAGTGTTTTAGGATTGGCCTCATGATCAGCTGGTGACTCACTGACATAGCTGTCATATACGTAACATCTCCCAGTGTGCTGACTGATGTCCAGATATTAGGAGGAAGAAGGTAGCTTCTAACAGCAAGAGGTGACAAGAGGCCTAATACATGTAGAAGAAGACGAGGTTGAGAACTCCAGGCCCTTTCTGTAGCATCACTTTATAAAGAAACAATAATGTCATTCTTAACCCTGCTGTGTTGCCATGGTGATTTTGACATGCATTTTAGCCGAGAACCACTGTGCCGAGACACATCGAGCATCTTCTCCCTGTGACAACTCACGAGACCGATTTCAAATGATGGTGCTCACCCGTGATGCAAGCTGAATTCTAAACGATGACATCAAGACTGAGCAGCAGGGGGAGGTGTCGTGGAATGGCCAACGAAAAAAGTAACACACGTTTTGTAAAGAAATTGTTTTCTTTATCCCAGCAATGACACTGGGGTGTGAGAGGATATTATATGCCTACTGCATTCCTATGTCTGAAGTACTGAAAGAAATTTGCCCAGGGCTCCCAGTTGGGGGATAGACTGAGTGGGAAAGAGGATTGAGACATCAAACAGATGAATTCTTTCGTGTTTTTCTGAATATTAACCAAATCATTTAAAAACAGTGTCTTTTACCTGAAAGACTCATTTTCTCTTAATGAAAAGACATGGGAAAGTAGAATAAAGCTGAACTGTGAGTTCAGGAAATTGAAGATCAAAGAATAATTTTGCAATTCTGACAATTAATGATGAAATACACTAAAAATATAACTGCTATTTTGGAATAAAATAACTTATATTTACTGTTTTATTCTTTATCTTCAGTTACGCATATTTTAGCTAAGCACCTGGTCACTTTCAGTGATATACACAGAAGAACGGATATTCAAGTGCTGTCAATGGGAATTTTAGTCTCTTGCTGTGTCTCATGAAATCTCCTGCAGAACTGCATCAACAGGCATCACCAAGAGGGCAGGGAGGATGCTGAATCTGGACCTCACGAATCCCAGAAGGAGTCTGGATGGGCCTCGAGAATCCCCAGGCAAGTCTAAGCATCAAGCAGTGAAACTCAATCTCTCTTTACTCTGGGTTCTGCCTGTCCAGTGGTTCCACTAACTGAAGTTTCTGTTTGTGTCTCCTTGCCCTCCACCCCTGCATTGCTGATTCTCTCACAATTTTCACCCCAGATTCCTTTTTTTTTTTTTTTGGTATCAAAATGGTTTTATTTCATAACACTTTAAAAAATGTTTATTAGTACACGTTTGCAGTACATGAAGTTTACATTCATGTTAGGGAGTGTGTGTGTGTAACACATATTGATTCGTTTTTAATCCAGTTCCCCTCCCTACCTCCTTCTCCCTGTCTCTAAATCTCCTTTCATTTTCATTATTGTTGTTATTATTTTTAGTTCATGTTTCCAGCATATGATCTTTATACTCATGGTGGGTGGTATTTGGTGCATGTACATGATATGTCCCCTCAGATTCTTGATGGAAGGTCTAGTATCTTCTCTCTTTTTACAGATCTTTTTGTAGAAGGACACCTCCTGGATCCAAGATTTAGTGAGGATTGGTAGTACAGTATTTGTGCTAGGGAAGATTCCAGGGGGCAAACGCTGCCAATCTTGCTAGAATTACTTTCTTCAGTGGTGAACTTTCTCTCAAAGGCTAAAGGTCTCACACAGTGACTGTCTGCCGTAAACACAGTCTTAAATAAAAATGCCCATGGCTCTATCAATGAATGTCTTGCCTCATATGTTTTAATCTGACATAAGAATGATTGCTCATTCACTTTATGATATTTTCTCTTTCCGATCCTTTAAGTTTCCTTGAAGTAAATATTCAGGTGTGATAAGAAAGATTTTATTTCTTTCCTCACAAAAGAACACCATTACAAGAAAAAGAAGGCTTAATGGGAAATTTGAAAGTGTAGGTGTTGAAACCACTCTAAACTTGCTCTAGATTGTCTCTGATTTGGTTTGTAAGTGAGCACTGGACAGGAGACTGACCAGGGCTTATGCATGGACACTGCTGCATCTGTTCAGTCCCTCAGATCAGACAAACCATCTAAAATGTATAGAACTGTGATGACCCCGAGTGGCTTCCTTGTGAGTGGATCAGTTCGCTCCAGCCTCCATTATTACACGTGGTCAGAAGACAGGAAATCACAGGCGGGTCGGGAACGGAAGGTCAGGTGTTGCCGAGGTGAGGTGTGCATCACTGGCTTAAATTTGGTCCTATAGTTCTCCTTACATTATTCCTTACATGTCTTGCTCTAGGAGTCAGCAAAGATACCATTTGGGAACACTTGGTTTCCTTTTGAAAATGACTAATCCGAAGTTTACACATACAGCATTTGAGAAAATCAGCTATTTCAGGAGGTTTACTAGAGCTTCCTCCTTGACCCAGTTTGAAGTCCTCTGTGGTGTTTCCAGTCTCGGTCTGCAAGATTTCGGTTGCTATTAAACGCCTTCAGTTTAATTTGCTCTAGAGGCCAAAGTCCCAGCATCTGGCCCCCAGCAAGTGACAGAAAAACCTAAGTTGTTCAAGTTGTCCTGAGTGTAACCAGTGTCCCACTTCCTCATTAAGGCAACCAGGTTTGAGCCCGGCATTCTAAGTGTGAGCTCATCCTTACACAGCAAGAGCATAAATTTCTGTGAACTTGTGTTCTACACCTCTATTTATACATCCACATGTTTTCTGCTTCCTTTAAGATAACAAAAATCTGCAACTGAATCCACAAATTGCTTAAATGACCTCATTTAGTCTTTCTGCCTCTTCCTATTCTTCAAGATTGCATTTAAAGAGTTAAAATGGGGAGACAGGAGGAAATGCAGGTGGAAATTTCATTTCTAGTTGAAAATGCAAAAGAATAAAAAAGCATCTGGGCAAAGAACTTCTTGGGAATAACGAATGATGGCAAAATGGCCAAGGCTGTCTTATAAGTCATTTTATATAGACATGATTTTGAATTCTGGTTTAAAAGAAAGGAAGTCTTAGAACAAATTTATTTCAAAAAGAGCTTTACAAAACTGGTGTTTTAAGTTTTCTTACCACTGAGGTGAGTTATCTCATCTGCCATTTTCCTACCCAGGTGTGGTTGTGGACCAGCAGCCCCAGCCTAAGAGAGAAGTTCTCATGAGCAGAGGCTGCATTTTAACAAGATGCACGATGATTCTTAGGCGCGTTAAAGTTTGAGAAGCACTGGTTTAACTACTTTGTTAGTTGTCGTCTTTGTTACCCGGTCATCTCCTTTCCAGCTGAATTGTTTATTTGTCCAATCCTATTACTCCCTGCTCCATTGTTTGACTGGCAAACCAGGCCCACATTTATCTTGGCTATTAAGGTTTGGCACAGTCTCTTGAGCCTGTTTTTAGTCTTACCTGACTCCCCATGCACATTCTGTCTCTCCACCCAGACTGGGACAGTTCATTCATCACGTTCATGTGAGTGCCGTAGTGGCCCAAGTCACCTGCCTTTTCTTATTCTCTGGAGGGCCTTCTATTCCTTGCCACTGTGCATGCTGATATCCTGCCAAACCTACCAGGACCATGTCGACGGCATATCCTTTGTGAAGCTCCTCCACAAATGGAAGGGGTCCTCACTTTCTTTGAATTCTTGTAACATTTTATAGCTCTTTTATGGTATTATTTTAATTATGGCGTGCTTTATTCCTAGAGTGCTTATCTGAGCTCCCACCTCCTGCTCTATATCCTGAGTTCTTTGAAACAATGGTTGTATTTAACCATAATTCTTCTCCTGAAGCTACTAGTTCAGTACCTTGCACACAATGGGAAGCCCATAATTAAATTCTCAGGCAGTATAACTTCATGACAATAGTCATAGATTAGGCTTCACATATAAGAAAGATAATGATGATTCTCGTCTGTATATATTGTGACCTGGACTTTTAATAGCTGAAGAACATGCTGTTATTTAGTTACCTTTTTGAATTATTGCTTCAGTGACCAAGGACAAGAATAAACTTTTTGGCTTTAGAACACCATAAGGCTATTAGTCCCAGTAAGCAGTTAATCCGTAGTTTATCTTTTTTGATGTGGGGTGCTGACCAGGAAAACCACACCAATGTATGAATCTTGATTCCGCTACTACTTAGGTTCCCCAATTTCAGCAAGTAATTTGAGCCCTTTAAGCCTCAGATTTTTATTTAATAAAACAGGACATAGAAAGCATTTGGCATGGTGCCTGGCACATGAAAAACATGTAACAAACAGTAAATATTTTGATGATATCAAAGATAATGGTGATGATTATGATGGAATGAATGGGACTGTGTATTTTATTGTTATTATAAAATCATTTGAACTACCAGATCCTGAGATAGTATCTGAATCTGCAATGTTTAATGTTCATCTTCTATGCTGGGCAGTAGTGGGCAGACCTGATTCCCTATGAGCTATTTCTTACATGCAGTTGGGGGATTGTATTAGTCAGCCATCTGTCACTATAGCAAATACCTGGATATCCAACTCATAGAGAGAAAAGGTTTATTTTGGCCCAAGCTTTGGAGGTCCCAGTTCATGTTGCTTTTGGGCCTGTTGCATGGCCACACATCATGACAGGGTGTGTGTGGCAGAGAAAAACTGCTCATCTGGCTGGAGAGCAAAAGGAGAGAAAGAGAGGGTAGGGCCCCCCAAGTGTCTTTCAAATGACACCCCCAGTGACCTACACACCTCCCCACAGGCCACACCTCTTCAAGGTGCCACCACCTCCCACCATGGCAGAGGACCAAGGCTTTAACATAGAAAGCTTGGGAACTATTATTCAAACCATAGCAAGAACAGAATCACTCCAACGTGATACAGCACTGTTAGCGCAAATATGGAAAAGCAATTATTTTCTACTTTTCTTTCTCTCACATCATTTAAATAGTTCTCTGAATAGTTTATTATCTTTGAATTAAATACTAAATGAAATGGCACCTACAGTTTCCAACAACTTTAAAGTAAGACAAATCTGTATGAACTAAAATAAATTTTAGAAGTTTATCGTCATCATTCTGAACACTGAAAAATGATGAGAATGTAGGAGGAAGATAATTAGATTATAATGTTATCTACCACCTACTTTCCACTTGTGATGTTGTCATGGTGATGGAGAAGCCAGTTGGTATAGTACAATACTTTTCTTTCTTGTTTAGCATTTTCTGTCACCTGTCATGGTGGGAAAAGCAGCAAACTTTTTTTTACCAGCAATTTTAACGTAAAATTCTTGATTAAGTTGATGGATTTCCACTTTCTTGAATCATCTGTCATTGACCAGGACTTCCTTCTTTGACACCTCAGTTTTTAAATAATTTTCCTTCCCATTCTTTCCTCTGACTTGGCTCATACTTCATCCTCAGATCTTTGGTAAACTAAATAATCTCATCTTTCATGTTCATTACTGTCTTTTGACTAAATTTCCAACTATTTAATTATATTATTTAATATTTCCCATGAAATCAATGACTCCACTTCCCTCTGGCTCTCTTCAATTTGTTTCTTATGTTTAAACCCATGAAACTGAAAGGAGAAACCCAGATTATGTTTTGCTGACAATTCACACCAAGAAGGGTCTCAAATTAGCTGGGTGCAATGGTGCGCACCTGTAATCCTCACTACTTGGGAGGCTGAGATAGGAGATTCTCAAATTCAAGTCAACCTGGACAACTTCCACCCTGTCTCAAAAATAAATTAATAGAGTGGTGGGGCTGGAGACATAGCTCTGTAGGAGAGGGCTTGCCTGGCATGCTGGAGCCCTGGGTTCAATCTCAGTCCTGAAAAAAAGGCGTATCACAAATTTTCATTGCCATTGGAGAGGGCCAGAAGTTTATAAAAAAAGCAAAGCTTATGCACTCTTGTTGAGTCTAAGTAGCAGAAAAAAAATTTTTTGCGGGGCTCTAGAGACCTATTTCCACAGCTTACCGTCCATCTCTTCAAGTGTTCCTTTTTCCTTTGGTGGGTGCTGTTCTCCCATTCTCAGACCACGCGATTGTGCACTGCTCACTTTTCCCCTCTGGAGCCACTTCCTGTGAATCAGTGTGAGCCGTGCTGTTCCAGCTGGGGTGGCTGAGCAGGTAAGATGCAAACTGGAGGTGTCGTTGTCTTTCCCTGCAGTCACCAAGAGACAACTTAGCTGCGCCTGAAGCCACTAGAGAGAAGCAGAGATGAGCAAGTGACTAAGACCTTATGACCTGGTGGGCTCAAAAGCAGAGTTGAAAGTTCCATGGGCCGTTTGAGTTTCCGGCTTCAGCCATTCTGAGTTTTGTTTGCGTCGCTGGGAGCTGACTACTCCTGTCTGGAACAAGTAGCTCCTCTAATTCATTCATAGCTTTTTAGTCATGAAGGTTAAGGAGAAAATTGAATACTTCTAAACTCTCCTAGGGATGCTAGGGGAATTTGACTTTACGCTGTTTACATAGACTTGTAAACAACTAACACAGTGGTTAAAGCAAGAGCTTTGGGAAAAAAGTTTTTTTTTCTCCAATTCTACTTCTGTAGCTGTGTAGACTTGAGTGTATTCCTTAACCTCTCTGGTTTGCAGTTTCTGGTTTCTTTTTGTGTAAACGTAGTTGTAAGCATGAAGGGCAATGCTCTGTTTCTGGTAAAGGGCTTAGAATGTGAACAAGGCTGGAATAAGGTGTGACGTTTTGGGAGTGTACGAGAGGAGATTCCGAGTCCCGGTGGTGGGAAGGAATCTGCAGTGTCACAGGATAGGAAGGACCAGGGTTGTGGTCACAGGTAGCACACTCTGTCGAAGTCTACAGCCAGAGTTATCCTCCAACCACCTAAACCAAGTAATGCCACTTTCCTTTTTAAAATCCTTCAACAGCTACCCATTTTCTAAATCTCTGAATATTAGAAATAAAATCCTTTTAAGGCCACTGCTAGCCTGCATGTGTCTTTGGGCAAACTTCATACAGAGCTACGGGGTGGACTGGCACGAAGGCTCTTCACAGATGGATGCAGAAACTGTGTGTACTGGGTCCTCACCGATGCCTATCTGTAGCTCTTGTCTTTTCTCCTGCGCACATACTCTACCTATCTCCTCCCTGGTGTAGTGGGTATTTTCTACCTCCTCAAATGTCTGACAGCTTTCCTTCCTTTGGATCTGTTTTCCATATCTCCACCTCTGTCTGGAAGCTTTCTCCCCTCTTCTTACCTGTGAGTGCCTACATTTGTGGCAGGTGTGAGTAATACCCCTGGAGCCCTTCCTTGACCACATCAAAGGTCAGCATCCCCTTAGCGTTTTGCACTTCCGCTTTCCATGTTACTACTCTTATGATTGCTTACTGAGGTGCCCTATTGCATCTCTAGGCCACTTGTTTTCAACACTTGTAGGAATCACACTTACAGATCTAATTAAAAGTGTTAAAATTTAGGTGATTGAGCCCCAGGGTTCTACTTCATTTATTCTAGGCATCTACTTTTCTTTTTTTAAGTAAAGGGTATGAGCACTTAGCCCAGATCTCCAGGTTTGACTCATGGCTCTGCCATTTAACAGTGTGACCTTGGGCAGGATGATTCGTTGTTTTTTTTTTCTTAGTTTTCTCATCTGTGAAATGGGGATAATAATATATCAAGTATAGGGTTGGTCTGTAAATGAAATTATAACCCATGTAAAGCACTTAATTCAGGAGCTGGTAAATATCTTGCTGTGATGCCTGTTAGCTGTTATTACCGAGATGGTTCTGATGGGGGAGTTGCCTGACCACCCCTTGAGAGGCATAGAGGGTGTTTCAAGGTCAGCGAGCAGGTCTGTCTTCTCATTTAAGACCTCAGAACCTAGCACTGTGCCTGGTACTCAGTACTCACTCGGTCAGCTCTTCTCAGACTTCTCTGAGCAGTCATTTTCTGGATGAAGCCTTTGGTCCCTCTTCCTAAATTACTGTATATTTCATATCACTCACTGTTTTTTGGTCTAAATCTTGTTATCACCTAAGTCAGAAGCCTTTCTCAGATAGTTTGAAACAATCCCCTTGTTAATGGTGTCATATTTAATCAGTGTTTATTGATGAGGCATGAATCGAACTTTCCAAAGTTATTTTCCATTGCCTTCCAACAGGTATGTAGATTAATTAATTTAATCCTTAGATTATCCTTTTAGGCAAGTACTACCTTGTTTACAGACGAGGAAGTGGAGCGTAGGGAGGGAGGACAAGTTGGTCAAGAGCATGCAGGTGGTTAATAGGAGAGCTGGGACTTGAACCCAAACTCGTGATGCTGGGATCCCTGCGGTGCTTTATTAGCTGTCATTGAAGGATGAGGGGTGGAGGGGCGGAGGGGGGGTGAGATAAGTCACTTTGCTTTCTGTCATCTACTTCATTGAGTCCCATATGAGCAGCCCATATACGACATCAACTATGATGTCATCTAGGAAGTCATTAGTTACAATTACCTCAGGGCAATTGCCACCATAATGTATTCCTTTGGTCAGTGTCATTCTGGGACACATGAGCCCATTTTCCTGAAGAACTGCTCCTGCAGTCTTGCCACAACACCCTACATGTGCGAGAGAATGCTGCTTATCTTCCAATATTCATCTTTTCCTTTTTACATAATGCCAGGGGTTCTAGCCTGGTACCTAGCAGCTCCCCTTGCAGTTGGTGTGGCCAGGCAACTGCTTTCTGGCCAATTGGATATAAGAAGTACAGTGTGCAATTTCCGGGCCATGCCTCTAAAGAGAAGAGTATTTCCCTTCCTCGTTTTCTTCTTGTTGTTGGTCAGAGGGTGAAAGGTGTGAGATGGGAGATGTTCACTGAAGCTTGGACTCTTGTCAACTTTGAGGAACAGAGCTACAATATCAGCTTGGATTTCACAGGAATGAAATAAATGTTTAGGTGTCTAAACCACTTTTTTGGTGTTCTATGTTATAACATGTAAGTATAAGCAAGTCATCAAGGGGTACTCAGCTTTTGGTAAATCATAATGCTAACCTCAACCTCC
Source organism: Erethizon dorsatum (assembly GCA_028451465.1). Lineage (NCBI taxonomy): Eukaryota > Metazoa > Chordata > Mammalia > Rodentia > Erethizontidae > Erethizon > Erethizon dorsatum. The sequence continues at coordinate 99,249,224 of CM051833.1, read as the reverse complement.
CCCTAAAAATCTTTTTTTTTTTTTCTGCTTGCATTGGCCCTTTCATATTCCTGTTACGAGTTGTAGCTATTATCTCTTTTTTGCCAGCCAAAGTATGCTCATACCCTCAGCTGTCCCCACTGAGATGCCCTTCTTCCGACTCTCTGTACAGTTCAGTTCTCTGGACTCCACTCTTTTGGTGTGTGGCCGAGGCTGAGCCCACACAGAGTATGGAAATGAGGACTAAGCTGAGACTTGGGCAAGGTCTAGGGATGATAGGAGCAAGACAAGGGATAGGATAAGAGCCAAATATCGGATGAAGTCGTGAATCAAATATTTGTTTGCAAGGAGGAGCCAGGGAACAGGAAGAAATGGAGGTCAATACAGAACTGGACTCAAAAGCCAGGCAGCTCCTAAAAACAGAGACAAAGGAGAATTTGGAATTAAAATGCAGCAGGGGGTGAAAGTGAGGTGTGCAGTTGGGAGAGGGAAAACAGATGCAGGAGAAACTTTGGGACTAAGGGAAAATTGCCTCACATAGAAAGCACCTCAGAGCTTCCCTTTTGTTGCAGGAACCCACTGCTGCCTGGCACAGAGATCCACTCAGAGCTCAGGGTGGCCGCTAACAGGTCCTGACCTGGCCTCTTGGAACTGCCCAGTCGCTCGGCCTCCCTTCTCCAAAGGACACTACTGTGAGGTGGCGAATCCCTCACACTGAGTCCCTCAACCGCCCAGTCTGTTGTTCCTTTTTCCAAGGCAGACACAGGAAAGTCACAGAGGAGCCCTTGCCCGGTTCTGGATGCAGCTGCCTGCTACTGTGATAGAGGAAGTGAGGCAGGCTAGTGAGCAGCAGTCTGCAAGGAGCTCAGCCATCTCTCCGCTCTGCAGTGGGGTACCTGAGGCCTGTGTCCCCCTGGCATTTCTGGCAGAGTTTGCACTCCCTGGTCCTCGATGTTATCTGTGCAGAGCAGCAGACAATTGAACCAGAGACCCCCACCCCCCCAACAGCCCTTAAGTGGTTGATTACTCCCCTTGGCTGCTGCGCCTCAGCCAGCTCTGGCTTACTGGTCCTGCAAAAGATTCTGTAAGGCATCTAATTTCTTTTTCTTTTCCTTTTTTGCTTAAAATAGTAAGAGTAGATTATATTGTTTGCAATTAAACGTCCTGGCTGATATCACCTACTGTCGTATACTCTTTCATATCACTGTTATCTCTTGCCTTTACAACTATAGTATAAGAAAATTGTAGATTGAGACCATATTTTGTTCTGTTTTGAATCATTTATTGCCCCTTTCACAATGCTGGGTACACAAATATATTTGTTTTATTGAGAAAAAAAGCTTCTGGAGAAGGGAAAATTTGAGCTAGATCAATGATCTCCTTGGGAAGCACCTAAAATGATTCTTTACGTTGTAAAGAAATATTAGAAAGTTTATGGGAATAGAAAAGTAAACTTTTATCTAGGCATATTTTCATAAGTTTTTAAATATTTGAAACAGAGTGATATAAGTAACTATATATTTACAAATAAGTAAATGGGAGTGAGAGGATCAAAAATTTTTATTGATAGGAATAAGAAATATAAAATATCTGGAGGTCCTGGGCTGATGATTTCTCATGGTGCTTTTCAGTGATTTAAAATAAAGAAATTTTTCATCAAAGCCAAGATCTGAGCGAACTCAGCAGCGCGCCATCTTGTGGTGATTCCTTCCACCTGCAGTGTTGGTCCCATTGTTCCTGGGCCACGGTTTGGGAGGTCTCCCCTTTGGGCTGAGAGCCCCCCCAGGGAGGAACGGTAAGGTCGTTGTGTGGCAGTGGATAAAGGATTCAGTAAAAGTCCACTAACAGAGGGTGGGGGAGGAAGACAGAGGTCCAGGAGAACCCGAGGGAAGAGGGAGGGAGTGGGGGCAGAGGAAGAGGGCAACAGTGATCTGTACCTAAAATGTACAAGGCCGCGTTGTAAAGGGGACCATTGTGCTTATTGGGTGCCACTGATTCACATTTACCACAGAAATAACAAAGGGCCAGGGTGGAGGGTGGTCCCACTGCTGACCCTCTGCCTGCCTCCCTGGGTCCCTGGGGCCAGGGTGTCAGTACAGAACAATGATCTTTAAGCCTAACTTCTCCTCAGAAAAAAATCATCTTCAAAAAACAGACTTGCTCCCGAACCACATAAAATACAGCCCCAAACCCTCCCTCTCCGCAGACAAAAGATGTGATTTTCGCTGCTCTCGGTCATATTCATCCTCCATGCAATGGCACCCAGGGTGATTCTGGTCGCCAAGAACATTAGAAGAGACACAGCATTTTTCTTGGGCGGCTCAAGGTCACTCTCTGTAACGTCAGAGGAGGCAGCTCCTCGGGATCGTGGAACTGAACAGTGACAATTATGTTTCCCAACAGATGTCTGTGTCCTTAATCTGCCCGCTGTGAGTGAAACACCAAAGCGACATTTTAGTTCTCCCAGGATGAGATGTCTGGGTCCTCCACTTTGATTAGGATGCGTCCGGAAGCAGGGAGTGGGTTTATCATTAGAAATCTCCCCCTTCTCCCTTATAGCACAAAGGGGATAAAATAAGAGAAAAGAGCCAGGGAAAGAGGAGTAGTGAGGCTGAGGGAGGGAGAGAGGGAGAGGGGGCAGAGGAGAAGTGGAGGGGTGCCCAGTGGGATTCCTGGCTCTCCCCAGGCCAGGAATCTCATCAGAAGAGCAGCTGGGTGGCAGCAGAGGGCTGGAAGGAGCGTTCCGCAGAAAGTCACCTTCGGAAGAAAGAAGGAGCAAGGGTCGCAGGGTCGTCAGGCTCTGGTGCCAGCGCTGAGAGAGTCTGCAGGACAGCAGGGACAGCTGTGCTAGCAACCAGGGCTGAGGGAGAAGGAGCTGATAGGGAGCAGAGGCCAGAGGAGCCGGGGCTCCTACCCAGATGGCATAGGGTGACGGCAAGTCACCAGATGGGAGAGGCCGTGGGGCCAGGTTAAAGTCAGGGCTTTGCACACAGCCTCCTGTTTGTCATGTGAGGTAGGCTACTGGCTCTGCTGAGTGTGGGTGGCAAGCAGGGCAGGGGTGAGGTGACCTTGTGGCTCCACTTGCTGAGTTCTATGGGTGGGGCTGTGGTGTGGCAATGGGAGGCCTCGTCGTATGGGAAGGGGGCCAGGGTCTGAGTCTGGGAATGCCCGTCACCTCTCTAAGGTTTGTAATCTTGGGGGGTCCCCTCACCTCTCCAGCTGCGTTTCCTCATCTGCTGTGTGGGTGTGCCATCCCGCACATGGCCGTTCCTCCGTCATATTTACTGAGCAGCAGACTCATGCCCTGGATGACCCTGTGAGGCTGACATGCACGCAGAGAAGCTGAGCACTGAAGTGCTGGGTATCACACCCAGGGTCACACGATAGCCAGGGAGGGACTGGAGAGGCTGGATTTGAACCCAGGCAGCTCGGCATCAGAGTCCAAACTCTCACCACTGCTGGGATGCAGATAATGAGAGTCTGCGTTTTTGTCTGGAAAATGAGACATTTAACCACCTGCGCGGGGGTGGGTTCCATCCCAGGCTTGACGCCCCGCCCCCGTCCTGTGTTTTAGGAATTATGCCCACACCGGGGCTTGCCCTGCGTGTGCGTGTGCAGGCTGTGCTGCTCACGCTGAACGCGGGCGTGAAGTGGGGAAATGTGGACTCTCCGCAGCTCCCCGGTTCCTCAGCGGTGGTCCACCCCTGCTGGCAGCTACAAGTGGACACACACACCAGGGCCTGCACCTGAGGTCAGAGGCGCACCCTTATAGCTCTGAGATGGAGAAAGAGAACTCTGGATTTTGGGGTGCCTAGGAGAGATCTATCATAGGATCCATCCTTTTATTTGCTAAAACCATGGTTGAAGAGCTGATGAAATTATATACTGTGGGTGCCCTGAAATCAGTGATAACAAACTGTTACTTGAGACAAGAGTCAAAAAGAGTAAAGCCCTCTCTGCCCTGTGTACGTGCTTTTCTTTTTATGCAGGGCTAGATAAATATACATTAGGAGGAAATCCGTTTTTCCTCCATCTGAGCCCTGTGGTCTCCTCGTCACCATGTGGATATGAAAGAAGCCAGGAATGAGGTCAGGATGCAGGGGGGGATAGAGAACATTTGCAGACCCATGAAATTCAGCATGGCACTAACCCCTGGGAGGCATGTCCACAACACTATGGCCTACTTGGTATTTTTTTCCTCTAGTATGGTTTTTGAAGGAGGGAAGAGGGACTTGTGGTTGGAAAATAAACAACAGCTAACAGTGCCCTCACCCCAACAAGCAATTGTAGACTCTAATATTTTTAAATATTAAGCAAAGCAAGGCCATCAAGACTTCCTTGGGAGAGGTGATGTTGCCACCCACGTGTATGTCACTACACACATGTTCACAAATTTCAAACCCCATAGAAGGATTTGGGGCAGGGGCAGAACACTAGTGACTTAGGAGGAATTCTTCTCAGGGCATCAGTGGGCTTTTAAAATCCTCACTTTTCTGAGGCAAAGAAAGGCTGAACTTATTGGTCTGTGGGTACAGGGAGAAGGACTAGGGGCCACCCAGAGTCAGAGCCCAGAAGGAGACCAGGGGAGAGGAGATGGAAAGCTAATGTGAAGGGCACAGCTCGAGCAAAGTGAGTCAGAGTCCGGTGTCCAGAAGCCAGAGAGCTTGGATGTGAGTCCAGGGGAGACATGGCAAGGCTTCTTCAGAGGCAAGGGGGCCAGAATCAAATGTCAGTTCTCAGATTAGAGTACAGAAAACCACCACCGACCTGGACAGTGACTGTCTTAGTCACTTTCTTGTCACTAAGATACAATACTTGACACCCACAATTTACAGGAGAGGTGTATTTGGGCTCACAGTTTTATAAGTTTCAGTCCAAAGTCTGACTGGCCCCAAGGCAGAAATGGCATAGTAGAAGGGCCTGCCACAGAGGAAAGCTGCTCATGGCATGGTGGCCAGGAAGCAGAGAGGGAAGGGAGAAGCTTAGAGTGAGACAAACCCTTCCAGATCATGCCCCAAAGACACAGCTCTAACCAGGGCCCGCCTCCTAACAGCAAGTTAGCGGTAGCCCCATACTCTACCCTCCACAAGCCCTGCCTCTGAGTGCGTGAGGCCTTGGTGGGACATTCTAGATCTAAAGCACAGTGGTGAACCTTGACCCTCATGGTGAGGCCTGGACCCTCACAGTGAGAAGTGACCACAGCCAGCCTCTTCCAGAGGCTGAATGATGCTCTGAGCTCTGACCTGAGAGTCAGCTATGGTGTTTCTAAGTGTCTACCAATTACCTTATATCTGTGATTAAACCAGCTGAGGACAGCAGCTTAGAAACAGGATTGCTGGAGAACAGGAAGTCAGGGCAATGGTACAGTGAAGAAATGCTCCACCTAGTTGTGCTTAGACATCTGGAGAAGCATGAGCCTCAGTCTAATGGTGAGGACTGACCTGGGCTTGGAGGATGCTGGGAGGTGGAAGTCGGAGGCAGATAGGAAAAAGAAAGTCTGGAAATAAAATTACAGGTAAGTTTTAAAACATAAATGCGGGGCCGGGGATACAGCTCAGTGGCACGGCGCCTGCCTGGCAAGCATGAGGTCCTGTGTTCGATTTCCATTCCCCCCTCCAAAAAAACCCCAAAAAACCAAAAAAGCTTCTTCAAGAGCTGATGATGTCCAAAAATCAAACTGAGGAGTAAATAACAAAACCAGATTCTTTCCTAACACTAGGTTTGGTAAGAGGAGGAGAGGGATTATGAAGCCAGAGGCTGGGCCTGAGAAAGACCAGGGAGTGGGGGGACTGTGGAGTGGAGAGCACCACGTGGCTGGGGCTGGCGTGACCCGGATGCCTGTCTTGCTTCACTTTTGACAGAACACACACATTTGCCTAAGAGGAACCTGAGCAGGCTGTGGATTGCACCTTTTGCACGTGCTGGGTCATTTGATGAACAGTACTCTTTCTAGGCCTTGTGATTTCAGATTTGTCTTCCAAAGCACCCAGGGGAAGGGTCCCATGAGTTTCCACACTCCCACCAGTACCCTTCTGTTCTTTTCCACCCAGAAATGCACAGTTGTTTTGATGCTGTAAAGTGACAACTGTGAATCCTCCCCCTACCCTCGGTCATCACCTATTAGAAAGGACACACACAGCGCCCTGCATGACAAAGTATCTCTAGGTGTCATCAGTAATTCTCCCTGACCAAGTCCTTGCCACCTTGAAGAAATGTAGCTTCAGGCCACTGGGAGAGACAATTCAGAGATAAACTCTAGCCACCTGCTCACAGCAACCTCACCTCCAGGAATCCAGGGCCTGCACCTTCAGAGCATGGTTGCTCCCCCGGGGCAGAGGGTATTGCTAGTGCTCCATGAGAATGTTGCTCTGGGGCTGCCTAGGCAGTGTACCTCTACCTTCCGGGCTGACCAAGTCCTCTCTCTTGTGGATCTTTAGAGGAAATTCTTCTTATTTTCAGCTCATCAAAGTCCAAAATGGGTAATTCTAAAGACAGCCTGAGAATGATCTTTCTCCCTCCTATTATCCCAGTGAGAAAGGGAATCAAGAGATGGAGGAAAGGGGAGGGAGGAAAGAGATAAGGGATGAAAAGGAATTGGGATGTGTTGTGTATATGTACCAACTCCACACAAAGAATGTAAACATTATTACTACACACATGTACCAATAAACTAAAATTAAAAAGAAAAGAAAAAAAAAAGACAGCTTGAATGAGCTCTTAAACCTCTGCTTAGGTTCTTTCATTAGTAATAAGGACTAAAGCTAGAGAACCCCTATTGTAAGCCAGATCCTAAATGTATTAATTATCACAATAGTTGCATGAGGTAGGTGTAACTGAACTTTCCTATTAGGCCAACATCAACCAGATAGTGAGTCATGGTGCAGGGTCTGATCACATAGCTGTATGTTCATGCCCCAGCATGACGTCTTCTCCCTCCCTTTGCTGTGTGTGGAGCCCATATCCGCCAGCATCTGCATTAGCCACGCTCCTTAAACACAAGACGCTCCACCGATTCTGCAGTGAGAGCTTAGATTTCTTGGTAAATTACCATTTTAGACCAAATTAGTGCCATGCTTACTGTCAAAAGTTGCTTCCTTTACAAGGCAAACTTTCTAAACAGGCTCTTTGCTTGATTTTGCTACTTAAGGTAGTTTCTCTCCTTTAGTTTTCTTATATAAATTTTTTAATAACAATTTATTACTTTTTCCCCCTGCCACAGATAAGTTCTGTAGACAAATTTAACAGTTCTTTAGGGATTTTTGTTCGTTTGACACAGTGTCTTAGTTACTTTTCTTGTTGCTGAGACAAAATACTTGACACCTACAGTTAAAAGAGGAAAAGTTTATTTAGCTCACAGTTTGTAGAGGCTTCAACCCATAATGACTAGCTCCAAGGCAGCGTGGCACGGCAGACAGGCATCGCAGAGCAGAAATGGTTCACGACAGGCAGAAGGTAGCAAAGCAACAAGGGATGACCACAGCTCTTTCTATCCCTTATATCTTATCCAGGCTACTTAGGGGGGGTAGCACTCACACCCTTAATCCTAGTGCCCTTGGTCCTAGCATCGCGCCATGAATCAATTCCAGCATTACATACTCTAGATTCAGCCACCTACGAAAAAGCCCCACCCATGACCACATGAGGCTTTGGGGGGGACATCTAGACACAAGCCATAAAACAAGGTCTTGCTGGAATAGCTGGCCTTGAACTCGCTATGGAGTCTAGGCTGGCCTTGAACTTGCAGCCGTCCTTGTGCTTCAGCCTCCCAAGAGCCACATCCATCTAGTTATTTAGCTTTTAAAAGTTTCTATTACAACGTAAATATTTAAGCTATTTTTTTTCTCCTCTTATATGGAGAGTTGGATTCCTGAGATATGAAAGTATACTGGTTTGGGAGCCAAAACAAAATCAGGCTTTGCATCTGGTGCCCTTTAGCAACTGTCTGACCTAGGCAGATATTTAACATTTCTGGACTTCAGTTTCCTTATCTACAAATGGAGTGATTTAATCAGAGAATTTTAAGCCTGCTACTAGCTGGGATATTAAATTTAAGTGGGTTGGGAGAGCAAATATATGAAAAGGCAGTAATGACGAGCAGGTGTTAATAATTTTACTCACACAATTATGCATCATAATCTATTTTCTAGACGTACATAAATTAACCTTCTTATTACTTAGTTTCTATATGAAGTGAGCCAATTGGCCTGGAATCCACTATAAGGACTCTCACAATGAAAGTGAACTCTCACCCACACCCCTTGTCCAGTCTCTGAGCACAACCAAAAGAAGTTGGATTTACCATTTGGTCCCTCGGGCTAAAGCCCTGCTGTGCACACGGCCGTGTATACGCTTCTCTTGTTTGTGTGCAGTAGAATCCCACAAAATGTAAGCAAGTAATAACATAGCTGACGCATTACCTGAGAAATTTACTCCTTTGTCTTAATTTGAGTCATACTCAGCCTCCGTGGAAAAGCAGCAAACCTCAGGGTCAGAAATAGTCTTGTCTGTATAACTCTGGTTAAACTTCATAGGCCTTGAGGGCCAGAACTTAGGAATAGTGTTTCTCCTAAAACCACTAATGAGCAGGAGCAGGCCCGGGTTAATGGGAGAAAGGGAGAACATTCAGGTTTGCAGCCTACTGCAGACCACATTGTAAACAACTCTATTTTCCTAATTTCCAGGTGATCTGCCTTTACAGGATTATTATTATTTTTTTAAAGTTAAGTTACATGGGGTCCATCTTAATGATTGGAAGCAAAGAAAACAATTTCCCAGTATAAAAATGGGAAACCTAAAATGAAGGAATCATTTAGGAGAAGCAGCTAGTGTTCAGGAATCTAGGGGTACAGTCAAGTGAATTCTGGGGCCGGTGAGATGGCTCAGCAGCTTAAGCGCCTGCCCGGCAAGCACGAGGGCCCGAGTTCGGCTCCCAGAACCCACATACGAAAAAGGGGCAGGTGATATCGCTCAGTGGCACGGGCGCCTGCTGGCACGCGAGGTCCTGAGGTCGACCCCCCGGTACCCACAAAAAAAAAAAAAGAGTGAATTCTGTCCTCATTCTCAGCTGCCAGTTGTGCATCCAATTCTGTCTTGGTTAAGCAGAGGGAGATATTTTTCTCAGAATCCTCTGAAAAAGCTGTTAAACTAGACTTAGGGCCCTCACAGCTGGGAACTGGTCCTACTTGCGGATGGATCCCATGTAGCTGGTCCTTCTGCTGCTGCTGCTTCAGATTCAGACTCTCGCAGATGCACCCCACTGGCAGGGCCCAGCTGCAGGGACTGCTGTGAGGCCGAGCATGGGCTTTGGTAGAGAAGTCTGCTCTTCATCCCTAGGTGGGAAAATCTCTGATGCTAATGTATTAGTTAGGTTCTTGGCAGGAAATGGATGGCAAATTCAACTAGGATGATTCAAAAGAGTTTAATGAAAAACTACTGTAATTATAAAGATGTGAAAGAAGGGGGGGACCAACAAGGAAGAGGAGGATCTCCAGGGTGGGCCACTGTGGGAAGCCACTAGCACTCCCAGATCTGAAAGGATGGGAAATGATGAGTGAAACGTGCTGACCGCTGTAGGTCCAGGAGCCGGGGCCTCAAGCAGAACAAGAGGGAGCCACTTCCAAACTGTGGCGTGGCTGTGGGCTGTGGGCTGTGGGGAGCGGGCAGACAAACACTCTGGCCCCTCTCCTTTCCCTGCTTTCAGGCTCCCAATGCTGCCCCTCACTGGCTGAACCCAGAGGGCAGAGAGCCAGGGAGCTAAAGCACAGCAGCGTGACTGTGGAGGGCAAGTGGAGATGTCGTCAAGGTGCTGTGTGCCTCCCACCTTCCACACAGAACAATCACTCAGCCAGAGGTGTGCAGAAAGGGCCAGCTGGACGGCTGTCCCTTGGTGAGTTCTGTACACCACTGTCTCCTCATCTAATGCAGTTTCCCTTTTCTTGTTCTTCTCTTAAATTTGACTTGGGGAGAAAATAACTAATTATTTTCCCTTTTCTTCTCATAGTATATAGCTCTTTCCTCTTTTACCTTTTCCTTGCACCCTTCTCCTCACATTTTCCATTTCAGTTTTGTTAGAGTGACATGTGCGCTGAGTGAGAATCATGGTGGCCCAGGTTTTCATCCTGGTCTTATCTCATTATGTTACAGGCAAGGGCTGGTGACCACTGCTCTCCCTAATCTTGAAACCACTGTTTCCTTATCTGTGTAGAGAGGGACTTACTTCATTACTTCATCTGGTCATTCAAGAAACTCACTCACTGAGGACCTACTCTGTGCCTCCCACTGTGCTTGGTGTTGCTGATATAGAAGTGAAGACAGGGTACAATGAGTCAGGTCTAAAGAATCTTTAATTTTATGGGGAAGGTGATCCTGAATGAATTAATTGAATCAGCAAGCACTTGCCATAGAGATGCTACTAGAAAGGAGGTGTCCAGGGGGCTGTGATGGCACGGAAGAAACAGCCCCATGTGAGCAGGTTGGGGCTGGGAGCAAGAAAGCTTTCAAGAAGAAAACATGTGAGGCCAGCAAGGGTGGAGAGCTCAGTGTGCTTCATTCCCTGCTCTGTCCCCAGGGCCTAGGAGAGTTCCTGGTACACGGTAAGCAACTAAAGGATGCTGTGGAATAAATGAATCAATGAAGTAGAGGCTAGGTAGAGTCCAGAGGAGTGAGTTTGTGCTACTTTTATGAAGCAAGGAGGGAAAGAGCTGTAGAGAATGGACAAGCGCATGATGAAGGCTGAGGCAAGAAGGGCCAAGCCTGGAATGGCTCCTGCGATGTGGCTCAGGGGAGGCAGAAGCCTGGTTTTAGAGACTTCAAGCCATACTGAAAGATTTCCCTTTACGGTACTCTGAAACAATAGGAAAACATTGAATTATTTATGGAAGTGGAAAAACAGAAGAGTGTCTGAGTTAGATTGGATACTACCTAAGGTTTTGTCCAAATTTGTGATTTCTTTCTCTATAACAGATTCCTCTTATTCCTGTTTTTGATTATTATATATTTATATTAATTATTTGTTATATGCACAACCCACGGTAGGTAGGGGCCATGGGAAAATGAAAGAAAATTAAAACTCAGTCTGTCTTCCGTAAACTAACAAGGATTTATAGAAATCTACAGCAGGCATATTCTGGGAAAAATAAGCTAAGTGCCATCAAGGGACTCAAGGGAATCACGAGCTATCAAGTCTGTAAGAGTCCAAGGAGAGCAGACAAGATACCCAAATACGATGGCGTTGGTTCCAGGGGTGGGTGCGGAGGTCAGAAGAGGCTGCCTCATTTTTGAAACAAGCAACCTTTGACAAGATCTTAATGGGAAGGGAAATCTCAACAGGTAAAAAGGAGGGTCTTCTAGATAAAAAACAGAGCCTGAGCAAAGGTACAAGTGCAGAAAAAAGACGAAGCACATGTGGAGGAGGAAGTGCTTGGTTATAGAGGACTGGACAGAGGGCAAGAGGAGTAAGTGGACACAGGTTCTGGGTGGCCTTGAATGCCCACTGACAGGTCTGGAGTCAGTCCCGAGCCCTGCAGGTGTGTGAGTTGGAAAGGGATGAGACCTCAAGCTAGCATCATCACACAGTGAAAGGGACGTTATCAAGGGGTGATCCAGAGGTGCAGCCACACCTCCGATGAGGAGGCCAGTGCAAAGTCCTTCCAGAAGTCCCAAGGGCAGGTAAACAGGGCCTAGAGTAAGGGGACAATAATGGGAATGGAACAAGGGACTGTGTTTTATATCTATGGATTTATAGCCACCAGGCTTTAGTGCCCAAAGTCCTTAGCAAATGCGACTTAGCAGGGAAAGACTAAGAAAACATTTTTTCTTTTTTTTTTTTTTTTTTTTGTGGGTACCGGGGGGGGTCCACCTCAGGACCTCACGCGCCAACAGGCACCCGTGCCTCTGAGCGATATCACCGGCCCCTTTTTCATATGTGGGTTCCGGGAGTCGAACTCGGGCCCTCGCACTTGCAAGGCAGGCGCTTACGCCGCTGAGCCATCTCACCGGCCCCAAATTTTTTCTTTATGAAACTTGAGGCCTGAGAACTTTGTGGCTGGAAGAATTTTGTCATCTTTAATAGAAAGGGAGAAGTCAAGAAGAGAAACCGGCTGGGAAAAAGATACACTGACATTTTATGCTTTAGAGAAATATGACTTCTATATAGAAGGATGTATATACAATAAAAGTTAATAAATAAAATTGAAATTCACCTAAAAGCCCATCTAGAGGAGAATGGACAAACACATCATTGTGTATGAGAGAATGATATTAGAGGGAATGAGCTAGAGCTCCATGTATCAGCATGGATACCATAAAAACGTAATGGTGAGAAAGGAAGAATGGACATTAGGGTCTCATCAGAAAATACGGCACACTTGTGCGACTTATCTGAAAATACAGATAAAATTATTTTACAGTTTGCATGGGGGAATGGAACCAGAGGGTTAGTAAAACACTCGGCGACTAGCAGCAAGGGAAAATCTTTACCAATCTGGGCCCGAAATGATAAAAGGTGGGATTACTGTTAATGAAACCTGGTGAAAGTTGAAGCCATAGGAGAGAACCTGCTAGAAGGCAACCGTTGCCAAAAAATGATGCCATGGCTAGAAATGCATCTACGCAGGGAGAGAGCAGGGGGAATAAATATCTTATATGCATAAGTTTTCTATACTGTAACAAATTACTAGAAACTCAATGGCTTAAAATTTAAAGCTTGTTATGGTTTAGTTCTGAAGGTCAGATTTCACTGGGCTAACCTCTAGGTGTCCACAAAGCTGTGCCTCTTCTGGAAGTTCTGGAGGAGGATCTATTTCTTGCCCTTTCCCCTATTAGAAGCCATCTGTGTTTCTTGATTCACGGTCTCTTCTATCTGCAGAGCAGCAGAGTAGCATCTTCTAATCTCTCTTTAACTCTGACCCATTTGCCTTCTTTTTATGAGGACCCCTCTGCTTCTATTTGGCCCACCCAGATAATTCAGGGTAAATGTCCTCATCCGCAGGCCCTTAGCTAATCACACCTGTGAAGTCCCTTTTGCAATGTAAGGTAGCACATTCACAGGTTTTGGGGGCTGGGGCATGGACATCTGTGAAGAAGGGGCATTATTCTGTCTGATTTCTCCTCTGCCAGTCCTCAGTCTCCTATTGCTGCTTCTCAGTGAACAAGTCTGGTCCAATAAAGAACGCTGAAGATGCAGGCCATGGAAGTCAGCATGGAGAACGGAGTCCTCCAGGATGGAGCACTGGAGACTAAGCAGTGAATATAAAGCTGTACAGTAAAATGGACCACATGATGTCATTTACATAAATTTGAAAAATACTGAACATTTTAAAAAATACTGTATATTATCAACTATTACAAATATGTAATAATATTATTTCTTAAAATAACCTTAATTTTGAATAGTTTTAGACTAATGAAAATTGCAAATACTACAGAGAGTTTCCATATACCCCATACACATTATTAACATTATATCACACATCTTATTATTAACATCTTACATTGGCATGGTATGTTTGTCACCTATACTGACACATTATGACTGGCTGAAGTTCATACTTTATTGAGAATTCCTTGGTTTTCTCATATTATTTTTTCTTCTGTTCCTGAACCCATCTAAGATATCATATATAACTTGTACGGAGTTTTCTTTTTTTTTTGGTGGGTACCGGGGGTCGACCTCAGGACCTTGCGCGTCAGCAGGTGCCCGTGCCGCTGAGCGATATCACCAGCCCCTTTTTTCGTATGTGGGTTCTGGGAGTCGAACTCGGGCCCTCGCGCTTGCCAGGCAGGCACTTATGCCGCTGAGCCATCTCACCAGCCCCTTGTACTTAGATTTCATGTCTCCTTTTTGCTGTGACAGTTTCTTAGACTTCCCTTGTTTTTGATGGATAATAATATTGTAAGTCACGAATACCACATTTAGGAGAGTGGATACCTCTGGGGATATTATGAGGGGAACAGGATCCCAGGAGAGGCACACAGTGCTGCAGACACTGGAAATGTTTTCTCTTTTCCAAGACTTCTGAAGCAGATGTTGCAAAGTATTTGGAACTGAGAGCACTGAGTATATTTGTGATATTCTCTGTGGGGTTTGTTTCAAAAGGTTCAGAGTCAAATCAAGGTGGAAAAGAAGAAGCAAGAGCAAAGGAAGGGTTAAAGACATCATATTACAGTAATATGTCCATACTCATGTTTATAGCACCACAGTTCATAATAGCTGAATCTTGGAAGCAGCCTGTGTGTCCATCAACAGATGAATGGATAAAGAAAATGTGGTATTTATGCACAATGGAGTACTACTCTGCCATAAAGAAAGACCAACTTGAGTCATTTGTAGGCAAATGGATGCACTTTGAGACCATGTTAAATGAAGCAATGCAGACACATAAGCTTAAATATTGCACGGTGTCTCTTATCTGAGAAACCCAAAATATTAATAAAGAGCAAAACGAAACACAGGAAGTAGGGAGATAGATCTTTCTCAAGCAGGAAGGGGATCAAGAAATGAAGGGAGGGGAGAAGGAGGAGGTGGAAAGAGGTTGAATAAAGGAATTAAGATGTATTATGTACATGTAACAACTCCACACAAGGATATAAACATCACATACCACCAACGTGTACTAATACAAATTATGACATGGGCATTAGGTATGATGGAGAAGAGGCTTCAGGGAATGAGGGCATCAGGTCTGGGTGACCTGAGGATATTGTTACCACACAGAAAAATGTTGAAAGTAAAAAGGAAGAGCTGGACTGAGTGGGTGGCTGATGAAAAGTTACATTAGAGGGACTAGAGAAAGGTCAGGCAGGAGTGGCTGCTTTGAGGGTGAGAGTCGAAGCTGTGTGCACGTATGCTTTATGGACGAAAGGAAGAAAAGTGAAATGCAGGAAGCAATAAAAGATGTAAAGATAGAAATGAGTTTATAAACTTGGGGTATTAAATATTTAGTAGGCTTTTAACTTAAGTAGGCTACTTCCTCCTGCCTTGGTTTGGTTGAGCCTGCACAAGAGGTAGTTTGTCTATCCCTTTTATAATTTCATCTGCTCACAGAACAGGTTCTTGCCTTTTTTTTTTTTTCTTAGAGGAAATAGGGCTGCTTTGCCTCACTTTGTTCCCATATTATTTATATTTGTCTTCCTAATTTAGCTTAGTACTTAGTAATTTAAAGAGAATTATGTCCCATTCCCTTCTGACATTTTTACTTTATGCAAACTATACCTATTTTGAGGTGAGGAGATAAATGAAAGTTGAAATAATCAAGTTAAAAATATAGGATGTTATAGGCAGAATGTTGTTGACCTTGGACTTTTGAAACTCTGATATCGGAATGGAATTAAGATTTAAAATGCTTATTTTACTTCAATAAGAATAACACTGGAGGGGCTGTGTGGCTTTTTTCTTTAGCCTATAGGAGTTTAAATTTGAATGTTGCTGAGATCCATTTTGAAACATGCCAAGGGGGAAAAACCATATTTTTAAAGTTCAATAATATTTGACAGCAAAGTGGTGCATCCACTCACATCATAATATAATAGGTTAGAGTAAAATATGAATTTCCTAGTGATGTATGTTGTTAAAGATGCATTGATTGCTGGGCATGGTGGCACATGCTTGTAATCCCAGCATGCTGGGAGGCTGAGGCAGATGAATCAGTTCAAGTTCAGCCTGGGCAACTTGTAGACTTAGGGAGACCGGTCTCAAAATAAAAATATTTTTAAAAACAACTGTGGATGTAGCTCAATGCAGAGGCCTGGAGTCTCTCTCTCTCTCTCTCTCTCTCTTTCTCTCTCTCTCTCTCACACACACACACACACACACACACACACACACACACACACACACAATGCATTTACTACAAAACTACATTTGGATACTATTCAATGCAACTCAGAACTGGGTAGCAATATTTCTTGACAGCTATTTCTGAAGAAATCTAAAAAGAGGAGTTGGAGGGAGGACTATATTGATATAAAACTTGACCCTTTTTGGTTGTTGTTCTGATAGAAAAGAAGACATTAGAATGTTAGGATGATTGGTCAAATCATTTTTACATACATAGAATTGCATGAGGTAAACAGTAGAAGCTTACTAGCTTACTAGTAAATGGAAGGCACATTGAAACACGAGTGAGGAGATTTGGTTATATCCCTCAGCTGCTATAATCCTGGACAAACCCAGGATCACTTGCCTTCATCCTCACAGATTCCACTAGAATCCATCTGGAGTAAGACTGAAGCTTGACACTTTAAGGGCATTTTTGAGGTGATTCTGCTGGGCCTAGAAGTTTGAGAGACCCAGTACAACGGGTCATGGGCCACCATGTCAACATTCAAATTGTTTGTTTATATCCTCCCTATGTACAGTGTTACCATGTCCCCTGTATGCAAAATGATACCAAGAAAGTTTCTCCCTATCTTAGCAAGCTGAAAATGTGTTTCACAAGTTTTATTATTGGGTTTGCCTGTACTGAGTTTCAGTCTGTACAGTTCAAATTTGACAATCAAGAGAAATTAGATAATTGCCCAAATTCCTTTTGCTCCATATTAGAAGCCACCAAGATGTAGTTGAACATGTGATTTCCTCTTGGCCAAGTGGGTGTCAGCCTTCTTCAGATGATTTCAAAGAAATGTAAAGAAACAATTCGCCTGTTCTTAGGTAAGCATGCCACTACCGATATTAAACTCGGTGCTTAGAGATTTATCACTTGAGTGTAAGAAGCAGTGTGACATTAAAAAGCAAACCTCCTCGGCAGACTAGCACCCAAGTCCATGATGCTTATGCTGAGGTGACCTTACCCTCTGCAGCCTCCCAGAAAATAAGGCGCACTTTCCTGGAGAATAAACTTAAACTGATGATGAAATAGAGAAAAAGATGCAAGATGAAATGAAAAATTGTATAGATTTTAAAGATGAAATGGGTCATTGCAAATCAATTTCATGTTTACCTCCCTGCCTATTTAATTCTGCTTAGGGTTATTTGGGTGGGAAAATTGTTAAGCACTGATAAGTCAGTTTTTCTCTTTGCATAAGTTATTTCTCTAGAATATTCACTGAATGATCAGAGCCTAAACTCTGGATATGGAGCTCACAATGATCAGAGTTCTACTTACCATGACTGTGTAGCAAATTACACCAAAAATTATGCCATAACACTTTGTTACAGTCGTGGATTCCATGGACAGGAATTTGGACAGGATACAGAAGGACCAACAAGCATTTGCTCCAAGATGTCTTGGGTTCACCTGGAAAGCTTGCTGGAAACCACAAAGGCTGGAATTGCATGAAGACCTGGCTACTTCTGGGGCCAATGCTGCCTGTTGGCATGGGGCATCAGTTTCTTGGGCTAACTTGCACTTTCTCACTGTATCTGTACCGAATGTCCCTAAAAGATAGAACCAGACAGGAGCTGTAGCCTTTCTTTGTGACTCAACCTCAGAAGTCATGTAGCATCACTTCCGCCCAAAAATTCTATTGATCAGAATAATAAGAAGCCTGCTAAGATCACAGGGGGACACACATACCCCACCTTTTGATGGGTAGGTGAGTGGCCTCATGTCTGTAAAATGGAAAGGGGGAGGGCAAAGCACCTCAAGGAAACTGCTCCATGGCAGTTTGTCCAGCAGTCTATGAGCTTCTCTCCTGCCCTGATTTTAGTGGGAATGAAGGTTTGTCTAGTGTATCGACTAAGGAAGTTATTCTTGACTAGCAATGTAGGAAAATTTCCTAGGACTTAACTTTTATTTGAAAAAGCAAGTAATTAAGGGAGCAAATTATACTTTGTGGAAGACCAATTTACATGTCAAACAAAGCAAAGCAAAGACTGGTCACTAGTTCCTCTAAACTAACGATGGAGCTGATATTCCCAGAAGAGATTTCAGCACCAAGCTCATCAGGGATACATCTGACTCACTGTACATGCTGCCTTTCTGGAAGAAATGTAGACCTTAATGGCAAGTGGTCACCTTTAGGTGTGGCTGACAAGAAGTCAGAAATGGTTGATTTTGTTCTCTCTGGCGAGCATATTCCCCGGGCTGTCTTTGGTAACTCGAGTATCACGGTATTTAGGGAAATATTTCTATCTGAAATAGTTTTTCCTACCTCTGTCCCTCCTGCATGCTCTTACTTCTGTGATTTCTTGAACTTTAACACTTTGTTTCTGGCCAACAATTTGTCCATTGCACTGCTGAACATACAGAGCTGTGTTCGTTGTATAAGTTTTCCATTTTCTCATTTATTTATCCCTACATCTCATTCTAGAATAATTATAAGTATATAGCTGATTAATTTTCCAACTTTAAAAATCCTCATAACTATTTTACATTTTTCCTCACTACCAAATTTCCGATTCAGTCATATTTATATAATGGAATACATCAGTTATATACATTGAACGTGTCTATTATAATATTTAGATATTTTTTCATGCATTTCTTTTATATATACTTTTTTCTCTTTGTAAGGCTATTTGCGCCCCCCTCTCAAGATGTAAGCATTAATAAATGGCATTTAAATGCTTGGCTCCCCGTATTCTTAGTCACAGTAATTCTTACTCTGCCCTCTGCTGGTGGCAACTGAGTATAAATGTTTCCTTCAGGTCTTTATAAAGATATATGCCAGCTATATAAATAATACAATTTAATATTTATAATGTAAATATATTATAACTAATGATATAATATATATTGAGCATCACGTGGAGAACAGTGATGGGCACTGTATTATTTAATTCTCACAACAATGCAGTTCTAAGGAAGAGATTCAGTTACAGGGAATTAAAGGTCATCAATGTTGAATCCAGCCTACAGAGGTAAGATTCAAATACAAAGATGTCCAAATTCAAAACATACACTTGATCTACGGTGGCACGCTGCCTCCCATCTAATATCCTCAACTAAGAAAACTATGCATTAGCTCTCCGTTAAACTATGTGCCTGCAAGACTAAGGGTTGGGTCAGAAAAACCCGGCTTTGTAGTCTACCCCGCCACTTACTGTTTCTTTCACTTTGGGCAAGTTATTTGCTATTTCTAAACCTCAGTTACTTCATCCTCTCCTATCTATGAGGAAAGAAATGACCATATTCCAGGAGTCTGGTGAAACTGAGTAATTCATGTAAACCATGATGTAAGTAAGTCTGATGACTAGAAACTTGTTAAAAATATTGTGCATTATCCTGGCTCAAGTTTGTTGGGCATGTTCTCTTTCAGTACTTGTCTTTTATATAACTTTCCATAAATTTTAAATGCATTTTTCCAGTAGAAAGGGGCCTACACTTTTCTGGCATCTCCTTGAACTCACACTGAAATTTTCCCCTCACTGGATCTACTTTATGAGTTACATTTGATCTCATTAAATACTTAGATTGGAATGAGAATCTGGTCCTTCCGCCTTCATTCTGTTTTTTGTGTGTTATCCTATTCAAAGCAACTTTTGACATTTATCTCTTACAAGGCAAATTGTATTACTTCAATGGTTTATTTGAGATTGGTCACTAAATTTTATTTGATTCCAAATGAGGAGAATTTAATGTTAATGTTGCTGACTTTAGGGCCTTGCTATGCTTGGAAAAAGAGTTACCATCACTGGTAATATTTTCAGTGAAGAAAACAACATGGTGTTGGGTATTTGTGGGGATGGTGAAAGTTTTTTCAAATGCTTCAGAAACTCATAAAAAATAAATGACACAATTAAAAAAATTCTACAGTGCTGGCAAGAATGTGGAAAGACAAGAATCTTTATATATGTCAATGAATCTGTAAAGTCACTTGGTGTTTTTGGAAAGCAATTTGGTAATGCATAATAAGAGCTTTAGAAGTGTTCATACATGAACTTTTTCAGAAATCTGACCTAAAGAAAGAGAGACCCTGGAGCTTTAGCTAAGGGATACTCATCAGAGTAGTACAGTGCTGATGAGTGAAAAGTTAAAAAACAACCCAAGTATGAGTAGGGGATTAGCAGTATAAATTACAGTATCTACACTAAAATGAACTGCAATGCAACCATTAGAAATATTGCAGGCCGGGAGTGTGACTCAGTGGTAAAGCACGTGCTTCACACGCATTAGGCCTCAGGTTCGATCCCCAGCACAAAAGGAAAGAAAAGCAACCAACCAAACAAGCATTGAGGATAAATTGAGAAGATACAATACAGGGACAGGTGAAAAAGAAAACTAAAATACAAAACTGCACTATAAACTACCTCTCTCGGTCCTCTCTTTGTGTCATGTACTGTCTCTCTCTCTCTCTCTCTCTCTCTCTCTCTCTCTCTCTCTCTCTCTCTCTCTCTCTCTGTTTATTCACATTATATACATAGCCACTGGGTTATAAATACAGTATTTCCTCCACATACTCTTTTCCTTCTTCAAAATCTAACAGAATTTTTTGTGCCATTCCAGAGCTATTTCTTGCCTCCTTTAGTTAGAAAAAACCAGCAATGGTTTATACTTAATTTAAAAACCTCTGCACTACTGTTAGAAAAAAAGCATTTAGTGTTCACCTTTTCTTTTTTCTTTTTTTTTTTTTTTTATAGGTTTTTGAGTTGAATAAGGAAAAGATCTTACCAAAGAGCAGGAATATGAATCCAACTATTATGGCTGTGCATGTATTTTTAATGTATGGTTAATACAGTAACATCATTCTTTCTTGAATTTTTTTGCTTGCTTTACTAAAAACCTAGTTCTTATACATGACTTTAATGGGCACACTATCATCTTAAAAAGACACCAATATTCTTCAATAATAAATCTAGGAACAGGTTAAATATTCCTTATTCAAAATGTTTGAGACCAGGTGTGTTTTAGATTTTTAAAAACCATACCATTAGCACAGGACAAAAGCAAAGTGTTCAGAAACACAGTAGTATATCTGGAATAGATGTATCAGCCACTAAACCCAGCAGCCACGGCAGCATCTGTGTTTTAACTGTGAACCTTCCATGAGATCAGGCATGGAATTTTCCACTTGCGCCATCATGTTGATACTCCAAAAGTTTCAGATGTTGGAACATCTCGTATTTTCAGATTACAGGTGCTCAACCTGTATTTTAATTGTATTATGTAGTTTTCACATTTTCAGCTTTGAATTACAACCAGTAAATAAAATGCACATAATTAAAATGTATAATCTGGTAATTTTTTCATACATGTATACTCATAACATCTTTTGCTATACAACGAATTATGTCAAAAATAATGCAAGTGTTTGTTATTTCACATTTTCTGTGGGCCGGCAATTTGGGAGTGGTTTAGCTGTGTTGCTCAGGCTCAGGACCTCTCATGAGGCTACAAGCGGGGTGTCAGGGGGCTGTAGAAACCAGAAGGTTTGAATGAGGCTGGGGAATCTGTTTCCAAGATGGTGCACCTCATAGCTGCTCCCAGGAGGACTCTGGTTTCTGCGCGCTGTTGACAGGAATCCTTTGGTTGTTTAAGCATCCTCACTTAAATAGTAGCTAACCTGCCCCAGATAGCGTGATCCGGGAGAGAACAAACAAGAGGAAACTGAAGCACTTTTCATGGCCTCACCTTCAAAGGCTATCATTTGCTTCCTCTTTATTCTACTTGTTAAAAGCAGCTCAGCATGTTCAGACTGCAGTGAAGGGAAGTAGAATTCACCTTTACTTCTTAAAGGGAAGAACATTAAAATTTTTAAGAATATATTTAAAAATCATTTCTCCCATGAGATCAGCGATATAAATGTGATAATAAATGTATCTTATATGAAGTTCTAAACCAAATTAAATGTCACTGTTTCTAATATTTTAATTCTGGAGGAGTCACTGAATCATGCAAAGTATTTTTCCAAATGCCACTGTTACCTTGCATTTATGTAGAACCTTTCAGCCTGAATTATTTTTAAATAAATTATTATTTTCAGCCTGAATTATTTAAAGACTTACGTTGATGTGTTTTCAAGGAGATGTGTCGTTAGAAATGTGAGCATATCTCTTTGTCTGAAGCCAGCCAACACTGAGAAATTTCTGGCCAGAAATATCAAAATACCTTATTTTGGGAAGAAATAAAAGAATATAGCAGAGGAATAATAAAAACATGCACCTAAGTTATATTTCCTTATGTCAGGATTTTGGCTCTCTCACTGCCTCACTTGAAAACTTGGACTTTGTAAAGAAAGATGTTTTTCTGATAAATACTGAAAATATGTTCCGATCCTAGCATGTGTGCCCAGCATCTCTCCAGCAAGCCTGTCGAGCATACCTTTCCCAGCTCCTGAGTTTCCCGGAAAGCAGGGTGTTTTCTCCACCCTTGCTGCTGTCAAGAGCAGCACCAGCGCTCACACCCCGCTGTGGGCTGCGTACTTCTTGGGTTTCAGCCCTGCACTGTTGCTATACAGATCCACTCACTTGGTTATTACACTAGCCTTAGGAGGGCTGATGATTCATATTTTTTTCTGCTAAGAAACTTGGTGAAATGAAAAAAATGTCCTTAGGCTTTTCATTCACTGTACAAATATTTTTTGAACACCAATGTGTCAAGCATAGCTGTGGGTGCTGATTCTGCAGGGAAAAAACCCACCAAAGTTCCCTGCTTTCAGAGTTACATAAGAGAGGGGAGACTGAAACACAGCCTGTTCAGAGGCTGTATTCCTGACCATTGTGTCTGTGGTTCTCAGCCCTTCATGGGAATACATATCCCCTGCGGAGCTTATGTAAGGTGCATTGATTCCCTGGAGATCTCAACGCAGAAGGCACAATAATCTGCAATTTAACAAGCCAGCATATGTGGTTCTAAAATAAATGGTCTGCGGATCTCACTGAGAATCCTGCTCCACGTGCACTACGGCAACTACCAGGCAGAAAGGGGGACACATTTTTCTCATTGTGCCCAACCATATTGCATCCTTAGCTTTACTCTCCTCTGATATATAGAAACAAGTGTCTTGGAATTGAGGGTGTATGTGTCCCAAGTTCATATTAATGTAGGCTTCTTTTACTACAATTCTACCTTCCTCTATTTTGAAAATGTAGCACCCTAAGCAGACTACAAGGACTATTTCCACAGTGACAGACATAGAGACACTTCTTGTTCTTTATCTAAGTATACCTAGTTTCTATATTGTTAACAGATGTTTCTTCTGTCATTTAGAATAATAGATCTTAGGAATTTCTAGTTGCAAATTTCTTTGTATAAATGAAGAAAAATAAAGTTTTGGAGAAAGTAAGAGAGATACTGTGTGCATTAATTTTCTACTATCATATAATGAGTTGTCCCGAAATTTAGCAGCCTAAAACATCATGCTTCACCTCACAGTTTCTATAGGTCAGGAATCCAGGAGTGACTTACCTGGGCATATCTGATCTGAGGCTCCCCTAAGGCTGCAATAAAGATCTTAGCTGGACTTGCAGACATTTAGAGGCTGAAGCCAGGGTAGATTTGCCTCATTCAGCTGTTACCAGGCCTACAAGATCTGCTCCCAACCTGAATCCTCCAGACTTCTCTATATGTCTGCCTCAACATCTAGCAATTGACTTCTGAAGAATGAATGATCAAGAAAGAGAGTGCCCAAGAGGGAAGCTGGTCTTTTTATAACTTAATTTTGCAAGTGACGTCTTATGACCTCTGTGCATTGTACTTGCTAAATCCATTCCACACTCAATGGGAGGGAATTATATAAAGGTGAACGGTATGCATAATATTGTGCTTAAAAGGTTCAGGCCATAATCCTGGAACCTGTGTGTATTGTACATTACATAGCAAATGGGACTTTGCAGATGCAGTGAAGAGTATGGGCCTCAAAATATCGTGATTATTCTGGATTACTGAGGCAAGTTCAATGCAATCATGTAAATCCTTAAAAGCAGAAAAGGAAGTCAGAAGAGGAAAGCAGAAGGCATATGTTTGAAGGATAAGTCAGAGATTTCAAGAGTGAAAGGTATTCAGTGTGCTGCTGCTGTGTGATGCTCTGAGATGTAAGGCCTGTGTGCAGTGACTGGAGAGAGGCCTCTACATTTCACCAAAACCATGAGAAGGTGTATAGACAAGCTCTAGGTGTAAAGGCTGGATGATGGCCAGACAGGAACTAGGAGCATCAATCCTACAACCATAAGGAACAGATTTTGAACAACAAACCAAAAGAGTTTGGGATTAGATTTATTCCCAAAGCCCGCAGTAGAGTCCAACCTTGCCAGTGTGTGAATTTTAGCCTGGTAAAATAAGTAGGAATTCTAAACCAGGCATAGTGGTGCATACCTTTAATCCCAGCACTCAGGAGGCTGAGGCAGGAGGATCACCTCGAATTTGAGGCCAACCTGGGCTACATAGTGAGTTCAAGGACAGCCTGAACTGCATAGGGAGACCCTGCCTCAAAAAGCCAAAAAAAAAAACCAAAAAAAAAACAAAAACAAAAAAAAACAAAAAACAAAAAAAAACAAAGAAAAAGAAAAGAAAAGAACCTCTAGCCTACAGAACTTTGAGATAATAAATGGGTATTTTTTAAAAAGCTGCTATTTTTATTGTAATTTGTTATGGGAGCAATATAAAATGACTTTCAAACATTTTTCCTCATTGAATGAGTGGATGAATGCGATAATACACATGAGCCTGGGAGAAGATACTGGAGATACCATAAAGAAATGTATCTGGTTTTAATGATCTGATCATGGAGTAGCTTTAGGATGGTCTTAATATTGAGCAATTGATGAATTTTTATTATAATCTGGGCTGTTATAATAAATACAGCCAATTAGGAGGGGAGTCATTTAACAGTTTTATATGATGGAGAATCTAGAATAATGCCCCACCTCCCAAAAGACCATTCAGCTATAAACTAATCAATGGGCTGAGCTATTGATGAGGTAAATCCCCTCACAATCCAGTCACCTCTCCAGGAGTCTCTGAGCAGTCGAGCTTACCCTCAAGATTAACCTTCACATGTGTCAAACCTAATGTAAATAAGGTAGTTACTATTTTGGATTTGATTACTCTTGGTTGAAAAGAGTAGGGAGCAATTAGAAAGGCACCTGAAATTACCCTTGAAAAGATGGATAAACTTTGATGGCAAAGAAAGACCTAAATTATCCCATGTTTGGGAAAACTGTACTGAATTGTGCTTTCTTATTTTGTTGTTTTTATTGCTTCACAAAGTTGGACCATATTAATACCTGAGAAACTTTAAAAAAATAGTTAGACTCGGGCCTCCTCAGTAGAGATTCTGATTTAATTGGTCAAAGTGGAGATAGAGAATGGTGTTTAAAAGCCAAGAATGGGGTATTTCAGCAGGGTTGGTTTAGGGTGGGTCCTTCTTATCCTGACAGAGATCAAGCTGACCCCTGGCCAACCTATCTTTCCCATAGAAAGAGCCTCAGAATGAAGTACTCAACTGATGCACCTGAAACACAATGGCTTTCAAACTTCTCTCCTCATTGAATGAGTGGATGAATGCGATAATACACACTGAGCCTGGGAGAAAATCTGGAGATACCATAAAGAAATGTATTTGGTTTTAATGATCTGATCATGGAGTAGCTTTAGGGTGGTCTTAATATTGAGCAATTAATATTTTAAACCTGAAGGTAAGTTCCTTCAATCTACCATCATTTTATTCATGAGATCAACCTGAAACTTAAATGGAAATGATGATTAATAAATCCCAATGAGTTGTTATTACACTTTTTAATTTCACACTATCCTTGGAAGAGTCTCTTGTCTTTTCTATCAAGAATACAAGAAAAACCTAGAATTTACTGTTTAAAGGCAGACAGGTATGCAAGCAAAATGTGGAAATGCCTTTTATGGAGAGTTATAGCAATTTTAGGAGGTTGTTAAGGAATGTGCCATAGGAAATGCATAACTATGCCTTAAAAGTAGTTGTATTTTAAACTAGCAAATGAGGAGGGATGTTCTGGATGTCTTTTTTTAGGCCCCAGTCAGTTTGTGATAATATCTAGAAAAAAGTCTTAAGATTATTTTTTATCAAAACTCTATATGGAGCTCTAATATCAGAATTCACACCATCTGAAAATTTAATGTAATTTTAAAGACATTTCCCTGTTTTAAATCTGTTTTTGACTTCTTGCTTATACTCTTAAATTTCAATCAGTATGACATATCCTCTCCCTTCCCCTACTTCCTACTGCAAAACATGACTTCTCCTGCTCAAGGGTCAACAGATGGTCTTCTATGAATGTCACTTTTTTGTTCTTGTGATGATTGGTTAGGTCAAAATTTACCTCATAGGGCCAGTGAGATAGCTCAGCGGCATAAGCGCCTGCCTGGCAAGCGCAAGGTCCTGATTTTGACTCCCGGAACCCACATAAAGGAAAAAAAGGGCCGGTGATATCACTCAGCAGCACAAGCGCTTGCTGGCAAGCACGAGGCCCTGAGGTCGACTCCCGGTACCCACATTAAAAAAATTTTTACCTCATAAACACCACTTTCAAAGATCTTCTTAAGATATCTTTCAAATGTTGGTTTGCTCACACTTAGGCGATCCTAGTCCTTTGATTTTTCTGTTCTATGCATAGAGGCAAGGCCAAAAAGACACTGAAGGATATGCTAATTTATATTTGCTCTAAAGTGATGTTGGTCACAGCCTCAAACATGGTGTAACCCAATGGCAAAAAGTAAAACGGAGCAGCTGCTAACTTTTCAGAAACATGAAATCGCCTTTTCTCCTTCTGTAAACAGCTTTGCAATTTGGTGAGCGATTTATCACATTTGCTCCATTGGGCTTGTTACCCACTTAACTGACTGACTACTTTCTGGTTGTTATTGCATTAGCAATGTATCCATCACTGTTAAAATAAGGTAGTCCTTGTTATGTCTTGTATCTAGATGCTCCCCAAAGCCTCATGTGCTTATAGGTGGGGGTTTTCAGAGGAGGCTGGATATAGGGTGTGTGAATATGGATTAAGAGTGTGTGATAATTAAATTAGCCCACTGACTGGTTTAGTATAGTTCTGGGTGTGGATAATAGGAAGCCCCACCCTGAATGTGGGTGGCACAAATCAATAAGCTTGCAGCCTGGATGGAATATAAAGGGAATTGGAGGATCACCTTTAATGCGTCCCCCCTACTCTGCCATGGACTATTTTTCCTCTGCAGTACCCCTCTGCCGTGCTGCCCTGCCTTGGGGGCAGCTGACTGTGGACTGAAATCTGTACAAATTGTGAGCTGCAATAAACCTTTCCTCCTTTAACTTGTGGGTGTCAGGTATTTTGTCTCAGCAGTGAAAAAGTAACTGAGACAGCACTTTCCTTGGTTAGTTTATAAGTAAAGAAAAAATAAATATTTCAAATTCTGTTACAGTATAAACCTCACAAAGAATAGATGTTGATTTTATCACTAGTAGTTGTTGGAAATTTAGTGTCCAACAGATCAGTGAAAATATTTGGAGAGGACAAAATCAATGAGGTTGAGATAGTCGCATAGAGATTATTGGCAAGCAGTATAGGGAGGGAGAAGAGGAGATAGGAACAGGAGCAGAAATAAGAGAATAACACTTGGATTTTTGCCTGTATCTCTAAACTCTACTTTTACTGGTTTTTCTTTAACATATAATGATGTATATGGAAATAAAAGTCTCTAAAGTATTCACTTTCAATAACCCTTTCTTCCTTTTCTTCTAAAGCACCTAGAAGAAAGTGATAGTCAGCTGTCTGTGGCTCTGATAAAATACCTGAGAAAAACAAAGTAAAAGGAGGAAACATTTATTCTAGCTCACACTTTCCAGAATTTCAGAATATGGTTTCTTGGCCTAGTTCCTTTCAGCCCATGGTGGCAAAGTAGCTCATCTCTTGGTGGTTAGGACTCAAAGACAGAAAAGTGGCCAGGGTCCCAATATCTCCTTCAAGGGCATGGCCCCCAGTGACTCACTTCTTTTCACTAGGCTCTACTTCCTAAAGCTTCCATTACCTCCCTTCCAATAGTGCCATCATCTGAGGACCAAGCCTTCAGCATGTGAGTTTTGAGGGGAACATGGCACTTTACTCCTTCGCCCCATTCTAAAACTGCTCTTCGAAGTTCATTGGAAATTTTGAGTGCTCTCTATATTATGTTAAAATGTAGATCCTTTCTCAAAATTTACACCTCTTTTGGCTTCTTTTGTCCTACTGCCTTTCAATTCTCTATCCATCTCTTTGGCTATTTGTCTTAGTCTATTTTGTG
The DNA here is from genome assembly GCA_028451465.1 of Erethizon dorsatum. Classification (NCBI taxonomy): domain Eukaryota; kingdom Metazoa; phylum Chordata; class Mammalia; order Rodentia; family Erethizontidae; genus Erethizon; species Erethizon dorsatum. The sequence continues at coordinate 99,221,139 of CM051833.1, read as the reverse complement.
TAATAATAACACAATACCACAGATTGGGAAAGTTATAAAGAAAAAAGGTTTAATTTGGCCCAAGGTCACTGGGCTGCATTTGGTGATGGCCTCTCTGCTGGCAGAGTCCTATGGTGGTGCAGAGCCTCACATGGCAAGAGGCAGGGTGTGTGCACATATCTCTGATTTTTCGTTTTATAAATCTACCCATATTCAATCATGGGGACTCCACACTGATGAATCTATTGAATCCTAACTGCTCCCCAAAGGCCCTACCTCAGAATACCATAGATAGATTAAGTCTGTCCTTTTAATACAACACAATGAGGATTCAACTTTAACATGAGTTTCACAGGGGACAAACCGTCTTCAAACTACAGCCCTATTCACTTTTTAAATCTCCTTTGTGAGCTTGCCTTCCTCGGTTACCTATGAATGGAGTGAATCCTGGTTCCTGGTCTGCCCGTCTCTCACTGGAAACCCTCTCCTGCATGCCCTTTTCTCCACTCCCAGAATTCTGGTTATTGTAAACATAGTAGCTGTGTTTAATATTTACATTGACATTAATCAAACTATGTTGTAATTTTCTCTTTGGCAGAATACTGTTTTGAAATATTAATTACAATTTTTCTTCAACACATACCTGTCACATATTTTTTATACATTCTGCTTTTCTTTCATGTAGTGAGCAGGTTTGCTTTTAGAGAGGAAATGTGTGGGAATCAATAATATGAATTTTAACTGAAATTTCTTTTTTTTTTTGTGGGTACTGGGGGGTCGACCTCAGGACCTTGCACGCCAGGAGGCGCCCGTGCCGCTGAGCGATATCACCGGCCCCTTTTTCGTATGTGGGATCCGGGAGTCGAACTCGGGCCCTCGCGCTTGCCGGGCAGGCGCTTAAGCCGCTGAGCCATCTCACCGGCCCTGAAATTTCTTATGATTTAGAATTAATAGGAAACTCTAGGCTGAAAGGATTCAATAGATTTATAGTAGATGAGGAACAAACAATGATGAGCCAATTTCCACCAAAGATTTTTTTGGACCGTGTGTGTAGTGGATGAGAAATCAATGGAGAAATAATGAAACAAAGGAGTGTCCCTGAGAAGTTTTTAGAGACCAGAGCACCTGAGTGTGGTCTTTTATTTAAAAGGGATCATTTTCAAGTCCAATGGGAAACCAAGGAGAGAATGAGTTAGCATCTTCTGAGAGTGATGGATATTTATTTCAGGTCTATTGTCTCAATACTTTTGAGAAAGAAGTAGCTAAGTAGTAGCTTCATTTTTAAAAATTAATTCACAGCCAGGAGGATATTACTGAAGAGTGATGGTAGAGATGCATTCCTGCTAAAATTTGGTAAATGTGGTTTAGCCATAGAAACTTCAGAATGACTGGGAAATAGATGTAGTCTTTCTGGGGTTTTGCCACTGATAAGATCTTTATCAGTTTTTATTCATGTATCTGAATGTAGGGGCGAGAGTCTAAAAATATATACTTTGTAACATTTCAAAGAAGACCGTTTAGTGAGTTCTGTTGAAATAAATTTCTAATGCGGATTTCAATTATTTATTAGATACATTATCGGGGAATAAGTTTGTAAGCCGTGGTGATGTATTAACTTACATGTTATCCTCCATCACAGTTCAATAAAGGTCAGAAATTTACTGTGTGTGTTTTCACGTGTACCAAGAAATTAACAATATGGAGGTCATCCTGTAAATGTTTGTTGAGACTATAACTGGAAGTTCCTTAATTTATTATTATTTTTCCTTATTTTTTCCATGCTACTTGCTTTGTCCATACTTGTAAGTGACCATTCTATCACTGAGTTTAGTGCAGGGTGCTAATTTGACCCACGTGCATCATCCTGAGACCATTTCACTTGGTCTATCCTCAGTGCTGATTTCTGGAAACGGTCTTGCGAGGTACTATGGAATTAGAGATGTTGACACAAGTAGGACCCTAAGGTATCTCAGAATTACTAACAGGTCTGCTGTGATGTGACTAGATTGCAAGTTGGGTACTTCACCATTCCTGAGACCATGGTCAAGGAGAGCCTGCAAAGCACCTCAGTCATCACTGCACTGAGCTCCTTGCATTAAATGATGGCCACATCATTCACATTTCCCGCCCATGTGTCGTCCCTGTTTACTGCTCCTTTCCTAGATTGTGCCAGCGAATTGTTAAAATGATCATCGACAACAGACTTCTGATATAGGAACAGATGTTCTTCAGGTAGCAGGGATGAAACCTGAGCAACGCTTGACCTATATCTGAGGCCTTTGTAGTTCTAAAATACTGTCAGCCAGGTCACATAGAATGTTCATCTCCCTTAATATATTACAAGTATTGTAAGTTACTCCTCTACTTAAGTATAAATTCATACGTGGGATACTTATAGCTCTAAATAAAAATGTATCTACTCTCTGCCTCCAGTTCAAAATCAGTGTTGTGCCTGGGGTTGGTTGGTGAAAGGGAAGATTACGAGAAGTGAAAACTGTCATATGAAGACCAAAAGTGAACACACAGTGAGAGAAGATGTTAAAAAAATTCACCAGTCTAAGAAATTCAGGAATATAGTCTCTTAGATATTTATTGTAATCTTCAAAAAATAATACAAGATAAACGCAAAGAACAAAAACCACTTTCCATACAGAATTCACATACAAACTTAATATCTAATAGAGCACATACCATTTTTACACAATTAATTTCAATAAAGATAAAACTTCACAATGTGAATACACTGTATAGCTTTAAACCCAGACAAAAGCTCCTGTGGACACATCAAGAGTCACAATATTCGTTATGCAGCAGTAGTTTTCAACTAAACATCACAATCACTATATGAAAGCATTAAGCTGTTGTCAATATTTTCTCAAGAAGAGATCCACAGTGCAGTCACTGAGAAGGAGCCAAAAGTGCCCAGTTACAAAGGAGGGTCTTTATCAATGTGTTTCCTAATTCCCTTCTTAGGAAACATGGAGCTTCACAAGAATCTCTGGGTACCTATCTGCGTGGGTGACATTAGATTAAATAATGACTCAAGGTTTGGTACACTGGCAAATGTCCACATTAATTGCTTAATGTGGCTGAAAAGCAATGGGCTTCAGGGTTCATTGTGAGGCAGCTCAGCACAGAGGAGCAGGATGAAATAGCAGCTTGTCTTCCAAATGGAGACCAAAATGCGGGGAGCTAAGCTGGGGTGATTAGAGGGTTTTCAGAGGGCCACTCTGGTTGTTCTGAGAAAAACAATGATCTATAGCTGCCAAATCTCCTTCCATTCACAGGGACTGTACTGTGGTCTCTCCCACTTATCTGCCTGGCACAATTTTCTCACTATCTAATTCTTTCTGGGATTGTACGTGACCTCATCAGTGGAGCTGCCCTTGACTCTCCCAGTTCCTACAGGTCCCCATGCTCTGGGCTCCTATATTCTGACATAGCCTAGCACTCAAATTATATCTTGCATTTTTTTCCTCACTCCCATTAGGGACAGAAGCTATGACTCTTCCACATCTGATTCCCACAGTAACGAGTACACAGCATTCAATAATTATGTGACAATAGACAAAACATTTAACCACACTTTTAAATTATCACTCTATTGTTGCCTACCTGCTTACATTTTTCCTTTTTCTTTTTAAAAAAATTTGGCACAAAGTTATCACTAATCTCCGTCTTACCCATCTTCCCTTGACCTCTTCGGTAGGTTTAGAGAGCTGAGTACAACTTTCAGTCACAGGTGAATGTGGGCCACATATTGGCCACATAGCACAGAGCCATTGCATACGATTGGCACAACCTCGCACGTCAGTTTCCAGTCTAGGGCCATAGAGAGAACTGAAGGTCGTGTGACATGCACAGACATCCACGGCCATCTATGACCAGCTGCTCTTCATCATTATTAGCGAATAAGTTGCAACTTGTTTTTCTTCCTAGGTGTATCATGGCTTATCCTGTTAACTAAAGGGAAAAAAAAAAAAAAAACAAAACAAACCAACAACAGAATAAAATGTTCAAATGAGACTTTACCTTTAAAGTTGAAATGGCAAATTAGAGTTTAAAGTTGTTGACCTACATTAATCTTCATCTACATAATTATGTATAGTTTTTAGTAATCCAGAAATTAGGTGTTGATTTTTGCATCTCAGTGAAATTTCAGGCCAACAATTGTGGATTTAACCAAAGGCATTCAAGAACGAATATATGAGGTTATGATGACATGCCAAAATGAATTAAGGACACGAGTTTTCTTCTATTATCACCAGTGTGGACAACTGAGAATCAAAAGTGAATATAACATCAGCTACAATCTAAAAAGACATTGATATGTTAAGATTCCCGTAGTCGACAGTGTTAAATTTGCAAACAAAGTACAAGGTTGAGTAACAAAAAAATATGCATACAAATCCAAGAATGGAAATTCTTAGTAGACAGAACATATGATCAATGTTTCTGAGAAGAAAAAAGTGACCTCCTTATATGCATATTTTTTCTTAGGTATATAAATTAGTTGCTCAGTACACTCATACGAAGCTTAAGAAGAATTATGAGTTATGGAAGGGAATGCTCTTATAAAATAAGCTCACAGTCATTCTTCTGGAAAATAAAACTCACAATTCCAATAGGTAAAATTGACACATATTTGCAGATACTAAACATTTGGTCTTCTAAGAAAAAAATTACTTTAAATTAGGCACAGAAGAGTTTCACATGACACCAATAAGATATTTACTGTATAAATTGCACCACTAGACAAATACGGCTACAAGAATTCATTTGAATAAGCACACAGCCATCAAAGTATCTCACACGTTCATTACAATTCACTCTTTCACACTAGTTTATATACACTGAGTAAGTCATTAAATATTGCACTTATTGGCCCATGAACCCTCAATTCTGAGGTTTTGAAAAATAGAAAAAAAATCTATTTTTAGAACATATTTCATGCAACATTTAAGACATTTCAGTTCTACAAACACCATTAAATAGTTGTACATTTGGACAGTCCAACTGTATCACGTCACAACTGACATTAACAATATATTAACAGGAATTACAGGACAGTTTTCATTCAGCACACCTCCGAGGAAGGATGAGATAATGTGTGAGAAGTCATCATAGTGACACAGCAGACATCCCCAGACTTCACTTTGACAAAGACTATGGAACAAATAGTCAGATGTAGGTTATGCTCATGTCCCTGAAAGGCCAGTTGTCTGTGTGTCTCCTACACCACCTGCATCTATAAGAACAGCATTCATGAAACTAAGCAATCCTTAGCTCCAAACAACATGGTATGGAAGTATTCTATTAAGCGACAAAGCCACAGCCAACTCTCAGTTGTCCACAATGAAGGGAAATATGAACACAGGTAAATGAAATACATCAGTAACTCCCAACTCCAACAATAGTTGCTGAAAGGAGATAAATGGTGAAACTTGAGTCTCATTTCCTATTCTTGGTCCTGTCATTCCATGAGGATAGGGCTTTAAAAATGAAATGATTAAAAAAATCAGGAAATAGGAAAGAAAAACACAAAGAGAAAGTTCAGCTTGTCCACTAGCTAGATGATCTGATCTTAACACTCAAGCTCGGTGTGAGGTTTTGAAATCATTCATTGGTGCTGTCTAGAATGCTTGCAGAATGTATTTTCTCTCTACCCTCTCTATTTAATGGGGATTCAATACATGCACAGACCCGGACTAATCAAATCAGTGTGAAGAATCTATTTCTTGGTCCTTTTAAAAGAAGGTGTGAGTTCCAGTTGGCACGTAGCAAATGCTCCTTTTTCCTTAGCACTGAGAAAGCACCACAGTTGGAATTTTCCCTTTACTAAGAAAGGTATCGTTGGTTGCAAGTGTGTGTTGGGAGTTGCAGCACTGTGTGGCCCAAGAATGAATATTTCCATCTACCAAAGGGAAGTACGATTTGACTAGAGTGTTGAGCATTTCTAGGCAGGTTTTAAAAACATATTTATTTATGAGATACCAATAACAATAGTTAGATACATTTTTGATAAATCTTGTGTGTTAACCTGTTTGTGCTTCCTTAAGGGATACTGTATTTCTAGAACCTATAGCCCTTTAGGGGTAAAGATATTTTTTGCGGGAATGGTTTGGTCATTAACATAATTTTCATCCAATTTGTTCCAGTGAATTCAGGGCATAAAATAGGCGTACGTCTGCAACTAAGTTAGGTCAAAAATTCAAGTAAAATATAAAGCAATCCAAAAAGCTGGCTCTAATATTGAAAGGTTTAGTACATCATCAAGATGTCACCTTTTTATTGGCAAACCACTAAAGTGCAGGTTGTTTTCACAAATAGGCAGAGGTGAGTGGAGCTAGAGAGGCTGAATTTATCAGAGCATGGCCTAGCTGCTCAATACACACCCAGGAACGGAATTACAGGGACCCTCATGCGATCTGTCAGTTAGAGAGAAAGGGTTCATCAGACAGACAGGCCAGCTTCCATGTATGTTGCACCAAAAACATCTGATTGCACATTCGACAGTGCTGTGAAGATTATCAACAGACTAACTCGTTCGTCTAAAAGAGTTTCAGTCATGACTTTAAGATTGATGTCATAGTTTTTCACATGCAGCTGCAGCCTCAGCTTGGTAGAGTTTGAACACATTTTTAATACAGTTCCACAAATACTACACAGTTAACTAAAAGATTGTAGGACAACCTCAACCATGCATTAACATACATGTTGGATAAAACACATCACAATGAACCACCGATTATGAATTATGACACTCCAAAATTAATGGTGCTTCATGGAAATTCAGTTAATAATGGAATGCATTTTGCTTTTTATAAAGAAGACCACTGTACACCTGAAAGTTTGTCAGCAAAGATGTAGTTAAAATTGGAAGTTTAAATTGGCTCATAAAAATGACAAATGTGCTAAATAAACAAAAGACCTATAATTAATCTGGGTAAGAATTAAGGGAAATATACATTTGCTTACTGAGTGTATTGATATCTTGTATAATTTGAGTTGTAATTTTGTCGAATTTATATTTCGCATTTATTGTCACAATGCTGCAGCTTTCCACAAATAAAGGCATCATCATAGCCCCTTTTCCAAATAAAACTCTTAGCACTTTTTTATCAGGTAGCAAAGGGATACTGAACTTAAAGTGACCTGAAAGGGGAACTGTGTGAACCTCTTGCTTCTTAAAGTCATTAGAAGTTCGTGATGGCAACAGAAGCTGTTCAGTGGGGGTAACAATAATGAACGGATTCATTGTTTTGAAGTAATTCTGAGCCCACAGATGTGAAGCCAGTAGTTAAACTATCGTCTTAGGGCTTAACAACACCTCATGCACCTTCTATATCCATTCATATCTGAAAGCCTGAAATGCTGATTTACTCTGCGGATGGCTATTTAGATGAAACAATTTTTAATCCAATTTCTCTTGCATTAGGAAAGGGATGTACCAACACCAAAGTTCTTGGAAGCATCTCCCTGAAGTAGTCAAGGTTTATCCATAAACCTGTTTTGAGAAGTGGGGGTGGCCAGGTGATGAGTAGCAGGGAAAGAGAAAAATCATACTTAAATTTCTAATTTAATTACATTGAAGACAACAAGAGATGATGTCCAAGATTTACAAACTAACACAAGTGCATACTTTTTAAAAGTGTCTTATTCTTTTAAATAAAAACTTAGGTCATTGGTAAAAAATGACCTGTAGACCTTTAGGCTGTTGGCAGATGGAGGTATAGTGTGTACGTGTGTACATATGTCTAGTGGCCAAAAGGCTGAAAAACCTTGGGCTAAAGTGCTATAATTTATAAATAATTCAACTCAATGGCAGTAGAAGCTCACTTAATGAACCCTGGGCTGGTTTCTCTATTTGCCAAATTTTATTTTAAAGACAAGATATCTTGATGCAATTAGGAATAAAGAATATTCCCTCTCATGCTCTTTTTTGAACTCTCAGATAACTGTCTCTGGAAACTTTGCATTGAGTTGTTTGGAATGAAATTCACAGCACAGTGGGAGTTTCAGAACTGAGAATCAATTAGGAAGGCTCTGCTTTCATGCGGTTTGAAAAGGACAAAGTATTGAGTGTTCTTTGGCAACGATGGCCAGGCCACTACTGCATCACTGTTTCTGACTGGGATGCAGCGAGAGGTCCAACTTTAGGATGTCTGACATTGCAAGTGGGCACTTGGTTTTGGTCTCCTGGTCCAAGGGCCAATTAATTCTAATAGCAATCAGTTCTTTGGGGAGGGAGTTTTCAGGCTAGCAAAACTTGGCTCTTTCCCTTTTTCACCCTTTCTCATTTTGCTTTCCACATTAAAACAATATACATATTAAGGTCCACCTGAAGTATCCTGTCCAGGGCTTTTACATGTGAGTTACGTATGTAGGGGACCGGGGCTATGAGGGAGGATGAGAAGGGTTTCCTGCTTTTACTACTTCACAGTAGGTGGTAAAAGTAAACTTAACAGCTATATCATTTAATAGGGCCACATTCTGGCTTAAGTTATAGAAACATGATAATGTCACTCTAACAGACTACCACGGCAGATCAATCTCTTTTTTATGCCCCTTGCTTATTTTTTCCTTCATTTTAATTTCCGTGGTTGTGAAGCTGGCTGCCCTATTAAAATCTAATAAAACATAAATTTTTCTTGTCTTTATAAGTTAAGCTTGCCTTGCAGGAAGCCAAAGTAGAAATTTACTGCCAATTAGTGAATCTGAAACTAAGAAGATGAGAAATAACATGGATATGCTTAATACATCCCAAATACTCTTTACCATAATTTTCATCTTTTACGTTACTAATAGTGTGTGGGGGCTATTTCCCTGACTTGGCATTATTTCTCCAGAGATATATTTAGATATATGTATATTTTTCTATCAGAACCTTTGCTTAATAACCTTGTAACCTATATTTTTATGAAAAGCTTCTCCATTTTTGAAAAGAAAGGGAAACATCTAATTCAATGACCAAGAAAAAAAAGGAGGTCCACCTAATGGAATTGTCCTCACAAATTTGCCAAACATGCCTGCAGCTTTCCTAAAATCCTAGCTGTAAATAATGCTAGACTTTGACACAAATGCTGAGTTCCCCACCAGTGCTCTACAAAGGTCATGGAAATTGTTGTTTGCTTGCTGTTTAGGCGTGGTCTTCAGGAAATCTGGGATAAAAATCTGGATGCTCAGATGTTTTCCTTATTCTCTCAAAGTGGTATGAATCCTAAGTGCTTCTGTAACTCTCAGCTCTGAAGCTGTCTCTGTTTAATGTAAACATATTTAAAGACTTACATAGGAGAAATGCCTTAGAATGACAAGTATCTGATTGAAAAAATTTTATATGAAAATCATCTCAAATTGGGACCCATTGAAATATTACTCAAGTAGCTTCTAAGTAGCTAGAAGAACATAGTTGAGGTTTGAGCAGAAGGCAATGTTTGGGGAAGTGAATCAACATCGTACAGAAATAGGAGCCCTGACAAGCTTCAACCTAATGCCTATTTCTAGAGTTGATGATGTTTCCAGAAAGTGATGATGGTGGCAGTGGCAGTGGTGGTGGCAGTGTGTGTGTTATGGGGATGGGAGGAATCATTAAGGGAACTGGGGACTCAGGCCTTGGAACTCTACAGCCAGCATAATTGGCTTTCATTCAGTAGACATCTGTCCAATGCTCTAAAATATTCAGAAAGTTGGGTAGACTCATTGGAAAGTGCAGACCTGGGTAGGGTATTTGCTTATTTAACATGTAAACTAAAATTATTGTTTAAATCTAGTTCCAGTCAGGTCAATGTTAATGACTTAAGGAAACTTGTAAGAGCCTTAAAAATAATATTTCAATTTCTTGAAAGTCAATGGTTTCCTTGGTTGTCAATAAGAGTGGAAAATACATACATTTCCTAATAGTGCACTATGACAGTGTCCTTAATCAAGAGCAAACACTCTATTTGATTTTCAGTTAAGTGGAAAGCAAAAGTCTCCTGACATTGCCCCCCCCCCACTTCTCACACACATACACATAACAGCAATTCCTTAGTTATCATCCCAACAAGTAAATAGCATAATTTGAATCTCTGGCACACAAGTCAATTGTCATATTATTGGTTGAGATCTCAGCAGTAGCATAACTGAGATAAATTTGAAAAAAAAAAAAAGCATTTAAGACAAATAAAATACAAGTCACATGCAAGTACCAGATGTTTATAGATGGATAGTCCTTACATATTTAAGATCACATATTTGCCACATATTAACAGAGTAAATCTCCCAAGATTTGAATGCATGTACGGGCCACTGACATCAAAGACTTCCTTCAAATAATGATTAGGCAGTATAAGTGAAGGCTAATAGACCATTTATAAATGCTGTTTCTTGGCAACCAGAGACCCCGGGAGCTGCCCGTGTGTGTGTGTGTTTGTGTGTGTGTGTGTGTGTGTGTGTGTACATTAACAGCCACAGTTGGGCTGTGGTGGAGGAGGGGTTTCTTTGAGTCTCGTGCTCTGCTTTGCGGCAGTGATGGCTGGGTCGGTCTCCAAACTCTCTGACATTTTGTCACAGATGATATCCACAAGGCGCTCAAATGTTTGCTTGACATTAATATTATCCTTGGCACTTGTTTCGAAAAACTCAAACCCTGGAGGAAACACACAGAAACATAGCTTGATCATTTTATATTTCTGAAATTAATTGGGCATTGACTATGGTGTGAATGGTAACAAGGTGGCGATGGTTCAGCCATGAGTGGTGGGTTTGGTTTAGCTGAGAGATCACAGGTGGGCTTGAGGCACCATTTGAACAAATGCTACCCATTGACCATGAACAAAATAGCTATGAAAGTGGAATCAGTGATACACATTTAATTTTTCTCTACTGATTCATTTATGCTATCAACATAGCTGAACATATTTTAAAATATTATTCCTTTGCAAAATGCAGTCATGACAACATCAAGAATCTTTGACATTGACCCTATCTTTGGTGTTGCTTCCTCCCACACCAGACCTATCATGTAACCACATGCAATCATTTCTAAAACTGGCATTATTCGCCATTTATTTCTTTTCTCATTTTCACATTCTACCAAAGTTGCTTTCATTTTTCATCATCTTGAGGCTTAGAAGACATTATGTGTGTATCCTTCTGAAAATAAGACTGTCGTGTTGTGACACAGTCCAGCTCCAACATTTTCTGTACGTAGCTAGCTGTCCAGTGATGGTTCTGAAGGGGGTAAATTTTCAGTAACTATTAAGACACAAGGTGGCATTAAAGAGTCATAGGTGTTACTTTAAGCCTGCTTCAGTCTCCTTAGGATGTTTTTGAATGGCATTAGTCTAATAGTGCCCTGGGCTTTTGTATATCATGGGGACTATCTACTGGGTGCTGATTTTCCATAGCTTCTGCTATCTATCAGCAGCACTGACTTTAAACCGATAACTTGGTGTATTTCAAACGAGCAGCCAAAATTGCAAGGGACGATCTCGCAAGTCTCCTGTTGTGTCACTGTACCTGCGCAGAAGCAACCTCAGTCTGCTGCTGTACACACAATCTTATCACTCCATTGTGTGCTTTCACATTCCACTGGCAGAACTTGCCATCAGTTGCCATGACAACTCCCCCACCAGGCCAGCCAGATTGCTTTAGTCCATTCAGGGGTTGTTGATTTAGGATGTGTTGGGCTTAACACAGAAAGGCTTTTCTAGTTCATTCTGAATTTTACACCCTATAAATCTGTCTGCTTACATCTGGCCCTATCTCAGAGGAGCCAGATGGATTCAAAATGATTAAATCAGGTGATTTCATCTCAACTTTTGGGGCTAAAGGAGAAAGAATAGACTAATACTTCGCATCCCTGTCATAACCCCTCACATAACCTAGAAACACTTACTGTATTTTTCTAAATAGTACTGAGGTTCAGGCAGCAAAAATCAGATCTCATGAGTCAAAAATTTTAATTATTACACTACTTGATCAGATGACTAAATGTGAGTTAGAATTTTGCTAACTATTCTGTTGTTAAAAGCAAAGTGAATAATTACCCGATTTCACTGAAGAAACATCATTAGAGCCATGCTCTATAAAATAAATGTGGATATTTTGAACTGTCTTTGGTTTATGTTTCTCTTTCATTTTGTATCTCTGGACAATGATTATGCAGTTCTCTTATAGTCTGCATTTCTTTATCTACAGATAAGGTAATCTGCCTTCAACAGAGCTCTGTTTATACTGTTTATAGGGCTAGAATCCTCCCGATCAAGGTGAGGATTCTAGCCCTATAAACAGTACAAAGATGCATTTGCATCTTTCTGGGGATTTTCTTTGTACTAATGGGAGGATACCTCATGTCACAAGACACTATGAACTCACCGAAGAAGTCAAGAACCCTAGATGAAACTGGAGAAAAATAACCCCAGAATTTGGTACCAAGGTATTATTTACAGGTTCACTTCTCTCATCTCTTTTCCCAACCTTATGTATTAGCACGTTTGGGGTGGCAGTAAACTTGAAAGTTATCAGAAAAGATTTAGCCATTGTTGAAAGGTGGTAATTTACAGAAGCATTTGTCAAATGTGACTTCTTTAATCTGGGGATTAAGTCACCATATGCTACTGGTGTACAACTGAAGTCAGTAAAATGCCCCTTGATTACAAAAACCAGAATGGCTGGGCAGGAGACCCTAATATGGTAAGAAGGACAGATTATCCGCCAAAATATATTGATTTACTAGCTAGACCATGAGCAAGTCACATTTCTAATCTACTTTTCTTATTTATGATGTTTGCCTTACTTATTTTACAAGGTTATGATGAGGCTTAAATAAAAAAATGTGGGTAAAGGCACCAAACAAATTGGCAAGTGCTACAATAATGGTAATAACAAACTAACATTTATTGAGAGCTTGTTATTGGTGCCATCTGAAGCACTTTGTACTTTTTAACTCATTGCATCCATGAGTAGGTGCTATTATTTTCTTCAATTTACTGATAATGAAATGAAAGCACAAAACTGCCGAATAATTTGTTCACCCATTCCTAGCTGGGCTAGTAGGTGGCAGAGCCAGAACGGGAAATGACTAACCCATAGACTCTTCTGCTTCTCCAGTTTCCCTGCAGAAGGGAACTACTGTTTTATTTTAGATAACTTATAAGTTCTTTATTATTAGTAATCACAGCATATACCTTGATCTTTTATCAGGTTAACTAATTGGAAAAGTGATTGCCAAGATTTAACACTGTCAGTAAACCTAATGAAACCATCTTTTTCATGATTCCAAAGATTCTTTGAGATTTTGGGCTGCTTAAGACTCATCAAGATGGCCATGATGACAGCTGTACCTCTATACAGAATCACAGACTTATAGACATAAAAGGTTCTAAATCATCCACTGATTGTCATTGATGCTGCTCCAAGTTTCTATAAAATGAGATATTCAAGAATGAAGTCACAATTATTAGCATTTTATCATTTAGTTGTTTAGATTCAGGAAAAATGAAAGTTTACTGTGCAGTACGTAACTCTTTATCCAGGTGAATCAAATGCCATGGGTATCTGAAGTTCATAACCACACATCCAACCACTATCGCCTTTATTCACCTGCTAATTCATGGGACTTTGTGGCTGCTATTTCCTAGTATCTCAGTGTATTAATCTCAATCATAGCAACGTAAGCTTGCTCTCAGAAACCTTTAGCCTCCCATTCACACATATCAATATCAGTGGGAAGCCAGCAAGCCAGTCAATGATGCTTTAGAAACAGTCTTCCTTATAAAACTTTGAAGATTGCTTCCAATTTACTGTGTAGGAAAGTGTGGTTCAGCAAGGTCAAATAAGTAGCCCAAGGTCACTCAGCAAGCTGACTGACAAATTTGACAAAGATCTGATAAATAGGTTACTGATTTAGCTTCCAGTCTCAGACACCTGTCCCCCACACATCATCTGTTATTAATACTTTCGGCACACATGTTTTTAACAACCAATCAGTGAATACTTTAAGTAAGCTCCAGGAGCTCTGACCATGTTCTCATTTTCCCCTTATGACGTTTCTGATTTCTGTCTGGCAGAGGCAGCATTGCTCCTGCGTTGAACGAGCACTGTGCTGTGGTCCAGCGCATCTCTATTTTAGGCTTCCTCATTCCTGATCCTGAAGAGATCACCCTGCCCTTTCTAAAAGCCATTTCAGGCACAGCAAGACACTGCTTTATATATGACCTCTTGCTTTGGGTTCTCTTGGTGCCATGAAGTAGAATCTTGGAAAGATTTTTAGAACAATGTGTAAAGAAAGAAGGGGAGAACCAAAAGCTAACCGTATGCCCCCTTTTTGATGTGCAGATCAAGACACAGCAGAGAGAGGGTGCAAACAAGATTTCACTGGCGGGACCAATAGGAATGCTCCTCTATCATAACTTTGTAGGATTTGTGGCCCATCTGCACTGGAAGCATGAAAATGCTTGAAAGCTTCTAAGCTCCAGCCAAGACATTCTGAACGGGAACCAGTGGTTGGGTAATGGTTTCTCAGAACACACATCTTAACAGGCTGCTGAGATTTCTTATGAGCATAAAAGGGTAAGAGTCACTCTCCTCAGTGCAGTGGTGTTCATAGCAGCATAATTGAAAATAGACAAAAAAGAAACAGGTGACCATAGAGCTTTGAATGAATAAACAAAATGTGATATACACATGCAGTGGCAGTTTCTTAATTATAAAAAAAAAAAAGGAAATTTTGATCCGTGTTACTATATGGATAACATCTCGAGACATTAAACTAAGTGAAGCAAACTAGTATCCAAAAGAAGAATACTATATTGTTCTACATATAGGAGGTACCTAGAGTAGTCCAATGCACAGATGCATAAAGTAGAATGGAGGTTGCCATAGGCTGGGGGAAGAGGAAATGGGGAATTCATAGGTAGACAGTTTCAGTTTCACAAGTGAAAAGAGTTCTAGAGATTGGCTACACAAAAATATGAGCGTACTTGATGCTACTGAACCATACACCTAAAAGTGAATAAGAAGGAGACTTTTATGCTATGAATATTTAAATACAATTAAAAGTATTCACTATCTTCATACACCACTGGAAAATATTAAATGATGAAATCTTCTTAGAAAACAGTCTGGCAGTTCCTCAAATTGACCCACCAGTTCCTCTCCTAGATATACCCCCAAGAGAAATGAGCACATAAGTTTACATAAAACACTGTACGCAAATGTTTATAGCAGCATTAGTTATAATAGCTAAAATGTCAAAACAGTCCAAATGTTCATCATTTGATGGATGGAGAAATAAAATGTGGCATATCCATATGGTAGGATATTATTCACCCATAAAAAGTAATGAAGTACTGATACCTTCTGCAACATGGATGAACATTAAAGAGAATGTGCTAAGTAAAAGAAGCCAGGCACAAAGGACCATACATTATATGATTTATTTTATATGAAATTTTCAGAATAGGTAAATCTATAAAGACAGGAACCAGGTTAGTGGTTACTTGGGGGAGGTTAGAGAAAGAGGAGCAAAGGGGAGTAAATGCTAATGGGAATTCTTTTCTGGGGTGATAAAAATCTTTCACAATTGACTGTGATGAAGGCTCATAGCTCTGTGACTATGTTAAAATAATTGAATTATACACTTTATATGGGAGACCTGTGTAGTATATGAATTATATCACAATAAGGCTCTTACATATTTTGAAAAAAGAGTCACTGTGCTAGGTAAGTGAGAATGCATGCGGTTCTTAGACATCTCTCCAGAAGGAAAACCCAGTGCCCTACTGGGGAAATCACTCCAGCAACTGGTAGAGTCCTGCATTAGAAACATCTCCCACTCTGACACAAACCCTTCCTAGAGTTGCTTACATTCAACCCTTTTTGCTCTGGCCTCATTGCAGATGAAAGAGAAGCTGCTTTACCTTGGAGGGCCTTTCAAGAACTTGCTGTTGAACATGAGGAGCATAAATCCCACAGCACAGGTCTGGCTTGCTGGCATTGTGCTCCACTTTGTTCTTTGAATAGAGAAACCTTCAGAAAAGTCTGGTACGTTTTCACACTGACCCTGGGGCAATAAGCGGGCTAGTAGGACAACAGCAAGTTACTCACTTAGGTGGTGGCTCCAAGCCTACTAAAATGACACAGCACCCCATAGAGACTCCCTTCTACTGGTGACTGTGCTGTGTTAACATTAATAATTGCATTAATCATTTAACCATCCCTTATTCCATTGCATTAATTAAAGCAATCTTATAGGTAATACTTACTGCATTTCCACATGTCAATAACTATACCATATTGTGAAATGCCATTTGTTTTCATAAGATATTCTGCAGATTGCTGCTCTTTTTCATCCCAGGAAACTCCTGAACACCAGATGGGGCTCTATGATCTTTTAAGCTTCACTTTGAAAGAAAAACCACAATTGCTATTTTTTTTTTTCTGGAACATAGTTACTAATATCATAGTGCAGTAAATCATTTTCATCCCTAATTGTTAAAAGTCTATGTTCTTAAATTTTTATTCTCAAACTCCCAAATAGAATCTTCTATTTTCAATGCCATGAATTCCCTTTCCTGTGGAATGGGATAAACCAGAACTGCGAGGGAAGGTCATTCTGCTACTGAGTGGGCGACAGTTGGGCCAGAAGTAAGGCTTGCCAAGCAGCAGGACAAGCTGTCATAGTAGATTGTCCCATACTGGGCCCTGGCCTGGAGGCAGACTTCAGTAGGAGGAGTGGGTAAAGATTTTGACCCATTTTCCTTAAGAAGGGCCAAAGACAGCAGACCAAAGCCAGAGAGAAGCAAGAACAGGAGCTGAGTCAAAAGTTAGTGTTGCAAAAAAAAAAAAAAAAAAAAAAAAAAAAAAAAAAAAATAAATAAAATCACTATTTCTGTCGCTAAATTCTTGTCTTGAACAAGGCATGACCAGATGGTAGGATTCTGAAACTATTCAAGGATCATTCAATGGCTCTGATGGTTCCTGTCTCATGTAGAGAAGATTTCCTCCCTGCTTTTCCCCTTCCAGACATAAGCTGGACTCCTTTCATACCTGGGAAAAGCACTCAGGAGGAAAGAGCTGTCTGAGTTTGCTGCTGTTAGGGCTGCACGCTACAAATCATCTTTTCCTGCTTAATAAAATTCAAGTTCCACAGACTAACATTCGCTTCCCACCTTCATGGGACTTCTCATTCACGCTGACCTTAGCCCTACACCCACACATCCCAACCCTCCATTTCAGTCAAGCTTGTCCTCTCCCCACCTGGCGGATGGCCTCAACACAATTCCCACTGCATTTCTGCCCACAGGAATCTTGCTTTGAAGCAATCCTCTCCCCATTCCAACTTAACCCTCAAGATAAGAGTTTGCTGTGTGTGATAGCTGGCCCTCAAACTGCTGAATATTTAATCTTGGGCCAACCTTTTAAAGAAATTCAGGAATTTCCCCCCATACATATTCAGCTTCTTGCATATCTTTATGTGGGTACCAGAAACCGAACTCAGGACCTTGCGCTTGCCAGGCAGGTGCTTATGCCGCTGAGCTATATTACCGGCCCCTCTTGCATATCTTTAAATCTTGGAATCCTCAATCTGGTAAGCCTGTGAAAGCATACCCTGTAGCTGGCATACTTCAGATAGCAATCTCTCTCCAGCTGACCACAGTACCCAACACTCACAAGTTAAAAGAGGAAAGGTTTACTTTAGTTCACTGTTTGTAGAGGTTTTGGTCCATAGTCAGCTGGTTCCAAGGCAGGGCAGCATGGCAGAGGGGCATGAGAGAGAACAAACAGTTCATGGCATTGAGGGCAGGAAGCAGTAAGACTTCCTTCTTCTTTCTATTTTTAATCCATCCAGGCTACAAGCCACCCACACCCAGGGTGGGTCTTCCCTCTTCAGTAAATCCATCATCCACACCCAGGACCATGCTAAACCAATCGGTGGACTGATTCAGTTTCATACATCCATGTTCCAGTCACTCCCGAAAGCCCCACTTATGAGTGTGTGAGGCTTTGGGGGGATCTAGATATAAGCCATAACATCATGAAACACACATTTTAGTTGTTGGTTGTCTTTGTACTTGAGCGTGTGTTTCTTGGAATCCATGTTTTTATTGACAGTGGGGAAATGCAAGCTACACAGAGTGGGGCTTCTCATTTCAAGAGAAAGAAAGCATCCCATTAATCTCGTGAAAATGTTTTTCTATGTATTTAATCTACAAGCAAATTGTGTTTGAGTCTTATACCTGGCTGCTTTACTCTATTAATTGTTTACATTACCTGCCTGTCCCCAGTAGATATTTGAGTTTGAAAACTTTCAGATCTAGCTGAGTTCCTTTCTGGATATTCTTGCATGTATTTGCATGTATTTCTGTGGTCTTGCCTGATGATTCTAGACCACACTGGGAATTACATGCTCCCTATCAATTCTTTTATTTTAAAACATAAAGTTGGAACTTGGTTGCTACTTTGTGTTAGTATACATCTTGCATAACATTAAATTCAACCTTTTAGCTATTTAAAAACTGTACAGTTTAGTGTTTTTTAGTATATTCACAATGTTGTTCCACTATCACCATTAATATAATTTCAGAACTTCTTCATCATCCCCCCCAATAAATTCTGTATCATTAAGCAGTCACACCCCATTTCCTGCCCATCTCCCATACTAGGTGCATTTTCTTCTTTTTTTTTATTTATGTGGGTACTGGGAGCCGACCTCAGGACCTCGCACTTGCCAGCAAGTGCTTGTGCCACCGAGCGATATCACCAGCCCTTTTTTTCCTTTATGTGAGTACCGGGAGTCAAACTCAGGACCTCGTGCTTGCCAGGCAGGCACTTATGCCACTGAGCTATCTCACTGGCCCCTGCATTTTCTTCTGCAGGAAGACTGTACATCTCATATGGTGTTTTCCATATCCCTTGAAATATTTAGCACAGTTTCCTCAACAACAAGGTGTCCAGTAGATGTTGTCTAACTGAAAGACTGATTGCTCTTAATTGGCGGGGAGAACCAAGTAGGCCAGTGTGTGTGTGCGTGTGTGTGTGTGTGAAGAAATGAACGAGAATCACTTTTTTCCTTTGTTCATGCTAATAGAGTGACTAAACCTGTGAGCAATTTTGTCAGCCACATTATTTCTGGATGGAGTTTACCAAGCATGGAATTCCACATAATACCATTTTGGTTTTACCCTGTGGGAAATTTATGATATAAAACAAATTAAACCAGCTCTATTCACCATGAAGAAAACCACATCTCCAAAAAAGCTGAAGAAGTGCAGGTTGTTACACTTCAGTACCTGAACCACTCTTAAAGAGTTGAGAAGTCAACTTCTGTAAGACTGACTTTAATAAAGAGAAGAACTATTTATGAATGCCAGAGTGGCTATTTATATGCAAATACATGAAAAATGTTTCTTAAAGAACTTGTGCTTTTAAATTCCTTAAATATTCCCTTTGTAACTTCAGATATTTCAATAGGTTTTCAATGGTAAAGGAGTCAATTTTCAGCTCAGCCTACTTACAAATTATCAACGGAAGCATCGGTCATTTTATTTGTATAGGACTGTCCATGAACACTAGCATTTAAATGCATTATCAATTAGCAGGTTTTTTTTTGTTATGAGGTATTGCATATGAAATAGAACATATAATGTAATACATTGTTAAGTAGCAGAGTCCAAAGTAGTGATATTTCACTGTAATTTCCAAGGATGTGGAATCTTAAGTATAACTAACACTTAGTAAGCACACTGTTCTGCCACAGGTCAAGGTCGGGAAGGTTCACTAGAGATTTGGGCAGCCAGGAGGAAAGACACAGAGCCATGGGAATGTCTGATGCCTTTTCTAGGTCAGCAGTGTGGGGAGCAATGCTGAAAACCCCCTCTGCCTTATATACGATATGACACAAAGCCGGTAAGTTGCCAAGAATTTATGTAACACAGATTACTTATTTACACATTCACCCCACATGCCTGGGCTATATAACATATGCTGACTCACTAGCAAGTGGAAGACCTAGCCAAAAAGCCTGACTTCAGCCGTCTTGGGTACCCGGATCACACACACATACTACTGTATGTGCAGATCCGGTACTATACTACGTATTTTGTATTTATTTCCTAGCTGTGGAATTAGCTCCATGAAGTCAAGAAAAGTGTTTGAGTCACACATGTGATAAACTGGGACAAGAACTAAAGTCCGACTCTGGCCCACAAGGTAACCTATGCACATTCCCAGTGTCTTCCTTCATGTATCCTGGCTCCACATATTCTGTGCTCCATCTAACGTTATGGAAAATAACTGTTGGCTTCACGAGAATGTTTGTGGGGACTTTTTTCCATTCCAAGTAATGTGTAGAGTATTCATGTTTGCTAATTCTCAACATCAGGGAATTCCTAAATCTTACTCCTTTCACAGGTAACACAGCCTACCTCCTTCCAGTCCCGAGGAGACACAGAAAATTATGTAAAGCTTTAACCAAATGATTTTTTTCATATGGGGATAAATCTGAAAGTTGTAATGAAGTCACCCCTTCTCTTGACAAAGGTGATATCTGGAAAAGGAACTATCTTTCTTAAAGCAGCTGGTTTGTTCATTGAACACTCAGAGCTGAGAATAAGATGATGAATCTTAGTCTTTAAAGCTCTTTCTTTCAATGGCCATTTCTTTGTCAAATAAAGCCAATCCAGGTGAATGCCAGTTAATTCAAATCAAAGGTAAAAGAGAAATAGAATAGGGCATAGTATCCTGATGTAATGGGAATATCTGATGGCTCTCATGGGAGATATCGTGTTATGTGGAGGGGGGTTGTTGGAATTCGGGACTGAAACTGGAAAAAGTCATCTGAGTCATCTGAGAATAAAGTTACTAAGCAAGTGCCACAAAGTGCATACGAGCAAGCACCTGCAGAAGTAACCCACACCAACATAAAATCAATAAATAACTTCCTGGTGAGAATGAGACACTTCCCAAAACCTGGAAAGGAACTAGGGTGTCTCCTAGATTTATAATACTGAGGGAAAGAATTCTCTTTTAGCTGTGGTCTAAAGAGTTAAAAATTTTCAAGGTGAGGTCCTCAAAAGAAAAAAAAAAAAAAAAAAAAAAAAAAAAAAAAAAAAAAAAAGAGTTGGTGTGTGTGGAGGGAAGTAAGAGGAGAACCAAGGATTGAGAGTATTCAGTGCGCAGTGTGGCCAGGGGAGGAGGTGCCTGTCCTAGGTTGTGTGGGAATGCAGGGTTGCCCGGACGCTCCACCACGATGAGGAAGCACTGTCCTCACTCAAGGGTGTTCTCCTGTGTCCAGGCCTGGCACACAGTGAGCACTCAGTAGAACAGGGAACATGTGAACATCACTGGGATCCTTCTCTTCTATCTAGAGCCATGGAGAAATCTTATGAAATTGTCTTTCAAGAATGTTTTTTTCTATTGATAAAAGGATGCACTGATTATTTGACAGGAGTACAGAGAGTCCCTGAATTACAATGATTTGACTTATAGGTTCTTAATTTTACAGATAGTGCTATTTTTCACTTTAAATACAGTACTTAATAAATTACACAAGATATTCAACACTTTTATAAGGTAGCCTTTGTGTTAGATGACTAGATGTAGGCTAATGTGTGCTGAATATATTTAAGGTAGGGCAAGCTAATCTATGATGTTCGGTAGGTCGGGGGTGTTAAATGCATTTCCAATTTAATAGTATTTTCAACTTATGATAGGTTTACTGGGGCATAATGCCATGGTAAATCAAGGAGTATCTGTTACTAACTCTTTGCATTTAAACTCATCAGGGCCAATACTAAAGGTATTTCAAATTGGAAATCGTCCCTTGAAAATTTGGTCAGTGTGTTTTGTTCTCCACTGTGCCTAGTCATGGTAAATTTACCATAAGAGAAGAAAATAACACTGGCCAATGTGCAAAGCTGATAAACATATCTGGACCTCTGCCAACTGCTTCCACTAAGTATATATTTCACAATACAGTGTAAACAAACAGCCCTTGAATGCAGCTCTTTCAGTACCTAACACTTAGAGATTAAATTCTACCTAGATGTTGCATTTTTTGCAGTGTTTGGGATCAAAGTGATGTAATTCATATTTCTTATATCTGATGTTAATTTTTTGTTAAGATTGACATTAGTACTTCCATGTTTTTAAGAACCAAATAAAAAACAAAGCCAGCAGCTTATGCATATCTTTGTTATATGGAGCTGGATTAATTTTTAAACATGTCACAAAATGGGTCTGTAAGTTTGTATGTATGGAAAGAGGGCAGAACTTGGAAGATCATCCTAAGACAAGAAGCAGTGGTGGGATTCTGAGCCAAATTCAAGAAAAATGAGGGATGGCCAATTTTGTGAAATAGGGCAGGAGACAAGTAAATATGAAGTTGGTTACAGCATAAGCTCTGACACACAAAGGACAGGAGGATAATGGGAGTTTAGAAGCTCTTTAGCAACAGATTTTGCATATGGGTGGCCCTTACAGCGGTTGGACTTGTGGGAATGGGGTAGTCTGGGAGTCAAATACCGGCAGAGCTCTGGATTAGTGAGAAGGAGTATAGGAAAGACCATATAGATGAATGCAGTTGACTAAAGAAAGCAACAAGCAAATGAGGGGTTTGCCAGGGTCTTGATGATTCACTCTGGGGAACAGAAGTTGAGCAGAGATTTAGAAGAAAGGGAGCATGCAGAACCCTGAGTTGGTGTGTACCCCTCAATGGTACTGCATGGCTGAGATGTCTTGGGCTGGATGGTCAAAACATTTGTCATCCAAACTGAGTCACTTTTGGGCTGGGGATATAGCTCAGTGGCACAGTGACTGCCTGGCAAGCACGAGGTCCTGAGTTCCATTTCTAGTACAAAAAAAACAAACAAAAACAACAACAACAAAAAAAAACCAAACCAAAAAAAAACTAAATCACTTTTGAGATGAAAAGGAGTACTATGAATGTTTACACTGGGAAATGGGTATCAAGAGGCACTGTCCTGAGCAACCTGGGGTGCATGGCCACCGTATTCAAAGGAGCATACACATTCTGAGGAATGAATTTCAGCTTCCAGTAAAGCTGGGAATACAGATCAAGAGTTAATAGGACTTGGGGAGCACAAGGGAGCTGAGTGCCAGGAGAAAGTGAGAGTCTTGTTTCGGCTGAAGCTGTGGGGGTCGTCACACCGAAACAAACCAAGCACATTGAAAGGCGCTCCTGATTTATTTTATAGCTCCTGGGAGTACTTAGGCAACATGAACATGAGGCAGCGGAAGTAATGATAGGGTGGTTCTGCTTCTCCACAGCCAGCTGTGTGCAGCCAGGTACTTAGAACATTTGAATAACATTGCTGGGGCTCCCTGCTGAATCCAGAAGTTGGCAATCCTCATTCTTTCATAAATACTACAATTAAGATTTAAATAAATCTTCGGAAGCTGCTGAAGAACAGTCAGCACAAATTTGGAGCAGGTGGTTTGAGTTTTAAAAACAGGCTTCAGGGCAACGCTAGCCTCATTAGAGGTGCTGACTCCTCAACCTGGCTTTCTTACAGGATTGTTTTTGCTGGGGTAAGGGGAAAATAATTAAAAAAAAAAATTGAAGGAAAAAAAAATCATCCTTCATTAAACTGATGTGGCTGCAGGCAATGTTGTGGATCTGAGCTCAAGAGGAAAGCTTGAAAACGGCCAAGGTGGGAGTGAGAATAGCACTAGAGCTGTTCCTGCTCCTCTGGCTCTGGTACTGCTGCTAACTAAATGGCCCTTGGCAAGTTCAGCTCACACTCTAATGACAGACTGAAGCCTGTGAAATGAGGAGAGCTATAAAAAGGCATTCACCGCTAAACCTATAAATGTAGCAGTCTTTTGCTTAAGAGAAGTTGAACAATGAAGACACACACAGCCTTGACAGCCAGTTCTTACAGTTTGTTTCAGCATTTTTGTAAACTTTTTTTTTGTCTCATACAAAAATGAATTCAATGGCGGCAACTTTTAAAAACATAACTTAATTTTATAGAAAAGTGTGGCTACTTCAGTATATAACATGCAAAGTACTCTTCTTGCTAAAAACCCTCCAAACTGCCATACCAGTGATGGCGAAGCTTTTAGAGCTTTTAAAGATAACAAAGAGCCCATTGTGGCATGTGTGTCATAGGTTCACCACCACTGCCCTATACTTTATGGATTGAAGTTTATTAAAGCATTTAAACAATACTTTCGTGTAATCTTTAACTGTATGGATTCCAGGATTTGAGGGCTTAGGTTTAAGGCTAATTCTGGCCACTTGCTTTCTAGATCTTGTCACATTCACCCTTGTGGCTGTCCAACACAAATTTCCACCCTCCTGGCTCTCCACACTGTCAGATACCTAGGATCATCTTTTATGCCACCATCCACTAAGCCCCCATTATCTAGACATTATTCAAGTGTTATCAGTTCTACGGCCTAAATAGCACAAAAAATCTCCCTCCCCACTTTTATCCCAAAGCCACTGCTTAGTGGAGGCCAGTGGTCCTCCACTTTAACACACACACGCACACGCACACACACACACACACAGACTGAGACATGGTAAAAGCCTAAATTAGGAACTCTCAGTGCTGATTTTCCAACACTCAACATTAGATTTACATGAGTAATTAAAACTATTCCTGGGCTGGTGAGATAGCTCAGTGGCATAAGCGCCTGCCTGGCA
Source organism: Erethizon dorsatum (assembly GCA_028451465.1). Classification (NCBI taxonomy): domain Eukaryota; kingdom Metazoa; phylum Chordata; class Mammalia; order Rodentia; family Erethizontidae; genus Erethizon; species Erethizon dorsatum. The sequence continues at coordinate 99,196,505 of CM051833.1, read as the reverse complement.
AGTACGAGGTCCTGAGTTTGACTCCCGGAACCCACATACGAAAAAGGGGCCAGTGATATCGCTCAGCGGCACGGGCACCTGCTGGCATGCGAGGTACTGAGTTTGACCCCCGGTATCCCCCCCAAAAAAACTATTCCTTATTTGTACCCCAGCTTTACAGTATTTCTGATACACCTGGGGTGTGTGTGTGTGTATGTATGTATGTAAGATGGGGCCTGGACATGATTTTTAAAATGCTCCCTACAGTTCTAATGTACAGCCAGGATTGAGAACCCTTGGTTTGGGCTCTCACTTTTTCTCACCAGGTTGTGTTCACTTCCTGTTGCGCCCTGGGCTTTCAGTCCTTCACCGCTAAGCTATCCTCTAACCAGTGGTCTTCAAAGATTTTTTTTTTTTTTTTTTGTGGGTACCGGGGGGTCGACCTCAGGACCTCGCGCGCCAGCAGGCACCCGTGCCTCTGAGCGATATCACCAGCCCCTTTTTCGTATGTGGGATCCGGGAGTCAAACTCGGGCCCTCACGCTTGCCGGGCAGGCGCTTAAGCCGCTGAGCCATCTCACCGGCCCCAAAGATTTTTGATTGTATAATCTTCACAGTTAAAAAAAATCAGCACTGCTATAATATGTGAATACGTAGTTCATAAGTTATATAATGTGCTGTTAGACTAATATAAAATATACCCAATGACTAAAAAAATTAAGTTGAGATATTGGTAAATATGTGTTAATGTTTTTCTTTCTGTACTCTGCTTGATGTTAAACACTCTAATTCTGGGAACACTGCTAGAGTAATTGGTCTAAAACGAAGTCCAGTCTTGTTCCTCCATGGTTTTCAATCTGACATTGGTTTCCCAGCACGTGTAGAACACAGCCCAAGGTCTTCAGCCCTGCAAATACGCTTGCTATGGAATGACAAATATGCTTTTCTGGGATTAGATCTCTCCAGAGGGCTGCTTCTTCTGCATAGAGGAACCATCACCTGTGTTTCCAACCATCCAAATCCTTTTTAGTCTTCAAGACCCAGCTCAACACTATCTCCTCAGTCTGAACTTCCTAGACCTCCAGAAAGGCAAATGAATGTTCTTAACTTCACAAGTTACTCTAAGTCTGAGTTTGCACTTCTATTATAGCACTGCATACAGACTTTAGCAGTCATTATTTTCGTGTCCATTACTGACCAGAATCTTCTGATGGGGCAGGAATTTTGTCTTATTGTACCCTTCCTTCCAGTGCCTGGCCAGTAGTTGGTGCTCACTAATACTGAAGGCCAGGATGAATGGATGAATCAATAAATGAGCAAATAAATAAGGAACTGTAAACTATTCCTGAATTCTGTTTTGAAGTATTTATTTTCTGTTTCCCAATACTAATAAATTAGTGTGGCCCACTGGAGTTTGAGAAGAGAGTCTTTGGCTCGTTTATTTTAGCTCAGTGAATTTTTGTGCAATTCCAATCGGGCTTTTCTAAATTCCCAGTGGAACCATTAAGTATGCCTTGTTATACAACCTCAAATTCCTTTTCTGATCCCCACAAGCCTTCTTAAAAAGTATTGTTCCCATTAGCCACAGGGCAGACGGCTAGGGAGCAGATCCCAGCCATGACAAGTGGCACCCACTGCGGCTCCCCTCTTTTGGCCAGCTGGGCAAATATGCCTTGTTTTTACTTCCATAGATTAGTGTTTCTCAATCATGTCTACACACTGGGATACCCTGATACTTTAAAAATACTGATGTCTAGGCACCATGCTGGTAATTCCGGATGGCTTGGAGTATGGATTTGGCATGGAATTCTTAAAAGATTCCTAGGTTATTAAAATGTGCAGCGAAGTTTGAGAACCCTTCCTCTAGATTCCAACTTCCTTCTAAATTTTTTTCCTCCTGCTGACTTGGCCTTGGTTGGTTTGAATGATCTCCTATGTGTCTCCTATATCTCTGTTAATCTCAGAGCAGGCTGGTATGGCTCAGAAGACAAAATAGCACACTCCATGAATCAAATAGCACACTCCATGAGTCAAATAGCACACTCCATGAGTTTTAGTTATGTAGAAGAGAACCTCTTTAAGTAGTCTGAAATAGAGCTCCCCTAAAACACTATTCTAAAGGCACTAAGAAGTTGCTGTACACTTCAGTACTACCCCAGGGTAGTACTTATAGCCCATGGAGTGGGACACCAAAAATCTCCAGAGGTTCTTTATAAAGCACAGGATGGATGTAATTTTCTAGTTCATTAGTCAGGAAAATACCAAAAAGCTGGTACATTTTAAAAAAGAGTATGTATTTGAGTAAGACTGCATTTAAAGAGAATTTATGCTTAATGATGATCTTTCTGGCATCTTTCACTGGATCATAAGGGTCACTAGAAAAGTGTGGAGTCCAAGAACAGTTTGAATAGGTTTACCAGCTACATAGGCCCTCATTTCCTCCTGGGTTTTAGAAAACTAAATTCAGTTAAGACCTATAATGTATCTCAAGGTTGTGCCAAGGTCAGGATGACAGTGGAGCTTAGCAGCGGTGGAAGATGTGATGTCGCTCTGGTAATTCTTGGTAGCAAATGAGTAAAGAGAATTTGCTGGCTTAGGGTCAGACCATGTGGATCCAAAAGTTTGGGGGTCCCCCAGTCATGTGATTCACATTGCAGTTTCTGACTTTCTCTTCTACCTGGGTTGGAAAGGAGAGACTGGGGATACAGATTTGAGAATCCGAAAGGCAGAGTTCCCCAATCAGGCATCCTGGGTCACTCAGACTCATAACAATCAGAACCTTAGTTACTGAAATCAAGGAGGTAGACTTTCCTGTCTGGATTATAATGATGTTTTATTAACCTCAGTCATCTTTTCTCCAAGCCTGATACAAGGTGTGTGAGGCAGCATGGTCAGTAGGCCTGAGATCTGACCCTTGATAGAACAGAATCTAAACCCTTCCTATTAGCCATGGTAGATTTACTTCCCTTGATTTATCCTTTTGGAAAGCAACTACATATTCTGCCATATCTCCTCTCACCTCCAGAGGTAGCTGGTAGCATCAATACATTATTATGCAAAAGAGTACCCACCTTCATTTGTCTTAAGGACACTTCTTTCTATTTTAAGTAATCTCTAAAAGGAATTGTTCCACTAAGCCAGTATTTATCAAATTAATATGTGTCAGAGTTCACAGACATAAAACATGTCTTTTTGTCAATCTTTATATTCTTCCTTTCTTTCTCTCTTTCTCCTTCCTTTCCCTTCCCTCACACCCACCCCTTTAAGGAACAGGGTCTCACTCAATTGCCAAGGCTCGCCTTGAACTTGTGACCCTCTTGCCTCAGCCTCTTAAGCACCTAAGACTACAGGTGTGTGCCACTGTGCCATCTCTACATGTTAAAAGCAAGTAACTGCATACTCATTGAACACCATGCCTCCCATTCATCTTAAAGAGTGACTGAAAATTATGGTGAATGTTAAAAAAAACAAACTTACTGTGGTAAAAGACACATTGCCAAGAATGATGCAATAAGTGTGTTCAAAGTGTGTGGGGGAGGTATTTTAAAGGGGATTAATGACAATGTGTCATTTACTATAATGAATTTTTGTTATTTAAAAAAGTTTTATTTGATCATCCCTTATTGATCAAAATATTAATGGCAATTTCTGTCAAGTAAAAATATCCACCTTATTCAATAGATCTGGCACCAAGAAATTTCTGGCTCTTCCCCACAGTAAAAATGACCACAAAAGGTAACACTTTGAATTGATTCAGGATGTAGAGGCAGCCACCACAGCACAACTAATGATATTCAGGAAAGAGGACTTCCAGAAGTGCTTCAGAACTTAGCAAGAATGATGGGATAAGTGTGCTCTATGTGAGGGGAGTATTTTGAGAGGAATTAATGATAATGTGTCTTTTACTATAACAAAATTTTAAAAATTTCAATGTTCACCATAGTAGTTTTCAATCATATCTTGCATATGTGTCAGATATATGCAGTCACTGAATGCTTACTGAGCACTGAATCATTGCTATGTTCCATGGACACGTGCATTCACCACAGTTTCTGACTGCAGCTTGCATATTCATATTGATGTTCTCTAGCCCTGTTTTTTTTCTGGTATGAATATTTTATTTTGACAAAAATAAACTTTACAAACAGATTTTACATTCTCAAACTTCCACTTACCTAAAAAAGGGAAGAGACGAGGCATCTTAGACTCAGTTTCGGGCATGAATTAACTAGTAACAGATTTTTAAATTACATCAACTAGTTACACCTTCATGATATTTCATAGTATTTTGGATCTAATGACCACACTTTTAGGTCCACAAAAGGGAAATACACTTTTTATGAGTTTTTATTTGGCAGATGAATAATAAAAACAGGAAAGTCATTTAATGGGAAAAGAAGAGAAGAAAAATTGTTCAACTTAGAAAGATGGCAAAATGAGCCGGGGATATAGCTCAGCAGCACAAGTGCCTGCCTGGCAAGCGCAAGGTCTTGAGTTCGATTCCCAGTACCAAAAAAAAAAAAAAAAAAAAAAAAAAGATGGCAAAATGTATGACTATTTTGTCATACATTTTTTGTCAAAAATTCTCGTGGGGTCTCTGTGCTAGACAGAGAAGGACACAGGCATGAGTCTGAAACTTAAAAATATGTGTTCATGATGTCATGATAATTGTATGAGTAGAGAGTAACCAGAAATAGTATCTATTATTTACTTTAGGAAGAATATTAATGCAAATTAAAACACATAAAAACTGGCCCCTTACTAACTGTTCATAAAAATTACTTATCTCCAAAAGCAATTATAATATATCTACAGTCTTTGTTTCTCTGACTACAGTTTTGGGAAACCTAGAATTTTCTGGCCTTTCAGAGTTTATTAATAGGGCTCAATTATTTTTCCCCTTACAACTTCAAGGTGATATAAATATTTTTCCCACCATAAATTTCTTTCTTTTTCCTTTTCCCTGAGTAAATTACTTTTGTTTTTAACAAAACATATCCTTAATTATTTCTCCTAATTTTTCTCATCTAATATTTAATAGGTGTGATCAAAATACATGGTGACTGTTTAAATTAAAAGAAATTATGACAGTGAAAGACACAACCCCATTAATCCCTCCAAATATATCCCTTCCCTTTGAATACACATATCCTGTTATTATTATCTCTTACTGAAGCAGTTCTGGAAGCCCTCTTTTGTGAGTGTTTTAAGGAGGTGTGTTCAAAAGTACAGTGAATGCTGCAGCCAAGCGACACCAAGTGCCACCCAGTAGAAAGGCAGGCTCAGGTCGGCGAGACAGCTCAGCGGCATAAGTGCCTGCCTGGCAAGTGTGAGGTCCTGAATTTGACTACCGGATCCCACATACAAAAAAAGGGCCGGTGATATCGCTCAGCGGCACGGGCGCCTGTTGGCACGCGAAGTCCTGAGTTCGACCCCTGGTACCCACAAAAAAAAAAAAAAAGAAAGCCAGGCTCATAAAAACATATAGTGTGTTCTCACTCACTGGATCTGATACCATGTGACTTCTCTCTCCTCCCCAAAGTCAAAATGAACAGGAAAGGTAAAAGTTTTAAATCCATTCAGGACATCCAGGCAGTTATGATAAGGCAACAAAAGACATCAAAGAGGATTTCCAGAATTGCTTCAGAAAATGGTAAGAATGACAGGATAAGTGTGTTTAAAGCAAGGAAGAGTATTTTGAGGGGGATTAATGGCAATGTGTCTTTTACTGTAATCAATTTTTAAAAACTTCAACATTCACTATATTTTTCAATCACACCTTACAGTTTTACATCTAAAACTTAAATTTTAAGATTGTACATATTTATAATTGTCACATATATACTTTTTTTTCAATACTAGAGATTGAACCCAGGGCCTTAAGCATGCTAGGCAAATGTTCTACCACTGAATTGCATCCCCAGCCATGTAATTTACTTACTTATTTAAACAATGGTTTTTGGTCACAGAGTCTCACTATATAGTCCAGGCTGGCCTCAACTCACAAGGTAGCTCAGGCTGGCCTCAGATTTACAGAAATCCTCCTTCCCCAGGTTCCAAGTGCTGGGATTAAAGGTGTGTGCTACCATACCCTGCTTGTTTAAAATTTTGAGACAGGGTCTTACTGTTATATGCATGTGTCAACTCACCCAGCATAATAGCCATATTTTAAAATTTATGTAAATTAAAAAAAATTCTTATGAATTATTATAGGTACATACCTATAAACTGAGTGTTAAAAGCATGCAAAGGTAAAATAATATCAGCTATAGGAGACTCCTAGCCATGAAAGTCAGAGTTCTAGAAATTTAGTATTATATGAAAGTCTCAAAAGTATTTGTTATAGATGTAGATTCCAAGGCTTTACCTCAGAAATTGATGCAGCAGGTCTGAGTTGGGGTTGATGAGCATGCATTTGAAACCCCAGCAGAGTCAGCTGCAGGTGAATAGCCAACCCTTCTAAATCAGAGGTTCTGAATATACACAGCTGGCTGGTGGATGCAGAAGCCTGAAGGTGAAGGTGAGATTCATGCAGGGACAGGATTTGGAGTCATTAATCCGTACATGAGCAAGAACCTTGGCGTGGACAGGAATATCCAGGAGAGAGTACAGAGAAAGGAGGGTGATGGGCTGAGGGTGGAAAGCCAAAATGGAAGGAGCAAAAGGAAGGGGAAAAGTCTAACAAGGAAAAAAACAGATGAACAGAGAGGGTAAAGAATGGAGAGCACCATGCCCACAGAAACTAAGATTGCAGCATTAACAAGGAAGCAATGCTCAGCAGGACCAAATGAAACAAAATGACCAGGTAGCTGAGGACAAAAATCCTCTTTGCATGTACAGTCTGTTGTAGACACTGTAATGTTTCCTGGAAAACAGATTATTTGTCAAATTACATTCCAAGCACCTGTCATATTGTGAACAATCAATGTCTGGTGAACTAAATTCTGTTGATGAGGATATTTGCCATAGAAGAATTTTAGAGCTTAGCTACAACTTGGTTTCATCAGTTACCCTAATTAGGATGGGCCAAATGTTGTAGGCTATAGCCACTCATAATGGAGATTTAACTGTAACCAAATCAATAAGAAAGTTATTTTGAGCTATCTGCCAAGATATGGTAATGACCTTTAAAACAATGCCTAACCTTGGTGTGTGCTGGTATTCTGGAATTTTGCCAGTAATTTAAAAAAAATTAAGCAAAGTCCTTTAAAATCATTCAGTTGAGTCTGTGAGAGTGCTTTCCCCCCAAAATTATCTCTTCTGATCATTCATAGACACATGTAGTCATGAGATGAACAAACCACCCTGAAGGAGGTAAATGGCTTTCCAAGAACACACATCTGTTGGTTGTCATGACAACTGCTAAATTTTATTGACTAGAGAGAAAAAAATCAATTAGAAACCAGGGGTAGAACTTGCACAGGAACATAAAACCTCTCTGCCTCATGATTTCGGGAACTTTCCCACATCTGTACAGTGAATGGAGAGGGGTGTCATGAGTGCCAGTTGGTGGAGTTCTAAGGAAAGTCAAGTTGTTCCTGCATTTTCATCCTTCTAATAGCTGTTCCATAACCTGATCTTCTCAATACCAAAGCAGCTTACTAGAGTGGTAAAAATGGAGCCCATTACCTGGATCTTTTGTACTAATGACATTGAGCAGTTTTTGATTCTAATCTATTTTTCTTTGAACCAGACAGTTTTTAGGTTTATTTATAGAGACAGCCTGCATCTGTGTGGGAGTTTCTTCTTCCATGCGGTATATGCTTGGCTAGTCGAGAAAATACAGGGAGAGATGGTCTCAGGAAGCCATCCTCCAAGGCTCTTATCGGTTCCATTTCTTTCTTTCCTTGGAGACCTACTATTCTCCATTACTATTTTACTGAGAATACTCAGAAAGGTTGCCAAGTTTTTCAGATCTTGCTAAAACATTGTTAAATTGATAAAATGGGGAGAGACCCTACTGTGAGAACAGATGTGAGTTGTGTGACATTTTCTTCATCGGGTGATAGCTTTTCCTGCAATAAGCTCATTAATCTCATGAGGAGATGGTAAAGACCTCAGAGTGAACTCTGCATGGTTCAGTTCTGAGATCACCTGGAGATAGGCTGACCCACTGAGGGGGCCTTGCTTCACTATTCACGATGCGACCTCAGCAAATTGAGCCCAGATCATCCCTTTCACAGCAGTATTTTCAAACTGCAGGTTGTGACTTATTACTAGGACCAACCTAAGAGTTGAAACCATCTGTGGGGAACCACTCAGACTGCTTCAAAGCTCAGGGGTGTCTAAGGACACCTGACGACATGACCCCGCTCGTCTAGCGCCAGGTGCACAGTGGGATACAGTTACGTAACCATGACTTAGCACAGGAAAACTTGCATGCACTGGTTACGGCACTAAGTAAGAATGTAACTATGAGATAACAACCTGTATTAGAATTATACAGTAAAGACACAGGCAGCTCTTGCTGTGCCTCTTGCGCTCTTACACTTTTGTGCTCCGCTGTGCTCTATGATGCCTGCTGTTGTTGCTGATATCTTGCACACATGTGTTCTTTAACTTTAGGAACTCACTGGAGAAAATATCCCTTGGGCCCCCCAAGTGGGCCATTATGGTTTATGTCTGGATGTCCCCCCAAAGCCTCATGTAGTCATGGTGGCAGGCTTCTAGAGTTTGTTAGTGATTCATTGTCTAGTGCTGGGATTATGGGCGTGAGTGCTACACTCACCCTGGGGCAGGTAGCCTGCATATCAGGGAGGGAAAGAGGCTTGCTCTCTCACGCTTCTCATCCCTTTTGCTCTTGTTGCTTTTGCTATTTTCCACCACCATGAACTGTTGCCTTCTGGCATGTGCCACTCTGTCTTGGAGCCAGCTGAGTATGGACTGAAACCTCCACAAACTGTGAGCTAAGTAAACCTTTCCTTTCTTAATTGTGGGAGTCAGGTATTTTGTCTCAGCAACGAGAGAGAAGTAACTAACACATGGGCCGACACCATGATTTTGAAAAGATGAAGAGTAAGAGTGTAGAGTGAATCTCATTTTACCAAAAGGTAAAATCTGTTTTGTGAAACTTTGTTTCATCCTCTACAAATGCACTGTGTTGCTAAATTGAATACATTGTTTTACTCCAGGTCCTGGCCAAAAAGTTTGGATAGTTTGGCAATTCTTGCCTAAAAGTCCTTCAACATTCTCTTGTTCTAGAGAAAAAATGACCAGACACATAAACAAAAGAACTCTAGCTCTTTAACCTTTAGAGCCGGAATTGTTCCTGAAATTTACAACTCACCTGCACAACACCGTGTTACGTCCTAATATTTTCACGCACTTTCAATTTTTCTCCTCTCAATGTCCTCTGGACCCTTTACTCACAATGCCTCCTCTCCTCTTGGTTGTTTTCCAAGCTGGATCTTCTTTAGGGACCTTTGAGCCATAGTTTGCATGGTTGCTATTTCCTCTCCTCACTCACCTGTTCCTAAGGCTACTGCCGGTTCCCACCCCTTACCTCTGCAGGTGTCTCCTCTGCATTACCCCACCTGCCTGTGTCCACGTCTCCTCCCCATCTCCTCCTGAGAGTCTTTCTCTCCAGGGGTCTGCCTACTTCTCCCTGCTGCTTTCCTCTTGGCATCTGCTTTCTGGCTCATCAACTCCTCATAGATCTCTCTTTGTTGTCTTGTTATTTCTGTTTTCTTGCGTGTATCTCTAGTCTCCCTACTTGACTGACAGCAGCTTGAACTCATCAACCATGGATCATCATTTTTTGGTTCCCTGATTACATCTGACACAATGGAGGGTATATAATAGACGTTCAGTAAAAATGCCTCAGTCATCAATTCCTCCTATATACTGAAACTTTACCTTACTCACTCTAGCATTTTGCTCTTTAGATACAAAGTTTGTGTTTGAAATGGCCTTGTTATTTCTAAAGCTCTCACATATTATCTCATTTGATGTTCTTTGTAAGGGCTTGGTGAAGTAGGCATAGGTTATGCTAATTATTATTTTTCTTTTTCGGTAATGGGGATTGAACTCAGGGTCTTCACACAATAACCTACATTCTCAGCTCTTTGTGTGTGTGTATGTGTGTGTTTTCAGACAGGACATTGCTAAGCTGCTAACTCACTTAGGCTAGGCTCGAATTTATAATCCTCCTGCCTTAACCCTCCCAGAGTGCTGGGAATGGTAATCACTCTTGAGAGATGAGGAGATTGAGTCTTTAAAAGGTTTATAACAGTAACATGGCTTACCAATGATGTCCCTAGAACCAAAATCAAGGATGTGCACTGTTCAATGCCATTACCATCCTTTAACAGAAACCTAAAGCAAAAATAATAACACAACAAAATAAAATGCTCACTCAATGCAAAATGATGTGCATGAAGAAAAAAAAAACCTAAAGAAATAGCATAAACCGTATTTCTCATGGAGTAAGCATTTGAATATTTTGCTCTAACTGCAACATTGTGGGAATCCCTTTTGCTCCTGTAACTGTGCTTGAATTAAACCAGTGCCACAGTGAATGGGAAGAAACCCACTGACTACTTATAGAGGATGAGCTGCTTTTCACTGTTGACGAATTTTCATTAACCCCACACTGACAATGAGTTGGGGCCCTGTTGGTGTTACAAGTAATTACCAAATTCTTTTGTTAATTTATTTCTTACCAAGCTGTTCTCCTAAATGTTGGCCTCTCTCGGTTGAGATGACCCGCTCATCTTCCATGTCACATTTGTTCCCAACCAGGATAACCTGGGCATTATCCCAAGAGTATGTTTTGATTTGTGTTGACCTACAAGAAAAATAATAAGCACAAAATGATCAGAGGAGGGCAAAACAGCACAAAATGGAGGAGGAATACATCCCACAGATGATGATAATAGCAAAAAAGTGAAGTCCAAATGCCTGACATTTAAAATTAATTAGTTCAGCACAATTCCACTGTTCAGATTCTCACCAGGGATTGCAAGAGACAAAAATCAAAGCAACAGGCTGGGGATGTAGCTCAGTGGCAGAGCACATGCTTAGCATGTGCAAGGCTGGACGTTTAATACCCAAGCGCTGCTAAAAACAACCAAGCCAACAGTGGTGCTGTGCCAAGAATTACTTGACGAGATTCGCACAAACACTTCTTCCTTTCCCTGTCCTACCCTTACCTTATGTACTATAGTACCTTTAAATTAAACATCATTTTGCAAAAGATGTTCCCCAAATTAACAGCAAAAGCCCCAGGTCTCAAGAAAACTCTTAGTTCCAGGAAAACTGAGATGATTGGTCCTGTATTTACAGCCCATCACACAAAAACTCATTTTTCCTAATTGCAGGAATTTAAGTATGTTAAAAGGGGCTCATGAAATCTGGGGGTAATGATAATCTTTAAAAAGGAATTGTATGAACTAATATATCCAGGCTTTACATTTTTAGGAGAAAAATGCAGGTTAATTAATATCAGAATAAAAATACAAATGGCTGGCATATTAAGTTACTATAAACAGGACATCTGGAATTCAGAATTGGCCTGACAACTGAATTGAATCCTGAAAAACAGCTTTTGATTTTTTTTTTGTGGGTACTGGGGGTCGAAATCAGGACCTCGTGCTTGCCAGCAGGTGCTTGTGCCTCTGAGTGATATCACAGGCCTTTTTTTTTCCTTTATGTGGGTACTGGGAGTCGAACTCAGGACCTCGTGCTTGCCTGGCAGGCGCTTATGCCGCTGAGCTATCTCACCGGCCCCCAGCTTTTGATTTTGAAACTTAATAATTATAGTTATCATGTGCAAGTATTATCTGAAATGCTTTACATATGCTATGTTAATTTAATCTTCAGCATAACTCAAGGGAGAGACTGTGATAACATTTCACAATTGAGGAAAATGAGGTACAGGGGGTTTAAATACTTCACTCAAGATCACACAGCTAGGTAAGCAGCAGACCTGAGACTCACACCCAGGCAATATGGGCCTCAAGTCTGTGCTCTCGAATGTGTTTCCATACTACTCATTAAAAGTCTGAGAACTTAAATTCTAGCGCTTTTATTGTCATCCAGAGAGGAAACCAGGTCTTTTAATCTTCCCTTTCTATTATTCCAGGAGAATAGTCTTAGGTATGTGGGAGAGACATATTGCCCACTGCACAGTCAGGAGAGAGATGCTGGAATGCTGAAAAGCTAAACAAATGATTAAAGTTTGAAGGAATAGATTTGTAAAGTGTCAAAAAGAGAAACCTGGGAAATATCTTCCTAACAATGGTCAAATTCTTCAGGATTATTAAGTAGAAAATAGAGACGAGCTGTTCTCCACTTGAAGAGAGAATAAAAAGCAAAGAGTTTTAAGCTGCAGCTGAAGTGCTTTCAGTGAGATGTGGTGACTGTTTCTCTTTCCTGAGAAGAAAGGCGAGAGCTAAGAGGCAGATATGATCTTATTCAGAATTCCCTTCAATCAAGCATAAGTTTCCAAATGACATTAACGTAATCTTGATTTCACATGGACATGACAGAGGCACAGCAAGTTTCATCAGAAAAATCTGGGGGACATGATATTTCTGATACCTCAGTTAATACTACCATATTTCTTTAGGAACAGTGAGGCTTGCCAGTCTCCATGGACTGGAGAAATAAAGACAGAAATTCTAAACTCTAATTTTTCCTCACTACATCTTGTACATGGAGCATATGAAAAATGATCAGTTCATAGTGCATTAAGGTACAAAAAATATCAAACATGAAGAAGCACTGTAAATCTCAAACACAGTTTTACAAAGAAAGCCCTGTTTCTTTTGGAGGATCTAAAATTGATTGGATTTCCTTATATAATTAAAAAAGATATGATCCTTCTACTCCAGTAGGTCTTGTAAACCAAAAGCCAGCAATGCTTACAAAGGCCTTGTGTCCTTATGTTAATGAAGAAAGTTCTAATCCTGGTAGCACAGCTGGAAATCTGAAAACCAGGATGAGATTAGTGAAACAGGGCTCACAGGACAGTGTCATTGTTGTTCGGGAAGGAGTTAGGGCCAAGGTGTAAATGACATGGATTCCTGGATTCCTGAGTTTCCTGGGGACAAACTCTTGCTTGAGGAAATTCAGCATCCTCTGACCTGGGTGGAGCCATCCTACTACACCCTGAGTACTAAAACTCCACCGATGTGGTGCTCTTGAGAAGGTCAGAAAGGTATACAACTCACCACTCACCAGGCTGGTCTTTATCCTTTAACCAAGTTAACAGAATGCTCGCTTCTACCATTAAACATGTCTAAATATCTTGGTTCTGCTCATAACATAAGCTATGGGCCCTTAGGCTGCTACCACAGATTATCCATTTATGAGTGCATACCCCATATTCTCTGTTCCTTAAGTATTTATAAAATATATGAAAACAAGAGAACATGAATTTCTTTGGCCAATGAGGTTATCAAAAGTATCCTTATTTGTTCTTATAAATATTTTAATGTAGTATCCTTATATGTTCTAAATTGCTAAGAAAATAACCAAAAAACGAATATTTTCTACAATTATCATGGAATCAAAAATCATTGTTGTGAAAGCTTAGCCAACGGAGACTAGTTTTCTTTTTAATAAAATCAAAACTGTGGTCTGGGACATTGTTGAGGTGAACAAAAAACTGATTTGCCATCAGACTTGACCTGATTTTACAATTGAAATTGTGTTATAAAGGCTTATTATTTGGTTTTGATTTTGACTACTCTGTACTTCCTGGTGTTTTCCATCAGCTGATCAGGAAAGGTAGCTTTAGACACAGCAAGACAGGATCAGAACAATGTAATCTAAGATGCCATAAATTATAAGGTAAAAATGATTTTGCAACAATCAAGAATAAAAAGATGTAAATAACAAAACTGTCATTGTACTGCAACAATACTTCTGCTCAATATTTGTTACTTTTGATTCTTGTTGCTTTAAATTTTCTTTTGTGTATTGTGAGAATTTAATATTTTTTTTGCCTTTGGTTTCTTTGCCTACTGAATGATGTATAATCATGTCATGCCTATATCAGTAATAAATGCTAACATATTATAGCTGCTTGTGGGTATTTTCAATTCTTAGGCAATACAGAGCACTAGGTTGTTGTTTTGCAAGAAAATATGAAGTTATAGTCATTACTCCAAAATGAGTATTTTTTTTTTGTGGGTACCGGGGGGTCGACCTCAGGACCTCGCGCGCCAACAGGCACCCGTGCCGCTGAGCGATATCACCGGCCCCTTTTTCATATATGGGATCCGGGAGTCGAACTCAGGCCCTCGCGCTTGCAAGGTAGGCGCTTACACCACTGAGCCATCTCACCGGCCCCAAAATGAGTATTGATATTAGCATTCATATCACTGACATCAAATTTATATACCTTTCTCCATATAAAATAACCTTCCACTCACATACCAACAACTGCATAATTCAATCAAGGTGACGACAATATAAATACCTATGACCAGGTTAGTGAATGTTCAGGGAATAACATCGAAGTTTGGTACTGCTGCATGGTAATCAGAACGAGCCATTTATAATAAGACATGTTCCAGGGCCAGGAAATACTAAAAAAGGAAAAATTTTGCATATTTGATTATGTAAGATGCGGTTGTGCTGTTTTGTATTTCTCTTATGAAAATCTACATTGAAATAGGAGCTTAGATTATTCCAGAAAAACCTGGAGATGAGGAAGTATAGACTTCAAGAGTTGAGAAAGACTCAGAGTTATGCACACTTTATGTATATTGTGCTATGAATTTAGGTCAGAAGAAAGTGTGGGAGAAGCTAATTCCTATCCCTTCCAACAGAGAAGGCTGCGACACTGAATGTCAGTATCCTTTCCTGTGAAATGGGGCTAGCATATTTTGCTCTTACTCCAGGGCTATTGTAGGACAAATACGATTTTTTTTTTTGTGTGTGTGTATGTGTGTGTGTGTGTGTGTGTACCGGGGGTCAAACTCAGGACCTCGCGCTTGCCAGCAGGCACCTGTGCTGCTGAGCGATATCACCGGCCCTTGTTTCCTTTGTATGTAGGTACTGGGAGTCGAACTCAGGACCTCGTGCTTGCCAGGCAGGTGCTTATGCCACTGAGCTGTCTCACCGGCCCCAAATACGATTTTAGGTAGGCAAATGTCGTACTTTCTAACTTGCAGACATCTATTTATAAATAGAATACGTTCTTAGTCCCATCTTGGGCAGCCAGATGTTCTTCCCAAGTCCAGTTTAACTTATGTTTTCTAATTCCTATTATCTAAATGATGTAAACGATTGGAATTTTTTCATTAAACAGCCTCAAATTTTGTTTTCAGTTTGTAGCTTCAGGATGCAATTCTACATCAGTAATTTTTGGGGTGCTGAGGATGGAACCCATGGCCTTATGCACACCAAGCATATGCTCTACCACTGAGGTACACCCATCCCTGCATGAGTAAACTTTTAACTGGGAATAGTCTTCCTCTGGTATGTCTGTTAGGAGTATGGCATGTTTGTTGAGTAAATCTTTTTTTTCATGTAGTATTTATATGTATTTACTCTTTTTTGGCCATTTGCTATACTTCATAAATTTATCACCTAATTAGAAGGACTATACGGTTTCTTTGTTGGGTAGAGATACATACTTAAAGAGAATGGCTTTCACCAAATCATATACATGTGAAAAGATGATTTATTTCTGAATCACTGCAAAAGGTCCTTGGGGATTTACTGTTAATCTCCACAAGATTAATAGAATCTCCCCATATGCAAGTCACCATGGTTACTCTGCAAATTGCAGTTAACTCAGACCTTACCAGTACCAGATGATAGCCACTAAAATACTCGTTATTTAATTTCCACTAAACTAAGACAAAACCAACCAAACAAAAATACCCCAGGCCTTTCAATTTTTATATGTAATCTTGAGAGAGAGAGAGAGAGAGAGAGAGAGAGAGAGAGAGAGAGAAAAGGAAAATATAATTATCCTAATTTCAGCCTTATCAAATCTGAAAGTGGAGTTGCAAAATCCATAAGAAAGGGCACAGGGAGATGAATAGGTTTTGATATTTCACACATAAATAACTGAACTCTGTGTGGACTAAAATTATTTAAATCCAGAGAGATATAAACAAATCAGCCAAATTCCTGCAGTAGCTCCATTCCTTCTCTCCTAGTTATATAATTTCCTATGAATTCAACAACTTCTCCTACAGAATGATGGGCTCTTGTTAGCCACAATCCCTGAAAAGCAGTGCACAAAATATACCCCAGGGAACCTCCAAACAGCAATTGTCTTCTATAGTCTGATTTGGGCTGTAGACAGGAAAAATGAGAGGGAATATGACTTGCTTTCTTCACCCAGTGAAATTTAGTCAGACTTAACAGCAGCCCCTTCTTAATTCTAGGAGCTAATAATTCACCACTGCAGCTGTCGCCCTGATTCTCTTTAACAGTCTGGTCGGCGTTCCTCTAAAACATCCCTACCTGCTATCACTCGTCACATAGATAGCACTGGATCTTCTACTGTTTTTTAACTTGGTTTAATCATTCACTTATTCAATTTTTCTCAACCTTTGGAAAACTTTTAAATGTTATTCCAATTTAGAACAGTTAAACAGAACCCCCAGGAACGTCACAGGAGAGGTTAAAAAAATCTCTCTCCAGGTGATTTGTATGTAAATCAGGGCTGAGCATTATTGGGATAATTCCCTTTGCTGGCACTTTCCTTTTATGGTTTTTAAATAATCTATTTCTCTGTTTTCCATCTAACACTCCAAAGTATGGTGGTTTACAAAGCAGGTGGTTTACAAAGATATATGCAAGTTAAAGAAATTTTAAAATAAGAGTATTAGTATGAAAACAGAATTAAGACATAGTAAAACCCAATGATTTACATCATTTATAAACATTAATAAGTGGTTTTATGAGCTTGAGAACTAGGTCTTTCATTTGTACATCAACTCGTTTAATAAATAGATTTAAAAAGAAAAAATTTTAAAAATATCTTCAAGTAAATATTCTCCAATATTTGACATAACTAATATTATTTAAATGAATAGGTTTATACTTTTTGGTTAAAATTGCTATATTATCATGAAAATTGTGACAGTAGAAAAAAGCTAAAGGAAAAAGTTACATTTATAAAAGATCCCACTGCTGGGCATGGTGGCACATGCCTGTAATCTCAGCACTTGGGAGGCTGAGGCAGGTGGATGCACCGTGAGTTCAAGGCCTGTGTGGGCTCCATAGTGAGTTCAAGGCCAGCCTGAACTACATAGTGAAACAGCAAAAATAGATCTCACTATTAACATCCTGGTAAAGATCCAGTGGTAGACTATATTATTTACAGTTTCGGTCATTATATACTTTGCTGTAGGTGAACTATTGTTCCACGCCCAACTAACTTTGGACTTGAATAAGTAAATTACTTTGGCCAATGCAATATAAGAAGAAATGACGTGTGCCGCCATGAGCCATAGGCATCAGAGACTTGGTAGTATCTATCAGTGTGCTCTTGCTCTAGACCACAGGAAAAGCCCATCCCAGAAAGTTTGCTCCGTCAACCCGTCCCAGAAATGAGAAACCAGCAGGAGCCCAGCTGAGTTCTGTGGAGGTCAACAAATCTTCACCAAATCTAGAAAAGCCTAGTTTATCCCAGCACCCTTCACGGGTCTCGACTTGCCACTTTAGTTTTATCTCTTGCTATTCTCCCTCCCACCCACTCTGACATAAGCTTATTAATTTCTCTGAATTTCCTATATAGGTTGCATTTTCACCATTGAGGGCTATCATTCATTATGGGTGGTTCTACATTTGTGAAGCCCAAAATTAATGAAAATTTGATAGCCCATTTAAGAAAAAAAAATGTGAATTACAAATATAGAATTAGGTACAGGAAATTTTGTGACAGATGTTGTTGGTGCTCTGTCTCTTTCCCGCAGGCCTTACTGCTTCTGTGCTTGCTGGCTGACTTCCAAATGCCAGTATCTGCATCTTTTTGCTTTACAACTTTCTCCAAAGCAATGGGAGGGCACTGTGGCCATCAAGGAAGGCCAAGTGGAACACAGAAATGACACACTCAAGCACAGACCTCAGTCAGAGACTGGCAGAGGTTGGTGTGTAAATACCCCTGCTCGCTCTCTCCAGGTTGCTACCATAATGATTCCCAGAGTTTTCAAACAGAATTCCTCTACGTACCCCTAATAGTGGCTGGCTTGAAAATACACATTTTGCTGGCTGTCTTCCCTTTCACAACTCATTTCCCTACTCCCAATGGGTGTTTCTTGCACTTTCCAAATGACTATTTTAATTCAAATTTCTATCTTACAGCTTGCTTCCGGGGAAACCCTGCTGAGACACTTTGGGAAGGTCTCCTTTGGTAAGGAGTCCAAAGCTCAGCAGTGGTCTAGAGACGTTAGTACTGGGTTGAAAACATTGATTGTTAAACATTTTTCCCCTTTTTCTAAAGATCCAGCTTACTGGTACACCACTGAACTTAACCTTTAATAACTTTGCAAGAAATCCACCTGCAGCCGTCACATGACATCTGCCTAAAACTCACTGACTGCCTCTGTGTCAGGCTCTCGCATCCTCTTGCGTCTAGTCTCACCATATGTGTTCTCTGGATCAGGTGCTCCTTGGGTCACTTGCCACGATCGTCTCGTCCGTATCTCCCCTGCACTACAGCTCCTGTGAGAGCGAGGACTTCAGCTGTTTTTTCACCATTGTGTCTCCACCATTCAGCAAAGTGTCCAGCACTTAGTAGGTACTCAAACAGTAACTTTCAATTACTGATTGAACGAATCATTAAATGACAGACTGAATGTGGCACAGAATGCTTGAGAAGTTTAGTTAATTCAGAATATAAGTCTAAAATAAGCAGCACAGGAAGAGGATCACCATCTCACACGCCCCTCCGTAGTCCCTTCAGGGTGTGCGGCTGGCACAGCTCTCCTATGGTCTTTCAGATCTTGGCAGTGTCCACGGGAAGAAAAGGCATGTGATGGCCCCTCCACAACCTGCAAAGGCCGTCTGTGAGACCAGTTATTCATTCCACTCTGGAGGCAACACGTTTTCCTTCCTGATCCGTCCCTAGTGGTCACAATGACATCCGGGAACAACTTAGCACATCCACATGGAGGGCATTGGCTTTGTAGCGACTCAAGTTCAACTCCCTCATTTTTTAGATAATGAAGCTGAGACTCCAGATGTGAACTGAGATGATGAACGCAAGTTCTGGGATCACCACAGTCTGGAGCGCAGGGCTCCTGCCCATGGTCTTCTACAACATGCTCCCTGTTTCCACAGGGAGGGAAAGTGACTACACTTTATTAGTTGTGAGACTTGGTAATAAATTCATATGCTAAATACTGTATTCGATTATCTTTTCAAAATAAAAATATCTTCAGAGGAAAGCAAAACTCTTCAAATATACATACAGGAGTGTCCTTCAGCTATGTGTGGGAATGAAAACTGGATGTGCCTGGGGTCTGTTCGTCTTGCCTCTCTACAATCAGCCTGTGGCTGGGAGGCATAGCTGAGGATTTATTTCAAGAACACAAGAAGCAGTCTCCTATTTCCATGTGGTCCTGAAACTGCCCGGCACATATCTGATTCTACATTGTTAGTCTAAACACAACTTTTAACTTATTTCCATCATGCCTCTCTTATAATTTCTAATCTCATTTTGATTGCATAAAATGTCCAATCTTATTTTTTAAACAGGGCAGGTAGGAGCAATTGGATGTCCTCTCCCATTTATGCAGGAAATAAAAATGAAACAAGAAGTAGTAAAGCAAGGGTCAGTTTTTTGGACAACAAAAAGAGGAATGGAAACCTGACTTAAGAAAGTCTGACTAAGTGAATGTTCCTCAGCGCAGGAATGTCTAAGATATTCTTTCACAAGGAACAAGGGCAAAGTCATGTTAATGGAAATAAATTTTCTCAAATTTGACAAGCTTGTATTGTCCTTAGGGGGATTTTTACAAGATAGGCTTGCTTTTCAGGTTAATCATAAGGCTTGCTGCAGGGGAAGCTGAATTTAGGATCTAGCATTGGCTCTGCCTTCACTCAGCTACCAGAATCTTCTCCTTCCTCTTTATAACCATAATGGCTGAACAGAGGAGAGGCTCCATACACATCCTGGCAAGGCCTGAACACTGAGGTTTGAAAGATATTAAGATAGGACCATGGAAGAGGGAATCTCTGCACCCGTGAGGAAAGTGGTGATTTTAAGGTTGGGGAGAGGGGTTACCAGTTTGTAGAACTCTGAAATGGGATCTTCAGGAATAGAAGTGGATACCAAAAGGATGGGTTAGTCAGTTTTCTATTGCTGTGACAAAATACCTAAGATAATCAATTTAAAAAGAGAAAAAGTTTACTTGGTTTCAGTCCATGGTCACCTGGCTGTGTTACCTTAGGCCTATGGCAAGGCAAGGCATCATGGTGGGCGCATGAGTTGGAGGAAGCTCACCTCATGGAGGCCAGGAAGCAAAGAGAGACAGGAAAGTGCTGAGGTCCCAGTGTCACCTTCAAGGATATTCCCCGAGTGACCTAATTCTTTCTAGTAGGTTCCACCTCCTAAAGGTTTCACCACTTCCCAGTGGGACCTAGGCTGGAAACCAGCCTTTAATATATTTGCCTTTGGAGGACATTCTAGATACAACAATTACAGAGGAGGCAAAGAGAAAGACAGAAGAAATGTCATGCAGGCCTTCTAAAACCTAAACCTGTGAGTCTCCTTTCCAGACAGGAAACGTATTATCTGAGTGTTAAATTAATACAGTAAATATGGGAATATCCTCTATTCCCCCCAAACAGTAGACTATGGTTTTGGGACTCCATTATCAGGAAAGACTGTGAAGGACTTTGAAGGGGCGGATAAAGACGACCAGGGGTCTGATGCAGTATACCTGTCCAGATCATCTTTACTTTTCACCATCTGGGACTATCTGCTGACTCTATAGATGGTAGAAAATTGATATCTTGTCGACAGGAAGAAAGAAGTGCAAAAAGTTGTGTCTGATGGAATGTAGTTGTTCATTGCCCCATGAAAATTAACACATCTTGCAACTTTTGATAAAAATGTTTCTGCATTCATGATCCCTTCTGTAAGTCACTAAACATACCTGGAGACTTGCAACATCTTAGTGGCTCCATCTTTAAGTCATTTAAATAATATCTTTGATGCTCATTATAAATGTGGATGGAAGTTGTGATTTTACCTTTTAAATATTTTTAAATTAACCATATGTCAATAACATCTGATGAAAGGAAGACATGTATTCATCCTGGACCTGGGAAGGGTGCTAAGCACTGTGACCACAGATTTTCTACCCTCAGCCTGGGTGAAGGACCCCTGGAGGCACAGTGAGAAACACTCCAGTCAGGAAAGTCCGACTGGATGCCTTGCGGTCTCCTTGAGTTAGCAAGACTTGCCTCTGAGATTGGGAAGACCCTGGTCCTTGCCAACCCACATATGGAGGACTGGTCACTCTTTTGGGTGTCTGTGTAGTACAATAACTATAAATATAGAATAATTATACATCAATATGTATAACAATTGTAAATACATTTGTTTACAAATATATTTGTAACAATATGTAAATACAAACATAGAATATAACTAAATATTAATAAAACAGTAGCTTCCTTTATTAAATGTTTACTTTGTGCAAGGCAATATATTCATTGCTTCATACATATTATTATTTTATTTGATTCTTATAACAACCCCATAGGTAGATACTATTGTTTTCCCCATTTTGCAGATGAAGAAACTGTAAAATGAAGATGTTTTAGGATAAATGACCAGAAACACTTAGACAACCTATGGCAGAATTGGAATACAAACTTTCCAACTGAAGTAAGAGCTCCAAGTCCTGGGTTTTAATTTTTTTGTGTGTGCCTGATTAAGAGAACCAAGACTATTCTTCGGGCTTTCCTGAATCTCTGCATTCTGTTCTATGAGAAGAGAAGAACAAAGCCTGCTCATCTTCCTGAAAGATTTTCAAGAGTTTTAAAACCAGTCTTATACAAAAGGAAATTATTAATATTACTGGTAAACTTATAGCATCGATTATCTATGTGACAGTGACACCGTATTGCAAATCATCCTCTATAAATAATCTTAATTCTCATTTTTCTCATTATTTTGTAACCTCTACCTAGAAAAGGCTAATGTGGTAGGAAAAAAAGCAAAAATAAAATACTGTGATTGTATTTCAGCTCAACAAATGCATTGTCCAACATCAGGTGAGAAGGTTGGGATGCAGCAGTAATGAAGAAAGATGTGGTCTTGCTTTCAGGGAGCTTGTAGTCTGGCTCCACACTGTGATCATGGAAATACACCCAAATCAGCAAGTGTTTATGAAATAACCATTGTGCCCAAGACACTGTTGTCTCTAGCATATGGTGTTGCTTTTCAAACTTTAGCAGGCAACCCCTGGAAGGTTTGTTGAAACGATTCTACATGCTACACCAAGATATTTTGATTCAGGTGGGCTGGATCATCTGCTTTTCTAACACACAGGGGCTGTGATGCTGCTGGTTGTCAGACCACTTTGGGTGGCACTGTAATAGGACATGGAATTAAGTGGGGCACACCTCTTATCTCCAGGTTTCTATGTTCCCTGGAGACAGTCTGGCTTAAAAAGGTAATGGTAACGCGGTCAGAGAGGGGTCCTTTGACTGAGAAACTTGTAGTGATTATTCCAAGGGCCCAGGGGATTGTGGGTGCTCAAATGAGGCTGGAGTTTATGGGGTGAACAGGTCAGGGAAGCTCTCAGGGGGGTGAGGAGTTGAAGCGGCCCTGTGCTTAGCAATGGAGGTGGAAGCCTTGTGGCAGTGGAGAGAGCTTGAGTCTGGGGTTTTTCACTGGTGCTGCCATCTCTTTTGTGAGTTTAGCAGACTGCCCTGAGGGGATGGGACAGAGAGGGGTGGGGGGATAGTACAGGGCCATCCAGTTAGCTCTGTGTCTTGAAGAAAGGGGAGGGATGCTAGAAGGACAGAAAAATGGTAAGCAGGGAGCAAGGAAAGATTAAACTCAAGGCCGAAAAATGGACTTAGCTGGGGGCTGCTGTTCCTTTCCTAGGAATTGAATTCTGGTAAAATGGACTTGAAAGAGCCAAAACTACCTGTTCTCTTTCAGCAGAACATTTGCCCTTGTAACTCCTTCCATTAAGTGTTTTCGAAGCTTTGCTATGGGCTATCATAGAAATTACTGGATAGTAATCTCTCTCTCTCACACATACACACACACACGCATCTAACCTTTAAAATGACAGTGGTTTTCAAAGAAACCAGAGCAAAGAGGTCGTGTCATTGCAGAGAACTCTGGCCTTAGGAAAGCAGAAAATATGAAAAGGCCAAGCCCAACAGTTGCCATTTGCCCTTGACTGCCAACGGTAATTGCTATTCAGTCCTTCAGATCTCACATCAAATAATCCATTGGGTAATGGGTTCGGCGCAGGCTGTGCATACAAACCACAGCACCTTGCTAACACTCTTTACCACAAGTGTGGAGAGTGGCTCAGTGAACCCCTTGCTCAGTTCGGATACTCAGATTAAGTCCTGGTCCCCCTGTGCCTCTGAAGAACCAGAACGAGCATGTTCGCTCTGTGTTCCTTAGAGACAAACAAGGTCTTTTTCACGCCATATCGGTAGGGGGAGTTCCAGAAGTCCACCATGAAAATAAGTGAGTTTCCAATTGTGAAAGCAATTGATCAACTAAATGATGTGTGAATGCAATACGTCAATGAGATGAGATGCCTCTCTTGTACACATTGAGCTCATTTCTTGAAATGTACCTGTGCCCTTTCATGATTGCTTCAGAAGAAACTGTCCAATACCACTCTGCTTCCTCTGTGGATCATATCAACGAGTAATAATCATATCTCAAATTAAAACAAAATGAACACAAAGCTAATTCTAGGAAAAAACACACAAAAAGCATACAGAGGACTTTTCTAATAATAGAAACACTTCTGTTTCCTGTATTTTCTTGGTGCATCACTCATCTGTCCATTTGCTCTTAAATTTATTTCTTGCCCTTCCTATGCTGCATTCTGTGTGGCAGGGGGCTGGTCCTGCAATCTGTGCTCCCCAGGCTGCCTGGTCAGCTTGTTTCTGATGGTTTACACTTGCGGGAGGCTAGAGAGCGGGAGGAGGGGATAGGCTGTGGGTTTCTCCCTGGGCCCAGCTGCCAGTGCCTCTCCAGAAGGGGCAGGCTCACTGATATTCCAGCTTTTGCTAGGCAGCTGCCCCACCTTGTGGGCTCTGGGGACACCAAAAAACCAGGCTGCTTTACTTCTTCAGCTATGATGGAGGCTTCATTGAGTTCATTTGCCACAGGAAATCTGTGGCAGGACAGTAAGAAGTAAAGTTGATATAATTACAGGCTCTCCCTTCATGATTTAACAAATTCAAAAAGATCAATTATAGCTAAATAGTAATGTAGCTACTATGCAGTTTGTCATAGGCAGCTCAGGTTGCTATAACAGGGTATCAGAGACTGAATGACTTAAACAACATGCATTTCTGAAGACTGGGAAGTATACGATCAAAATGCCTGCAGATTCAGCTCCTGGTGAGGGCTCCATTCCCAGCGTGGAGAGGGGAAAACTTCCTGTGTTTTTATATGTGGGATACAGCACATGAGGTCTCTCTTGTGTCTCTTTTTTAGGGTACCAACCCCATAATGGCTCAGGGTGCAGGTCACCCACAATACCTCATCTAAACCTAATCATCTTTCAAAGGCCTCACCCTTACATAGCATCACATTGAGGATTAGAGCTTCAACATATGGATGGGGCCCACAAACCTGAATGCACTTTCAAGTTTCAAGGTCAAGTAGGGATAAATATAAATTTAGGGAGTTTCTGGTAGACTCTGGAATTCTTACACTTTTTCCTACTTACTATGAACTTTACAAAATGCTAAGATTCAGGGCCTTGTAGTTCTCATATTTTAGTTGTGTTTCTACTAGGCATTTTTCCTGAGAAAATGAGCTTCCAAACCTAGAAAACCCTTTCTCTTTCATCAAAGTTCTGCCTCTAAGGGCGTCTTTTGTTATCAAAGATAAAACAATTTTTGCTGAAGATTAAATATTTCAACTCAAATTAAGTGATTTTAGCTTAGAATTTAATATTCCCTTCCCTTCATACAGTGTTCCAGCTACACTGAGCATCAGTGTTCCTTGGATGCGTCACACACGTGAATCGGGCTGGGCTTTTGCCTGCTCATGCTTACATTAGATGTCTTTGGGTGCATAAGAAGCTCCTGACATCGTATTTTCCTACCAACACAAGTGCCTAGAGGGAAGAAAGCCATGACCCCCAGGCTTGTACAAGGAATTAGCATTGATCAGACTGTGCTCCGTAGATGGCACTATTGTAAATCTCGTTGTTGAAATGCTAAATCAAGATAGCAGGAGACATAATTATTTGCTATTACTAGGGGAAGACATAGCATCCTCTGTGGCTATGGCTAAACTTACTTTTAAATATCATAATTGTCCAAATAAAATCTTAACACAGCAAATATATAAGAAAGAGTATCCTCAGTGTAGCAGAAAATAATTCAGCGAATAAGGCTTTTCACAAAGAGGTTAGATTTAACTCTGAATCAAATAGAAATTATATATAAGTAGTATCCCTTCGAGTAATTCTATTATTCATCGCATTATAAATCACTTAATTGTGTTACAAGTCAAAGAAATTGGAAATTGAAAAGAACTTGTGCACCATTTAATCTAGCTACTTAGCAGCATAAAATATGCCTGATGGGTTTACTTACTAGATCCGCCTAAAATGATGAGGGGGGAGGACACTTCAATAATTTCACTGAAAATGTTAGCTTTTAATTCCTGAGAAAATATCTAATTTTCTTATCTTAAATTTCAGTTTTGAGCAATTGATTTTCTCCTTGTGAGTGAGATAAGAATATTTATTTATTTATTTATTTTTCTTTATGTAGGTACCGGGAACCGAACTCAGGACCTCATGCTTACTAGGCAGGTGCTTATGCTGCTGAGCTATATCACTGCCCCAAGAATATTTATTCTTTCTGCAGCTTTCCTGTGTACATTATGTCAAATTATCAAGAAATGCTGTATCATGTTTTGCCATTTCACAATATTTTTGCCTAAAACCAACTAAAGTGATGTCAAACATCTTATTAAACTCTAGAGTTTTAGAACTTTGAGTAAATTAATTTTGCTTTACAGAGTCTGTATTTCTCTCTATATATTATTGTTTATTTTTTCTTATAGATACTTACATTTTTCTCTCCTTTTTTATTTATTTTAATGGCAGGTACCCACCATGCTATGGGCTGAATATTGGGTCCCCTCACCCCCAACTCATATGTTGAAGCCCTGCTCCTCAGTGTGGTGGTATATGGGTGTGAGCCCTTTAGGAGGAAGTGGGTTTAGATGAAGCTGGGCCTCCACATCATGGACTTGGTGCCCTAATAAGAAGAGACACAGAGAGATCTCGTCTCATGTTCTGTCCACCAAGTGAGGTGGCCCAAAAGTATCCCTCTGTGAACCAGAAAGCATCCTTGTCAGGACTACAGGACTGAATCTGCAAGTACTTTGTTTATGAATTTCCCAGGCTCCAAACTGAGGGAAATAAAACTCTTGTTGTGTAAGTAATTCAGGCGGTGGTATTTTGTTCTAGCAACCTGAGCTCCCTGCAGAGTAGCTACAACATAGTATGCAGCCTTCAGTGTTCTCACAGCTTACGACACACATCCATTTAGCTAAATCTGACCTTTTTGGAGTTAATAAATCTAACAAGAGAACTCTCCAGGTGAAGACATATAACCATCAGTTAGAAAGGGCCTGCTTCCAATGCAGACCACAATGCCCTGCTGCTGTTGCCTTAAAAGGCATATCACCATTTGATGAGTGCATGCTTTGTGCATGTATTGAAGTATTACACTGAGTTGCATTAATATGTACAATGAATACATGTTAATCAAAAATAAAATACAATATTTTTTGAAAAAATATATCACACCAGCAAAAGCAAGAAGCAAATATCTAATAGAATCATGTGCCTATTATCTGTGAAAATGTGACATACAAATCAAAGTCATCCTTTCCAAATGAAAAATGGCTACTTTAACAGCCAAACATTTATTCCATTTATTTTCCCATTCTGCAGAAGAAAAGAGGTTATGATAGTATTAGTAGGCCATTCTGGTTCAAATCTTGCTGAGCCATCAGTACATCTCTAAGTCCCCTGCTCTGTTTGTGTCTCCGGACTCCATCACCTACCTGCCATTGGTACCAGCCCATAAGGTGGATGGACTGTGACCACTGAGTCCACAGAGACAGAAGCCTTGGTGTCTATTTAAGTGGGTGTGGGCTAAAGGTACCAGTACCAATTTCTGTCACTAACTTCTGTTTGAAAAACAAGAGCAATGGGCTTCCATCCAATGATTCTAACATAGTGCTTCTTCACCGGGTGTGATTTTGTCCTCCAGCTGACATCTGACATTGTCTGGAAAGATTTTTGTTTATCATGACTGGGAGAAGGAAGTGCTATTGAGATGTATTACACAAAGGTCAAAAATGCTGCAAAATATCTTTCATTTCACAGGACATCTGCCCCCATGCCCCAACAAAGAATTATCTGATCTATCAACAGTATTATGGTTGAGAAATCCACTTCTAGTAGAACTAAGGGACTTCTTCCCTTCCTCCCTCTTCCTTTTTACTCTTCCTTCATTTCCTTCCTCCTTCCCTCCCTTCTTTCTCTCTCATTCCTTCATTCCCTATTTCCCCTTCTCTTTTTCCCTCCCCCCTTTCCTTCCTTCCTTTGGGGTCTCATTATGTATTCCAGGTTGGCCTCAAACTCCTGGGCTCAAGTGACCCTCCTGACTCAGCTTCCCAAGCAGCAGTATTACCATGCCTGGCTTGGATTTCTTTTCTTGAATAATTATGTGTCCAGGGAGCTTATCCTTTGCTTTTTCATGAAGTAGGAATGCTAGGGTACGAATGAGATCAAGGTAGCTATTTAGGTTGCTTTGAAGAAACACAATGCAGCAAGCAACTTTCAACATGACAGCTATGTCTGTGGCAAAAGGGCAGAAAAATTTATACTCAAAATGTCATAGAAAATGTTTTTTTTGGAGGGAAGATGAATTTTTTGGAGGGGATGGCATTTTTCAATTAAACAAAAGCAACAACATATCAGCCCCTGTTTGCCTGGGGTCACAGGAGTGGGAATCTAAGGGGAATGTTTAAACTTTCTGATTCCCTTTCTGTAGTTTTCCAGTGTTTTTGATATCATTTTATCACTAAATGTATCTAAGATAGTCAGATTTTCACTCAATTTCTCCTTCTTCCTAGCCTGAAATAATTTGTTGCCTGCTTCGTTCTTCTTAGAATAAACTCAACAGCTAGTATTGATGGAGTGTTAATATGTGCTGAGAAGTTTTCTTAGAATTTTACATATTTGCTCTCACTTGATACTCAAAATAACCCCATCATATGGGATTAATGTTTTCTTCCTTTTACTGTTGAGTGAAATGAGTGTAAGCATCTTGCCCAGAGTGGCACAGGCAATACATGGAGGTGTGGGATGCAGTTCTAGGGAGTTTAGCTCCAGGGTTGGTTCCCTTCACCTCTGTGTGGATGTTAAGTCCAGAAGATTAGATATTCCCTTTCTCACTCCTTCTCTTACAAAATTTCTGTTGAGTACAAAGAGTACATATCTATTATCATGATGTTTAAAAGGACAGGGAAAAATAAGTCACTAGATAATCCTCTTATTAGAAATTCAAGTATTTATATTATAAAATTAAATATAAACTGTTTGGGGCCGGTGAGATGGCTCAGCGGCCTAAGCGCCTGCCCGGCAAGCGCGAGGGCCCGAGTTCGACTCCCAGAACCCACATACGAAAAAGGGGCCGGTGATATCGCTCAGCGGCACGGGCGCCTGCTGGCGCGCGAGGTCCTGAGGTTGACCCCCCGGTAACCACAAAAAAAAATATATATATATAAACTGTTTGGTCCTTGGTTATATATGGATTCGTGTATCACCCCCCTCCCCGTCCCCTCACTTCCATATGTTATAGTGGCAGCCATGGAGTAAGTTCTCAGGGTAGTGGGCTTGGCACTGGGTCACATGTTTCTTCCTCACTTTTGCTTTTCTAGCCTGACTGCTCACATTACCTTCCTAAGACTATTGCTTGTTACTCCTCTGTTCTCCAAGTTACTCCTGCTTCCTGAGACAAACCTGCTCATCGGCTGCATAGCTTTCTATATTCTCTCCCTGGAATAGCACCCTGGTCTTTTCCAATACTTAAACTCTGTCCAACTCGCAACTCCCAGTTGAAGTTCCAACTTGTCCAAGTGATATCTCCCATCTTCTTGGTTCTTATAGTACCTGCTATCTATAATGTTTTTAATTCTAAAGAATATTACTTTCTTATTGCAATGAAAACCTTATATATGAGTATTCATTTATTTTTGAGTGATAGGGTTGGATTTTCAAAAATAGTGTCTTAAACTTCTTTGTATTCTCCCAAGAATTTAGTATTTCTCTAGTTTTAAATATTTAGTAAATGACTGAATGAATGAGTATAGTTTGGTAAAAATGGACATTGCTAGTTCTGAAACTGAATTTAGATAACAGGATAAATTAAACCCAAATAAAAATTCCTCCCCCAAATGGACCTAACTATTATGTATTGCAAATATACACTAATAATAAAAATATGATTTGTATGCTGAAAAATATACGTTTACCTCTCCCTAATTTTGATCATTTTTTTTTGGCAATCTTTAGTATATACAAATAATATGGAACATCCAGTGTAGATCAATGTTTATTGCAATGAATAAGAAAAAAGTAGGGTAATGACCAAGCAAAAATATTATCTTTAGGCATATATTACCACCAAAAAGTGGAAAAATTTATTTTTTCTTCATTCTTTGGTAGCAGAGTCATACCTTGTATTTTAAGCATGTTTTTCTTAGTACAGTTCCTTCAGTAAGAAAGATGCTAGTTTGAGCACTGTGTATGAACTTTGCTCAGAAGAAAGGCTCCTGGCATCTATTCTTATGTGCAAACACATGCACACATACACACAGGCACATACTGTGCACAGTGATTTTTTTCTCCTGTGGTAATCAGGCCAAATTTTACTGAATGTTCTACACCGAACTTGCCAATATTGCAAATAAAGTGCTAAAGATATGTTAGCAATGATGCTAAAGAAGATGAAAACCTCTTTGGGTGTAAGAAAGCAACTGTAACTCGTATGATTTGATTTCAGTCCTCAGAAGCTGGCTCATACCCTTTCCCTGGTTGGGAGCCTGCCTGTGAAGGAAGAAATCCAAATAAAACAGCAATTCCTGGGACCTCTGCAAGATCAGAGGCCTGGGGGAGACAGGAGGAATGCAAAGCACGTAGGAAAGGAAACATTCTGATTTTAAAAGCTGATGAAAATCCATGGGGTTCCTGGCACTTCAGTGCCCAAGAAAGACAAGAAAAATGCCTGGTCATTGCTTTTTGCCAGCCATCCTTAAAATGAAAGGAGAAAAAAGTTGACTGTCGTGAGACATGTTACCAAAAATTTCTCCTGAAGGAATCTCTGGCAGATAACCAGATTTAGAAGAACAATTAGGCAAAGACTCTAAGAGTCTATAGTAATTTCATATTTTTAAGTAGCCTGGAGAAGAGGCTGAATTTTTTATTTTTTTAATTTTTATTTTTTTGTGGGTACCGGGGGTCAACCTCAGGACCTCGCACACGAGCAGGTGCCCGTGCTGCTGAGCGATATCACCGGCCCGAGGCTGAATTTTTTAAATGCTCATCTTTCTTTGTACATTTATCTTCCTGATCTTTTACCTCTCTTCCGTGGAGGATTTGTGCTTTTCAACATGACTGAGCAATAAATCACCCACCTAAGACTGCGCAGCAGATATGCCACTAGCAAAGTCCTGGATCATTCGTAGACGCAGGATAGCCGAGGAAATGAACTGACGCAGACAATCAGAATCTGTTTGATTTTTACAGATACAGAACTGGTTTTGTATGAAAATTGCTTTACTTCTGACAGTGAATAGCATAGGTTTATCTTGTAAATCTTCTGCACACCTCAGTGGATTTCCAACTGATCTTAGGATACTAAAAGCCACCTTCTACTTTGACAGTCTCTGAAATAAAAATTAAAAGGTATTTATAATTTCATCAGAGAAAACCCAAAAGCAAAGTGCTTAGTCTAATGCAGTTAATTGGTATTTACATCATTATTAACTTTTCCCATTCCTGCCTAATGCTTTGGTATCAGAAGCCCAGGTGAAAATAATAATGACTTGATAGGGAGAATTGCAAGTCAGACGGTAGCCTGCTGTTTCTCTCTTCCAAATCAGTCTTCCTGTTCATAGGTCACAGCTCCTAGCTACAGACAAGATGTGCCAGTCTCCTCACAGCTGGATACGGCTGTGACTCATCTCCGTTTGGTGGAGTTGAGCGTAGAATGAAGGCACAACTTTTATCTTGCTTGCCGAAAAGGTAAGAGTTTGCCCTCCACCCCATTATATGCCCCATTATACAGGATGTTGCTGAGGCCAGAACCCTGCTTCCATCATGCAGATGCGGTCAGCATCCTGGTGACTACTGGGGTGCCAAGTCTGAATCACTTGTGTCCTTGGTTGCCTTTGTAGATACTAAATAGTATTTTTAACTTTGAAAAACAGCAATTTTCCATACTTTATGGATTAAAAAACAGCTTCTAAATTTATATTATCTTAGTACTATTATTGTTATGATTCATAGGGAAAATATATTGTCTAATGCTTTACTCAAAAGGAACAACGTAGGTCAGTGGTAAATTTTCACACATTCTGTATTAGTGCAGATTGGATGCTGGCTTAACAGAGAAGAGAAAATAATGCAGTTCCACATTCTTTGCTGTAACATAATGTCAGTAACAGTCGCTAAGAGGGTGATAGTTAGAAAGTCAAAAGCCATGGAAATTTTCACGATGTACTTGTAGAGTGAATTCACTGTATCCCCAGCCAGTCTTTGCCAGTCCCTGCCAAAGCTGCTTTGGTAGCACAGATTAATGCATTGGACCCATTTCGAGAGCTCAGCTTTGGGCAAAGCAACAGTGGTCCCACGACCTGCTGGACTTTTATATTTCCAGAAGGATGATCTCCAGCCAGAAAATAGAAGATTCTCTTTTTGGGGTTAAGATATTAATTTTAAATCTCATTTTTATAATTATCCACACTATGAGTGTGAGATGATGCCATACCAATGAGAAAGAATATCAGGATTTTAGAATTTCAAAATCCTCCCAGGAATCTCATCTTTAGTGATTGGCTAGGTTTTCCTTTTACCTTATCTCCGAAGGTCCCTAGATGCTGCCATGCTCTTTTTCCCAGTGGTTCTCATTTTATATGCGCATTGCATGACCTACTGCCTCCTACATCCCCCCTAATTTATGGATTAAGCCATGGAAGAATACCGCATGCTGTTCTAATTCCTCATCCCATCACTCATCACTTCATGCAAACTTGGCCTCACTCAGGGCTGAGTAGTTATCTTTGGGACTCTGGCTGATACCATTTTTCCTAGCCTTGCTGCTTATTTCAAGTGTGAGCTTGGAACTTTCTTTGCTAGAAATCCTCTAGAGTCCAAGAGACAGAAAGTACCAGGTCCAGAGAACTGAGAGCTCTGGGGAAGGGAGACAGACATACAGCCACATTCCTCAAGGTACACTCTATTCCCAAGACTCCCTCGAGGGCTTCTGCAGCTGCTTTGACAGTGTGTTGTCCATGTTCATCCTCAGAAATGTACCCAAGTGCACGCACGTGAGGATATATCTGCTAGATATGCCCACTATGACAAAAATGACAATCACTGCAGGCAGGAGAAAGTGACTCCAAATCGATGTGGTAAGCATGTTTTTTCACTAAGAATGACTGAAAAAGCCTGGAAAATCATAAAGTGGCCTTTAGTTCCACAAGGAGATAAAGGGACTCCTTGAAGGTCGTTCAGAACTAAGCTTAGTACCTGGGACGCTTACTCTGTCCAGTCTTCCACGTTCTCTTCATTTTTCTTCCTGTCTTCAACCTTGCTAAAGAATTTTCTTTAGAAAAAAAATGCAGAAGGTACCCTATGCAATGTGATTTTCTCTGCCCTTTGCCCTTCATGTGTCACAGCTGAGAGGCAGCACAAGGTGGGCCCCGACGTACTCTCCACGGGATGCACGGAGCACAGCTTTTTCATTATACCGATTCAGACAAAGACACTGCAGGGCTTTGCCTAAACATTAAAAAACACCCATCTTGGGGCCGGTGAAATGGCTCAGAGGCATAAGCGCCTGCCTTGCAAGCGCGAGGGCCCGAGTTCGACTCCCGGATCCCACATACGAAAAAGGGGCCGGTGATATCGCTCAGCGGCACGGGTGCCTGTTGGCGCGCGAGGTCCTGAGGTCGACCCCCCGGTACCCACCAAAAAAAAAAAAAAACACCCATCTTCAGGGATGGAGAAAATAAATATTTCCTAGTGGGAGGGAAGTACTAGCCTATAGAAATAATAGCTTAAAAACGCTGATTATATTTTCCTGCCCTGCAAAGAAGAAAATTGCTAATAACACCACTAGGTGACTGTGAGCTTTTCCCTCCTTCTGCACAAAACACTTTCCAAAAAAAGCTCTGGCTCCTGTCAGCAATTCACAGAATCCAAAGACTAAATGTAGGGTACAAACAGAGGACACCCGTACATGGAGAAATAGGGCCGTTGCCCATAACCACAGACAATGTTTTCCCTTTGTGCCTAGTTATACTGACTGAAGACATTTAAATGAGAATCTTATTCAAATGCCATAAGAGTATGTTATTTTGCAGTAACATGAACTATAATAGGAAATTTAAACCTCCAAACACCATTCACTGGGGAGTCTAGGCAGTTTTATTTAAATTCAGGGACATGATGTGGGCATTACCTGAGATAGATAGTTTCAAATTCAATTGAGTACGTTATTATAGGATTTGTGGCCTCATAGGAACCAGATAAAATGCATCAGTTCATAAATACATAGCTGAACTCTTTGAAAAGAGGGGACCAAGTGGTTTGAAGAAATGCCCTTTTTCTTATTCCTTTGCATTCAGGAGTTATTAGTGTAAATCAGCCCACAGTAACTGTGTATGATGCTGCCTGCTATCAAAGATGTTTTCCAAGTTTTGTTCTGTAGTCTGCCATGATGAAGTTCAAGATTAATTTAGATCTCAGTATCCCTCAAGAATTTATATGGGGCATTATTTTTATTTATTTTTTTTTTTGTGGGTACCAGGGGGACGACCTCAGGACCTCGCGCGCCAACAGGCACCCGTGCCACTGAGCGATATCACCGGCCCCTTTTTCGAATGTGGGTTCCGGGAGTCGAACTCGGGCCCTCGCGCTTGCAAGGCAGGTGCTTATGCCGCTGAGCCATCTCACCGGCCCTATATGGGGCATTATAAACTCACATTATTGAATGAATTCAAAACACTGTCTGTAATATTCATAGAAGAAGGAATCACCTTGGGGATAAGTAGTGGGCAGGAGGGCAGAACACCTGAAAACCAAACCCAGTCCCATCTCTCCAGTGAGGGGTCCTTGTCTATTCCAGTCATGAAGAACTCAGAGAAATAAACGATATTCTTGTCAAAGATTATTTCACATTGATTATGTTCAAATAATTTTAGGGCCAAAATGTATTTAATGAAGGGGCTGGTTAGTCAAGTCAGAAAGATCTAGGTGTGAATATTACTGTAATATGTACTAGCTGGGTGACCTCAAGCTCAGTTTCCATATTGAAAAAAGTGGGATTAATACTACTACTCTTTCCTCCCAACTGTTTATTTTTAAAAACAATTTCAAGCATGTAGACAAGTAGTTCTCACACATCTAGTTTTCACCTAAATTCACAACTGTTGACAGCTTGCCTCATTTGCTTTCTCTCTCTTCACATACACTTTGTGGTGGTGGTTGTGCTGTTGGAAAGTAAAGTGTAGACTTGATGACATTTAAATACTTCACAAGTATCTTGGAAGAACAGAAGACACTCTTCTCCACAGCTACAGTTCCATTAAATCAACCAAGAAATCTGATCCCAAACCTGTAATACTAATATGCAGTCTGTATTCAAGTTTTCCCAATTATTCCAGTACTGTCTTTGTACCTGATTTTTTTTTTTTTGTGGTAAAAGATCCATTTAAGGCTCAAACATTACATTTAGCTGTTATCTATTTAGTTTGTTTTTAGTTTAGACCACTCTCCCTAAATTTTGTTTTTCATGATATTGACATTTTTGAATAGTCTAAGCCAGTTATGGCTCATTGTACAATGGTCCCAAATTTGAATTTGTTTTCTTGTGTCTAGAGTCAGGTTAAACATCTTAGTAAGAATACTATACGTACTGTATTGACTACTACCCACTATGTACACCATAAGGCAGTTAATTTCAGTTTTTCTCATTACTGGTGGTATTAACTTGACTTGATGTACTGTCAGTCATATTTTTCCACTGTAAAGGAAATTTTTCCTTTAAAATTAGTAACTGACCTGTGAAATGATGCTTTGAAACTGTATAAATTTTTTATCCTTTAAAAACCTTTTTAACCAATATATTTTAGCATCCATTGTAGGACTCAGACACTACATTCATGGTAAAAAAATGTGATATTATAATTTCTATTTTCTTTTTTCCTGATGTTCTTCTATAAAGAAGAGCACCTTCTTTTGACTTCCATTATGAATTATTGTTTTGAAACTTTTATGTGTTATGATACAAAACCTATGTTAGGGTTATGAGCATTTGAGCAAAAGTATCTAAAACTCCTTGACCATACTACTATTTGACAAGTAGTAGCTATTATTTATAATTATTTTATCCTATGTGCCTGAAGCTACAGAGTCAATTTAATATTGTAGTAGAGTGCGAACAAATCTTCAAGTTTTACCCTTCCCAGGGGAGAAACAGTGATGGGGTTACCCGATCCAAGAATTCCCAGGTGTTCTCTAGGCCTGTGGTTAGGCATCCCTCACAGTTAGGGATATAAATAACACGTGTGCCGGTCAGCTTTCCATTGTTGTAGTAAGTTTGTCAACTCACAAAAGTGAAGGGTTTATTTCAACTCACAGTTTTAATGGACTCTACCCATTGTCACTTGGTCCCATGGCCTCTCAACCTGTGGCACGGTGGGAAGTAAGGCAGGAGAGCTGCTCACCTCAAGGCAGCCAGCAAGGAAAAGAAGACAGGAACAGACCGGAGTCCCGATATCCCCTTCCAGGGCACGAACTCAGTGATCTAACTTCTTTCTACTAGGCCCCAGCTCTTAAAGGTTTGACCACCTCCCAGCAGTTCCCTGGGTGGTGACCCAGCCTTTAACCCATGGGTCTTTGGGGTAGGGGTATATTTCATATCCAAGCCATAGCAGTGCCTAGAGATTGGCCAAATGATTCATAGCTGCTCATGTTCCACTCATACCTCTGTCTCCATTTCAAGACCCACTGCATGAACACCTCCATTGCTGGTTCCTGCTGCACACACACAGATCCAGCAACCTCCACCACCCTATTCTCTACCTCCAGATGGGAGGCAGAGGCTCAGCTTTTCAAATGAGTGGCAGCTCCAGTTTACTGAGAGTCCATTACCTAAACAGCTGACTTAGAGATAAGCAGTGACTGGTGAGTCAAGGCAGCCATAATGTACAGTAAGCTTTTGGTTCATTTTCTAATTTCTTCATTTTGGTCTTTTAAGGAATCCAGTAACCTTGGTGCTAAGTCCCCTCACTGGCATTAAATTAGTAAAGACTTTAGGGATGCACATGAAGTATGTGCTGGAGGATATTTATAAATCTTAGAGGTTCGAGTTCAAGAGTTTATGTATCTCGCCACTAGTGATCCTGAGGTCTGGGAGAAGGAAGAGCAATGTTTAGATTGAAAAATTACTGGACTTGGCAAATAGCCATTAATGGGTTTCTTAGCTAAATACAAGGTGCCTCCCCCAACCCTACGCATGTAGTTTTCTTTGAAAGTATGAGGAAGGATGTGTATGTGTGTGGAACTTGTCTTCTTGTCCCAAAGCTGCCTCAGTTCCTGGTGAGTGTGCTGCCCTTTAGTGGAAATTCCCAGTGCCTGGGGATGGAAGACTGAGTAGACAGACAGAGCTGCGCCTGTTTTTTTTCCTCCTGCGCCTTTTCTCTTAACTCCTACTTGCTCATTAATTTTCACATTATTCATTTGGTCTTTGTCCTAAGTGGTGTTCAGTGTGTGTGTTTAGTACTCCCTTTCTAAATTAAGAAATTATACTCAAGAATATTTCTGGTTAATTATTATGTATTGCAAACATATAGCAATTAAATAATAAAAAAATACTTCTAATTGAATACCCAGAAGGCTAGGATAGCAGTTTGGGGTGCGACTTCCTATGTCCCGAGTTCATAACAGAAAAAAAGAAAAGCAGTGTAACAGAATAACACAGCACTGGGGACTTTCTTTCATGTTCTGCACTCTGAGCTGTTGTCCAGAGGGGAGACCCACACCACAGACCCTTTCTAACTGACCCCGGCACTCCCAGTACCAAGCTCACCTAGTTGCTGGTTAGCAGTGCAAAGTCCTGGACTCTCAGAGCTACTGAAGTGGAAGCCCCAGGGAGAGAGAGAAGTATTTGAGACAGGTTCCCAGAGGAGGTTGTTTTGTACACTAAAGCATAAGAGCCACATTTTTTAGCTGAATAATTTAAGAAAGTTACTGAATTTCTCTGAGCCTCACTTCTTTCACCTGTCAAATGGGGAGAAAACCTCTTTCATAGAAGTGTGAGAAAAATTAAAGCACCATTTAGTTCCTTGTCTAGAATACTTTCACACTTAATAGTGATTTTTTAAAAAAATAAATAAAACCAACGATGTTATATGATAAAATCGATCAGGTAATATTCACATTGACTTAGTAAAGACACAGACAACAGAAGATGACTTCTAAAAGCAGAAGGATCTGGACCACAATTTGGTACATGCCTCCATCAGTAGAGGACCTGGAAGAAGCATACTACATTGCTATTTTCTGTTTCATGCACTACATCTAAAAGATTCAATGAATATGTCATCACTCTTCAAGAAGCTCCTGTGTTATATTTTGTGTTTTGTGCTTTCCTCTCTCTTTCCTCTGGAATTTTAAATTTTGTCTAAAGGAGAAAAAGAGAAAGAATAAAAGGAAAGAAAGAAAGGAGAGAAAGAAAGAGAGGAAAAGAAAAGAAAAGAGAAGACAAGAGAGGAGAGGAGAAGGGAAGGGAAGGGACAGGAAGAGAAGAGAAAAATAGGAAGGGGCTCATTTAACAGTTTTATGTGATGGAGAATGTAGAATATTGCATATGAGAATATGACAAGCACTGTGATCTTTTTCACTATATTGCTGGTATGGAAAGTTCTTTACTGATTTATTATAAGGATGGAATGTCTTACATTTTAACGTATTTCCTGCTGAGAAACCTGCAGCTGATTTATGACATCTGGAACCTGCAGTGTTGCACTCTGCACACACACTTGGGAGAAATCATGGTTTCAGGGGAGGGGAAATACGAATTTTCCTCCTTTAAGAATTAAATTCCAATTCTAAACTGGGAGGATCTTCAAGGTATAAAAGGAACATGGACAATGAAATGACAAAATAGAAACATAAAATCAGGATCATAGAAGTGTAGTTGGAATGGAATACTATGAGCACAAAAACTAGAAAAATGCAAATCCATCAGTAGCGAATTCCCTGCCAGGATGGTCATTAGAAATACGCAAATGCTTTTAACATCGAAGATTCTTGATCTCATCCCAGACATACTGAATCAAGCTCTCCAGAGGCAATGTCCAGAAATTACACATTTAAAAAGTCCTCACTTTGGGGATTAATGCCCGCAGACTGTGTGGTCTCTATGTGTATGTCTATAGCTATACGTGCATGCGTGTGTGTAGGTGTGGGCATAGTCATTTATTCTGAATTCTGCCAATGCAAAAACAAAACAAAACAAAACAAAACAGAACAGAACACACACACACACACACACACACACACACACACAAACACCAAAAGTGAGGTCCGTAACTCTTCTGTCAGGAAACATGAGAGAAAGAAAATATTCCCTGTGAGTGAATTCAGAAAGAAACCTCTCTTTTGGTACTGTGTATGTAGGGTTCTGAAGGATCAAGTAATGGGAAACCTGACGGCTCATTTCAGTCTGGCCCTAAAGTTTAGCAAAGCCTGTAGCATCCACTGAGGAATTTGAGGCTGTGTATGTATTGCTCCTCTACACAGTGATCTAAACATTTTTCTGTTTGAGCTGGTGGGAGGGGTCTTTTTCAGGTACAAGCAGTAGATAAAAGGGTGCATCATACACAATAATTTTAAAAACAATAAAACTTTCTAAATGATATTTATTATTGCCACTTGCCAGCAAACATAAAACAATGTCAACAATAAAATATTCTTCCTCTCAAACATCTCTTGTTAGTCTAATTTTTAACAATTGTTGTTGAGATTTAATAGCACCTGTATACAAGCATACACACACACATAAATATGTATATTTACTAAAACTGTAGTTTTTACAAAGAAGTGGAAATTCTTCAGCTTGTCCTCCTACACAGAGTTTTAAAGATGTACTTTAATTTGAAAACACTGTCTTCTTGGAGTTTTTAATGTATGCTTTAATTTAGAAACAGTGAAACAGAATGCGGACAATAAGGTAAAATATTTTGTTTGGTAAATGAAAATTTTAGTTCACACATAAAATACTTCGTGGCATTTGAAAATATCTTTAGAAACTTAAATTAAGTTTCAGATCATTTGTTTACAAACAAATCAAGAAAATAAAGTTAGTGTACAAATGAGTAGTTACCAAAATCGTTTCAGCTGAAGATACTACCTTTATTATTATTTGTACTGGAGTGATTATGTACACATAAAATTCAGTGTAAGGAAATTAAACTGTGTTTATTTCTGGTCATGACTATTCACACACGTCCTTATTAGTGACAGTGTCTCTGCGGTAGGTAGGAAGGGCTGTTAAGAAGTCTGCTCTGGTGGGGTGGGGTGGGGTCAAATACATCAGGACCGGTGCTGCTCCCTTCCACTGCCTCTCCATGGAAATCAGCGTTTCCACCGTTCACAGCAGTTGCTCTGGGTCTAATCTCTATTCCACTCCTAACACTTCTTGCATGTCGCATCTCCCACATCGCCCCTTTCTCTATCCTCTGGTAAAATATCTAGCTTTTACTGTGCACTCAGCTTCACCAGATGCTTGGAATTATTCCTTCCCACCTTGTCTTTAATTCCTGGCACTATTCCAGATAAGAAGTCATCAACCTTATTATCTATTTCCAGAGTAAACAGTTACAGAACTTGACCAGTAATGCTAAATTGTTGTAGTAAATTCTGCTGGTAAATTTAATGAACATAAAATGGAGGTAGCTCACAATAATGAAAAAAAGAACTCACATTATCATCTACTTTCCTCATATGTTACTTTGAAAAGTGTACA
Organism: Erethizon dorsatum; assembly: GCA_028451465.1. NCBI lineage: Eukaryota > Metazoa > Chordata > Mammalia > Rodentia > Erethizontidae > Erethizon > Erethizon dorsatum. Next base: position 99,156,045 of record CM051833.1, on the reverse strand, counting down.
GTAACACTGTCTCACCCTTATTTGTATAGTCCTTGCTATTTACAAAGCTATTCCATTTACTTGATTCCTTTTGCTATTTATAATATTCTTACTAACAAACATTATTATTACTGGCCAATATTATCTCCATTTTAGAAAGGAGTAAACCCTTTAAATGACTTGCCTAAAATTACAGAGAAGGCTAGAGGCAGAAGGAAAAATTTTCCCAGCTTCAAACTGCTCCTCTGTGTCATTATAAACCTTCTTTTCATTACATTGTAGCAGGAAAACTCTGATTCACTGGTAAGAAAAATTTAGCAAATATTTATTTTCATTCTGACTTTGTAATTGGAGAAAGATACAAGAAGTCACACAAAAGGGATGGTTTTTTGTGGAGATCGGCAGAGCCACTGCTGAGCCAGAGGCAAGCCATGTAAACAAGTTGTTGGGACTAGAGCAAGGCCAGGCCAGCAGGTGTCTGGCCTTGTTGTTCTTCCATGTTGACTACAGCACAGATAGTTCTGAGAATGTTTCGCTTTCAGGGTTCTCTGCAAAACACTAAGATCTTGCACTTTTGGCCCAATTGTGCGCTTCCCCCCAATTTTACCGTGTATAGACAAAGAAGCAGACCATGCTGGGTTGTCACTGCCTCTCCATCAGAGAGGTCAGGTCCCACCTGGTCCCAGCTTTCCTTTTAGTGTGTGTCTATAGTTTCTTCTTAATCTCCCATCGCCCCCTCTCAAGACCCCGCTCCCTGAGCAGGTCGTGGCAGTCTTTGCACTGGAGAAGTTTATAATTTCGAAGAAAGAGCTCATAAAACACTAGATTTAAACATTGTAAATAAACTTTCACTTTGCATAGTTTCTTGAAAACATTTCAATGTTTATGTGAAAACACAAAAAACATTCATATCTGGGAGGTTTTTACTTTAAAAGATACGATCTGATGGTAGAAATCTGGTTGTCTGAATAGTTGAAATTATGGTGTCTTTCATTATAAATCAGATGTTTGCTTAAGGAATCCAAATATTTTTATTTATGTATCAGAAGATTAAGTAGCTTCTTAGTCATATAGTGAAGAAAGTAGTGGTGATTAGGTGATTATGAATTATGTTTTGAGAAAACTATTATCATTTGAAATTAAGTTCTCAGAATTCATATCTACTCCTACCCTGTCCATCCTCCAAGATTCATCCAAAGTTGCACTTTTTTGAAAGAACTCTTAGCTCCCCAGATGAATGAGATATCTTTCAATCTGCATCTGCAGAGACTGACTGGCAATTTCTGACTTTGTTCAGTCCAGCATGGAGCTCTTTTTCCCCATGTTTTCAGTGACTCTATCCTTCTCCTGTTAGGAGTCCCAGGTCATGTGAGTGGCCAGCTCGCCCTTGATTCCAGGGTGAACCTGTGGTAAAAGCCTGGTCAATCTAGTCCCACTGGGGAGAGCGACAGGGTAGGTGCAATGAGCCTCCAACACAAGGCTCTTCTAAAGCTGCTGTAAGAGGGGAAATGACTGGTGGACTCAGAGCTGAGGGAGTGAAATCCAGATTTGTCAGAGCTGCCACGCAGAAAGATTTGACTGAGTATAAAGTTAGCTTTGAGGCAGAGCAGACCATGGCAAGGGAGAGCAGGAAACAAATCCAAGGAGACAGAGACCTTTGTTGTCATAATTGAACTTCTGAATTTATTTAGGTACCATGATAGACTACCTCTGGACTCTCCGATTGTTTGAGCCCAATGGCTTTTTAAATTTTTCCCTTCAGGAAAATTGAGTTAGGTTTTCCACTACATGATTATAATAGTAGTAGACCTAGCTACCATAGAGACATTCATTTGTTCTTCTTGTACAACATGTACCATTTGCTGACATGTATCATTTACACCTGTGAAATAATGAGCCCTTTGATTCAGGAGGAAGAGTTTGAAGACATAGAGAGGACTGCACTGATATTTGTTTCCCCATGGAACAGAACCTGACATTCCTTGGGTGTTTAAAACTCCATAAGTGCTTTACCTTGGAGAAGTAAAAAAATCCACTAATATTTATTTGAAATTTAATAGGTCTACTCACTTTTGTGGAAATTAAGACCCACGTGTTCATTTCAATGAACTTCTTGAGACACATAATTTAATTTGAACACTTTCTTTCTTGGGCATTCAGAAGAAAGCTATCACAACATGTGTGACACTAATGGGTGCTTGAATTTGCTAGGTTTTGGAAATTCCACAGCAGAGCTATGAATTTATAACCATCCAGTGATTAGGCATGCCTTTGTTTTTTTTTCAGGACTGAGTTAAAAAAAGAGCAACTTAAAATACGAAATTTATTTAATAAATACCATAACTAATGCTTGACATTAAAAAGAATATATATATATATATATATATATATATATATAGTCTTGATCATATACACCAATTCACCAAAACTAATGTAATAATTATGTATCACCAACATATACTAATTAAAAAAAAAGACATGCAGGAAGAGGAAGTTCCAGTTTAAGTGAAATGACAGAAACTTCTGTTTTAGAAGTGTTGAGTTTGAGATATCCGAAAGATGCTAAGGCAGAGATAGCCAGGAATTAATTGAATTAATGGGTCTAGACATTAGAACAGGTTGTAAGGAAAAACACCTATTATTCTACACAGTAGGGTCACCTGGGTAGTTTTAAAAATCTATGCTGTCCAGGTCACGCTTCAGCCCAACTTAATTAGAAGCTCTAGGAGTGGAGACCAGACATCACCGTGTTTAAAAGTTCCTTAGGTTGCAACACTGTGGAACCAACATTGAGAAATAATGCCTCAGTATATCTGGGTAATATTTCAATTACTGGAAAATTCAGGCAACAAATCAAAACACTTTAGGATTTAACTATTGACTTAAGCTGTGATTCTAATTTCCCAAGAAAATATTTGTGTATACCTTTTCCCAATTATTCCTACCTTTTTGTTAAATAAACATTTCAAATTAAATAGAGAGGCTGCATAAAAATGGAAAGAACACAGACTATCTCAGGTGGATCAGAGTTCAAATCTTGCCTGCTCTGTTAGTTAACTGTGTGGCCCTGGTGGAGACACTTAATTTCCTTGAGTTTTAGTTATTCTTATTTGTAAAAATGGGAATAGTGCTAGCTTTTTGAAGACGTAGGCAATAAATAATTCAAATAAAACACCGAACTTAAGGCCGTTTAATATATTGATATTAACTGTTGAGAAAAAGTGCACAGCCACATGCACAGTGGCGTGAGTAAACTTCTGTTATTCTGCAGATAATAGTCTTAAGGGTCTCCGGCTTGGGCTGTACAGCCACTCCAAGTAGATTACACACCGTATCTCACGCTTCCGTTACCCTCTGCCGGGGTTTTATAATATTTTCACCTTAGTTAATGTTGCGAGAAGAATGGATTCTAAAGGAGGCAGCTGGTGTCCACGGCAGAGCCGTGGTGATAAGGCATACAAACAAGACAGCAGTCCCTTGCTTTTTTCCATCAAGCCCCGGCTTAGCATTTAAATTTCATTTTCCAAATTTCGTATTTATAATACATTTCCTTCTGTCATGCGTTTTAATGGCTGCTGCTTCTCCCTGGGCTGCGTGCTTTCCCGCTCCCTCCCCCACCACACCGGTGCCTGTGTGCCTTAGCCCAGAGCCCTAAGCTGCCTCTATTTCCTAATCTCCGAACTTCCCTTCACTCCAGTGGCATCATCTGGTTTTGAAGATATTTCACAAAACCTTGACAGGCATTAAACCAGAGAAAGCGCTTAGGGAAAAGGGACTATGACACATTTACATACCATTATCCAAAGTGCGAGATTTCTACAGCAAGCATTTCTTATTTGTAAGAATACTAAAATGCAACCATCTATTCAACCTCGTGGCACCTTTCAATAAAACTATGATTATCCACAGACTTTGACAGTAGTTATTTAGGAGGCAGCACTATACACATGTGAGAAAAAACCTGTCCCTTCCCCACCACCTATCACTCAAAGCTATGCACCTCATTAATGCATTCAAAATGCATGTTCCACTGAAAAGCATGCCTAAAGCTTCTACCAAATTCGACTTAAGATGCACGAGAGCGGAGACCATCGACGCTTTCACAAAGCAGAAAATCATACACACAGATGCATTTGTTCCTTATATAATCTGACAGACAAGTAAAATTAAAACTGATTTGTTTTTCACTCATTCATGTTAAAATAAACTCAAAATAACCAAACTCAGTAGGTTCCTATCTGAGAGGGGAAGAGCCATGGCACTCACCGGACTTACCTGGCTGGGATGGAAGGCAGGGTAGGGTCTGTGCTGCTGGGGTTTGCAGCCTCCAGCACATGCATTAAACAAAGCCATCCTTGGCGGGTTTTCAAGGCAGAGGCAGAGGGTGCCACAGAAAGATACCGTGACTCCTTATATGGAAAGAAGCCAGGCTGGAGCAGCATGCAGAGCGAGCTGAATTAAATGTGCAGATTAAGTGAACAGCTTGCTTTATGTACATCAGTTAAGTTCAAAGCTTTCTGGCCTACTGCTAATAGCTGGTTTGGTGAAGAAATAATCAGTGACCTGATGACATCAAGCTGGCAGGAGCCAGATGAGAGCTGCTCTTGCCCTCTGGCTCTCTCTCCATCAACCTTCATTTCTCTTGCAGTTTCCTGTTTATTTGGGGATTTCCCTACAGCACCTATTCTTACACAAAAAAGAGTAAGGCTTTAATCTCTGTTTGGTCTGGAGTCTGATCAAAAATAGTGGAGGGGAGTGTTCAATACCCTGGAAAAAAGCTCAGGACAGCTGAGAATTTAATTGCACTGACTGACATCAGAAGAATGAGGAAGGAAGCTGGGTGTTGTGGTCCTTGCCTGTAATCCCAGCATTTTGAAAGGCCGAGGCAGGAGAATCACAAATTTGAGCCCAGACTGGGTAACTTAGCAATTTAGTGAGATCCTGTCTCAAAATAACAGAGAAAAAGAAAGAAAAGAGTAAGAAAGGGAAAAAGAAAGAAAGAAAGAAAAGGGCCGGTGAGATGGCTCAGCGGCATAAGTGCCTGCCTAGCAAGCACGAGGTCCTGAGTTCAACTCCTGGTACCCACATACAAAATAAGGGCCGATGATATCGCTCAGTGGCACTGGCGCCTGCTGGCGCGCGAGGTCCTGAGGTCAACCCCCGGTACCCACAAAAAAAAAAAAGAAAGAAAGAAAAAAGAAGGAAGGAAGAAAGAAAGAAAGAGGGGGAGGGCTGGGAATATAGTTCAGTGTGAAGGCCCTGGGTTTTATCTTTAGTACCACAAAAACAAAAACCTTCAGCAGTCCTTAAATGCAATATGATCACACACATCAAAGAACACAAAAAGTGCCTGGACTATTACTGCGTGCATTATTCACGGCATGTATATTAGTCAGATTTCCAGTGCTGTTACAAAATACATGGGAGAGCTCAACTTTAAAGAGGAAAGATTTCTTTTGGCTTACTGTGTTATAGTTATGGTCACTTGGAAGTGTTGTTTTGGGGCTTGTGGTGAGCAAGGGCATCATGGAAGGAGCTCCCTGGGAGAAGAGGCCACTCCACTCATGGCAGCAGGAATAAAAGTGAGGAGGAGGAACTGATGTTCCCATATCCCCTAGGGCACATTCCAGTGACCTAACTTCTATGAGGCCCCATCTTCTAAAGGTTGCTCTGCTTGATCACATACACCAATCATATGCACCCCAGGCTGGCAGCCAACCCTATTGCCAGTGGCCTTGAGGGGCATTTAAGATCCAGACCCTAACAGTATCTAATGCTGATTCTCTCTCAGCTCAGTGAGGGTTGCATATACATTTTCTCTGGGGTCTGTTTGTCGATGGAATAATCCCAACTCTTACCCCTTTGAGTCTAAGCCCAAGAGTTTGAATTTTCAATAATTCTTAAATAATTAAAAGCTTACTTTAAAAATTATAGAAGCAAAACATATTCACTTAGAAAATTAGAAAGATGAACATACAAAAACAACCAAATTACCCATATCTCTACTCCCCAGCTGATCACTTCTAACATTTTTCTATATATTTCTTCTTTTTTTTTTTTTTTTTTTTTTATTTTATTTTTTTTTTTTTTGTGGGTACCGGGGGGGTCGACCTCAGGACTTCGCGCGCCAACAGGCACCCGTGCCGCTGAGCGATGTCACCGGCCCCTTTTTCGTATGTGGGATCCGGGAGTTGAACTCGGGTCCTCGCACTTGCAAGGCAGGCGCTTATGCCGCTGAGCCATCTCACCGGCCCTATATATTTCTTCTTAAAAGACTTTTTATGCAGTATCTTTGTGCCTTAGTCTGCTTCTAATAAAACTGGATTTTATTATAATCTACTAGATAGTTATCTGCAAAGTCACTATAAATGAAATTCATAGAAAAATGTTTATAGTTTACTTGGAGAGTACATCTCCGCTGAGGGAATTGTAAGGAACCCAGCTGTAAGGCTCAGAAAAGCCAGAAGCCGCCTTGCCACAGCTCTACGTGCTAATGTTTTTAACTCTGAGCCCTCAGGGCTTCCTGGTGGTGCAGGCAGGGAATCCACAGGCCTGGAGAGCTCAGATATATTGGCTGATGTGTGTTGTGATGAGCTGGTAAGTAGCGGTCATCTGCTTCACTCTCAAGACCCTAGAGAAAGTCTAGTTTCTGGAAATGATGCACTGAACTTCCGGCTCTTGCAGTCTTTATTTGTAAGCTGACCTCCTGCCTCTCAGTTGTTTCATTTCCTTTCAGCCTACAGCCAATATCCTCCAAAAGCCAGATGCTTTTCTAGATTTACCCTAGGCACACGTAGCACACTTATATGTAGCAGTAGCATCTTGGGTATTTGAAGCAGGGGACGTAAAATAAACCTAATTGTGCTCACTTCTTACACAACTAGAGGGTTAATATTTTGACGCATGGACTCCTGGTCTTCTCTTCTGGGATTGGCCAGTTCCCTCTTCCTGCCCTACGCTCTTCCCTTCTGTTGTGGTGCCAGCTGAGCTCAGAGCCTCAGGGGAGCCATGTGGTCCAGAAGAAAATAAAAATAACTTACGTGTTTGTCTGAGCTTTGTTTTCAAAAGCGTAAACCTTGGGGAGAATTTAGGGAATTCGTAGAGATATAAACAGAAAGCTTTGAAGAACCAGAGGCAGAGAAGAAATGAACAAATGAGATTCTCCAGGACCATGGACTGAGGAGGGGTGAGGAGAGGGAGGAGAGGGAAAGAATGGGGGCTGAGCTCCCCTTCTCTCAGTCGGGCAGTTACTTACCCCATCTATGAATAGGCCACTGTGGAAAAGAATGATAGGCCATTTGGCTCCTCCCACTGCACCTGTAAACACTAGATTCCAGAATTGAACCCAAATATGACCCTGGGCTCAAAATCCCAGGAAGGGCTCAGGTTTACACTCCTTGTGTCTCCACCTACCTCCCTTCTTTTTTCCCTTAATGAAACTTTTATGTGTTCACTGATCTTTAAAGGAAAGAGGAAATTATTTTGAGCAATCCTTTTGATTCTTTGATGTTCTCTCCCACTGCTGAATGTGTGGTCCAGGGACCAGGAGTCTCATTGTCACCTGGGAGCTTGCAGAGAGGTGAATTCTGAAGCCTCCTCCCCGAGGCAGTGAATCAGAACCTTCACTTTGAGATCCTAAGGTGACTGACTCCTCTGCACTAATTAGAACATTTCAAACTGTGGACGCTTGAATATTTTACAAAAGAATATGCAGTAAAAAAACTAAAATGAAAACTGAGGCTCAGAGAGGTTAAATAGTTTGGAAAAATTGGTGAAGAGGCTGCAAAACTGTCCTGTACATTAGCATCATCTCTGGATATTGAGAGCTTTCAGGAATGCCAAAGGTCAGGCTACATCCCAGACTAATGCAATCATTCTCTACCAGTTGGAAACCAACACCAGTTGCTTTAAAAATTCTCCAGATGTTTCCAACATGCAGCCACCTTTGAACATCTGGGACTTAGAGGACTTCATTGGTGAAGAGAGTCTAGATTTTGGTTTTGCAGAATGACCAATTGTCAGTTGGCCGAAGACTTGTTCTTGTTTTAAAAACCAAAGTCTTGTGTCCTGGGAGTTCCCCTCACCTGAGCAAACTGGGACAGTCGGTGGCTGTTGCTTTCAGATGAAAAGCCTAGCTTTTCACTCTTCCCTTTTCTGCTGGTTTCTGTGGATACACCTGGATGTAACAGTGCGAGTGGAGCCAATAGTCCTATGCTTTTATTTATAAATGAAGGCCACTCTCGGACATGTCCACCTTACCTCACATAGCACATGAAAGGATGCTCCTGACCTTTTTAAAAGCTCACTGGCTCTTTTCCAGCACAGTGATGAAGTAATGGGAAGAAAGAGGCATATGATCTTTTAATTCTCACACTCATGCTTTAGTCTTTTTGACTTCTCTTTCTCAGCCAGTATTCTCTACCTAAGGAATATATCAAGTTATGAGAATGTCAACTTATTACTTATTATTAGTATTGTTATTTGGCTATATTAACAGGTTTCTTAAAAGACTTTTCTTTTCATAATTTTGTGGCACTAGGAATTGAACCCGCGGCCATGCATATATATGCTAGACAAAAGCTTTTGCACTGAGCTACATTCCCAGCCCTTTTTCTTATATTTAGCTTTTTGAGAAAATGTCTCATTAAATTGCCCAGGCTGGATTCCAACTTGCAACTCTTCTGCCTCAGCCTCCATGGTAGCTGGGAGTACAAATGTGTACCCACTGCACCCAGTTAAAATTTTTTTCTTTAATGAAAATCAGCCATACATGTAAATTTAGGGTAGCCAAGGTAAAAATGTGAAGTATATCTTGCATTCCTCATATTTGATGTGGGTAAGGCTTTGACCCATTTGTTTTGAAAGAATCTTTTCAAATAAGACAGGAACAGATGGACTTTCATTCAGTCAAGGATGGCTGGGCATAGTTCTTTTAGAAAATCTCAGCTTTCCTGTCGGACTATTGATGGTTGACATCCACAATTTAAAGAAAGAGAAGCTTATTTTTGGCTCACTGTTGAAGAGGGTTTAGTCAAGGGTTATTGGGCACCCAGGCAGAAACATCATGACAGAAAGGCATGGCAGAGCAAAGGTGCTTAGTTCATGGTGACCAGGAAGTAAAGTAAGGGAACAGTGCCAGAGTCCAGGGACCAGACTGAGTACCCAGGTCACACCTCCGTGACCCACTCAGACACTCCCAGAAGTTTGCTCCACCAATCCTTTGAGAGCTCCAGATAAGAACCAAGCACCATATCCCAGGTCTACTAATCAGAGCAGTTCTCCCATGTTCACCCACAGACTCCTGCCTCACAACTGAATATAGTTCCCATTTCTACTATTTGATCTCCCAACAGATTTTATTTTGCTTAAGGTAGCATGAAAATTCTCTGTTCATGATGAAAGGATTGGAGAGTTAAATCAAAAGTAATAACGTTCCTGGTTTGCTTAGGAAATCTAAAGGGAATTGGCATTAGAAGTAAATGGAAAGGAGAGAAGAACAGAGATTATTCTGATGTTTGAATAATTCCCCAATGCACTCCCAGGCTATGCCTGATCCAAACATTCCTATAGAAGGAGCCCTTCTGTGGGCTCACACTGTGCTTATTAATATATTTACTCTAGAAGTATTTGACCGAAGCAAGCTCTATACACAAAGCACTTTGCTTTTACTCCCTTAGTACTTTGTGAGACAACTATTTAAAATACAATTAACACAGAAACACAAATTACTTATTCAGAATATATCGAGTAAGCCAGGCATAGGAGCACATGCCTATAATCCCAGCACTCTGGAGGCTGAGGTAGGAGGATCGCCATGAGTTCAAGGCCAGCCTGGGCTACATAAGTGAGTTCAAGGCCAGCCTGCACTGTTTAGCAAGACTTTGTCTCAAAAAAAAAAAAAAAAAAAAAATCAATGTATGTGAATAAGCAGTTTATAATCCTTTGGAAGAAGATATGAATTCATTTTTGGTATACTGGTTACAGGGGGTCTTTTTGTGTTAAAAATTCACATACCGTGTCATTATTCCTGTGCTTCAGATATTCATTCTGAATGACTGATATGTCAAATTAAATTTTCTCACAATAAAAAATAAGATAATATACTTTTTAGTCTGCTAAGCTTGAGGTGAAGATATTTTTGACTTTTAAAAAATTCCTTTGATGAGTATCGCAAAGAAAATTTTCTTAAAAACTCATCTCTGTTACGATAGGATTCAGGAGTATCTGTGCTTTATAAGTGTATGTGCACATGTGTCGAGCTTTCAATAAATTTAATTTCTAACAAAGATGGGATGGAATAAGGGCAGGAAAACACATTCAGACATGCCAATGTTACACCGATGCAAAAAAAGTCTGAAGCAAAAGAGGACAGTTACGAACATGTAGTGTTACAGAACTACATTCCAAATCTCCTGGAAATCAAAAGGGATTATGTGGTATTCTACCAGGAAAGAACAGAAGCAATTGAAATAAATAACATTATAGGGCATAATACAATCAAGGTCTCTTACAAGGAAAAGAAAGCTTCACATTTTTGAAATTTGAATGGCAAATATAGAACTTGTCTCTTGAAAAATAATTCATATCCTTCTATCTTTTGTTCAGGTGCTAAGGCTATGAATGCTTTCTGGGTATAAAGCTGTTATTCTAGTGAAATGCTGACTGATTCACACCTTTGCATGGCTTAAACTCCAACAATGCTTTAGAATTCTCAAATATAACATAGTTTAGAAATACAAAGTTTAAAAACGTTATTATTATTGAAATGATTTCTCAACAGGAAAATTAAAAGCTTAGTTTCCATGTTTGGGTGGATTTAGGAAAAAGGAACTTGTAACAGTCAGTAAAAGGAATCCATAATGTTTAAGTACAGGAATAAATATTCAACAGTCACTGCCAAAGACTAGCAATTACATATATAATAACAGTGGGCATAATGAGTATTCACATTTGGAGTTGGTACTTAAATACTGTGCAGAAAGTATTGTAGCAGGCACTGGGGAATTCTGAGCCCAGCGTATGATAGAAGATTTGGGTTTGTGCTATTACAGGAAGTAGGGAGGCACACAGATTTTTGGTGGGTTTAAGGCATTATGTCATCTCCTGTGACATGCAAGCATGAGGAGAGAGGAGGCTCACTTACTCCAAGGATGTGCTTTTCTTCCAAGCCTGGCCTGTTTAACTGGCTGAAATCCTAACCTAAGATGCAGCAGGATGCAATGGGCAAGGGACTCCAATTTCTATTCATTGTCTCACCCAATCTGTATTAAAATGACACCTTCTCATCACTGGGACAAGTGCTGAATGAATGCAAAACATACTTATGACAGTTTTTCTCTCAGGAAGAGTTCAGGCTAGAGGAATTGATAAGGTAGGCATCCAATAAAAGGGAGACAGTGAAAGATGCCACAAAATTTAAAAGAGTAATATCTGGTTCAGATTAGCTAGAAGGGAGAGTCCAGGAGAGAGTTCATGTAGAAAGTGGTATCTGGGCATGGCCTTGAGAAATGAGAGATAGAAGACATGAGAGTCAGGGGCTGGGGTGGTGGGAAGGGGGTTGGAGGAAGGCCTTCTGCTTCTGCTCAGGGTGGGCTGGAGAGCTAGAGAGAGGCCCAGTGGCCAGGCTAGAGGAGAAGAGAGCTACAGTGTAAATTGAGACTAAATGGGCCCCACATGACAAAGGGATTAAATTTAAGGTACTAGGGAGCCAGTGATAGATTTTGAACAGGATGATAACATGAACAAAGGAGTAATTTAAGAAGGTTAAGCTAGGGAGTTTCCATTCTTATCCCCTTTCCAATTAAGAAGCCATTAATATCTACCCATACCTACACATATACACATATTCCTTCCCTCCTTCCTCCTTCTCCCTCTCCTTCTCTTTCCGTCTTTCTCCCTCTCTTTCTTTTGTTTTACTCAGTGCTGGGGATTGAACCCACAGCCTCATACATACTAAGCAGCTACTCTACCACTGAGCTACATCCCAGCCAAAAGTATATATTTTATGTAGCAAATTAACTTGTTTTCTATGCATCTAGAATGGTATTAGTTAAGAATCATGCTTGGGAGAATGGAGAAAATAGTTACTTATGTCACATTCATAATAAAAAATACCCTGATTAAGAATGATGACTGGGACTGTGAGTATAGCTCTACGGTAGAGCGCTCGCCTAGCATGGACAAGGATCTGAGCTGAGTTCTCAGAAGAAAAGAGAAAGAAGGAAGGAAGGAATGAAGGAGGACAGGGAGAGAGGGACTGAAGATACAAAGACCGAATCAGGAAACTTACAAGTCTAGGCAGAAGAAATAAATTAAATTGATGGCAGAGAAAGAAATATGTATGAGGTAATTTTAATCAATGCTATTTCTCCATCAGAAGACTATTCTCCTAGTGTAGACAGTAAATACTAGAGGTCCACACTGTGTGGAGTCTGTTGTAACATTGATGAATAGTTACGAGTGTTTTTCCTGGAAGCTTAACATGCTGGAGTTTAATTCAGAAGAAAACACATTCAGAAAGCTAGAGAGAAGTGAAGAGGAGCTGAATGAAATTAGAGCTAGTGTAAAGATGAAGATCGCAAGACAGGTGATAAATAACTTACTAGCTATGTCATGGTCGTTATAATTTCTTTTCAAGGAGGGTCTAAAAATTCCACCTAAGAACCCCAGAGATTCATATCACTGATTATACCAGCAACAACTTGGCCACAGAAAGACCTGAAACAGACAAGCTTTTCCTAACTAGTAAGGCAGCAAGCTGCGGCACCCCACCATCACACACTGCATTGTATTGAGTGTACTGGAAGCACTCAGTTCATAAAGGAGCAAGTGCAAAGGCAAATAGCAAAACTTGGGTACTAGCAAGCCTGGATAGAGGTGCAAATATCCAGACTTAGATGATATGGGGACAAGGATCCTATGTAAAGAGGAATCCAGACCAGTGTTATATTCTAAGAGAGGAGGTCTTGGGAGATATTTATATTTGAGGAGTGTTTTAAATAATTTTCTATATTTACATACACAAGTTGTTAATCCCTACCCTCTCCAATTGGTGAGAGCAAATGCATTATCTTTAGTGCTCTTTCAAATCACAAGGCTTTGATTCTCAGGAAACCAAATATGAAGGCTCTGTCTAAATTATTCATTCTAGAAACTCATTCTCCTTCCAGGAGAGGGGACTGTCTCATTCAGTCAGAGCTCCTGTGTCTTTCTCAGTCAACAGTTTCAACTTGTTGAACTACAGGCCTTATCTACAGGCCCTATCATCTTTTTACTTTCTGACCATTGTTGCCCATAATCTGCTGCCAATAGCTGGCCAGTAATGCTACTGACCTCCTCTGTCCCTCTACTCCTCAATGCTTTTTGCCTTAGGCCGTCAGGAAATACCTTTCAGTGTTCAAAACCCAACACTTGAGAGGAGGTTCCCACACCAGAGATGTTGACCCCAAAATGTCATAGTGTTTTTCTTCCCCCCCTTCTTTATTCAAATATGGATCTTTCTAGGTATCTGATCCTAACTTTGAGTTATACTCAAGTTATTGTCCACACTGCTTATTGGACTATGTACCTTCAGAAATGTGGCTAAGCAGGTTTTAGTATTTCCCAGATATTTCATAATGCTTCACTTCTCTCAGACACATTGAATACTTAGGAAGCTGGATGGACCAGTACATACAATCTACTAATGATTCAGCTCTGGCACCTCTAAATCTTACATATCTATTTTTCTAACTATCTATAATGGGCTTGCTCTTGACTAGTCCAAAAGTTGGTTCTTTATAGTTGTTGTTGACTCCACAAAATCCCTTCAGGGTTTTCTAGGCATGGTTATGTGAACCCTTGGACCTGGTGGTCACAATAGTCAGTAACACAGGTGTCAAGAGCCAGAGCGAGGGCTGGAGAAGGTCAGCTTGTCTTTGGGACTCTGCTTTCACAGCACTGAATTGGACACTTTTTTTTGAGAATGACATTGTAACTGTACAGCCTTGAGCTGCCTGTGTTTGAAGAGTTTTCTCCAGAAAGAGTAGCACTGAGAGTTTACCACAGCTGGTTCAGTAGACAGAGGATGAATGTGGCTCTATATATGATCACTGATGGGATGTATGAGCTGTTAAAGATGACCCTGTGTTTTCACCCAGCCTGACTGGGAGAACGATGGTATAAATTGAGTAAAGGAGAAGAGGAGTTGCAGTTGGCTTGGAAATGAGGGTAATTAACTCAGTTTTTGACATGCTGAATTAGAAATTCTTATGGGTCATCTGAGTAGAAATACCAAGAGTCAGTCCAATATAAGGAAAACAGAAGAGAAGTCTCAATGTAAGACATATTTGAGATCATTTACATAGGCACGATCGATTAGCCTTTGGGTATAAATAATCCTGATTCACTATCTTGACACTCTAGTTGGATATGAAAGGATGAGAAGCTGGCAAAACAAGATAGTGTTCTTGGCATAACTCATGTAATGATGAGGCTCATTCCTAATTATTTACGATAAGTAGGACTGGAAAAGCAAGGCAGTATGAAATTAGTAGGCAAGTGCCGGAGTCTATTCTAGCCTTTGTCCAAGTTATGAACTCAGAAGAACCCTAATAATTGAGAGTCACATCTTTGCTTGGCCTTCACTCCTCCTTTCTGTGGAGCACAACTCTAAGTAAGAGGAAGTGGTGGAAGCAGGTAGCTCCTGCAAATGACTGCTCTCCTTTAGTAGATCTTTCATGATTCTAAGATTGACAATTTGTAAAACTGATTAGACTAAGAGGATAAAACCCTAGAAATGTCCACCTCTCTTGTTGGGGTATATTTCAAGACTTATTGCAAGATTCTATATAATCTTCACAGAAAAATCTGCTAATTTAACTAATGAAAAATGTACCTTTTGATAATCCCTCCTTATAATCTCCTATGAGATTTAGCGCTAATAGCTTCTAGAGCATAAATAATAAAACTCTGAAATGCAGAAATAATGATGGGCTAAGTTTTTTTTCCTAAGAATAGAAAAAGAGCTTTCATTTACATTCATTTGATTTGTTTATTCATCAAACATCAATTGAGTGCCCACAATGTAGAAGCTTTAAATGAGATTTAGGAATAATAAATCTGGTCAATGAAATTATACATAAGGCACAGTCATTCCCCTCAGGAAGTTCCTAGCCGTATGTGAGATATAGACATGTAAATTTAGCTATAATTAAATGTGCTAAAATGCTATCATTTATATAAATTGCTATGAATATACAGACACATTACTTTTGACTAAGGGATTTTGGCAGTCTTCTAAAAAGTGATACTCAGGATGGTTCTTGATGCCTTAAGAATATTTTTGAAGTGACTGAGGCAGGGCTGAGCACTCTAGTTGAAGGAAGACTCCTGGCACACACTCAGAGCTTGGCAGCTACTTGGTTAGAGGAAGATGGAAGATCAGCACATGGCATTAAGTGAGTTGCAGAAGGAACTGAAGGAGAGAACTGGAAAGATCTGAGCTAGCCTTTGCACTGCATCAAGCAGTCGGAAGTAGTGAAGACTGGCAGATTGTAAAGCAGAGGTAGATTTTTCAGGTTCTGTCTTGGATGACTGAAGAACATGTCAGAAAACCCTAGGAGTGGCTATTATTTTTATTTCTTCTCTTTTCTCTGAGGATAGAGCTCAGTCTCATTTCCCCAACTTTTGCAGTTATCTGGGGTCTTGGTATCTGAGTTTTATTCAACAGAATGTGGACAGAACGGTGGTGACACACACACCACCTCTCAGCCTTTGGATTCTTTCTGTTCTCCATCTGCAGAAATCATCCGGGTAAGGCATGAAAGATGGCAGCATCACAAGACAGGAGTAGTTTGGCTTTAGAATGTGCGTGGAGTAGAATGACCCTACCACAACACCTCTGTGGGACCAACATGGATGGTGAAGCTGATAGGTGGGAGCAAGCCACCAGGTCTACCGTGGTACACCACTAAGATTTTGTGGTTTTTATCGGTTTCAGCAGTGAGTATTACTACTGTGAACCATATGGAAGGGAACAAAGGGAAGCAGTGTGAATAACATAGAAAATTTAGAAAAAAACAATGGGCTTAGTTACTTATGTTGAATTTGAGGAAAGTGCAGAAGTACCCAGGCACTCAGAAGATAAGTAGAAAAATGAGTTTAGAGTGTAAAAAACGAGCTAATGCTAGCCTTGTTACATCTAGAAGCCTGGAACACAGACATTCTTTGAAGTTAGAGAAGCAAAAGGACCCACTCTTGATGCATATAACCTGAGATGAGAACACAAAGGCAGAGCTCTGGGGGCAGCACCAATATTTAAGGTGTGGGAGGAAGATAAGACAAAATCATGGAAAGAGGTTGGGGAAGAGTGATGGAGTGTGACAGAGGAGAAAAAGGAAAGAAATTTTTTATTTGAGTTAGTTACATCTTGTCATATAGCTGATATAGTAGGGTTTTTTGGTATGAACTTATGACATAATCCTTGAAAACCCAATAAAATAGAAACTTCCCAAGATAGGAATGGGGGAGACACAGAGAGGTTTACAACATCCTTAAGCTTATATATCATGTAAACCAGAGCATACTGATTTGGATCTAGATCGATCTGCTCCAGAACATTAGAAAGGACCTAACCAGTGGCCGCAGGTGTGAGTTGCTGCAGTGAGAATCAGGAAAGAATCTGATCTATCAGGAGAAGGGCTGATCAGAACTGAGGTGGGGCAGAGTCACAGCTGGTGAACAGCAGGGAGAAAAGTCAGCGTGCTCTTCAATATGCAGTATTGCTGAGCAGACAGAGGAAGGTCAAAATCTCAAAGACGAAACAAGATTTGAGTAAGGGAAGTGTCAAAACCTTGAGTGGCACTGCATGCAGGAGTTTGGGTGGTGGTGGGGGAAATAATGAGCAACACTTCCCATCAACATTCACTCAGCCCTTACGGGTGCTCAGCCAGGGGCAGGTCAAAACCTGAGATCTGCATTGCAATCTTTAGCATTTTCTCTAAGATTTGAAAAACTGGTGACTTGCTACTTATGGATGTCTCACAGATGTGTTTTGTCTGGGCCATAGGTAGTTTTAAGAATAAGATAGTTTTCACCATTTTAAAATGGAGACCCTTCACCTAGCACTCCAGATTTCAGGATTCTCTCAGAAGACTTGGCAGCTCTGACCCATCTTTTGACACCTGTCATGTGGACATGAAAAGGATCCACACCTCACAGAATGCTATTGCTACCTGCTTTTGCTTACTCCTATGACTGCCAACCTTGTTGGATTTCAGTTTTCAAACACTGCTCAGAAGAAATCAGAAAGGGACACACAGCTCCATAGCTGCCATGACTTCACGGATCCTGCCAGGTGGAGACTTCCTACTCGGTGTGATTGTTAATAGGTCAGGACACAGTAGGGCTCACCGTAGTCCTGAGGAGTCAGACAAGAGCCCCAGACACTTAACAGAAGCCCTTGGGTATGACATTTGGTGCTTTGGTTATTTGTGACCTCAGCCAAGAGCATTTTTAGGAGAGCAGTTGTGAAATAAACCAGATAGGACTAAATGAGGATGGAGGGCATGGAAACAATGAGTGAAAGCTCCCTTCCAACAGAAGTGTTGGTACATAAGGACACAACAGTGCATCTCCTTCTCTTGAACGGCTGTAATCCCCTCCTGCACATGCTTCCTCTTCTTCCTTTGCCCCTACTTCTCAATTCATAGCACAGCAGCCAGAGAGGTGCTCTTTTTCTTTTTTTTATGTAGGTACTGGGAGTCGAACTCAGTACCTGGTGCTTGCCAGCAGGCGCATGTGCCGCTGAGCGATATCACCGGCCTTTTTTTTTCCTTTATGTGGGTACCAGAAGTCGAACTCAGGACCTCGCGCTTGCCAGGCAGGCGCTTATGCCGCTAAGTCATATCACCAGCCCAGAGAGGTGCTCTTAAATAGGCCAGATCAGGTCATGCCTCTACATAAAACCTTCCCATGAGTGTCCCAGTTTCCCAAGTCAAAGGTGAAGCTCTTGGCCTGGTCCTCTGGCCTCATATCCAACTGCAGCTCTATTCCTCACTCAGCTCCAGCCTCAAGTGGCTTCCTTGTTGCTCTTTAATTCATACTAATGCCACTCTGCACTGCCAAAGGACCTTCACGCTGGCTGTTAACTCTGCTCTGAACAGTTTTTCCACCTGACTTAGTCCTTTATTTCCTTCAGATCTTGGCTTAAATGTCACCTATCCTCAGCTGTTCTATAGAAAGCAGCATTCCCACTCCCTCCTTAGAATACTCTGCCCTTTCCCATCCCTTGATTATTTTTCTCCTAAGGCGTTTATACACACCCATTTTAAATTCACTTCTCCCTTTAGGATATCATCTCCCTCTCCCCCACTAAAGAGCAGAAGTTTTACATGTGTTTTACTCATGTAGTGCTGAGAGTAGTGCTTAGCATGTACTGGGTGGAGGAGGCAGAAAGGGTGTGTTAGGCAGTGGGATACTAGCAGGCCGGAGGGACAAATGGCATGAAGAACAGAGCTTGATCCTGGCAGAGAAGGAAGCATATTAAATGGAGAGTTTGTGCAGAGGAGATGGCCTTTTCAAGGCAGGAAGAGAATTCTCTCTTGGGTAGGTGTGAAGGAAGCAAGGAGAGTTCTTAATACTGGGTTAGAAGAGACACTGGCACTTAGCAATTACACTCAGTAACACACTGACTGATGAATTGGTTGACTGATTACACCCCTGCCAATGGTATAAAGGTGATGTCTTCTTTCTTCCGAAGGCACCAGCAAGGTCAGTAGCTGAGAATGAGGGGAGAAAGGAGCTATGAAAGCGTCAGGGGAGAAGGGATTTGGAACAGCTGCTCTGGATGCTGCAAATGAAAAGTGGTTAGGACACGTGAAAAGACTGCTGAGCAACGTAGTGGGCCCAGCTGAGGTTGTTGTGATGCCAAATGGCACAGGTATCCAATTTTCTCCCGCAGCATTTGCAGCCTGGGAGCAGAAAGCAGAGACAAGCAGATGGCTGGAAAAAATTGGTCCTGCAGATGCTACATGAGGATGTTTGGGAGGACCAGGGAGCAGCTGATCAGGTGATCGACTGATAGGCCCCTAAACTTAAAGGTCCACTACATCTCCACCTTCATCCTGCTCACCTCATGGGGGGAGGGATGTTGCTGATTGACAGCTGTCCCTGCTTCTCCCAGTGCTCTGGAGTCAGTACTGGCCTCAATCAACCCAGTATTAATCACCACACAAACTCTGAATGTCAGAAATGTTGACATGTAGTCTTTGGGTTCCTCTCTCCTTGCTTCCCATTAATTATGCAAAAGGAACCTACCTAATTTCTACCCTATGACTTGTTAAAAGGTGATCCTTCATTATCCAATAGGCATTTCTGGCCTATTTTGTGGTGGATCTGTACTGTTTTGTTTCCACTGGTAGTGGTTCTCTTTTGAGAGAAGATGACTCTAGTACAACTCTAAGTTCACTCACAGCCCCTTAGTGAATTCTCAAGGACATGCTTCTACTAATGGAGGTAACATTCTCACACCTCTTTCTCTATACAGTGTTCATTACAATAATTTTGGATACTAATTCAGACCCATGTGTACTCCACTTTGAGCCGTATCTATAGCTGATTAATTCTCTGGCCTTAGACTTTCCTGTTTCAACTTCTTCATGTGACTGGTTTACAAAATGTCAGTAAATTTTGCCAGGTTAGCTTATCCTGGTTGGCTCAGCCCTCTTAGTACTCTGAACTCCCTTCTCCAAGGGGTATAATGTGAGTACACCACTCTCTTGGAATAATTTCTTTAGGTGGATTTCTGGATCAAGATTAATCAAATGATGCATGTAAATCATCTCTACATTACTTCTAATACCTAATATAATGTAAATGCAACATGGATAGCTGTTATACTGTATTATATAGGGAACATGGGTAAGAGAAAGAAGGCTGTACATATTCAGTACAGATGCAACCGTGGTAGGCCTAACTATCTAGTACACATCAGCAACAACATGACATTTCAGAGCTCAGATTGGTTGAATCTGCGGATGTAGAACCTGTGGATCCGTGGAGCCACTTCTCCTGACCCTGCCATTCAACATTGTTCTTATCAGGCCTCTGCTTGTATCCTGCTAGCTCATGCCCCATCAGCCAAGCCCAGAGCCAGTGTGGAGAACCATAGTGAATACCAGGAGGCACTATTTATTGGAGTTACCAATCCAGCCATCCATCATACCTCCCCTGCTTGATCAAATAGGGTTTCATTACTGCTTTTTCCTATTTCCATACTAAGGGTTTGAGTTTCCCAAGCCTTCTGTTTTTTCTTGGTGCTAACAAAGTAGTCACATTGCTTAGCCTTATGAGGTTGACTTTCCCTTAACACCTGCCAAGGAAAAGAAGCCCAGAAAAAAAAGAAAGAAAAAGGTAAAGATATTTATACTTTTCCTAATGATCCAGATATAATTTGTTTCATAGGGAAGAATTTTTAACTTTGTATTTTCAAAATAGTATCACACCTAATCTACGGTCCCATGTGGTGTCTTGTGTAGCTATAATCATTCTTTTCTAAGCTCTACTCCTTTTAAAATCTATCTTTGGAAAAGTGTTATTTACAAAAATGTTGACAACACCTACACTGCAGAAATGATTGTTATGTCCTGAAAATTTTAACTTTAACTTCTGAAACTTTGAATGTCTACTTTCTTTGAAGATTACTTTGTTGCCAACTAATATTTAAGGGTATAAGTACTTAAAAATTTTAAGCTACCTGAAAAAGGAAACTTTTCTTAACTTTCTACTTTTTCTTTCACACTGGAAGGGAAAATGAGCCAAGGACTGATGGATTCTTTCTTCAAACCAAGAGTTTTAAAAGATTTAAAAGGGTGTGGTGATGCAGGCCTATAATCTCAGCACTCAGAAAGCTGAGGCAAGAGGATAAACATGAGTTTGAGGCCAGCCTAGGCTACACAGTGAGTTCCAAGTCAACATGAATCTCATGAGACACTGTCTCAAAAAACAAGCAGACAAAAAAATGTTTTAAGAGTTTTGTCTCAAAATATTCATTTTCAGCTGTTCCTTAATTTGAAAGTGTGGATTTATTAATTATCCTGTGAAGTTTATTTTTTTATGTATGTGAGTGTATATGTTTGTGCTTTGGAATCCAGTACATTCCTAAATTATTGGGTTTTGCTTTAACTGCTTCCTATCAATTTCATATGAATCGTCAGAAATTATAAAAATGATTCATTTAGAATAAAAAGAATTGTTATAATTCATTTTGATCATTAATATTCATTATGGAGCCTATTTGGGCTGGACTGTAGAATACTGTAAAATTTGTAATAGCTTTTCAAATTTCACTCCTTCTTGCTAAAGGATTGAAGGGGTTCCAAAGTCTTTAAACAACTATAATAAAATAAGGATAGTAATAAAATAAGGATATTTTCTTATAACAGGCTTAGGAAACTTTATCTTTAAGAAATGCTCAAAAAGAAGAAAGATCAAAGGCAAGAAATGGGCCATTTCGAGGAAAATCCGAGCTGGATTCAGCCTTTCTCAAGCCCTGAAGAGCCATATTTTTCCTCTGCAATTTGTCAGTCGTCCAGAATGAACAGGATTCCAAGCTGTTCCATGATTATTCAGTTTCTTTGCCAATATCATTTCTGGGTTATAGACAGTGATTGTTTTTCACTTGCTGAAAAAAAATGGATAATGCATTCATAGGGCAGAATACCTAACGGCCTTGCTATATTACACCCATCATATCAGTGAGTCACCCTTAAAACAGGAGAGATGTTGGTTCATTAATTAAACATTCGACTCTCACCCTAGGGTAGAACATATTAATAATTACTATCCTCATTCTTTAATAATATTATTATGTGTTGAAGTGAATAATTAAATTACATAGAAAGAACCCAGTAAAGATAATTACAATTATCATGATGGAATGCATTGCAACATCATTATATACAATACTTTTCTAAATTAGATGTGTCTAGATTTATTGTCACAGAATGTGACTTTAAGGCATAGGAACATTTTTACATGTGACTTAGGTGCAGTTTTTCATTAAAACTCTTTGGACATTCATATTTTACCAGAAATAATCTGATCAAAACATTTTATATTACTAGTATTCCCCGATGGAGAATATTAAATGTAAATTCATATCTTGAAGAACCTTGCTGATGATTAAATTTCTCTTACGGGAATGTACATAAACTACTTTACTTCCTGGTAGACATTGTATATGAGGATGCAATTGAACAGTAAGTTCATAAAAGCAGAAATAAATAATGCACTGATAGGAGTTTAAGTCAGAATTTCAGAAGCTTCCTCAAATCAAATCAAATCAAATTCTGACAGTGCTACTTTTCTTTTTTTGTTAAATATATGTTTGTCAGGATTGGATGTTGTTTTCTTCATGCAGATGTAGTTTTTCCAGTATCACACATACTCCGAGGGAGGAATGATTATGATGGAATACAGGCATGTCCCTTAACCTGTCTATGCTAAATGGGAAGTACCAGTTCTCTCAAACTTTCATGCCAAGTACTCTAGATTTATTCCATTATACTGACTTCTCCCCTAAGTTACCCACTGAAATATCTAACTGCCAGCTCAGCATCTTTGCTGAACACTCAATTAAAATTGCAAGTGTGAACAGTCCAAGGTAGACCCCATATACTGTTAACTTCTACAGTATCCCTGACTCTCACAGCCAACTCAAGCTGCTTCTCCCCTAGCCTTTCCCACCCACTACTGCTGCCATTACCTACCCAGGGACTCAGAGCCATCCTGTCTCCTGCCACATCAGGCCCTGTGGATTTACTTTCCACATGTAGCCTGCATTGGACCACATACCCTTTTCTCTGATGTTGCTGCCTTGGCCTGGCTACCATCACATCTTATAAAGCCCCTGCTTTCCTTTCTTGGATTCCCTTAGTATGACCTCCGGACAGCAGTGCAAGTGATCTTATCGAAGTGCAAGTGTTACGACAGTCCAGGGGTACAATGGTTTGAATGTGTCCTCCAGAATTCATGTGTTGGAAAATTAATCCCTAATATCACAGCATTGGAGGTGGAGATTAATGGGTGGTCCCGTGCTGATGAATATATTAATGCCACTGTAAGAAGGGCTTGCAGGAGTGGGCTCCCTCTCTGGTCCTCTTGGCTTTCTGCTTTTCATCATATGGTAATGCACCAAGAAGCACCTCCCCAGATGCCGGATCCTTGATCTTTGACTTCTCAACTTCTAAAACTGTAAGCCAATAAATTTTTATTCACAAATTGAACATATTGAATAATAAATTATTCAGTCTCAAGTATTCAGTTGTAGCAGCAGAAAATGTACTAAAATACCTAGCTTCCCATCACACGAAGAATATCATGACCAAAGTTCCCCCTCGCCACACCCACTGATCCAGCCCTTGCCCCTCAGACACTCCTGCCTTTGCTCTCTATGTAGCGACCATGCTGGTGTCCTTGCAGCTCCTTGGGCTCAGCAAGCTCCTGCAGTTCTTGCATGGCTCTCTCCTCCCCCTAGGATGCTCCTCCTACCACTTGCAATCATCACATGGCCAACAGCTTCTCATTCTCACCTCTGCCCCAGTGTCACTCTTCCAACCATCGGCTCTAAAAGAGTTCCTGGACCATATCCTTTCCTCAGCCTCCATTTCTTTCTAGCATAGCACCACCTGACACTTTATTATTTATTCGTTTTTTATTTGTATCCTTATTTGTCTTCTGTTTCTCTAGCTAAACTTTTTCGTGCCTTGTGGACAGTAGTTACTTGGAAACTTTTGTTAAATGGGTAATAAGTCTACCTAACCATATAGAATAGAAATTTGGCAAACCAATTTATGAATCAAACTTGGACAAAATCTAATTTAAACTGTTCTTGGGCTGGGGATATAGCTAATCCCCAGCTAATATAGCTATATATATATATATATAATATAATAGCTATATTATAATATAATATATTATATATAATAATTATAATATAATATAATATAATATAATATAATATAATATAATATATAGCTAATTGGCACAGTGCTTCCCTGGCAAGCGCAATGTCGTGAGTTTGATCCCTGATACCACCCTCCCCCCGCCAAATTAAACTGTTCTCAGTTGGTGCTACTGTGATTATTGTGGGGAGACTGGCACTGAGATCAAGTCACTCCTCCTTTTGTTTTGAGCATCTAGTTGATTGGAAGTGGCCCCTGCTCACTCCCTGGCTTCTTACGTCCCACGCCTATTTCAAAGTCAGCATGCTCATGGCAGGTCCCTGCCTCCCACTCTGTCTCCTCAACTGCCTCCTGGCCCTTCTTGCTGTGCTGCAGGTTCACTGCTTGTGGTCTAGCCATGAAGGTCTTGCACAAACTGAGAGCTGAGATCCTCCGTCCCAGAGGGTGACTCTTTGTTGTCATTCAGAGTTCAGCTTAAATGTCAGTCAGAGATGTCACCCATGACCACCTAAGCTATAGTAGCCTCCTAGTCACTTTATCACAACATTATCACTTTATCTTCTGTATACCTCTTCTGAGTCCATGGTTTTTGTCTATTTTCTTCCTCTATTACTATACATTTCAATGACTCTCTTGTTATCTACTGTATTTCCCATAAGTCATTAATTAATACTGGGTGGGAATTAATATCACATTTTTCTAGTTTAGTGCTTTGAATCCACTGAATATATATGTAAAAAGTACCAATTGAAATATTAGCAGAATGTGTATCCCCTCTAACCCCAAGGTCTCTTGGTGATTTCTAAAATGATGATCTTTCTTTGCAATAATGAAAAGGAAAATGTTTCACTTCTAACCTGAATATCTCTAAATCGTTTTCTATGGCTCTTATGGCTAAATGTTAGTTATTTTCGTATTTGGAATAAACCACGACTGTCTTATTTTTTCCTTTGCAGCACACAACTGAGTGTCTGACACATAGCAAATGTTCAATGAATATTTATTGGAGGAATGAATGAATGAAATGAGTGTTTAGAATAAAGTTAAGTATGTAGTTGCTGGTTGCCTGCCAGAAATATAATGGAATAAAACTATAGTACTTGGCACTGTCCTAGCCCACCTTTCCAAGGTAAGAATTATCAAGTGAATTATTTTGGCCTACTTCTGAAGTTTGACTGTCAGCATCATTTCAACTCATTAAAAACACTGCCTGCCCTTGTAACAAAGTGTTGGACTGTTGTAGAACTGCGAAGACACCACAGGTAACTCAGTTTTCTCTTAAATTAACCACACCAGCAGAATTTAGCTTATTATAGGCACCAGGGCACAGGGACTGGCACTTGTCTATCCACAGGGTGATGATTTGCATGGCAGAGGTGATGATTTCCAAAGCACTAAGCAGATAATTTCTAAGAACCTCTGCCTTGGGTCCCATTTCTAGCTCTATGAACTATGGGCCTAAATTTGTGCTTTATACAAAGATGCTACCCTGACTCTCTAAGTTTGCTTCCCATTTCCACATCAATCCCATGGTACCTTGACCTCTCACCTGGACTTTTAGAGTCAATTCCTGTCTAATGTCTTCTGGCTGCTGTGGCCTTCGTACACCAGACTGACTATCCTTGCCTGTATTAATCTGTTCCTGAACCAACAAGTCTTATCTTTTTGTCCCTGCACCATGTCTTTATCTAGATTGAAGGCTCTCACTTTAGCTGAGCTCTGTCGACTGTTCAGACCCTGAACACAACCAGGGACCTCTGGATCACGCCCAAATTTCATTATTGTAGTCTTGGCAATGCCTTCCTTCTTCTCTGAACACCAGAACTTTTGAGCATTTCACCTCCTCACTTGGCCATTTGCTGAACTCAAAGAACTTTGAGTACTCAAATGTTCATCTACTGCTACAAGGCATCTTTCTATATCTCTGGACTTTCCCAGTGGCTTGCAGTCTAATTTCTGGACTTTATCACAGTATTATCTCTTCATCTCATCTTTAAAAATGTGATTAGATAAATGATAGATGATGTGTCCATGCAATGGAACATTATATGGCTATTAAGAGATGATGTATGATTGTACTGACATGGAAATATCTCCATGGTATATTTTGTATACCAATACAATGTTTTAAAGCAATATACTTAACATGATTCTCTTCACATAAAATATATATGTACATAAACAAAGAAGCATGGAACACTGCTAAACAAATCACGATGGTGGTAAGATTAAGTGTACCTGGACTTTCTTCGTGATGCATTTGTTACATTTTATAAAATAAGAAAGTACTTTATTTTTATGAGTAGGCAACACAATTAAAAAGAGGAAAGAAAAAAGCCTTAGAGTAAGGACCCACTACATGGGCATGTATTAAGCAAGTAGAAGAAAAATGCAAGCTGAAAGAGGGAGAAATGGAGGATCATTGGCCAATCATAGCTTAATCTTAGTAGTTTAGGCCTCTAAAGACACACTGGGCTTCTGGGCCTGTCCTACTTAGGAGCAGAGAGTGCTGGCTTGACAGTTAGTGGGCTCTTCACTATTAACCTGACTTTTCTCAAATGGTGCACGACTCTCAGTTGTTACATCAGATGATTATTTCACCTTTTTGTAAGAACTTTCCTCTCATTTTAAAGTAAGTACTTGAAAATATCAGCTATGATATGTGTGGCCAAAAAGGAAGTCTGAAGGCCAGTATTCTCCTTAATGTTTTCTTCTGTTAGAAGAAAGATCTAAATAGCTAATAGGAAGTACAGTTTGAAAGTCTCCACACTGATAATCCCAAATATAAGCTACTTTCCTCAGGTATGGGAAAAAAAGACAGCACAAATGAGCCAAGGCATTCTGAGCAGATTTTTTAAAAGCCATAACAACAGTCTAAGAGAAAGGAGTGATTGCTACTGAGACTGACAAAATAAATTGCACATTCATTTGAAGCCTGGAAGTTATTACCTGTTCATTCTGAAGATCTTCCTAGTTCCAGTGAATCTTTAACATTAAATGCCAAGGAGCTTTCTGGATACCATTTTAATGGTTTGTTTAATGGAAATGGCTCATGGACTTGCAGTGATGTGTCTCATTGCCACTCTGAAGAAAGAGTAGAGTCATATGCCACACCGACAGTTGTGAAGTGTACAGGTCATCCTGTTGCTTCCTCCCTTCCAGCACAAGGCTCTGTCCACACAGAAGAGCTACTCTCCAAATGTCAGGGCCCTGCTGAGCACACTGCATGTGTTAGGCTCTAAAGACTATGGCCATAGGCACAGGAGATGAAGGTTAGATTCAGAAACATCCTCAGGGGTAGTGCTTTGTAGATCTGCAGGAAGGTGAATCTATTAATCTTCACCTGAGGAAACAATTGGAAGAAATTGGACCTCTTGCTGAAATTTGATGCTGTATTTCTGCATCCTTTCAGTACTGATTTGAGTTGTTTTATAAAGACATTCCAAAATTTGACAGATGCCAAAAAAATCAGGCTCACTGAAATGATGCCTGAATGGTTTTCTTCTTACTTTTAAAGGAAGTACAGATGCAGCTTCTCTAATCACAGGACATGACTTTATTTAGAGCAAGCTAAGAGGCTTCCCAAGGGAGAGTTAGAACAGCAGAGCTGGGTGCAGATCTGGAGGCTCTTGACTTCTGGTCCATGGCCCTTTCCCTATAGCAGCCTGTCCTAAAAGGAATTTCTCAGCACGCTCTTGCATGATGCTATCAGCCATTGCTGATTAGGATATCTGTAGTCCTCTATTACCTTTTCTGCTTGCTAGAATGAAAACAAATGGTTTCTTATTCTAAATCATTTGTGCTTCTTTTCTAAGTTTGGGGAAGGCAAGTTTTATTATTGCATTCCTGTTTTGTAAGCCAAGGAGGTGGAGACATCTTTGCTGGGAGTAGAAACAAAGCATAAGCACTAGAATGTATGAAAAGGTTGGTCATCCTGTTATTTTGTGACAATCTGTAAACTCCTATAATATGTGTTCAATATCATCACCAGAGGATGGGGAGATGGCTTGAAAAGAGCCGGACTTATTTATCTAGTGTCAGGAGACCGATTTCTGGAGGTAGCCTGCTCAACTTCCTGTTGTTTTTGCACCTATGGGGAGAGTAGTTAAGTGAAAATGCCCTTTTGGAGCTACTCCTTTTAAAGGGTCATGTTACTGGAAAGAGGCTTGGAGAATACAAAATTTTATTCCTTGGTTTATCAATGAAGCATAATCTTTCTGACTTACCCAAGATTGTAATTTTGAGACAAAGCTAGGACCTGATGCTGAGATGGCTTGAAATTGATTATCAGACCTTGTATAAAAACCTTGTGTTTCAATGGAAATTCATGAACCACTTATAGTAATCCTAGGTTAAGGAATTCTACCACCATTTACTGTTTTTAGAGCTATTTTGCAACACTTTGTATCAGTTACAAGTCATAGATAGCTATATAAGTTCTATCCTACCTTGTAATTTAATTGACTTCTTTGGAAGAAAAAGCAATTTTGTCATCATATGCAATTCATTTCTATATTGCTCTACTCTATATAAGTTTATACTGTGTTTGACTTCTCTTTTAGTTTAACAGCTGCTTGGTTCTCATATTACATAAATCCATTTTTTTTTACCATATATTCATTTTATATCTGTATGAAAGTCACAATTTTCCACAAATGATTTTATACTATACGTTCATTTTATGTCTGTATGAAAATTATATTTTACTATTGTAAATAAAAAGTATTTAAATTACAGTTTCCTTGGATGGCTGGTTATTGGTAGGAAAGATTCATCAAAAGGATGAATAAATTCCTATGAAATGTGAAAAAAATTTTCTATTAAGGAAGTCAACTTAACAAGTTGTTGATAAACTAAATTTCAGGAAGAAAGAAAAGAAAATCTTGCAGAATTATACTGTACATTTAAACTATCTCAGTAATAAAATGATATTAACAGTTTTAAAAAACTAAGAGCCATTTTCTGGATCTCCACGTTTCAACGTGGCCACCTGCAGGTACACAGGCTATTGGTAATGTGCACTGTGGCTAGTCCAATTGACATGTGTTGTAGATAGGAGGTGTACACCAGATTTTTAACATGTAGTACAAAAAGGATGTAAAATATCTTATTAATTTTTATATTGATTACATGTTGCAATGATATTTTAAACTGAGTTAAGTAAAACATATTTAAAATTAATTTTACCTATTTTTCTTTTTATACGTGTAGCTATTAGGGAATCAAGCATTACATATGTTATATTGCTGTTGAACACGGCTGCTCTAGAAAATTAAGCAAAAATATTTAATATTAATTTACTAAACATTATTAACATTTTCTTGGTTTTCAATTTCTATGCTGGAGAAAAACAAAACAAACAAGAATAAAGGTTGTAAATTGAAAATCAGAGATCTGGGAATTCATATAAAATTAATATGCTTCCTCATATAAAAAATAACAGCATTTGGTTGTCATCATTATTGTATATAAAGATAGAAAAGACAATGAAACAGCTGCGTTAAACAGTATAAAGATCAATATGCATGTATTTAGTTTTGTTGTATCTTTTATCTTTTGTCCTTGATGGAAAGCAAAGAATTAGGGGAGAGAGAGAATGCGTGTGTGTGTGTGCACACAGACGCATGCACGTGAAAGTTCAAGGTTTCCATAAGGGAATGGAAATAGCTGAAAATTCTTTTTTTTTTTTTTTTGTGGGTACCAGGGGTCGACCTCAGGACCTCGCGCGCCAGCAGGCGCCCGTGCTGCTGAGCGATATCACCGGCCCTTTTTTCGTATGTGGGTTCCAGGAGTCGAACTCAGGACCTCGCGCTTGCCAGGCAGGCGCTTACGCCGCTGAGCCATCTCACCAGCCCTGAAAATTCTAAATGAAGAAAGAGTCACAAGCTTAGCTAAGCTTTCTAGAGATATTATTGGTTACCTTGGCAACAGTTTAAATTCTGACATCAAACAAGATCCTGGAAATTGACCTATTTTTTTCAGAGCAAGTAACTTACAGATTTAAGGTATTTATCACCCCAAAATTAAGTAAAAAAAAGTATTTATGGCTATAACAAATGCTTATCTTAATTAATTTGATAATTTTTAATGAAATAACAAGTTCTGTAACTATCAGGTTAAAAAGTCACTAATATGAGAAAAATTGTTTTTTTTAGGGAATTATCTTCAAAACATTCACTAAAATAAATTATTCCATCAGTTTTTCTGATTAAAGCATATGAAATGCCTAGTGTAAAATCAAACTCCACCAGTAAATGGTCTAAGGAGTGAAACAATCTAATAGCCCACATAGTACCCTCCCTCTAGTTCCTTGGTCAGACATGACTTTAAGGAGAAAAAACACTTTGCTGTTATTACAACCACAGTAACAAAATATGACCACTTTCTTCCTCTGGAAAATTAAAGTGTTTAAGTAACACACCTATCTAACTGGGGGTCTTGGCTGTCTCTGCTCTCTCTCATGCTAGTTATTCGACTCGCTCTGCTGATGTTGCTAGACATGTCTCCATATGCCGGATTTAAATTCTTTGAAGGCAAAAGTCAAGTTTTATCGAAGTGCACCAGAGCATTTAGTAGAGAAATTTGACCCTGGTGACTTCTCAAAAATACTTTCTCAGTAATCTGAATTTCTTGTTTTTTAATCAGTATATACTAACTGATTGTCCAAAATATACTAACAGAATGTCTGGGTCCTGAACACTGCACGAGAAGGGAGCACAGTCTTCTTGGTTAACAAAATTAATTTCTTGGTTAATAAAAACAGCTCACCTAGATGGCGTGTCCTATCAGGGATAATATTCAGTCAAGCCTGAGCCCCTGGCAATTCCGAATTTGAGAATGGTAATGCTTCAGTGAGGCTTAGAGAGTCACTGACTTATCACACTAAGTGCTTTACATAGATGAACTCATTTAATCTTCACAATAGTGCCTGTGGAGTAGGCACTATTAAAATGGAAGAATCACACACACTTAAAGCCATGAAACAGTAACACTTGGAACTAAGCACAGGCATCTGGTTTCAAAACTCATACACTCATGTTACACTGGGGAGCTGATACTCCAAAACATCCCTAACTTTCCATATGGTCATGGTAGACAAGAAGTAACACGTTAAATTTTTCATGCAAATAGATAACTGCCATAGTCATTGTTCTTGTTTCTGGAACACAATACCTAGCACCCACAATTTAATGGAGGAGAGGTTTATTTTGGTTCATGTTTTTCATCCATGGTCTGCTACCTCTAAGGCAGATATAACATGGTGGTAGCATTTGACAGAGGAAAACTTCTTACCTCATGGTGGTCAGGAAGCAGAGAACAAAGGGAGAAATCGAGGAGGGAGATATACTCTTCCAGGCCAAGCCTCAGTGACCCACCTATAACCAGGCCCCACCTACTAACAACACATTTAGCTCTGAACTCGTCTGTGATTAATCCATGGGTGAGTACAACGCCCCAGTGATCCAAACACCTTCCAGAAGCTCTACCTCTGAGCACAGGAGAGTTTGGAGGGTCATTCTGAATCAAAGCCATAACAATACCTGAATCCTATTGAAACAAAAATCCACTGCACATTTAGCCTACTAGTTAAATTGTCATTTCCTGGGTCATCCCCATCACAATCTAGTGAATGGCAATAGTTCCTAAGCAAGAAGGTACCAAATAAAGGTGGAAGTTAGGATTGGATAAGGATACTTATCTAGATAAAGGAGAGGGAAGAGAAAGGAAGGAACACTTGCCTTCATTTTTTTCTGCTGCTTCTATTAGTTCCAGGCTGGCAGTGATATTTTTTAATAAGAACAGCATCTGAATGCTTTGCTACCCTGTGACCTAATTTTCATCTAAATTTGCCATCATGTAGTTTATGTTCTTATAAGCTAAATGACTCATCACTAATTAATCAATATCCATGATACTAAAATTTGACTGTAAGAGTGGACCCAAACCAAGTAAACCTGGCTTTCAGTTAATTGAAAAGACTTAAATGGGTGAGAGAAGGTAGTTCTTCTAGGCATAAATAATATGCTTTATAACTCATCTATTTTAATGCATTAGCAAAAATATGTTAATACCAGCAGCTTCTAAGATACTCCATCCTTCTCTCGAACATGCAATTAAAGCTACAGTATGGATATAAAGTTGATAGCACAGAAAGTCAACCTTATATACTAAATATTATAAAGAATTTTCTCAAGGTTATCTTTTTTTTCCCCTGAGGACAAAAAATCCCTTGGGCATGTACCAACTCACTGTTTGCAAGATACTTATTGAGTGTCAACTGTGTACCAGACACTGGGAATACAGTGGTGAATTAGGAAATCTGGGTATATGTGCCTACTTTCTTTGTGAATTTGTACATGCTACACCTAAACGTGTGGAACAGCCTGCCTCCACTATGTCTGAGTGAGAATCACCTTGTATAATCTCCCTCAGAACCTCACGCTAACCACTGTGGTGATACACAACACAGTTCTTGCCTAATTGTTGTACCATTTATGGAAATATCCATTCCAGTGAGAAGAGGTTACTGTATCTCCTATCCACCATTGTTTCCCATATCCTGGCCCACGGTGTATATTATTATTATTAAATAAGGGAAATGAGGTTTAGCATAAAGTCCTTTTGTTTGGATATTTTATCTTTTGCATTTTGTTGTAGAGGTTACTAGCATGTGGTTCATGGCCTAGCAGTGTTCAGTCCCGAGGCTGGACTCATGAAGGTAGTGATAGCGCTGGTGTTCTCTGGTCCTAGGCAAGAGGCAGCTGAAACTAGATGGAGTGGGATCATGGGCAAGGGTCAAAAAAGTCCAATGCATATTTTAAAAAGATAGCAGTCTTCAAATCTCCATACATAAATATCTGAATAATATGTTTCTACACTTGAGAAGGATATATCTCTTTTGCTTATAGTTGCATCTCCAGAAGATATTAGAGTACCAGGCATGGGGTGGGCACTCAGTAAATATTTACTGAGTAAATGAGTAAGTAAACCATTCAACTAAAATTTTACAACATACTGAAAAAATTCATAGATCCATATGGATGAATAACAAACAAATAAATAAATGGAGTTTTGCTTGACATACAATTGTGAGAGGTGATGGTAGATGTGAAGGAAGGGTTGGAACAGGAAAATCTTAATTTTGCAAGTGTTTTATTAATGATTGGATGAGACAAGACTCAGCAGTGGAGGCTAGATCCAGAGGGAAATCTTGATGAGTGAGTAGATACTAACATGGCTTTAAAGTGTCTCCCACAGACTATTTATTAGTTTCAGGGGATAAAATTGTGCAGTAATTACCTCGTGGGGAAATCAGAAAACTATGGACTGGGTAATTGAAGATAACAACACCCGTGAGGGACAGACAGACATCATGTGCAAAGAGAAGTGATATACAGAGGACACAATCCCACCTCTGCAACATTCCAACAGAGAATGCATAACCTGAAAGTAGTCACGAGGAACTATCAGAGAAACACCAAACAATGAATGTTCTATTAAAAAAAAGTGATTGGAGGGCCGGTGAGATGGCTCAGTGGCGTAAGCGCCTGACTGGCAAGCACGAGGGACCGAGTTCGACTCCCGCAACCCACATATGAAAAAAGGGCCGGTGATATCGCTCAGCGGCACGGGCGCCTGCTGGCACGTGAGGTCCTGAGGTCGACCCCCGGTACCCACACAAAAAAAAAAAAAAAAAAGTGAGAGGAGCTGGCCATATTCCTGTAATCCCTCACACTCTGGGAGGCTGAGGCAGGGGGACTGCAAGTTTGAGCCCAATCTAGGCAACTTAGTGACTTTGCAGACTCTGTCTCAGAATCAATCAATAAATAAGGTGCTGGGGATGTAGCTCTATGCAAAGGTCCTGAGTTCAAGCTCCATTACTGCCAGCGACCAAATGGAAGGGTGTTGGTACTCTGTACTTCCAAAATGTCTACATGAGAAAAGCCAAAGAAAGGCTATGAAATATCTGTATTGAAAGAGGCTAAAAAGATGTGGCAATTACGTGTAATATCTGACCACAGACTGAATCCTGTAGCAGAGGGTAGAATGCTATAAAAGACATCACTGGATCAATACTGAAATGTAAAGATAGATTAGATAAATTTATTTTATCAATGTTAAATATATTAAAGTTGCTAACTGTACTGGAATATCCACATTTGTAGGAAATATGCACTGAAGTTTGGGGTAAAGGGCTATGATGTATGTGACACACTCACTGTGTTCAAAAAATACCTACACAATAATATATATATATAATATCTATGGAGAGAAAGAATGGGTGGGGGAGAACTGAATCTCAAAGGTAATTACATGAAATGCTAATGGTAAGTGATTCAGGGGAAAAGATACATGACATATTTCTGTATTTGCAAATTATCCATATCAAAATTAATTCAAAATAAAAAGTAAAAAAGGGAAATACGTCAAATGTATCAATAATTGTAAGATTATTTTGTTGAAAATACTTATGTCATATGATACTGAATATCTTCCTTTGTATTGTACATTGCAAGACTGCCTAATTTTGCATCCTAAAAATTGGTTTTAATTCAAAGGTCAGTAAAATTGAGTCAGTGATTACATGAAAGTTTGCAAACTATGGCGTAGAACTCAGGGTCCTCCACATATGGGATTTCTTTGGGTTCCAAAACTCTGCCCCTTGGGAAGTTCTAGAATGAAGAGACTCCCAGCTGCCCTTCCTAGACAGACAACACCGTCACCAAGGAGAGGCAGCAAGGAGCCCTTATAGCCTCCAAAATGCCCTCAGCCGCTCCTGCCTGGTCCCGCTTGCCTACTATCTTGATAAGCCCAAGTAGTTACATACTCGGTTCCGTGTTCAGGTACGCGATTATTAGGTGTGACTTACTGTATACGGTTGTACCCCAACAGGAACATCATTGCACAATACACAGTACACACAAGTGTATCCTGCCCTAAGGAATAGAAATCTATGTCAGATAAAAACAAACTTCCAGATTAAAGGGAAATGTTAATTGGAATTTGCCAATTGAGCATTTATTACATTAGATTAGTTCAAGCTTACAACTGCATTAAATCAGGACATCAAAAGGCATTGCCCTGGAATGAGAAATCAGAAACTAGCTCTGTCACTCGGTTCCTTCTGAAAATTGTCTGCCTGTGTGCTTCCTTCTCGGGAATACGGCTCTTCTGTCACAAGCCCGGTATGGCTGCTATTCTTCTGGGATTGTTGTGGAAGTGATCAGAGAGTGATTTCCAGCTGATAATGTGTCAGCTGTCAGCTCCAGTTGCTTGCCTTAAATTCAGCATCTTAAAGCCAGTCTGATCTTCTGATCTCTTCTTTTGGTTTCCTTGCCCATGTTCTTGGAATTTAGCTTAGACTGAAAGAAAAGACTTCATTGATTTGTGAAGGATAACGACAGAAAAAGCCGTGAAAGAAAAGCAAACAAGGGATTTAGTATGTTCCTTGATGGATGATGCTAGGTGACCCACGGTGGGGGTGATCACAGGAAGGTGCTTCTCTTAATAAATACTTGATAGTATACCATTTGTGCAGTTTATTCTTGTTTTTTTGTAGCTCTGTTCACTATATTTCAAAAAGGAATAAAAGAGTGTTAATAGATTGAACACAATAGGAACATTTATTTATGGTTCCTCTTTTTGATGTGGCTCTTTGCATCTAGTACAGTTGTAACAAATTTCGTCCTGCCTGTACTTGGTCTGGGGTAATTACTACTTTCAGTGGAAAGTAGCTGTTGTCTCCCAAAGGCAAAAACCACCTCTGCATAGTGTCTTCTTTACAAATTTTGCCCTGGGTTGTCATGAGTTTCATGTTGACCATGACCTCTTTTCATGTTGCCAAGCATTTATCTAGTACCTTAGATGTGTATGATACTTAGATTATGAAAAGGTGAGCTAGAAATAAAAATAAGATTCAGTTTAGCACAAGGAGCTTGCCCCTGTGACAATATCTAGATCACCACCAGTATATAGTTTAGGTTACATCAATTACTTAGAGGCAATCTGTATAAATCTTTGTCAATAATAATTGAGTCTGAAATGCAAGTCTCAACTAGGGAGAAAAGATTTTATCATATAGTTTACTTTGCATAACATACAGATGAGAGGTAGCCCTTTCAATATTAGAATTTAAGCCTTTTGTAATGGGAAGCTTCCTAAAACGTCTTGTTCCCATCCCTCTTCTCTCAAATTGAAGGACTGTCCATCCCTCCTGATCCCATCCCCAGTCTCCAACCCCTCACAAGGGGAGGGACAATTCCTGGCTCACTATGGTTGGCAAGCAATTATTCTTTCCTTTTAAAGTTGAAATATTTAAACAGTTTGGATATGGGAAGTCCCAGCTCCTGCTCTGCAGTTGAGCTATTCTGTCCCGTGTCTTCTCATGAATTCTGAATATAATCAACCTACAGCACACTGCTTTTCTGTTGCTCCACTCCCTTTGTTCTGTTCTTGTTCCTTTCACTTCAGTACTTCTTGCCTTTGTGCCTTTTCTGGACAAGGGCTGGCTAGTGAGGGCTCTCTTTCCCCCTCTTCCTCACCACAGGCTCCATCTTCCAGCTGACCACAGCTCTCCTGCAGATGCTCAGGAGTTTCTCTTTGCTTTGAGGAATGATTAAGGGTGGTACAAGATTTCCTCTGGGTCTACACAATCTGAAGCAGCTGGGTACTCTGAAGAACTAGATTCTGGATAGCTGAGGGTTTACTGTATAAATGGGTGGGACTTTAGTGAGCATTTCTTAAAACTAATACTGGCTTGGTAAGATCTATAATTTAGGAAGTCAGGAAACAGCAAGTGCCCCTTTGAGAACACACACACTCTCTCTTTTTAATTCTTGCTTTTGTGGGTCACAGAAAGTTAGTTCCATAGTTCAGCTAAAAGGTGCCTCTGCATAGAGAACAATCAAACTAATGATCCCCACTGGTCTCGTTCGCACATTTCAAAATACATGCAATCTCCAGCTAGGACACCCACTAGAGCAGATGAATTATTTTCCTTCAGCAGCAAAACAATAAGCTTCAAATACCCAATTAATTCAACGAATGTTTATTAATCTTGGAGAAAGTTTTAAACAGGCTCAAAACATCCTGTTAACCATTTTACAATAGCAATGTAGGATTGTTTTTCTTTTTGTTGTTGTGGTGATGGTGGTTGTGGTTGCTAGTGTTGTTTTAGTTAGTAGAATTCTTTAAGGTCTTTGTTAAAACTGACCCTGACTGAGTGACAACCTGAAATGGTGGCTCTCCTTGCAACTGGCAAAGCATTTTGTCAAATTCTTTACTAGTACTTAGATTATCAATAACTATTTTCAGATTGAAAGTGAATTTCCATAATTTAATCTTTTGGCGAGCTAGTATATGGTTACATTATTCAAATAGCTTACTATATTTTAAGCTGATGAATAAATCTGCATTTTAGGTGGTAGATGAAAAGTAATAAAATAGAACAAAATAGGATATAGGCATGTCAGAGGCCTATGATTTCCCCCAGAGCTGTAATAGCTCTTTCATTTTGGCATTTCACTTCACAGCTGAAGAAAGTCCATCTGCAATCACATTACTGTTTGTACTCAAGCACAATGGCAATTATTGAGTATTGCCAGTCATTGGAATCGCTAGTAATAAATCACAAGACCTTAAAAGTAAGCGTTCAAGATAAACATATACAAGTGTTCAAAACAGAACACGCTTTTTTCTTTGAAAATTTCTATAGTCCATTCAAAGGGATTTTTCTGCCCTGTGGTTCTCTATCTGTTCTTCCCAGTGTCATCCCAGAACTGCTTTTTAAGAATATTCCTAGCTAGGTGTGGTGGCACACATCTGTAATCTCAGCACTTGGGAGGCTGAGGCAGGAGGATCACTGCAAGTTCGAGGCCACCCTGGGCTCTATAGTGAGTTCAAGGCCAGCATACTCCTTTGAGATACATTCCTATTGGGAGCTTTCTTGTTTGGCTGAGTTCCTAAATCCCTTATATACCATTAGGAGCTGATATTTTGGTCTTGTCCAAGCACTGAATTTCAGTTTTATTTTTAAGTTTTGTGAATTGTGGCTATTTTTTTTTTTTTTGTGGGTACCGGGGGTCGACCTCAGGACCTCGCGTGCCAGCAGGCACCTGTGCCGCTGAACGATATCACCGGCCCTTTTTTCGTATGTGGGTTCCAGGAGTCGAACTCGGGCCCTCGCGCTTGCCGGGCAGGCGCTTACGCTGCTGAGCCATCTCACCGGCCCAAATTGTGGCTATTTTCAAGAGAGATACTGATTGTTTAGTTGACAGATTTATTGCCAAATATTTACAGAGTTCAGGAAATTGAAAGTTACTAAATAGGTTTAAGACGTGATTTTCAGTATGCAGTTATCTGGAATTTAGCTTTTATGTGCCAAAGATTGAATTTAAAAAATTGTATCTCTGCAATAATTTTATTACCAGTTTAAGAAAAGTCTACAATTTCAAATACATTTAGCAACTTCCTGAGTCCAGAAAAATCAGACTTGAGTCTGAAAATTGATTTTCATGTTCATTTTCACACTTTGCTCTTAGTTCTGCCCTTTTGTTTTGATGTATGGCTAAAAAGTCAATGTTTGGCAGGCTTCAAATTAAGGAAAATCAACAATTGCTTCTTTGACCTACTTTTACATCATTAACCCACAAGTCTAGAAAATACTGAAAGCTTTAATTCTGACAAATGGTAAGTACTTTACATCACCAAATGCAAGGTAAAGTCAGCAAAATAAAATCTTCATTCCCAGATTACCGTAGAACTAACATGACTAGAGCTCATTACTTCTAAAATAAAGTAAGCAGTTATCTTATGACTTCCATGTGCTTTCAAAAATGTACTTGAGCTATAGGACAACAGAAGGAATGATGAAATCTCAAATATTCTTTGAACTTCATAAGCAGATGTTCTCAGAGGTAGAAAGTCAATTTCCCTTTCCCTCACATAGCAACATTCCTGGTTTCTGTCCAAGCCTCTTACCTTAGTCTATCTTATTTTCCATTTTCTGACTTCTTCTGAGTCTTTGTGAACTGGACCACGATTATCCTTCCAAGAGCTTTGCTGGCTATGACTCTGCTTGACACTCCAACCACTGGACAAATGTTCACTGAGTGTGTGCCCCGTTCTGGTACTGGACACGTGGCAGTGAACACCACAGACATTCCTCATTCTACCTTGGGATTCCTGAGTCAACTATGAGCCCATCTTATTTTATCTTTCTTTTTTTGTTATGAATGATTTTAGTAGCAGACCCACAAGCACGGTAATAACTGAGTTCTATACATGGTGACACGTTTTTTATTTTTAAAAATATGGCATTCTTTCCACATCTAACCTAATTCAAATATCTCTTAAAATGAAGACATGAGTTTATAATAAGCCGCATAGGTTAAACGGTGAAAGATTTACAATCTGATTAAAAAGACTACTTACTGGGAAATAATTTCCATGTATATTAAAAGCATCCTTATACTCAATCACTTTCAAGAGAGGCAGAGACCTAATTTCCTTTCTTATTTTTAAAAATCTTCTTAACCTAACAGTTTCAATGTTTTCTAATAAATATTTATCAGCGTTTCTATAACTATTACCAGTAGCTGCTAAATTCAACTCTTTCCTAATTCTTTCTTAAATAGAATTACTAGCATGCAAAGCAATAAGCCAACGCCAGGCAGTGATTCAGTTCTATACATATATCTTCAATCTATTTTCCAACATCTTACATAGAGTTACGAAGAATAATGAGATTGCTGTCCTTGAAGCACTTAGCAAGAAGAAGCACTAACTACAGAGCTTATTTATTTCTTTTTTTCCTAAACCTTTCAATTGCTTCTCATCACTTGATCGCTTTCTAAACTTCTGACTTTTGGGAATTTGTCCTTCGCCAAAGAGAAACCTGTGTGAAATTGAGAAGAATGAGAAGGAAGACTAACACTGGTGAGCTTCCCCTATCATTTATAAAAATAGATTATAAAGTGCCAGTTGTCAAAAGTGTGTGATATATGTTAAAAATACAAGACAGGAACAATGGAGCAAAATACAGATCTTTGGAATGTAGCTCAACTTATAAATTTGATAAATTATAATATAGTTAGAAATAAAACAATGGACAAATAAGTAATAACCAAGAGGTACAGATTCATAATCAATGACATATATTTTCAGATATAATGACAAATTCCAGATAGATGAAAGAATTACTTTTTTAAAAAAACCTTCAAATTAAAAAAATTATGAATGAAAACCTAGTTATTGAAATAAGGGAATAAATTATTAGTGACAAAGTTAATAACTGAAAACTTTGTTCAGTAAAATACTGATAGATAGAACTTTTGCAGAAGGGAAGGGGACCAAGAGATGGAAGGAGAGGTGGATGGAGAGGGGAGGGGATAAAAAAAGAACTAAAATGTGTTGTGTGCATGTACCAACTCCCCACAATGAATGTAATTACTACGTACTGCAAACATATTCTAATAAAATAAAATAGTTTAAAATATTTTTCAAACACCCCTAAAACACAACAATGGAAAACTACTAATGAGGATGACAAACTTTCCTGTGACAAACCAATATGGTAACATCAAAGTAGTATCTAGTCTGATGCATGGAACTCAGTGGTAGACACTTGCTTCCACGCACAACATCCATGGTTCAATTCCCACAACGAGAAAAAAAAAAAAAAAGAAAGAAAGAAAAAGAAAAGAAAAGCAATATCCTGTTGCTATGTACAAATGGTTAAAAGTTGCTTCATATCTTTAATCATAAAAAGTGATTAATATCTTTTGACAAACCTCTTATTCATCTTCTATCATCTAACTCAATGTCACCTTCTCTTTGAAGGCTTTTTTATGTCTGCTTCAAGTAAAGACGGACTTATTCCCATTGCTGTAATATCTCTTATTGTATTCCCTTGTCATTTATCCTTTATCTGCCTCTTTCTGTCGAAAAATCATCAAGTAATCATTTTTTATTCCCAAGGCCTAGCAGGATTTGTGCTCCACAGAAGGGGTGCGAGACAAATGTTCATGAAATGAAGAGAAAACTCATTCAGAACCAAGAATTATGAAATTCTTTAAGAATAACAATTCCTCATTTAGAGCACATTCTCAATACTGGGAAAGAAAGACAGGAAAGGACAGACGAACTATAAAGCACATAGTCTGAACTGCTTCTAGGAGGACTTTATAGGAGAAAAGTAAATCAGTGCAAAGCAAGACTCACCTTACAAAAGACTCACCTTATAAAGTACATTAGCAGGAGGCTATTCTCTGGAGCAAAGAAGCCAATAGCTCAAACATGATGGAAGTTTAATGTCTGTGTACCTGCTGCCCAAAATGGAAGTTTTTGATTGATAGGGGGAAGGGGCTGTCTTTCCAGGGCTGATTCTAGAACACAGACTCCCTCTATTTTCTGCCTCTACCATCTTTGCTAAATTTCCCTGCCACCACAGGATTTTGCACTGAGCCCATTAAAAAGGGAAAACAGTGATGGAAGAAGCAAATTCACTTCTTAGCCACCGCAGTCTATAAGTTATAACACACACACATTCTGTAGATGAGACGGAATCACATGGTCCACCTAGGTGCAAGAGATACTGGAAAATGGAGTCTGTGCTGAAACTGGTCATGTCCCAATGGCTGTGTTACAGAAGCAGGAGCATAAACGTGGTGGAGAGTTAGATATCCCACTTCACAATGATTTCCTACACCTTCTGTGATTCCCAAATGGATATCTAGGGCATATTGTTTCACGTGCATACCTAAGTTCTGGAGATAGACATACATATACACAAAATTTATGATCTTTGAGAAATGTAAGATTGGGGTTACAAGCAAGTGAACAAAATTTAAAGGTAAGATTCTTCTCTAAATTAGACAGTGGAGAAATTTTGCTTGTATCTAAATTTAATTACATCCTACTTTACAGCAATGATTCTTTGGCTTTTTTTTTTTTTTTTGTGGGTACCGGGGGGTCGACCTCAGGACCTCGCACGCCAACAGGCACCCATGCCGCTGAGCGATATCACCGGCCCCTTTTTCGTGTGTGGGATCCGGGAGTCGAACTTGGGCCCTCGCGCTTGCAAGGCAGGCGCTTATGCCACTGAGCCATCTCACCGGCCCGATTCTTTGGCTTTTTGGAATAATTATTGCACCCATTATGAATGAAGCATTATGCTAGACAAAGGTGACACACAAAAATGAGGTGGGTTCTTATGAATTCTTGGGGATTCTCAGCCTAGTGGAGAAAGGGTTGCAAAGCAGGTAATTATAATATCGAGGATAGAGATAATAATAACATATGCAGATTTTAATTCTTCAAAGGGCTGATTATCTTTCTTGGTCATAGTGTTTCCCAGCATTCTCTCTAGATTGATGAACATTTTCCCTTGAAATTCCTTCTGGTCAATGTGGAATAACTCATGTTACTTTCAGAGAATCCCCTCATCTCCACTATGGTAGCAACAGGCATGAAGGCTGTGGTAGGAAAGAGAACAGTAATGTTCTTTGACTCTCTCACACATGTTTTGCTTTTGTTGTTCCATTCTGTAATTCATTATGGCCACATGTAGTAGAAGTGTGCTCCCCCAAAGATGACTCTAAGTCTACTACTTACATACCTGAAAGAATTAAGGGGTTTATTAAATATAGAAGTGGATAGGTCATAGGTAATATCAAATCTCACTTACACTAATGAGACTAAGGGACTGTATATAAGAGTTTGATTGTAATATTTGCCATTATTTAAAATAAATACAAGGCCAGTGAGATGGCTCAGCGGCGTAAGCGCCTGCCTGGCAAGTGTGAGGGCCTGAGTTCAACTCCCTGAACCCACATATGAAAAAAGGGGCCAGTGATATCGCTCAGCGGCATGGGCACCTGCTGGCGCGCAAGGTCCTGAGGTTGACCCCTGGTACCCACAAAAAAAATAAATAAATAAAAATAAAATAAATACAAAATAAATGACTTAGTGCTGAGTATTGTTAGACTTACAGTTTTACTTTGTTATCCCAAGGTAAAGAATTTTAAAATTGTATAATTAATTAAAAGGATATTTAAATAAAGATGATTAATAAGTATGTGTGTGCATCTATGAGAAAGAAGTAGAGGCTAGGGAGAGAGCAGGAGAAGAGGGGGAAGAGAGAGGAGATAAGAGAGAAAGAGAGAGGGAGAGAGACAAAGAGGGAGGGAGAGGGAGAGAAAGAGAATCCATACCATGTAAATTTCTTTTTGATGGTTTCCCACTGAAGTCTCTGGAAGCTCATAGGCATTTGCTAGAGATAATAAATATTTTGACTAACTAATAGCACGTTTTTGGTTACCAGCTGTGACCTCCAGAAAATAGAAGGCAGATGGCAAGAAGGAAAAGGGAAGTTTAATAGAAAAATCTTAGAATGTGAGTGCTTTTAAATTTTTTTGCTACACTGAGGTTGTCTATAGGTCTCTAAAAATTAGGATTACCAAATAAAATATGGAATACCTAGTTATATTTGGATTTCAGATGAACAATTATTTCTTATAAAAGTATTTTCCAATATACCACAGGAATATGTACACTAAAACAGTTATTATTTATATGAAATTCACATTTAACTAGATAGTTTGCGTGTTCATTTACTATAGCTTGCATCTTCATTAAGTCTTATCAAAGAACCTCCATATATTTTCACAACCTGTGTTTATTATTGCCTATAAATTACAATTTGATCAGAAACAATGGTAAAAAACATGTAGATGGTTTTGTCATCAGTATGGGATCAACAGTGGTTGTATCAGAGGGTTTTTATTTCTTTTATTTATTTATTCATTTATTTAGCAACAGGGCTTCACTATGTAGTTCAGGCTGGCCTTGAACTCACTATGTAGCCCATGCTGGCCTGGAATTCATGGCAATTCTCCTGACTCAGCCTCCCAAGTGCTGGGGATTACAGGCACGGTATACCACGCCTGGTTTACTCAGTATTTTTGATTCTTGGGAAGAAATCCGTGACTTGAAGTTTCTGCCAGAATAATTATGAATGTTAAAAGTCACTGCTTCATGCTCCTTTCCACTGTCTTCCAGCTTCTGGTCTGAGTGTTCTAAAAGACACCTTAGCTGTTAAAAGCACAAGGAACCAGTTAAATAGCTTTCTGACCTAGAAACAGTAGTCACTGAGCTAAACATCAACAGCAATTATTAATAAATATCTCTACATCTCCAAAAGGGTTGCAGTTATGGAATCTTTTCAGAATCTGTTAGCACATTTGATTTGAGAAGCAGCTTGTTGGAACACTTTCCTAGTTCAGCAAGAATCACAGGAGATTCTTGATTTCAGAAAAATCTGAATTCCCCCTGCAGCTGTGGAGGTAGAATGCAGCAAATATTGCTTTCCGTTCTGGCTGTCAAACATGTACTTTATGGATGAGTTAATTATTATGCAGGACAGTACTGAATCATGTCTATGTGCAGTGGCTGCTAATGAGGAGTCATAAATCAAAATCCTTAATGTTCAGCTCAATCTACCACATGTAGTTCCCTTGAAATATCATAAGGGTGGTTATGTGCGTGTGCACATATGTGCAGTGAACCTCTTCATAAGCTGCTTCCTGATTCCCAGTTAAAGTACTCAGCATAGAACCCAGCCTCTGTTAAAGTGACGTCTTTGTTTCCCTTAAATCCCACATATTGCAGAGATTTGGGAAGGTGGTGACAAGGGGTGGGCTACCCATGGATGTCACAGAATAATGCTGCTCCCTGCGTTTACTGCTTGACACACTAGATCCACGAAATAATGGCAACTGGTCTAAAATAGGTGTATGGTTTTGTATTTTTTTCCCCATAGCCTCAGGAAAGAAAAAAAAAAAACTGTAAATCCTTCAGA
Organism: Erethizon dorsatum; assembly: GCA_028451465.1. Classification (NCBI taxonomy): domain Eukaryota; kingdom Metazoa; phylum Chordata; class Mammalia; order Rodentia; family Erethizontidae; genus Erethizon; species Erethizon dorsatum. Next base: position 99,111,267 of record CM051833.1, on the reverse strand, counting down.
AATTGGAGATTAGGAAGATAAAACTCATTTTAAAGTGTAAATGCTCCTATCTACTTGTCAAATCAACTGTCACCTTATATATCCTGTGAGTTATTTTAATTTGATTAATCCCTGGCAAGCATCAAAGCAATCAGCAAAAAATAGTTCTTTAGGTAAGGAGAAAGCCCTGGAGAAGAGGGATTCTATAGAGTAAAGATGGACAGGAACACTGATTTTCTCATCTATTCATTCATCAACTGATTATTGATTAGTGCCTACTAAGTATAAGATTCTTCAAGAGATCCCTGAGTGATATTGGAATAAACCTAACTCATGTTTAACCATCAAGAATATTATAGCATAGTAGAAGAAATAGAAAAAACAAACAATGATCATATAAAGCAGAATGAAATAAATTCTTGTGAGATATATGAGGAACAGTGCCGAGGCAGTCCCAAAGGAGCAATTGGGCTTGACCGCAGGATAGGAAAGGAGGGCACTGAAGGAACACCTGCCTCATGGCGGCCGCAGTCAGGACTATACCCCATGCCTTTCAGGGAGAAAGATGAGGTCGAGGTGAGCTGTAGAGAATGGAGAGGGCTGCAGAGGACAGGAGTAAGGAAAGGAGCCCCTAGTCCTGATGGAACAACAGAGATGGCAAGGAGCACAACTTTCAGTGACAGCTTTTGGTCTGGTGTGGTCAGAGTGAAGAAAAGTTCATGGGGTCATTACATACACACCAACTACTTCCTGGCCTGTAGGCCTGGAAGGATGGGGACTTTGAAAATCAGAGTGCCACATGAATGCACTGGTGACAAGGAAGGGAGAAAGTGAAGACAGGATTGAGAGATGGGCTGTGAAGGAAACCATTCTGCAATCCTGGCCTGGTGACATGGGGACTACATGCCTTATTCCCCTGAAAGGTTTTGAAGCCCAAGAGCTCAGACGTGGTTAATTTTGGTATGCTTCACAATGATTCTCTTGCAAAAACTCCTCCACTGAAAAAAACGAAACCCTCCTGGGTTGAGTGGAATCTTGTATGCTATACTCAACATACTCTAGACTTCGTATTTAAGTCTTTAAAAATACACCATATAGACAACCACAAATGTGATCATCCCTCCATACCTCCAAAGTTCAAAAACTGGCCTCATCTCTTTTTTATATAATTATCTCATCAGAGACAAAAATGAAAGCGCAAAGAAGTACAATATGCACCTGTCTTTGCATTTTAAATGAACTACCAGGTGTATTGATGCTTGTGAGGATCCTGCCTGAGGCTGAATTAGCTGGAGGTGCCACACACTGCTGGTAAACCACGTGACTCCTGCATGTTTGATGAGACTAATCCCACGCCTGCTGAAGCTTTTTCCGTATCTATCCTCCTTTGTCTACTTCTATTATTCCATTATTGAGACAGTCTATGGGCCTGGCAACCTTTGGTAGCACTGATGACAAATCTTTGGTAGAAACAGCTTGCTTTTTATCATTGCATCCCTTACCCCTTCCAAGGGGAAACTTGACCTAGCCATGGGTTCAAGTCTATCTTTCTCATGTTGGAAGAAAGTCCAGCAGGATCCCTTGTTCCAGAAAGCTGCTGGCTCTGCTGCTAGTTCTGTGTTTGCTGACGATGAACAGGGCTTGTTATCTTAGTCCTGCTTGTCCAAATACTTTGGTTTGAATACCCAAACTCTGTGTTACATGCCTATCAAATCATAGAATATCTGAAGAATACTGGCAATCAGCATTAACTTTCAGTCCAAATTTTAATGTATTGGTTGTAGAGGAAGGCAGATAAATAATTCTGCAAAATCTGGCTATACAAAAGGCTAAGAAACTATGTAAGACATGTTTGTATTTTTCCAGAAAGTTATTAAAATACATGAGAGTCCAATTCTAGTAACATGTGACCAAAAATACAGCCTTGAGAGAAGCTCACATTTTTCAAAGTGACCTCACATTACATTTACCCTGGAAGATTTTTTAAATACCCTGCTCCTGGAGTTGCAGTGGCAGAGATTTTGATTGATTTGACAGAGGACAAATATGCCTTCAAAACATCTCCAGGGGATTCTATTATGCATCCAGATTGAAAACTACTGTATGATATAAATCTAAGGAAAAAAACCCTTTAGTGCTACATTAAATTTTTCTCTGTTCCTCACTGCCAATTTGTAAGTTAGGAATTTTTACCTCACTTTTAATTTAGCCAAGTGAGGCTGGGAAGGCTGAGGGGTGTCAACTTCCCAAGGTTACATAGTATTTGGGCCCATTAGCTTTCTTAAACTTGGAGACAAGAATCTTCAGCTAGAGGTTTGCAGTGTCTGCAGCTCTCCTCACGAGCTCCAGAATCCCCAGCCTGTTCACTGCTTGCGTCTGTCCCTGCTCAAAATAGAGCTTTAACTATAACCTTGCTCTCACAAGGACTTCCTTCTCTCTGCTTTCTCATCCCCTCCTCAGATCTCTATCTCTGCTGGTTTTAAATTCCAGAAAAGGAAGGAAGAAAGGGAGGAAGGAAAGAAGGAAGGAAGGAAGGAAGGAAAGGAGAGAGAGGGAAAAGAAGAGAAGGGGAGAGAGAGGAAAAGAACTGTTTCTCCTGGCTTAAAGAAATTTTCCTAAGATAAGCTGCTTAATCTAGCTGCATAAATAAGTAATATCTGCTACTTTTTAATATATATTTTATGGTCATGGAATATAAAACTGTGCTCTATCAATTTAGAAAGGACTCATCTCCTGAATATAAAATACTAAAGCAAAGATTTACATAAATTATCATATTAATACACACATCTAAAATTCACAGTTGATCAAAAATAGAATGATAAGGAAATAATTTTGAATATACCAAAGTCTCTGTGTTTCCAAGTTGCTTAAATATTTGGCATACAGTTAGGAAGGGTTGGGTTTGGGGCAGGAGGAATAGCTAATTTTTATTTTATTTATCTCCTTGAATGCCAGGAGCAAATCTATTAAAAGCATCCTGTTTAGACTCAAGTCTTGTGGGATTCAGAGGTTAGGAAGCTGAGAGAAGGAATCTGATCAGAGATGGGGTTATGGACAAGTTAAAGGCCAAAATATTAGTTGTTCTATTATTGTTAATAAGAGAATACCATTTGGATATGGGCATTTTGATAAGAGCTATATTAAAATGATCCTGACATACTTACCTTATCATTGTGTTTCTCTTCAGTGGCAATGAAGCCACTGATTTGAACAGTAAAATTTGGGCACCAACAAGGGCAAGAGTAGGAAAACAGATGCAAAAGTAGGGGAAAGTAGGGAAAGTGAGATGCAAATAAGAGTCTTAAGAGGGCCTGAGACAGGCTCGGGTCACTGTAGCTGATATGCAGTGTTTTTTCAGCCTCACTGGGCTCCTCGGTGGGGTTATTTAGTGTAGTTTCTACAAAGTGGTCTTTGACAAGGGTGCTAGAAAGTAATATTTTCTAGTTTTATTTATTTCTAAATAAACCTTATTTATGTTTAACTTCTCTCTTTGAAGATCTACTTTTAGGTGTTTTATAGTTTGCATTGTAGATACACATAGTGTCACATGACTATTATTTATGAAGAAATAAATAGACATAGTGTCATAATTTGGTTGGCCTTTCTTCTCTGTTCCTGGGAGGTAACCTCTGAACCCTTGGCAAATTCCAGGTGATTGGGTTGCCTCCACTTTTCATGATGGGCTCTTTGAAGAAAAACTCATAGTTTATGCTAATGAAGTATATCAGGACAGAAATCAGCCATGCTAGAAAGAACAAAATTGTGATTAAATGGTTAAACTTTTGAGTCATGTGGTATTAGGTGCATCTCCAAGGATGGAAAGTGGCTTGAAATTGAGTTCAACCATTTGGGCAATGATTCAACCAATTATTTATATGTCATGAAAGCCCAGTAAAACCTCTGGACATAAAAGCTTGGGTGATCTTCCTTGGGTGTCAGTAGTCTACATATTGTTACATATCGGTGTGCCAGGAGGGTAACATGTCCCTGAGGACCTCAAAATCTTACTGCTTGGAACCCCTCCAAATCTCACGCTATGCTTCTCTCTCTTCGGCTGGTGCTATTTATTACTTGTTTGCTAGAAGCAAAATGTAGTCCTAAGTACAACACTTCCCTGAGTTCTGTGAGTCATCTTGTCAGTTACTGAACCTGAGAATAAACAAAGGAAACCCCAGTTTGTAGCTTTGAGGTGAGGGTGGCCTTGGGGACACAAAATTTGTAGCTGGTATCCAAAATCAGACCAATCTCATAGAGAATTGTCCCATTAGCCTCTGAGTAGACATATATTGGCATGACCATTTGAAGACATCTTAATTGCTAATATCATGTGGTTTTAAAACATTTGGAAATCACCTAGGACACAATTGAGGACTTGTGAGATCTCTTTTTTCTCCTGCCATCCTCTCATGGTTGCCTGTGGGGAGCAATAAATGACCCAGCTTCACGTCTGAGCATGCGCCCCCCCCCCGCCCATCCTGATCCTACGTCACCCATTAGACCCTCCCACTGTTTCCCTCAAAGAGATATAAGCCCTGGCACTTCCGCAATAAACTCTCTCGCTCGACTTCCCTGATCTGTGTGTGTGTGTGTGTCTTCTTTCTCATCCCCATACCGTCGCCCGGGTTCACGTTCCTGCCCCTGGGAGGCCCCGCTGGTCGGAGTCTTCTTGGGCCACAACACAACATTTGGCGCCCAACGTGGGGCCCGGGAAAGATGGATCCTATGAGGGATCACCCTGTAGGGCGATAAATGCCAACGATTGACCGGTCTTTAGTTTCATTTTCATGAGATTCCTTTCTCAGTGATCCGTACGCCAACTCCTTTCTTTGCGTCTGAATCACAGTAAGCATACAGGGTGCAAAATGGGACAAAACCTCTCCGAGCATGAACTTTTTACTAAAGGGGTCTCTGAAGCGCTCAGAGTGAGGGGAATAAAAGTCACCCTGCGGCAATTGACTGATTACTTTTCCTTTATAAATAAGGTTTGTCCATGGTTCCCCTTGGAGGGCACCATTAACATCAGGGTCTGGGACCGCGTGGGTGACGCACTCCAAGATTATTATCGGGTTTTCGGGCCAGAAAAGGTTCCCGTCACAGCCTTCGCTTATTGGACCCTAATTTCAGAACTATTACGGACACAGCCCAATAACCTTCAACCATCACAGGCTCCGGCTCAGCCACTGGGTCAACCGGTTGCCCCCCCAATTACTGATACCCCTATCCCTAGCCCTCCACCCTCTGTAGTTCTCCAGATGCCAGAAGAAAAAGATGGCCGTTGCTCTCCTACTTCCCCCGTACCCACTTCCGCCTTCTTTAACGATAGTCACCCACCATCTTATGAAACAGACCTCCGCCCGCCATCTTGCCCTGGGTCTCCACCGTTCGATGGCCTGTCATCATGTCTTAAGCCCACGCAGCCTCCTGCACTTTACCCCCCTCTTCCTGACCCCCCGCCTTTCTCCTTACCTCCACAAATACCGCTGCCCTCTGCCCCCCACCTCCCCTTGTTGCACCCGCCTTTTCAGTTAACTTCCCCTCCCTTCACCCTGCACCTACTGCCACACCCATGCAAGATCAATTTCTCAGTTCGCTTCTGGAGCGCATCTCTCTACTTGAACGTAAGGCTCAACAGGATCATCTTAATTATAAGTTATCTCTTTCTCAGCCCTCTCCCAAGTTACATGCATACCCCATCACAGAGGTACAACAGGCCCCCACGGCGGAGGGACAACCGGCCCCTCCGCCCCAGCGCGCCAGGGTTCCCTTCCCTTTAAATTCCCTCAAAGAACTCAAAATGGCAGTCACCCAATATGGCCCCACCGCTACCTTCACCCTTGCGGTCCACGACAGCCTTTCCCAGGGATGGGTCACCCCAAATGAACATAAGGAGTTGGCAAGGGCCGTTCTCTCTGGGGGTGATTTTCTACTCTGGAAGTCTAATTTTCTAGATCAATGTGAAATAATCTCCAAACAAAACCAAGAGAGACAGCCTCCCAACCCAGTTACCTTTGCCATGTTATCCGGAACGGGTGATTTTTGCACTGATGAACAACAAATGGGCCTTAACCCTCAGGCGTTTGCCCAAATCTCCCTGGCCGCAAGTAGAGCCTGGCGCAAGCTTCCATCAAAGGGAGAGGGTCCTACCTCTCTTACCAAAATTCGGCAGGGTCCTACTGAACCCTTCTCTGACTTTATTGGCAGGCTCACTGAGGCTGCAGATCGCATTTTCAGAGAACATGAAAATAACAATTCTCTCATAAGACAACTCGCCTTCGAAAATGCTAATCCCACTTGTCAAGACATTATCAGACCCCATCATCATTCCAACACCTGGTCTCTCAGCTCAACACGCTGAACTCCAGGCCATCATTCAGGTTTTCCAAGATTTCCCTAACACTCCCATAAATATCTACACCGATAGTCACTACCTGGCCACCTCCGTCCCCCTTTTGGAGACCCTCTCCAACTTCTTTCACTATACTTCCGTCGTCCCCCTTTTTGCCACCCTCCAGACACTCATCCATGCTCGCACACACTCATTTTTCATTGGCCATATACGCGCACACTCTGGTCTTCCTGGGCCTCTGGCCTCAGGCAACGCACTCGCAGATCAAGCTGCTCGATCCACATCTGCCTTCCCCATGCTCCTCCCCACTCCCCGTACTAGACCTTCCTTATCCAATGTCTCTCAAGCACAGGCTGCGCATGACCTACACCACCTTAACGCCCAGTCGCTGCGCAATCTCTTCAAAATAACTAGGGAACAAGCCCGTGCAATTGTTAAACAATGCCCCAAATGCATCACTCACCTGCCCTCCCCAAATTTGGGGGTCAATCACAAAGGTCTCATCCCTAACGCCCTCTGGCAAATGGATATTACTCATATTCTTTCCTTTAGACAATTCAGGTTTGTCCACGTGTCTGTTGACACCTTTAGTGACTACATCTTCGCCTCCCTGCAGTCGGGGGAAACAACTAAACATGTCATCGCCCACATGCTCGCAGCTATGGCCCATATGGGCTGTCCTACAAGGCTCAAGACAGACAATGGCCCTGGTTATACCAGCAAATCCTTTGCTGAGTTCTGTCAACACCTTAACATTATTCACAGTACAGGGATCCCATATAATCCACAGGGCCAAGGTATCGTCGAAAGGGCAAATCAAAAACTCAAAATAACCATTTCCAAGCTCTTGACGGTCACATGGTATCCCACCAAAGGATCCCCCTGCAATATCCTCAACCATGCCCTCCTTATCATCAATTTTCTTTCCCTAGACCAAAACAATCGCTCCGTTGCCGATCGCTTCTGGCACCCCTCTACAGCCTCCTCCTTCGCCACAGCCCTCTGGAAAGATCCCCTCACTAATCAATGGCATGGCCCTGACCCCGTCCTCATATGGGGAAGGGGCTCAGCCTGTATCTATTCTCAGGCTGACCACAATACACACTGGCTACCCGAGCACCTTGTAAAACAACTTAATAAACCTGCCCAGGGAGGCGCCCCTGAGGGTTAATATTTTTCCTTTATAGATGTTCCCGTCAAGCTTCCTGTATGTTCTTGTGATGCTCCCGGCGACCATCGCTAATCATCAACATGCTTCATTCAGGTGGACACTCAGGCGCTGGGGGGACCAAAAGATACTAGGCGCGGCTTGGATCTACTATTCCTCAAGGAGGGGGGCCTTTGTGCGGCCCTCAAAGAAAAATGTTGCTTCTACATTGACTCCTCTGGTGTTGTCCTACGCGCTATGGACAAATTAAACGATGCCCTAAAAAGAGAGAAATAGCCAGAACGCAAGCCTTATTCCCCAGCGCCGGGTTCTCCACTGTGCTCCCCTACCTTGCCCCCCTTTTTGGCCCCCTTATAGTTGTGGTCCTCGCCTTGACCTTTGGTCCCTGCCTATTCAAGAGACTCATTGCCGCCGTAAAAACAGATGCTGATGAGTACAAACAAGCCGAACCATATGATGATATTCAGGCCCCAGCATATAAGAATGTCGGCCAATGACGGGTAAGATGGAGTCACAAGTCACTAACACTCTCAGGACCACCTAAAACAGAGCGCCACTCTTCGCTGGGACGCTGGCGATGTTAGTGGTTAGCTCAATGACGGGTAAGGCCTGAAAAATCAAATGCATAAAAACAAAAAGACTTGCAGTAACCTCCACAACCTAAGACAGGCCACATTCAGGGTCATACAAACACTCATGGTCGGCAATATTCTCATTTGGAGAAAAAGGAGCATATGTGGGGAGCCATAAATGACCCAGCTTCACGTCTGAGCATGCGCCCCCCCCGCCCATCCTGATCCTACGTCACCCATTAGACCCTCCCACCGTTTCCCTCAAAGAGATATAAGCCCTGGCACTTCCGCAATAAACTCTCTCGCTCGACTTCCCTGATCTGTGTGTGTGTGTGTGTCTTCTTTCTCATCCCCATACCGTCGCCTGGGTTCGCGTTCCTGCCCCTGGGAGGCCCCGCTGGTCGGAGTCTTCTTGGGCCACAACACAACAGTTGCCTTCACTAAACTATGAGAGGGAAAAACTATTTTAAAAGTTCATTTGACATCTGTAAATAAAGTTAGGTTACAGAATACAATAGACTTTACACAAGCCCTGTGACAGATGTTATTCTGTGAGCACAGAACGTGAGATCGGGGTCACAGAGACTGAAACCTATGGTGGGCTCCTCATAAGGTCTCATACGTACACTGAGATTCTCGCTTTTGAAAATGGATGACTTGGAAAGGGGAAAACCTGAGAGAATACTAACATGGACTCTACCTAAAATTAATGGTAACAGGCCTCATCTACTAGAACCAATATTCTCTGGTGATGAAATGTAATCCTCTCATGAATGATGTGGTACTATTATATTAATTTTCTCTCTTGAATAATTTCTTTCATTTTTTTTTCTCTTTGAGGACTGTGTTGGGGTGTTGGATTACAATCAATAATTTGCATAATTATCTTAATTCACTGAACTGCAAAGATAAACAACCAAACCTCCTCCAAAGGTACAAGAACAAATGGACCTCCAGAACTTTTCAGGTAAAGAGCCCTCCATTCAACAAACAGTGTCACAGATTTGGAAGTAGGTAGAGATTGCCAGGGGTTGTGGAAGATATGATCTTTGTACTCATTTTACAATGCATGACTGAGTGCATATTTATTTGGTGATTGGGAAAAATAGGAAATAAGGGCCAATAGTACAGTGTATATCAAGAAGGCCTAAGCACATTCATTGAGGTTAGGAAGCACACTAGAGTAGAAGGTGTATTCCCAGTGGACAGAAATACAAAGAGTGATTTAAAGATATTATGAATGTTTAAATTAAAAAAAAGAAATCTTAACTGCAGTAAAAGACACATTGCTGAGAACAATGGGATAAGTGTGTTCAAAGCAAGGGAGAATATTTTGACTATTCTGAGGGGGATTAATAGGAATGTGTCTTTCACTGTAATAATTTTTTTTTTTGTGGGTACCGGGGGGTCGGCCTCAGGACCTCGCGTGCCAGCAGGCGCCCATGCTGCTGAGCGATATCACCGGCCCCTTTTTCGTATGTGGGTTCCGGGAGTCGAACTCGGGCCCTTGCGCTTGCCGGGCAGGCGCTTAAGCTGCTGAGCCATCTCACCGGCCCATAAATTTTTAACATTTAAACATTCATCATATTTTTTAATCACCTCATGTTAATTAAATGCTTATGGCAACTACTGTCAAATAAAAACACTATGGTATGTCCTCAGCAACTGTAATCACCGGATCTGGCACCATGTAACTTCTCAATCGTCTGCAAAGTCACAGTGACGTGGAAGGTAAACATTTGAATCGATTCAGGACATAGAGCAGTGGTGGCGAACCTATGGCACGTGTGCCACAGTGGACTGTTTGTATCATTGAAAGCTCTAAAATGTTCATCATCACTGACACAGAGGCAGCCACAACAGCACAACTAAAGACTCTCACAAAAGAGGACTCCAGAGCTGCTTCAGAAAATGTCAAGAACAACGAAGGAATAAGTGTATTCAAAGTAAAGGGAGTATTTTGAGGTGGATTATAGCAATGTGTGTTTGTTTTTTTTTTTTTTTTTTTGTGGGTACCGGGGGGACGACCTCAGGACCTCGCGTGCCAACAGGCACCCGTGCCGCTGAGCGATATCACCGGCCCCTTTTTCGTATGTGGGATCCGGGAGTCGAACTCGGGCCCTTGCGCTTGCAAGGCAGGCGCTTACGCCGCTGAGCCATCTCACCGGCCCAGCAATGTGTGTTTTATTTATTTTATTTTTTATTTTATTTTTTTGTGGGTACCGGGAGTTGAACTCAGGACCTTGCACTTGCCAAGCAGGCGCTTATGCCGCTGAGCTATCTCATCAGCCCAATGTGTGTTTTAGTGTAATAAATTTGTTTCAATTTAAACATTCACCATAGTTTCAAATCACCATTGTATACTGATAAATGTAACCACTTTTTATAGCCTAAAATTCTGTCTTCTAAACAGATTCATCGACAATCCCACAGCTTTGCTTTTAAATAATCACTACCATACAGAAAACTGAATATCTACAACTGAAAAATGAACTTTTATCACAACTCATTCCCTGAGAGGTGATGTGACAGGTATAATTATTGTCCTTCAAGACAAATCTATGCTTTAAGCACCAGTAAGTAATTTCAAAGAAATGAGAGTTTATTATAATGGAGACCAAGGAAATTCTGCTAGAGAGTACTGATATTTGCAAGGAATATTGTGATGCAAAATTGCACGTGAGGACCTGCCAGAAAGTATCTTTTGAAGTGCAAGTGAAGCAGGACAAACAGCAATCCTAGTTACATAAGACCTTTTAGTAAAGAATAGAGGTCTTTTATCTAATCTTTAAATCTCCTGACTGAGGTAAAGCTGCATCTACTAGAATTTAGCTACTATCTTCACTTTAGTGTCAATATTTATCGAATATTGACATTTCCAAAGTACACTGAGTTAGTTAGGTGCCAAAATACAAAGTCACACTGGATGAGTGTCACTGTTCACCCCCTACTCCTCCTGCACACATCAAAGCAATAACTGCTGATGTGTACTTCAGTCTTCAAGCCATTTGCTATTTTTTGGATTACACACACACACACACACACACACACACACACACACACAGTTCTCTGTGCCCAGAACATAAAACCAGGTTTGTTTGTCTATTCTGGGTTGATGGTGGGTAAGTGAAATGCTTGATAAAGGCATCTGTAATTTAAGCATTTCATTTTTTAACATAGCTGCATTCTTCAGAGTCCAGGGTAAAGAATTCACTGGGAGAAGCTACAATTAAGTATAGTAAACAGAGTAACAACACCAACAACAAAAGCAGAACCCAAAGGCGGAAGTTTGGCAGACTGGATAGGAACAGCAAGAGAAACTATGAACTAAGGCCATGAGGCCAAGCAGATACTTCCCATTGGGTTGGTGACATTTCTGGCTCTTTTTAGATGCCACACATACACCACCTCACACCACAAACCAAACCAAACTGTTTTAGGGATGGAATGTGCTACAGTAAGTAACCAGATAACTTGAAGCCACATTGCCTAATATATAAGATAAGACAAGTTTTGGTTTCTCTTTATGAATCTTACTCTCATATCCTTTCCCTCTTACTGGGAAGGGAAGGAATCTCATTATAAAGAATAAGCAAATTTTTGGCACAATAGTGAGAACCTTCTGATATGATTTGAATAGAGGACACTGATTTGCTTTCTTCATAATAGTCTAAAACTATTTCAGCCTTCAGTCATCAATTTTTGGTTGAAAACATATAATTGCTATGGTCTGGATATGAGCTAACCCATGAAAACTCAAAATAAATAATGCCTACTGTTTTATATTTTTATTTCTGTCTTTCATATACTCATTCATTAGGCAATTATTTTAGTGCCACGAACTAGTCTAGATGCATAAAAGCATGAAGCGTATGTTCCCATGAAGCTTAGGTTGTTATTGGGAAGATAGCCAATCAACAAGATGAGGAAATAGATCATAAATATGTTAGAAAGTGACCGAGGCTATGGAAAAAAAAAAAGTAGAGGGAGGGGACACGGAGGGCTGCAGAGAGCTGCAACATGAAATCAGGTGGGGAAGACAAGAAGGCCTTCCTGAGAAGGGACAGGATGCTGAGATGTGAAGGAGGCGAAGAGGGACCATAAGGCTCTCTGTGGTAGACACTTCCTGCAAAGGCATAGCAGATGCAAATGTTCCCAGACAGTGCTGTGCCTTGTTTGTTCCGGGAACAGCAAAGATGTTTGTGTGGCTAGATCAGCATGCAGGGGGAAGAGCAGCAGAAGGGCAGGTTGCAGAAGCAGTGGGTAAACTGCATGAAGTCTTGTAGGCTATTATAAGAGCTTTGGCTTTAATCCAAGGTAGATGAGAAGCTGTGGAGCTCTGGATCAGAGGGGTGAAACAATCGGATTTATAGTTTGAAAAAGTCACTCAACTTGCTGTCCTGGGAAGACTCGGAAGAGTGGTGGAAGCAGGAAGTCCAGTAGGATATTCTAAGAATCCTGACAGGAGATGACGGTGGTAGCACAGGTGGCAGCAGTGTGTTTTGGGTTGAACTGCCCCACCCCCCGCCCAAGATGATGAAACTTTAACACCCCACACCTATGAATGTGACCATATTACCTTTTTGGAAAGAGGGTCTTTCTGGATGATCAAGTTAAGATCATTAGGGTGGGTCCCAATCCAATATGACTGTGTCCTTATACAAAGGAGACAACAATTGGGAAGATAGAGATAGACACAGAGAGAGACATAGAGATAGAGAGACAAAGACAGAGACAAAGACATAGAAAGGAGACGTGGAGACACTGGGCGAATGCCATACATAAGCCAAGGAATGTCCAAAGCTACCAGAAGGTAGAACAGAGGCATGAAACAGATTCTTTTACATATAAATTTCAGAACGAATTGGACCTCTCAACAATTTATTATTTAACTTCTAGCCTTTTGGAACTGGGAGATAATATATTTCTGTTATTTAAGATACCCACTTTGTGTTGCTTTGTTACAAAATTTTAGAAAACTAATGTAAATGGCTACAAATGGTAGGATTACGAAAATACAGTTGGTCTTCTTCGCTTGTTGATTCAGTATCTGTGAATTCTCCTTCTTGCTAAAATATATTTGTAACCTCAAAATCAATACTCATAGTGCTTTCAAGACATAGTTGCAGACATGCTGAGAATAGTGAAACATCGGAATGGCCCAACGCACACATTCCCACCTAAGTTTGAACAGGTCATGATCTGTCTTCTTGCTTTAACTCTCATACTGTAACCCAGTACCCTTTTCACAGTCTGTTTGGTGCATACTCTTCACTTTTATATGTTTGATTGATTGATTTTAGTTATTTCACTTTTTAAAGCAGCCCTCAAGCCCAGTACTGAAGTGTTGACTGGTGTTTCTAAGTGCAAGAAGGCTGTGATGCGTCTTACAGAAAAGACACATATGTTAGATAAGCTTCTTCCAGGTACGAGTCATAGCACTGTTGGTCATGAGTTCAATGTTCAAATATATATATCATACATAAAAAATGCTGATATATTAATCAGTTGGCAAAATATTATGACAAGAGATTCACACGAGCCCGACGCTGTATTTCTGTTATGGGACAATGCTTCGGTATTCACTAACTTTGGAACAACTTTACTGCCATGAATAAACAGAATAGACTGTATTTTGAAATTACATCTAAGATATAACATTATTTTGTGAAAGACAGATGTGGGGTCTGAGAAAGTGAGTAGTTAAGATTAACTCTAAATGTTTTGGAGGTGTTACTTATTATGATGGAAAAGACAAAGGAGGAAACAGAGTGTTTTTGATTTTGGAAAGTGCTGTGGATTAGGGACCACTCTTCTCCTGTGTATAAGTTAGTTTTATGTTGGAGTTCCTGTACAAGACAATTGTTTTATGGCTAGGTTAGAACAACAATAACGAATGTATTCATTACCAGCTGGTGAGAGAGAACTGACTCCATGAGGTGCAGTGCAGTGGCGGTGAAAGTCTGGGGTCCCCTCTGAACTGTGATAGAACTGACAGAACAGTTGACAAGAGCCTTCAAGGACAGTAGGAAGCTCTGAGCAAAAGCTTAACAGGTGCTCACTGTACCTTGGTTGTTATTACCATACTAATATTCTCTTATATTTATTGTGAGGCCACCTTAAGACTCTATATGTTTTGGAGGGGAAAGAGGAAGAAAAAAGTGCAGAGGAGGAGAATATGTGAAGGCAAAATTTCATTCTAGTTCCAGCACATCTGCAGTGGTGCCTGGAATGTCACTGAAATGAATTATTTAAAACTGGTGGGAAGATGGTGTTAGACTCTTATACTCAGTCTGATGATTTAAAAAAAAATCAATCTGCTCACCAGATTTCCTACTTAAAAAGAACTGTTATATTTATAGTTCTTCATTGTGTCATAAAGGCAGAAAGTAAATAAGTAAGATGTGGGGGTATAAGCCAATGACACTCTCTAACAGGAAATGCAGCAGCCTGGGGTCATGTGCCCTCAGAATAGAAAGTGGGGAAGATTCTAAGTCAAATGAGAATGTGTAGACATTCTGACTCCAAGAGCTAGACTTTCGGAAGCAACCTAGCCCACTCATCCCAGTTCCAAATACTTGATGTCTGATTCCCACCAAGACTCAATAAACTCTCTGGGCACAATCCTCTGAAAAACACTTCAAAAGGGGAGGAATTTTAGTGGTGATTTCATATCCTTTAATAAATCACTTATTAATTTATTTCCTAAATAAAACCCCCTTGGAAGAGTCAAAGCACAGAATACTTTGCTTTCAAAAAAGAGGTAGCCTCTATTTCCCTAAGACCATAGAGCCACTAGCTGGCTGTTATTTCCTCTGCAACTCCATGCAATTTTTTCCTGAACAAACTCAAGGTGAAAACAAGTGGGGATCTGCCAAAGAAGCCTAATGACCATAATTACACACATTTTACAAACTTTCTGCCAAATCCAAAGAGCGCTGAAAGCCTCCTTGCAGCTTCCAAAGTGATTGAACAGCCATTTCTTGCTTCCCCAGCTCTGTCTTCCTTTCCCATAAAGTATAAATACACAAGCCTCCTCCTCTCTGTTGCCAGGGAATGATGCTAAAACAGTACCACTGAACTGTATACTGAAAAATTGTTCAGTTGGTAAATTTTATATGTATTTTACCACAATAAAAAGTAGAAAAAAACCCATATTAGGTTGTACTGTATTCAGTACTGCAGAAAATGATTGATGGATGCACAATCTAATAATAAGGCAAAATGTAATCAAATAACAGTGTGTGCTAGGTTCTTTATGTGGTCTGTAGAAAGCACTATGGTAGCGCTGGGACACAGATGAAGGAGTGAGCAGCACTGGTCCCTGTGAACAGAGATGTGGTCTGGGAAGGGGTAGAGGTGTATTTTACAGCTTCATGGAAGAGTTTGACACTTGAGCTGAGCTTAGGAGGTGAGTAAAAATTTGGAATGGTAACTGCGGTAGAAGAACAGATGTAGTAGAAAGATGGCACTTCGGTGAGAGACAATAACCTAAAGAACGTGCTGTGCTCTTCTGCATGTTTCTCTGCTTGTTTCTTTCAGGGAAAGTTCTGTCTGGTTGGTACATAGAGCCAGTGAAGGAGAGGCGCAGGAGGTGATGCCCATGAAGTACATGTGTTGAGGTACACTGTCTACCGTGATAAAGTTGGGATTTCTTTCTAAATCAATGGTCCGAGCAAGAAATGGGTTTCAGAGTCATTTGTGGAGTTTTGAAAAAATACATTTGTCCATAATCTCACGGGAGATTTGTTTTAGTAGGTCCAGTTTGAAGCCTGGGCTCACATATGTGGCTGAACCTCCACGGGTGAGTCACATTCACTTCCTGAATCACTGTCATAGGTCATGAGACATCACCAAAAATTTTACAGTGGTACCTCAGTACTGGTGTTTAATTGGTTCTGTGAGGTGCAATGAGTGCCGAAAACGATGAGCATCAAACAAATTGTTCTGGCTAGAAAGGATAATGGGTCAAGGGGCAACTGACATTGGCAAGTTCTAGCTTGAGTGACCAGTACCAATAAATATCACATATCAGTGATATGGCTAAAGTGACTCTATTTCCTTTTAGGTGCCAGTTTATCTCCAGCTTGTCTCCGCTTAACCCATAGATAAACTCACTCTCAGACTCCTTCCCAGTTAGCCATAAAACCATAAAAGGAGAGACAAATGTTTTTAGCACAGGCTGGTACCCCGTTACCCCCCTTCCCTGTGTTAATTAACCTGATGTTTGAGAAGGACCTTGTGAAATTCCAAAGAAATGATGTGGTAAAGTATGTGGTCTCTATGGCAACCAAGAAATTTTGTAACCCCCCACCCCAAATGTGTATAAAAGGAGCTAAAACAAAAGCTCGGGGTCAGCAGATTGGGCTTCTGCTGTCCAGGCCGGCTTCTTTTAATAAAAGAACTCACTTTTCTCTAGATTCTCGTCTTCCTGTGAGTGAATCTTGTGATTTTGCTGTAACATCAGGACAAAATCTTCACATCAAAATGAGTTGAGTACCAAATTTGCTGTTTCAAAGTAATTGAGTACTAAGTACCAAGCTGTGTTTTAAAAAAAAAGGAAAGGAGCAAAGATACAAGGTTCCTAAATGATACTCTGGACTTAGTAGCAATACGGAGAAAGGAGGGGAACAGATTTGAAAGGCATTCAGGAAGTTAAAATGACTGGACCTGGTGGTTAATGAGATGTGAGGAGTGAAAGAGGGAGAAATCACACCTTGCTCAGAAAACTGGGTAATGATGTAACCACCAAGATAGTAAATGCTGGTCAAGGTTCTAAGCACAAAGTCTGGAAAATTGGCTGTCAAAGAGTAGGTGCTCAACAAATTTTTGCTGAATAACTTTAAAAAAACTATCAAGCAATTATAGTGAATGAAAACAATAAGTGGTTATATGTTGATTAATAGCAAGGGTTTTGTTGGTTTTCAACAAATTTAGATGTCTGGGGATAAGTGAAATAGGAGATTGTAGAATAATATATGCAAAGCTGAGGGTGGCATTCAAGAAAAAAAAACCCACAAAATTTGGAAAGCTTGGTCTGGGTTCCAGAAACAACAAATGTTTCAGTTTGCCTCTAGAATAGTGAGAAATGAAGCTGTGAAGATGTAGTGCCATCATAATGGAGTGTTTCTGAATGGTTGATCAAAGAAAATTTTAATTATTTCAGGAGGAAACATAGGTAAGAGGTGAGTTTTGGGCAGTGATCTTCCATGATCTTCATTATTGTGTTCTTTTGGAAGAATCTTTGAACAGCAGTGTGATAGCACGGATCGGGACAGAAGGCAATCTTAAGTGAAGCAGATCAGTTAGAGGGCTCCAATAAAGGTAGAAACAAAAGGTAATTAGAAGAAATTAAACAAAGATGATCAAAGATGAATGAAAAGGCAAGAGTAGATTCAAAGGATATTCAGAAAAAATTAGTATGCATGAGCTGCTCCATACTGGGATGGCTGAGAGATCTGGATTCACTCTATGTGCTGGGCAGAGGAGTATTTCATTGCAATAACAGAAATAACAATGTCAGGAAAATGAGCAGTTTCAGGTAAAGAAAACTGCTTTTGAGGAACCAGCAGGGTAACCAGGTGGAGAAATATTTTAGGCACCTGGAAATTCAACATAACAGTTTACAGACATTTGGGAGCCACCTGGTAAAAGTTGTGGGAGTGGATAGACAGCCAAAGACACAAAACACAGTAACAAAAAGTCACTGGGGCTTACTTGCCCTCAGCTAGGGGAGGAGGAGGTGAAATGTGGGAGGAGGAAGAGGAGTGGTCAGAGAGAGAGAATTATCTAGAAAAATGCACCTTTCAAAAGTAAGAATCGGAGCTTCAAAAGGAAAAGAGAGTAAAATAGAGTTAGAGAATTTGAGGTGGAGAAAATGAGACGGGGCACATGGGTCTGCTGACATGTGCAGAGGTGTAAGTGTTGGTGGGTTGAAGCCAGATTGACTGGGGTTTCAGAGGAAAGGTGTGAGGGGGCATGAAGAAGCTGAGCATTTCCATGTCATGTTTGATGCTAGAGCCAGGGCACTGGTGGGCATGGCTCCCGGGATAACTGCCATTTGGTTTTAATGAGCTCAAGATAACCTCTTTTCTACTCCCAGTGGTCAAATAACTTTCACGGAAACAACAGGGCAAGAAGAATTATAGGTGTAAATATCCTTTAGAACCCTGGAATCTGAAACCTAATTCATGAACACTTCCTTCCTGAAAGCTCTGGTCAACAGTTTCAGAGAGGGAAGAGTCAAGGTTAAGGTTACCATTTTGCATGAAAATATATGTCCCACAGCTGTGTGGGGCAGTTAACTAGCTATAACAACACTATTACCTGAACAAACATTTTTAGTGCTAATTTGAATGCTAATTTTATCATAAACTAAATCTCCATATCTCTGGACTTTTCATTTCATTTGATTTTATATCAAATCTGTTGGCATTTAATTAGGATTGCTTTGAATTTATGCATTAATTTGAGAAGAACTGGCATTTTTACAATAACATATTCAGCTTACCACAAGGAAGGTTACTTAAGCTTTCTTCTGTGTCTCCCTGTGAAAGTAATTATTTTTCATACAGGTTCTGAACCTATCCTTTTCAGTTTATGAATCTTTATTTCTCTCTTGAACTACTATTGTCAACGGTATTATTTCATACATTATGTCTTCCCAGATGAGTAATTAGCATTTAAAGGAAACAATTAAATACATCTGACCCTCATAGAGCTGATGGTATGCATGTAAAAAATTATTTTGGATAATACTGTTATAGATAACAAAAAAAAGAATGCTGTTTGCTTTGCCTGTATATTGCCAATCCAATGCTTGCTTACATAAGATGGGTTGCAACTATTTAAAGACAAAAATGCATCATCAGTCCTGGTCACTACCATTTCCCTCCTAATGTTACACAAAGCCTGGGACAGATTCTGGCTATTTCCATAGAAAAGCTGCGCCTCACAGCGCTGCTGCTGGACTTCATCACTAATCCCCCTGGCTCTTCTGTCTCCTCCCAAGGTGCTGGCGGGACAGGAGGAAGGAAGCCGCAGCTGCAGCACTAAGCTGCGCCCAACTCAATGCAAATTATGCTCATTATGGCAGAGGTCTTTTCAGACGGTTTGATATAGCTATGAGTCAGCAAGGATTTAGATTTTGTTTTTCCCTTCACCCCAATCCTTTCAGTTTTCCACTTGAACAACTTATTTAACAAATCTTTTAGACATGGAGTCAACCATTTTGTTCTGTAAATGGCCAGATGGAAGATGTTTTAGGCTTCACAGGCCATGTGGTTTCTGTTGTAGCTCCTCAGCTCTGCTGTGGTGGTGTGAAAACATCACAGACAATAAACAAATGAACCTGGCTGAGTGCCAATAAAACTTTATTTACAGAATAAGTGGTGGGCCAGATTTGGCCATGGGCCTTCGTTTCTAGATGCTTATTTTAGATCAGCAAACTTTCACATTATTATTTATTCCTTTTTAAATTAACAGCAATGTACTTGTCTCCTCAGAAGTAAGGATGACAGGATGCAAACTACTGAAATCAAGGAAATGAAGACAATTCGCCAAAACAACTTCCTATCAATCTCTTAAAAATGGTTCTCAGCAGAATCACAATTTCTTTGGCTTATGAAGTATGAGTGGGATTGTACCATATGATGAATATACCTGTGACATTGCAGTTTGGTCACTGCTTTGGGGAGAAAAAGTGAAACAGAAAAGTATCATTAGTTATGTATTAGCTCCAACTTACCAGTCTTGTACGGCATTGAAGGATTCTTCATTTGTGATGTCATACATTAAAATGAAGCCCATAGCGCCACGATAATAGGCTGTGGTGATAGTCCTGTATCTTTCTTGGCCTGCTGTGTCCTAAAAAACAGTGATGACAATCTCTCAGAAATAAGACAATACAGTTTCTGGAGGTGATTAATAATACTCAAAATGGTCACAACATAGAGTCTAAAATGCATGTGCAATGCATACCTTTTTCATGTTGTTATTCCTACTGATTTTTATATGGCATAAATACTCTGAAAAATACTCTGAAAAATTGGTGTTTTTTTGGTAAAGATGTAGCTCAAAGTACCTTTCTCAGATGTTCAGTCCCATTAACCAGCATCTAATTATAGAAAATGAAAGGAAAGAAGGGAAGAACATCCATCCATCCATCTATCTATCATATATATATATGATATATATATATATCATATATATATATATAAAATCTGTGACTTTCTCTATGGTTTAAAACCAGAAAAGTATATTAGCTCCATTATTTGTGGTTTGTCCGCTAATACAAACTATTGGGAGAAAAAGAAATTCTATGAAAATGTCTGTGCTTTTAAGGAGCTTCCCGTTCAATCTCAGGTTGTTCAACTGTAACATGAGAATAGCAACTCATGCTTTGTGTTGATGTTTCAGTCAGATGGCTGGATCTGAGTTTAAGTTCCTGCTCTCCCCTTAGCTGGGGGAATGTGGACCAATTCCGGAACCTCTCTGAACTTTAGTATTCCTGTAGGAAATAACTCTTGTGTAGTGCTTCACACAGAGTGCAGCAAGCAAAGAGTATTCTCTAAATGACAAGTACTGACTTTTGCTTCTGTCACATGCAGAGGCTGGCTAACCCACAGTGGAAGCAGCTTACAGGGATTCCACACCTGCACAGATAGCATGTAATGGTTCAATCTGGGAATCAGAGGCAGATATCATCACCTAATGGTCCTGTTATATGGCACATGTATTGCAGCTGAATAAATTGTTTCTCAATTCAACCAACTCTCACTCCATCCTCTCGGGATCTGCGGTATCATTTATCACCCAAATGCTCCTCATTTTCCCCCTTTGCTACTTGCCCTGGAGAATGGGGTCCAACTTCTCTTTCCTAATATTCTCTAGGTGCTTAGTATTTTGGACAAAATACTATGTTTTCTCTGACGTCAGTCTAGGTCCTCTTTATCCCCTTATCTCTGCGACGCAGAGTGCACACCAGCTCCCTCTAACATTCTCTTGCCTGGAAGGGACAGTTAGTTTATTGGATGACACTGAAGAGCTCCATTTACCATAGCAAATGAAATCAATCACTCAGGGAGCCACTACTGCGACAGGGTCAGGTTGGATATGTGGTTCCTCCTCCTGCTTGGATGCTTACACCCACAGTGGCAACAGTGTTTAGAACTCTCTCCTACTTTGTGTGCCATATCCTGCTTGACACATTAAGTTTTAGAGAAGTATCATCAAAGATGATTGGGGATCAGTGAATGACTCTGGGAGAATGTGGGGTACAAAATGGAACTGAAAGTTAGCCAAGGATGTGACTTTTCATGAAGCCAGTGATAATCATATGCTACTCTTAGAGCAGGGATAACACTGGCCTCATTAGAATATGTTTATTAAATGATATTAGGGAAAATAAGGTTTCAAAGGTAAGACGAACACAAATTATAGTACTGAAATTATCAGAAAATAAGACAAAGCCAGTAGGAATGATCTTTCAGAACATACTTCCAAAAGCAGAAAACGAAAAAGAAAATACAGACTTTTAGTCTATGAAAATGTCACAATTCCTTAAATATGGAAGAGATGTTATAGGTAAAGTTGAAATGATAAAAAATCAAGTGATAAAGTGTAAAATATGTTTGCATTGGACAACAGAAAACAAATATCAGTATCTTTAACATATATAATGGTATTAGAAATCATTCAGTAAAATGTTAAATATTCTAACTGTAGGGGCCAGTGAGATAGCTCAGCAGCATAAGTGCCTGCCTGGCAAGCACAGGGTCCTGAGTTCGACTCCCAGAACCCACATAAAGGAAAAAAGGGCTGGTGATATCGCTCAGTGGCACAAGCGCTTGCTGGCAAGTGCAAGGTCCTGAGGTTGACTCCTGGTACCCTAAAAAAATATGAAAAATAAATATATATTTAAAAATATATATATATATTCTAACTGTAAAAATTGTTTATAAACTGGTGCATCAATGGCCAATTAATTAGTAAAAAGAATTGAATCACAGCCATAATAATATAAATGCAAAACTTCCTAATTACATTCCAAAATAATATTGGGTACCAGGCAATTATTTGAATATTTTATTGTAATATGGTTACTATTTTATAAATATTAAAATGAAAATGTGGATGCTAGGGATATCATAAACTGTATATAATTGGGACAAATACACAAATTCATTAGGTGTAAAGCAGGCAATATTGAATTTATTTGGATATTTGTAGAATTTATATATATATATATATATATATATATATACTATATATATATATATATATAGAGAGAGAGAGAGAGAGAGAGAGAACATGGATAAAAAGGCAGAAACAATGCTCAAAGACTGTTTTGGGCTGGGCTGGTAACTCAGTGGTATAGCATACAAAAGGCCCTGGGTTTGATTCTGAATACCACCAACACCATCACCACAATGAAGAGCATTCAAAGACTGTGTTTTAAAAAAGCAAAATATAATCAGATTTTGTAATACTATATATTTGCTCTCTGGTTAGGAGAATCCTTTATAAGTAGGAATTTTCTCATATTGGGTTTGGCTTCATATTTTCCAGAACATATTATCTGTAAATGTAACTTACATTTTGTGAGTATGACTATCGCAAAGTAAATTAAAATGGCTTTCTTTTTTCCTGCCAAAATATCTTCCTGGCACTGACTGAGTAGAATTCGTACAGGCTGGGGGACTCCATGCCTGCTGCCTCCCTGTGCACAGCTTTTCCCTAATTCCTAAGTAGAGGGGAAGTGGGAAGAAAACAAATACACTGCAGACCCTGCTAAACGGTGACCCTTCCTGTCAAGCATGTTTCCAACATAGACTTTGAATAGTGTTGTGTGGGAAACAGTGGCTTTATCATTCCTCTTGACCTTTTTTACTGATGGCATCCCTTTTCATAAGATGTTAATTTTATTGTGGCAGTGAAGAAACTAGTTTCAGTATTATGAAATGCATCAATTTCACATTGTGGGTGTATTTAATCTTTGAGAGAGCAGAAATCAAAGGTCCATTATATTGTGATTGAAATGTTAGAAGAAGCTGCTAGAAACTACAGAATTGGATAGCTATTATATAACAAGATTGAGAGAGAGAGAGAGAGAGAGAGAGAGAGAGAGAGAGAGAGAGAGAAAGAGAAATACATTTTGAGAAAAAAAAAAATAGAAGCTTCCAAATAGTACTTAGTACTTAGGTCACAGCAAGAGGTCAGATCTTCAACATCATTCTGATTTGAACCCAGAAACGCAATCTAATTGGAATTATTCATCACCTGAAATCTCTCAGGGAGAATAAGAAATTGCACCTAGTAGAAGAGCCATGAGGAATATAAAGAAGAAAATACTTCCTAGATGGAAAGAAAATGTAAAGAATAAAAATAATTTAATGAGTAGATACCATGTTGAATACTGAAAACAATTTCTGAATTACAAACTCATTAGCGTCTTCTTCCATGATATCAGGAAGAAAATAAGTCAGAACAACACTTCATTACATCTGACATTTACTAATGATGACAGGTTATGTTTGAAAGAAAAGAACATTTTATAATGTCAAGTGCCACTAACATAATTAAACGTGAACAGTCTCAGAAGATAACTGATTAAATTGGTGCCTCTTCGCACCGTGTTTAAAAAGCTGGTTCCAAACCTTGGCGTGGCGCTGTTCTGCTCCTTAGCTGTCTCCAATAACAGAAATACCTGCTGATTTTCTATAAATGTAGATTTCTTGTTATTGAAAAACACAACTGGAAATCTCTTACAGAGAAAATGAGGGATAGAAAAGCAACTAAAAGATGGAAATTTTATCCTCCGAGCAATAGCTTTCTTTTTCCACTTTTTTTTTTTTTTTTGTGGGTACCGGGGGGTCAACCTCAGGACCTCGCGCGCCAGCGGGCGCCCGTGCCGCTGAGCGATATCACCGGCCCCTTTTTCGTATGTGGGTTCCGGGAGTCGAACTTGGGCCCTCGCGCTTGCCAGGCAGGCGCTTAAGCCGCTGAGCCATCTCACCAGCCCTTTTTTTCCACTTTTTAAAGAAAATCATTTTAGTTTAAATATTTTGATATCCCACTGATGTTTTCAGAAAAAATTTTTTTTTGCTTTAATGGTAGGTTTGATTAGCAAATACTTGAATATCTGTCAAGAAAAGAATTGTAAAATGGGAAGCATTAGCAGTTTGATAAAGAGTAGTTAGGAACTTTTTAGTTAGAATTTTGGCACTTCTGTATTTGTTTTTGCCTTTAAAATTTTTCCCTGGTGAAACTTTTGAACTGTATGTGCAGCATTCTCAAGATCTTCTGAAGTTATGTGAAGTTACAGTTTTAAGATTGATGGAATGGCTTTCATTTGTAAGGTATGGGTTGTACTGTAATTTGTTTCTTGTTTTGATGGCTAATTCTTTCTGTATTGAGTTAAAGGGAAAATGGAATGAACCATTAGTAAAGAAAAATAACTCAAATAATATCACTACATCAAAATACATTTACTGACTGTCTAGACAGAGAATAACAGATTGAAGGACAAAAAGCCTGGTACATGATAAAGTAGGTAATTTTATAATTGGAGAAGTCAAATAAAAAGACACATTGGTGTTAACTGATCAACAAAAGTAATTTAATTAAGCTAAAGGAAATAATGCATAATAACCCAAAGGGGAACAATGATAGGGGCTGGAAATGCTGTGACCCAAGACATAAAATACTTTTGTTAGTGAATTTCCAAATGGACACAAAGATGGTAAGAGGAATAAATACATAACCGCTTATCATTCAAGTAAGCAGTGATCTCTTAAGTACCATAGTCCGTTGCTGCTGTCCACCTGAAGGAATTGTTTAGAATCACCAAAAGAAGATTAAGTTATGCCTCGAGTGATTTAACATTAACCTCTAGTAAACCTCTAGTAAGACTGTGATAGGTATATAACAAATTCATTTTATGCACTCTAAGCATATTTTGTGAATTATATCCTTTAAGAATTGTATTAGAATACCATATTTTCTACATGTCTACAATAGATTAAGGCTGTGAAAAAAGTTCCTAAAGAACCAGTCGGCACAGCAATTCAAAAATACACTGGAGACAGTTTACTCAGGGATGAAGCCCTCCAACTCGTAGTTACCGTCGTGGGTTGCATTGTGTTCCCAAAGGGACACATTGACGTTCACACCTCAGAGTCTGTGATGTGGCCTTACTCGGGAAAGGGGTCTCTGGCGATGCAGTCAAGTTAAAGTGAGATCATACCAGACTGAGATGGCCCCGATCACTTATCTGGTGCCTTATAAAGGAGAAAGCATAGGCACAGAACGCGTAGAGCAGAAGGCCAGGTAAAGGCAGAGGCAGGCACTGGAGCGATGCGTCCACAAGACAGGAGCACCCAGGGCTGCAGAGAGGCACGAGCACCTCCTCCCCTGGAGCTCTCTTAGAGTGTGGCCTGTCTGACACCTTAATTTAGGACTTCCTGCCTCCAGAGCTGTAAGATAATAAACTTCTGTTGTTTTTAAGTTACCCAGTTTGTGGTCCTTTGTTACAGCAGCCTCAGGAAAATAAAACAGTCACTGACCCCAATTCACAGCCTTCAGGGTCAGGGAGGAAGCAATATAAATTTCACAGCTACTCACACCTCCCTTAGTACATTACAGAAAAAAAAAAAAAAAGAAGAAAATTGAAGGTACTCTTATGGAGAAGTCTAGGATAGGCTCATTGTGAAATCAGGAAAGATGTAATGCTAAAATACCCTACTATATTCTACTTAGGTAAAATTAATTCTGTTTAGAAACGTAGATTGATATATCTTGTTATTTAAACACTAGACTACCTATCTGCCCACCTCTCTTTGAATGCATGTCCTATTAGACAAAACAATGTTGCTTGGTGTGACAAAAAAATACATTTCTTCATGTTGGAATTTCATCCCCAAATGATTGAGATATGATTTCAAAAACATTTGAAATCGTAATATATATGCCGTGTCACAACATCCTCAAACACCAGAAACAGCAACATGCTGATTAATTACATGTCACTCCGTTTATATGATGTTATTTTCTGCACGGTAGTGTTTATTTTTTCATTTCCATTAATAGGAATAAAATAGAATTAATTTTAGTCTTATAAAAACAGCAAGCAAAACAGGAATCTTACATATTTTATGTTTTTTTGTTGCATATTTATTTTTGGAATAAGAACTTTTTTCTTCAGAGCAGTTAATCCTCCATTAAAATAAAATTTACAAACCATGTTTCCCTACTGATCTTGTGCAGTCAATGTGAATTCATTTACATATGCTTTTCTTTACAAGCAGCCATAAAGCAAGCCCGAGTTTTAGAAGTGAACACTAATAAACTTGACTCTAAATAGTCCTTCGATCAATTTAATGTTTCTCCTATCTATTGTTCTTTATTCATCCTCTTCACATCAGTGGATGTTATTGATCAGATTTTTCTCATCATGATGTTTAGCTTTGAAATACCAAAACCTCCATTTCACAATGGTATGCACTTCTAAGTAAAACCTAATAAAATCAGCCTGAGGCAGAAGGATAAAACTTGACCTATTATTTCATGGTCGTGTTACCATGGCAATTCATCTTTCCTGGCAGAGAGGAGCAGCCATATATAGCTCTTTCATAGGAGGCCTTTGGCTCCATTGTCAGTAATACCCTGACACATCTACCAATCGCATGTTTCTGCTCATGAAAGTTGGAGACACTTTTCAATAAACACTATTTGAACACGCAGATGAGTTCTCTTCATGACCTTAACAAAATTTACCACACAAACCTCATAAAGGCATCATTTTATTTAAGAGCTTGTTTTCTAAGAATGTTTAACATGAAGGCAAGGGATGCCATGAGTTTTGTTTTACTTCTAATTAATCTTTTTGACATACTTCTTCCCAATGGAATTTTGATTATGTTAACTTTTTCAAAACCTGGGGTATAAATACTTAAATGCAGGCAATTTAGGGCTTTTAGCCAAGGTTGGTGGTTGTTTGTCTTCACAGAATATAAAATGCTTGCATCAGATAAAATGAAATATGTTTTAAAGGATAGCAGACTTTGAGTGGGACTTTTACTGTTGCCCTAAAATTGTCAACTAAAACTCAAACCAGACTCCTTATGAAGGGGTGGGATATTTCATTCTCACAAGCCAGGAGCCAGCCGGCTAGTTGGTGAGTGCCTACTTCAGAAATGGAATTGTTGATCTGTATTTGTGCAAGGGTATGTGCCACCCAAACAGAGAGCAGGATTGAGACGAGGAGGTAATCTAGAGGCCTGAGTTCCCAGAGGTTAGCTTTATGGCAAAGTTATCTGAGTTTCCCAAGGATCAATAAACATCACAGTAGGTAGCTGCCCTCGAGACATTTTGCCATTAGCCCAACTCCAGGAGGTCTGACTCCTAGATATGGCATGGGAAGCTGGAAGATAGAGGCAAGAGGGAGCTAAAGGAACATTACAATCTCCCATGCCAGGGCACTGAAGACTTTACACATGGAAACCAGCACCAGATGCTTATCATACAGAGGCTGTGGGCTGAAGAAGCCCTGGAGAAGCCAAGAGAGAATTGCAAATGCATGTCTAGCTATGTAGACATCTGCTTTCTCTTCTACTCCCGACACTCTTTCCACCCCTCTTATTGATGGAGGATGAACTAAGAAAACAAGGAGGAGAAAGGGTAAATGGGTGGATCAAACCCCTCTTCTTATTGCGCTAGCATTCTCTGGGAATGCAGCCAGGTTTACGGTAGGGAAGACAATGAGTGTTAAATCGGATATGACAAGGGCATTTTGTACTCAGTTAACATTCTTGGGGTTTTGTTTTTGTTTTTAAATAATGGATTTTATTTTTTACAAAAGTTTTAGGTTCACAGCATAATTGAACAGAAAGTACAGGATGTTCCAAATAGCTCTTTGCTTCCATGCACACACAACTTCACTTGCCATCAGAGTCCCCCGGCAGAGTGGTGCATTTGTTACCGGTGATGAACCTACACTGAAACATCCTATCGCTCCAAGTCCATGGTTTACATCAGAGTCACTCTTGATGTTATACGTCCAATGAGTCTGGACACATCTGTAATGACACACGTCCACCATCATAGTATCATACAGAGCTTCACAACGCTACCTATCCTCTGTGCTCCTCCAGGGATTCTTTTAAATAACAGAAGAATGACTGGAAACCTACGGGACCTGTTCAGTTCACGGTCTGGGGTTGTACATAACCCACTGGACAGAGTAGGACTGAAAACAGAGTTTAAATAAAAGTAATATCAAAGTACATTTAACAACAATGGGTTTACACTTTTTACCGAACTATCCTCCAATGAAATATTACAAAATCAAGAATGTATATTTAAGCAGGGCTTTACACTTACGCATGCGTGTGTGTGTGTGGTACTGGGGATGGAACCCAGAGCCTTCACATTAAGCTACATCTCCAGCTCTTTTTAAAAATATTTTTTATTTTTTGAGACAGGGCCTTCCTAACTCACTATAGTGCCCAGGCTGGGCTTAAACTTGTGTCTCTCCTGCCTCAGTTTCCTAGAGTGCTAGCTAGGATTACATGTGTGTGCACCACCACAGAATTTTACACGTTAACATACAACACATCACATAGTCATTCTGAATAGTAGACCATTTTACAAATGATGAAACAAAAGAAGTTATGTACTTGTGTCACAGCACTGGAAAATGACATAGCTTTTACTAAAACTTAGATTTCTGCACACATTTGAAGTCTAGTTTTTACTCTGAATAGACTGAATATTGAGGATTTAAGTTGATATTTTCTTTCAGTCTGGCTCTGAATTTGGTTATTTAACAGTTGTTCCATATATGTGCTTTTGATATATCATGAATGTGCTTTCTTTTCTCTTTTCTCTTCTCTTTTCTTTTCTTTTCTTTTCTTCTCTTCTCTTCTCTTCTCTTTTTTCTTTTCTTCACTGTTTCAAATTCTATTCATTCTTCAACTAATTCTACTTGCGTTCAGTCCTAATGCTCCTACATTTGGAGTTGTTCATACTCAAGTGATCAATGGCATCCATGTTGCCATACTGTTATTTAATTTTTGCTATTCGTCCTAGTTGCCATTTTTGAAATGTGGTATAACCTCTTACTTCTTTGAATACATTTTTCTAGGGCCTGTCTTCCTTGATTTTTTACAACCTTTAGATTTTCTTCTTCAATTAGTTTGCAAAGGTCTTTTTCTGCTTGCTTCTTAAAGATGCCACATAGGCTTTCAATGTTCACCTCCTCTCATCCTCCTGATATTACTATCCTCTTATACATAGTGTATTTTCATAGCTATGCTTATGGCATAGAGAAAAACAAAAGGAATAAACTGATGTAACCTGGAATCAAGCTCCAGGAAAAGGCAAGGTTCCCAGTAATGGGGAGTGGTCGGTAGGCTGAGAAGAGGGAGTTAGCAGTCTGAACTGCAATTAAGATGACAGAAAATCCCAGATATTGTTTAGGAAGTGAAAAGCCTTTGTGCATTTTCCTATCATTTTCCATTTATAAGGAACAAAATAATATTGAAGTATTACAGAAATTTTATTTGGCAAATGAAAATTCACTAGGTGCTACAATTGGGCAGTATAATCACAATCCCACTTCTCCCCATTTATATTATAGTATTGGGGATAGGGTGGGGGTTACTGAGTGCAACTGTTGTTTATTCTAGAGCAGAATTCATAATCTGGAATGGAAGAGATAAGATGTAAACTATGACCTGGTGTGAGCTATATGACCCTAGGCAAGTAATTAAATTCCTCTGAGTTTTCACTTTATAGGTAAAATAGTGATAGCATCATCTACCTTCACAAGGCTGTTGTGAGAATTAGATAGTACATATAAAGAGTTCTCCTGCATAATAGGTGCTCAATAATGAGACCCCCCCCTTCAGCAGCAGCAGGAACGTGTGGGGGGAAAAACAAAGGCTTTCAATTTAGAAAACTTTTGGTCTTACACCAGTTCTGAGATGCATGTGTTGGGTGTCTTTAGAAATGTTACAGAACTCCTCTGAGCATAAGTTTTCTAATTTCCAAAATGAAAGGAATATCTAATTCTGACTTGAATTGCAAACCATAGATGAGAAAATCTCTCTGTAAACTACAAGAAGCTGTAGGTAGTTTCATTATTATTGATTGTGTTAACAAGAGTAAAGAATGGAAGCTAGTATGCCAGATCCCAGTAGAAAGTATGTTAGGACAAACTGGACTCTTCACTGGGATATTACTCCTTGCTTATCCCTAAGGAAGAAAGAAAATAAAATATATTTGTTCTTCAGGATCAGCCAGTATCCACGTGTCCTCATTTTCTCTCCCCACTTCCCCTCCCGTCAAAAAGAAAGAGAATTCAAAGATAACATATACAATTAAATTCTTATTATGGTTGCCACTTGGTTATGCTTTACTGATTTCTTTAAGGTTTTCTTCACATTCTTATTTTTATGATTGTTTTGACCTTCAGTGAAACAAAAGATCTAATGAATCACACGGATGTTTCAAGATTAAGGCAGTGATTCCCACAACTCAAACCACTTTGGTTGATAAGAATCACTTAAAAATGAGCATTACGTTTGATGATGAGCTCTCTAAAACAGAGAGTGAGATAATGGGAAATGAAATGGTAAGAAATCAGATGCCAGAGGAATAGAAGCAAGTGCAGCACCTCATCACATGCTTCGTATACAGAGAGAGCAAGCTTGTAGCAGGCAGCTGCTGGGGAGCAGATGCGAGTAACAAGGGAATAAACTGTGTGACTTGGGAAATAAGGAGGAACTACTACCAGGGAAAGGGTGTCCACTTCAGAAAGGATTCTTGTCTTGACCCAAAATACTGCTACTATTAATATAATACACATTTGTCTTTTAAGATCAGGTCCAACCTACTTATTTTTTTAAAAAGTAACTTTTCATCTTAAATAATTCTAAAAAGTGTAGTATGATTATATTACATCCAAATGGAAAATCTAAACCTCAAAAACAATTTTAAGTTGCTCAGTGCCATCTCATGAGTTAAGACGGTAGGAAATGTTAAGCCCATTTGCCTGGCATTTTGGAAACAGTTACACTCACATTAAGGTCTCTGACAGCCTGGGGCACTTCCACGTATGACTTTTGTGACCTCACATTTCCATATGAGATAATATGATGTTACACTTTGCAAGCAACAAAGTCACCCATGGCCTCCTAAGATGAATGGTAATTGCAAATGAGTCCTCAAGATCACATAGCTAATTAGATGACAAACCTTGTCTTTTTGCCTCCATTTTTTGGTTATATTGAAACCACCTAGAGAGAGCTTCAATTGATATTTAAGCAATTTACTCTTCTCTGTTTGGTTCTGATCAGACACCAACATAGAGCTCAGGACTGGTGCTTGACTCCATAATTGGAGAAACTGCAATCAGAGATGGGGGTCAGAGCCAGCTACGAAGACAATCAAAGAAAGGATTGACAGAAAGAAGCACTCCTGCAAAACAATTCGAGTTTTCAGTAAGCCTCAGAATTCTGAAGAGGGACATTCTGGGAACTGTGGGGATATAAAGGTATTTCTGGTAGAGCAGAAATACATCTTCATTCAAGACAGAACTGGATTTTATTGGGAAATGGAGACTGACCATTGGCTAGAAGGACTGACAAAGCTACCAAGGCAGATGTCATGGTTCAGGGACTGGACTGTAAGGTGTGCAGTGTCCCCTTTGGAGGTGGAAGGGAAAGGGTGGGGAGGGCAGAGGGCACCCACTGCTCTCAGAGCCCTTTCATATAGTTATCATGGGTGGGTTTTTTTTGAAAGGGATAAAACCTGACCATAAAGCCAAAAGAAAACAATAACCAAAATAGAGGTCACATGCATTAAAACTTGACAGGCTAAATATACAATAACATCCACAAAATTTATTCAATCTGCATTCTATTTAGGTTTTAAATTTTTTACTAAGGCTGAAAAAGTAAATTTTCAGGAGTCATTACAAATGAACCAACCAATTTCATTATTTCCAAATCAAGAGAAAATAAGAGTTAAAAAAATCACAAATGATGAAGAAACTGTATTAATTTAAGTGGAAAAGAGAAATGAGACAGATAAACATGCTATGTAGCATATAAAACACCTATACACTAACATTTTAAGTTGAAGAATAATGGCTAGGTAGAATTTAGAAAATTATTATTGGTAGTGACATAAAAACCCAAGGATAAAGCAAAATTTAGTCTTTTATTTTCATAGTAAAAAGTTACAAAAATCACTGCATTACAAATAGACCAAATAGACTGAAATCGTTTGCCAAACAATCTGGCAGCCCATAAAAGCATTTTTCCCACATTAAAATTTTACTGTCGACACGGCTGCTGGCATGTGAAGCCTGAGAGGGAGTTAGTATTCTGACTATAATTCAAATTCCCATCTTCAGCGCAAAAAGTTCTAAAGCTCATGTGCCAGCAAATGTATTTTTCTTACCATGTAAACAGACCCTGCTGCCTGAATAGCTTGACAGCAGAGTCAGGGAGCAGGTGCACTGGCATCTACTGATCCTGCTCCTACAGCAAAGACAGAAACTTCTCCAGCTGGGCACTGCTCTGGCTGGATTAGGCCTGGTCTGATGATCATGCTGCGCTAATAAGGTTAAGGTCTGATCCCTTTGGGTTCCTCCCTCTGCTCCAAGCCACCCGACTACATGGCCAACCTGCTGGGCTATTTCACAATGTGAGAGGAAGGCAGATGGGCAAGGGTATAAGGCTGGATTTGCTCAGATCCATCATCTTCATAGAAAGGTGAAGGGATGATTCTTGGTACCTAACTGAAGACTTTTGCAAGCTGCTTCAGAATATGACCAGGCGGGGCAGGGTTTATTTCTTTTTGGAATCAAGCAATGAATTCTGATGAAACTCAGAAATGGCCTGGAGGAACAAACAGAGAGGGAATTGCCCTTACCCCTCATTCTCAGGGAAGTTTTAGGAGATCTAGTCTTTCTAATTTGTCCATTTGCAAATTACATTTGGTGATTTTTTTTTTTTTCATGCTAGTGATTAAACCCACGGCCTTTACACTGAGCTACATACCCAGCCATTTAAAAAAAATTTTTTTTTATTTTGAGACAGGGTATCAGTAAGTGGTTAAGTTGCCCAGGCTGTGCTTAAACTTGCGAGCCTCCTTCCTCTGCTTCCCAGAGTCCTGGGATCATAAGAGTGCACCGCCACACCTGGCTCACCTCCGGTCTTTAACAGGATGCTGCTTACTCAGAAGTTCTTCCTTAATATATCTGGCAGCTGAGTCTGGGAATCTGCACTTTCTCCAAGCCTCAACTTTCTTGTAGGACTTTCAGATAGCTAGCTGGCTGGATACATTTCCTTATCTGTGGTTCAACTGAAATGGATTTTAGTATAAGAAACGAAATAAGAGATGATGTACCTCAACATTTTATAGAAGAGTGACACTGATTTACTGTCTTATCCATTATGCCATTTTCCTCAATTCCTAGCAAAATACTTAAAATACAATGAACTACTAACAATGCATTTAAAATTCAAACAGATCACTTACTGGATAACCAAATTCTTAACTTTATAAATAGATGATAGCTTACCTATTTGAACTAATAAGGGGCTATCAAGAAATTTGATTTCACATTGTGAAAAAATTCTAGAGACACGGCAAAGCCCATAGCTACAGTGACCCAAAGAACATTTGCTTAAAGAAATATGACATTTTCTATTTACTGAAGCAAATGAACACAGTTCCTGTGACAAATGTTCTTTACTAGTCTAGAGGACAGGGTAATGACTTAGAATTGAAGGCTGATTTTTAAAATAGACCTTGACTTTGACTGGGAGGTAGTAGCTACATTGTGTGTGTGTGTGTGCGTGTATGCATGTGTGTGTGTGTGTGTGTGTGTGTGTAGGAAGCAGGCAAAGGAAGGACCTAAAAGCAGCCATGGAAGCTCATGAAAATATTTATAAGTCAGCATTTTAGAGCAATGATAATAAATCATTGTTTCAGATCTCTTTTAAATCATAAATCTTAAAGAATAATTTTATTTTATGGTGCTAATTTAGCAAGTATTTTTACGGAAAACATAACAGAAGATATTGAAAACTAAATTTTAATGGATACAGGTGATATAGGGATCATGTTTGATATGTGAATGCAAGTAATTATGAACTTAGAACAGAAGCCTGCAAATAGCTGAAATTTTTGCAGTGTAATTTATATTCAGGTTCAAAGTTGCTACAGATACTAATTTTGAAAGGAGTATGGAGTTAACCAGACCAATGATGAGGCTCTGTAAGTGAAGATGCTTCAGGTGACCAAGTGATAAATCACTAACTTCATGAAAGTGATTAGGAAAAAATACATATTAAGAGGTCATCTCTCAGAAAAGCAACATATATTTTTCTTTTTAACACAGTATGTCTCAGAGGAAAGTATTAGTATGCTAGCTTTTAGAAACAAATAGCTTCTTTTATTACTAGCAAATTTTTTTTCCTAACCCAGCCTAAGAAATTTATTTTAAACTGAATAAAAGTATAATGCTGCTCCTCGGTTTAAAATTCAGAGTCAAAAACAGAGAATCCAAATATGAATAGTCAGCAAATTTATATAGTCTTTTCTTTGCATGATGAATTAGCAGAGGCAATATTTTCTTCAAAGTCAGTGAATAGCAAACATAACCTTTAGAATGTGGGATATTTGATTTTTCAGTACAGAATGGAGCTGAGCTCATTCTTTTAGATGTTCAGTTTGTCAGCATATTCCAATTTGTGCTTGTTTCTTTGGGAATACAAAAATCTCTCCATCTGAATATTTTAAAGGGCAGATAGCCAGGGAAATTAGTCTTGTTAATAAATGTTAGGAAATTAGCCTTACCTATAAACGGTAGAAATGTAGCACTAATTTGTAGAAAATAAAGGAATCAAAGAAAGGGAAGAAGTTATTTAATTTTTGAATGAGGGTTCAGAAGTTTCCCATTTATGGGCTGGTGAGATAGCTCAGTGGCATAAGTGCCTACCTGGCAAGCACCAGGTCCTGAGTTCGACTCCCGGAACCCACATATGAAAAAGGGGCCGGTGATATCGCTCAGCGGCACGGGCACCTGCTGGTGCGCGAGGTCCTGAGTTCAACCCCCGGTACCCACAAAAAAAAAAAAAAAGAAGTTTCCCATTTAAAGAGACATGGGAAATGGGACAGGCCAGAAGCAATACCAGTGATGTAGCTACTTGTTAATTGGGCTACTGTATTTTGAATTGAGGTCCTAGAGCATGAAAAGAGGAACCAGTTTGCCAGGTATTTTGGCCAAGGAAAAAAACTTACAATGCCTAGAAACCAGATCAATAATGATTCATATTCCAGCACATAAGAAGGCTGAGACAGAAGGATTGCAAGTTTGAGCCCAGTTTGGTCACTTCATGACTTAGCAAGAACCTACCTAAAAATTAAAAACAAAAAGGGGGCAGGGAATATAGCTCAAGACAAAGGCCCCAAGTTTAATCCCTGATGCCACAAACAAAACTTTTTTGAATGTGCAATTATTGAAATAAATCATGAAAAGAAAATGACCTAGATCCTTGTATGTTGTACCAGAAAACAAATAAACAGACAAACTAAAGCTGCTAAACAGCTATTTAGAAAAAAATCAGTGTTATCTCTTGTTTTAGTTTTCTATTACTATAACAAATTATCACAACCTTATGACTTAAAGAACACACATTTATTATCTTTCAGTTCTCAAGTTCAGAAGCCCAATATCAGCCTCACTGGACCAAGATCAGGTTTCAGAGGGGCTTCAGCCCTTCTGGGGGCTCCAGGAGAAAATCAGTTCTCTGGCTTCCCCAGCTTGGAGCAACTTCTTCATCCCTGGGCTTGGGACCCCTTCCTGCCTCCATCTTCACATTTCCTTCTCCTCTGACCTTTCTACTTAGGAGGACTCTTGTGATTACACTGGACTCACTCAAATAATCCAGAGTAATCTCTTAATATCAAAGTCCGTCATGTCATCATATGTTGCATACTCAATTTTCCAAAATGATATTCTATGTTAGTAGCAATTTCATTTCCTTTATTTTAAGGATAAAGTAGATCTTCATGTTGGCAAGATCCCAATATTCATGTTGTAATAGCTGTGAATATTCTTAATTCATCACTTTGAATACATACAATTTTTCTTTTCAAATTACATATGTTTAAAAATAATTAAATAGAATAAACATGGAAAAGAGTGCCACACTACTTTCTTCTATGCTCACATCTTTTCACCTATTTCATGGATTATAAACAAGCAAGTCTTGTAAACGATGTTACATAAACATCTTATATTTTCCCCATAAACATAATCAGTTCTCTATTGATGGATCTATGAATGATAAAGAAAAAAATAACCTTTATCCCCTTAAGATTTACAAAACTGCTTTGTAAACAAGGGGTGTGGGATACTGAAAAATAGCCCCCAATGATTCCAACATCCAAATCCCCTGGACATGTGAATATGCAATTGGACTGTAGGAACATTTGTATTGTGATGAGGTACTTTTATTTCCTAAGTGAGAGTTTTATATTTAAATAGCTACTATTAAGCAGTCTCCACATAAACTAGGATGAAGTAGCTTAGGACTCCTGAGTAAACACACACTTTTTATTTTAGTTTCTTCATTTCCAGCAAGAATGAGGAATGGCTGTTAGAACAAATATTTAGTTTAAGTTGCCATGAGCCATGGTGAATAGTGGAATCATACATATTTGGGGATAATGGTTGGAGTTATGGACACATGAAAAAAAAATTTAAGAATGAAATTTTTGAAGCCATAGCACTGTGTCACTAAATACCAGACTATAAAATGATACTTCATTCAATAGGAAATGAGGACAGATGGGGATTTTACATGAGCCTGGGATGTTTTTCAGACGATTGATCTGTTTTAACTGCACCTTGACTTTATTAGGACAATAAGTTAATCAGGAGCTGAGCAAATTGTAGGTGAGGTAATGTTAGAAGAGAGAAAGAAACACATCTGAACCTGTATAGAAGATGTATCTTCATAATTCAGCAGCTTATCAGCTGTGGGCACAAGGGAAGAGGGTGATTAAAAAGAACTAGGCTTCCAGGGTTTGGATTTACAGCATTAACAGTAAGTGAGATGTTCTGAAGACAAATGTGTGTGTGTGTGTGTGTGTGTGTGTGTGTGTGTGTGTGTGTGATGTAGGGGCAGGGGAGGTTTAGTGTGGAGGATGTGGAGCTCTGGTCTGCAGACACGTCAGTGGTGACAACGGAGCTGGACATAGAAAGATCGGGCAGCGAAGTCAGGATCAGAACGAAAAATGAGCCAACAGCTCAGAGGTTCTACGTGTAAGTGACTAAATGTGAGAGTAGCTGTAAGACAGACTTTGTTATTTATTTTATAATTAAATAGCCCATTTGAACTTAGGTCAGTTGGCACTGCCATTCTATGTTAAAATAGAATGAAAAAAAATGTCTGAGACATAATCATTTAAATGGTTTTTAAAACTTGTCTCAGCAACACTAATAAAGTTCAAAGCTGTTGACTTCCACTGTATTGAAGAAGTTTGTTCAGCAGTCAAGCTTCTCACTGTGTGACACATCACTCTTATGAAGGAAATATAAGGGGTTGTGGGATTTAAGTGAGTAGGGTTATTCGAGATCATTTCAGGATTACCTGATCCCGGGTCCATATATTATGTCCAGATGTGAAGATTCACTAAACATATTCCTGATGATTTACAACTTTACCTAGTTATAACACAAAGACTACATTGTAAAACTATAATTCCCTACTCTTATGGTATTCTAGTACAAATTGTTCTTTCCTTAACTAAAATAGAAAAATTTTCTCTTTGCTCTTACTGAATTGTCTTTAAGATTCTACAAATACCTTCAGCCTACTTTAAAAAATTTGTATGAAACAGCCATTTGGCATTCATAGTGTTGCTAAGGACACTGTTTACCAGGTTACACAGTGTCTTGTGTATGAGGACCTGCTGCTTAAATTTCACTCTGATATCAGAATAAGAATATATGTGGTTCTCTTGAGCATGAATTATTATTTTATAATGGAGACACTGAATCTTGTATCTCTTTGCATCATAGTTGTCTCTTACATTCACGGCAGAAAAGTATAGCAAAAAAATTTCTGTCCACTTTGACAAATGTTAAATCCTTAAAATATGTCATCTGAGTAATACCTTTCAGTTTGGTATTTCATCTTAGATTCTTTACCTGTTCTGTGCTTTCTGGTCTGCATTTTTGTTACCATTTAAAAAAAATTATCTTTATTACATACATTTTTGTGAGCAAGTCAGAATTATTTTTGGAACCAGTTATACATGCTTGCATTTTGGTTATATCTACAAACAGCCAGACACATGATCACATTTCCTATTGCTGCAGTAACACAACCACAAACTCAATGACTTAAGAAAACATAAATGTATTGTATTACAGTCCTGGAGGTCAGATGTCTAAAATGAGTCTGTGGGGTTGCATTCTTCCTGGAGGCTCTGGGAAGAATCCCTTTCCTGGAACTTTTCAGGTACCAGGATGATCTTTTCATCTCAAGATGCTTAATTATACCTGAAAATTCCCTTTTTGAAAATAAGGCAACATATTCATAGGTTCCATAATCATGGGATAAGAATAATGTCCCATAAGGGAAAGGATAATTTAAAGACATCCTTTAGACATATTTTGCCAATCACAGACAAGAACTTCTCTGAGGGAACTGGGTTAATATGGCATCAGCTACAACAATTAACCATTCACACATTTAGTCAGTACGATTCAGGGTTTTATTGAGTGGTCACCATGGGATAGGCATTTTTCTAGGAATTCAGCAAATGGGGATACTATTGTGAATGGATTCACTATCTTTCCTGCTCTTTAGGTGCTGAGATGTCATGTGAAAACGATCCCAGGAAAATAAAAATATACACATGTAGATGATGATACAGCGGTCAAGGAAATGAGTGGCTAATGAGTTAGATGAAGCTTCTCTAGGAACATTGACATTATTTTAAGAAGTACAAGTTGAGGATGTAAAATAATTGGTTAAACAGAAATGCATAGGAAAAGAGACTTATGGTTAAACGGAAGCATGAACTTAGGTATTTCTCTCCCCTAATCACTAAATCCCCACTAAAATGGTGGCGATATAAACTGGTACAAACCCTATGGAAAGCATTGGAAATTCCCCAAAAAACTAAAAACAGAAATTTCATTTAACCCGGCTATACCCTTTCTAGGTGTCTTCCTGAAAGTGTTAAAGACATCATATTACAATGACAAATGCATATCCATGTTTATAGCAGCACAACTCATGATAGGTAAGTCTTGGAAGAGGCCTATATGCCAATCAACAGATGATTGGATAAGGAAAATGTACTATTTATGCACAATGAGTACTAGTCTGCTATAAAAACAGCTAAATTTGAGTCACTGGTAGGAAAGTGGATGCAGCTGAAGACCATAATATTAATGAAATAAACAAGACACACAAGCTTAAATATCACATGGTTTCTCTTCTATGAGAGACCCAAAGTACAAATAATTTAAAGAGCAAAATAAAGGGTAGATAATAAGAATCATGGAGATATATCTTTTACTAACGGGAAAGGGATCTAGAGATAGGGGAGGGGGAGGGGATGGGAAGAGGAAGTAAAAAGAATTAAGATGTGTCATATACATGTGTCCATCCCCCATGGTGAATGTAATAACTATGCACCACAAACTTGTACTAATAAAAATTTTCTTTTTAAAAAGGAGACTGAGGGCTGGGTATATAGCTCAGCAGTGCAGCATCTGCCTGGCAAGCGTGAGGTACTAAGTTCAATTCCCAGTACCAAAAAAAAAGAAAAGAAAAAAACCCACAAAAACAGATTATATTTCAAAAAGGAGACTGATAACTTCAAGATAAGGGGAAGGTAGGAAAGTGGTTGGGAATTGTAAAGCTGTGGAAAGAAATGTAAGAAGAAAGGCAAAGAGACCTGAGAAATTATATAAATAATAGAGAATGAAGACAAGGGGCAGCAAAGAGAAAGAAGTAGGAAATATTTTGGTTAGCATGTTTGCTCATTTTTATTGACATAATAAAATAAAAATTTCATTATAAAAATGAAAAGATCCTAATGTAGATTTGCTTTTATACAATGGATGTATTCACTTTTTGGTAGTGAAATTACATTCTCTACAGGTAACTGGGTAAGGGGGGAGCTCCTGGTTATCAAAATGAAAGACTATATGAACAAAGTGACTGGCCTTGTTTTGTTTTTTTTTTTTTTTTGTGGGTACCTGGGGTCGACCTGAGAACCTCGCGCGCCAGCAGGCGCCCGTGCCACTGAGCGATATCACCGGCCCCTTTTTTCATATGTGGGATCCGGGAGTTGAACTCCGGCCCTCGCGCTTGCCAGGCAGGCGCTTACGCCACTGAGCCATCTCAATGGCCCCCTGGCCTTGTTTTTAAATCAAAAACAAACAAACAAACAAACAAAAAACACAAAAGAAGGAATCTCATGAAGTCAAGGATGGGAAGGAAAAAGAAATCCTAATCTATCAGCTTCCTTCCAAATGATGGTTTGTGACTCATTTGGAGAATGGTCTCCCCTCTCTCAATCCCCAAATCTATGAACGCCTTTTAAGGGCAGGGTTGTGTTTTATGCATCTCTCTCTCCACTCTACCCAGTATGCTTCTTAGAAAAGTGTTGCTTCTTGGTAAGTATTAATTGAACTGAACAGATTTAAATATTATATTTTTTCTTCCCAATTTTCTTTTCCCACTTTAAAACTGAATCTTACCTACAATAAAGACTTAATCCTAATAATTTATAATATGATTTTATGTAATGATTAAGATCATGTGGAAAACTAAGCCAAATATCTGTGAAAAATTAGCTATGTTATTCAATTTACCTACATAACCAACTGTGTACAAAATTGCAAAGACAAAAACACCCAATCATCAAATATAGGAACTAACAACAGTTGCTTCTAAATGGTCTCATTTTAGATGTAATTAACAAAAATATTAACAACCACTCTTATTTTGCTCTGTGAATCCTGTTGCTATCTGGGTCTCTCTTTGTTCTGGTTCTGATTCCCATTCTCTCTGTGTCTCTGTGTCTGTCTCCGCCTCTGTCTCTCTTACACACACATACAAACACACATGCGTGTAACTCTAAGGGCCACCTTTTCTAATTAAATAGGGGTAAAGGAAAGGAAGCACTCCTTTATCAATATCTTTGACTATAAAGTAAATTTGTAAATAGCAGAGTTACCTCTTGGCCCACCTAATTCTCTAGCCTAGTGACCACTAATACAGTCAACAAGACAGATTAGTAGTATTAATCTATTTAATAAGAGCTACATAAAAATACTACTAGTGATGATGCAAGTCCAATAATACTTAAAATTGACTTCAAAAAGTCAGTTTTAAATCTCAAAATGATTTCTAGCTCAGTGATGTGGACCTCAAGGACTTTTTCCATTGACAATTCCAATAAACCCAGCTCTTCAGAGAATAAAAATAAGAATATAATCACTTTTGTTTATTTTAGTGGGTAATTAGGAAAACTATCATTCTTTGAAGCCCTTGTAGAAATGACTGTGGTTCATTTTGTCCACCCACTAGATGTCAAAATAACCTTCTGTCTGTGCAAAATATGCATTTACTCTTCAGATCATATTTTATGCCAAGTTTTAAAAGACAGGGAACCATGCCAGAATTTATTTTAAACCAAGTTCTATTTTTTTTAAATTTCTTTTGCATAACAGACAACTGGATGGTAGTTTCATATAAGTTGATTGCTTTCTTCTCACTGTTTCTTTTCAGATATGAATTAACTAGAATAGTGCTAAGAAAAAAGTTAATTCTGAACTAAAAACAACAACAAAAATGATTGCAAGTAAATAAAATCCACTAAATATTTCAGCAATAACATGCTTTGTGAGGTACTTCTTTCCCTATGTTTAGGAGATATTTAGTATGTGAATGTTAGTAAATCTCATCTAATAAATTCTGGTCTATAAATTGAAAAATAGGGGAAAAGAGGACCACTCTAGCTACAGGGAACAAGGCTTAATATTGGTGCAAACTACATTTACTGTAATGAGTTTAATCCAAATGTTAGTGTGGTTGATCCTATATATAAGATATACTCAGAATATACTAAGAAAGGGTATGGCTGTGCATTTGCATGCACCGGTCTCCTTTATAGTCATATGGTATTATTTTGCCTTTTTCAATTAATGGTAACTTAGTTGCCATTTAGAATAATCCTAGCCTAATTTCATGAATATCTACATCAGCTATGTACGTGTCAATTTAGTAACCAGTTAATTTAGATAGCACTTTGCTGGTGACCACAAATTATAAATTGAGTCTAGGGGACATCCAAAGCTTGTCCTTGTTTTGCCCTTTGGACCAGATTAGAATGTAGAAACTCTCTGTTCTTTTCTGGTCACAGCTGGAAGCCCTAGGGCTAGTGACTGCTGCTCCCCTCACAGGCATCCCTACTAGAGATGATAAGGCACCTGGGGAAGTTGCAGTTTCCCATTGTCCCCCACCCCCCCATTTCATCGTTGTCCTTGCAAGAATGCTTTGTTCTTACTAGCCCATCATGGTCACCATTACTATTCCAGGAAACACCCACTGCCCTTCACCCATTGTCCTTGACTCAGATATAATCAATAAATACCAAGATTCTGGGTGCCTCATGGCCTTTTGCTCCCCACAAACATCTGGTTATCCCAGATCCCTGCTACACCCCTATTTTGTCTCTAGCTCTTTCTTCCCACTGTGTGCCATAACACCTTGCAGGAGATCAGGGACTCACTTCAGGGGTCCTTGATAATTGGCACCATGGAAGAGTCTCCAACAGCACTTCATGAAATATTGCTAAGATAATTTTTTTTTTTTTTTGTGGGTACCGGGGGGTCGACCTCAGGACCTCGGGCGCCAACAGGCACCCGTGCCGCTGAGCGATATCACCGGCCCCTTTTTCGTATGTGGGATCCGGGAGTCGAACTCGGGCCCTCGCGCGTGCAAGGCAGGCGCTTACGCCGCTGAGCCATCTCACCGGCCCTAAGATAATTTTTAAAACAGGTGTTTTGTTAAAAAAATTATATGGCTCAAATGAGTTTGTGGTTATGATCATTTTAAGACTTATGGAGCGAGGGTAGTTAAAATCAGAGTAGCAAATCAGATGAACAGATGCAAAAGTATTTCTTGAGGGCAATCGTGGTCTTGCTTCCTTGTGTTCCCTTTGCACAAGGGTGGAAATGGCTTCTGACCTGGTTGTTACTTTTACTCGCCTGCTGATCTTTCATAAGAGGATGAGAACTTGCTCTGTGTGTGACTATTAAAGTATGTCATTTAGTGTTTAAGTGCTATCACAGATCATTTCCCTCCAGATCAGATTCTTATCTCTGTCACCCACCATTTATCAAAAGTCCAGTGTGTAAAACAATGCATAGGGAGGATATTCTGAAGTTTGCGTGATATGACCATTCTTCTAACATGCTTTGCAACCCATTCCTGATTATACCTACCAGCAAGATGGTGCACTTGCATCCATCCCAATTGCCTCCTCCTACAAGAATGACTTTTATCAACTTACACCTTTTTTCTAGAACAGGCAGAAATAATATTGGTGTGAAGCAAAGAGAACTCTACATAGACCTACATGGTACTCTCCTCTGCATTAAAAATAAATACTTCTAGTTAAGTAATTCTGTATTGGTTTGAGATGGTCTAAACTTTTTGAACATTGAAATAATAATTTTTAAAAAAAATGAAACAATAGTAACAATACATTCCTATTGTAGTTATCTATTACAGTATAAAAAATTATACCAAAATGAAGTACCTTAAAACATATTAATATTTCTCATGATATCAGAAAGTGTGACGGGGCCCCTGATGACAGACCCTCTCTCTCCACAGGATGTCTGCTGGACTGGAACATCCATACTGCCTTTTGCATGCCTGCCACTCCGGTCAGCATGGCTGGGACAGTGGTGGTTGCTGCAATGTCTCAACTTGGGTCATAGGTTTGGGGCTGCAGATTTTTCTGTCACACTGAGTTTAATTTTCTTCCATGCAGTCTCTGAATCTTTCCTTCTGTCTCTGATCTTTCCACATTATCTCTTCAAGAGGCCACCCAGCTTCTCACATTGTAGCTTAGGCCTCCCCAAAACATAAACCTTGGAGCTGCCCGGCAGCTTAATGCTAAGGCTGAGAAG
The DNA here is from genome assembly GCA_028451465.1 of Erethizon dorsatum. Classification (NCBI taxonomy): domain Eukaryota; kingdom Metazoa; phylum Chordata; class Mammalia; order Rodentia; family Erethizontidae; genus Erethizon; species Erethizon dorsatum. The sequence continues at coordinate 99,066,952 of CM051833.1, read as the reverse complement.
TAGCCTACATTAACTTTGCTACATTTGTAGTTAATGCAAGTCACTGGCCCAGCCCTGGTTAGTGAACTACAGAGGAGCCTGGATGCCAGTAAGTATAATTCAATGAAAACCACCAAAATGACCAGCTACTACAATTCCTCCAGGTTATAAAATGATGATGTAACCAATAAGATTTGCAATCACTAATAAACACAGTTGCCACATTGCAAAAGTGTAGCAATTAATCATAAGGTAAGAGGCCAGTTGTCTTACTTTCCTGTTGCTAGGACAAAATGCCTGGTACTCACAACTCAAAGGAAAAGAGGTTTATTTTAGCTCTTGGTTTAAGTTCACGGTAGCTGGCACCAAGGCAGAGACAGCAGGGTAGAGGAAAGCTGAGAGAAAAGGGAGGAAGGAGCCCGGGAAAAAATACACTTCCCAGGTCACACCCCCAGTGACACACTTCCGACCAGGCCCCACCCCCTAACAGCACACTTAGCTACTGAGCTCATCAATGGGTGAATCAGCTGATGAGTAAAGCACCCCCATGATCCGATCACCCTCTAAACACATGAGACTTGGAGGGGGTCATTTTCAATCTAAAATCAGCATTGGTGAGAATTTGTAAAAGGAAGATTTCCATGTTAAATAAGTTGCTTTTTAGCCATTTTTTGTATCTAGTTAATTAATAATAACTGAACATAAGTCACAAAGAATCCACAGATGAAATGGCTTGTACCATTCCTCCTGAAAACAGTTTATCCTAAAAACAGTTAAAAAGTTGCCCAGATATTCTTTCATAAAAGTTTCATAAGTCAGCTAAGGAGTAAAGGAAAAAAAAGATACCTTGTGCTGGGATATGTTTAATTTCTGGGATAATTTTGCTGCATGTCATTTTGTATGGGGATTTAAAATCAGGATCACTGGTTATAAAGCTATCTTATGGCTTGGAAGATTCAAACAAAAACTGACAGTCAATATGGCAGACAATAAAGATTATTATCATTATTATTGTTGTTATAACAAATTTTAGAGGAAAGGGAGAACTAACAATGTATGGAGTAGTCATAAAACCTAGTGAAAACTTTTCACGGTGTCATGGAAGTATCAGCTTGGAAAATCAAATTTATTGTACAGCTGGGAGAAAATCCTTAGTAATATGAGAGATGGAATAAAATCAGAGGAATCACTGAAGAGAAAGTGTTTTTATATACATTTTTCCCCACACTTAATAATCAGTTCTAGATTGTGTTGTAGCATAATCTGCTTCATAAAAGTATCCACAGTCCTTTTCCCTTTGTAGATAACCATTCATGTTGTCATTTCTAGGAGAAGTTTGGGAAACATTTCTAGAGGTATTAGAAATCTACACACTGCTTAATGATAAACATATACAACTCACTTCCTCAACACGATGGAAAATATTGCTACAGAGAAAAGAATGAGATGGTGAATTTCACATAACTGGAATAGTAAAGTAGGTAACATTGTAAAAAACTCATCAAAGAACCAACATTGACACTGCTTTGGAGCATAAATAGATGCTACTGGAGCTGTCATTGATTCGGAAGATACATACAGGATGTCACAACTCTCAATTTACTAGTCTACTATATCTTTTCTCCCCCTACTCCAAAAAGCCTCTAGCTATACACACCTAGGAACAGGAAGAATTTGAAAAGCTTAACACTCACATTGACTATGTTCCATTCTCACTGTTTTGATGCCCATTAATGGAGTTAGCAAGCGAGGGGACTGATGGGAGGCCACCACAAGAGAGTTGACCCCAACCTTGGGAAATCATCTTTGTCATACCCCTAGGCATTAGGCAGAAAAACGCCCCAGGTGTCTAAAATATAACTGAGACACATGGCTATTCAATTTTTTTTTAAAGATTAAAGATTCCATAACACCCTTGAGATATATATCTAGTAACTATTGACCTGTTGTAGTCAATTAACTTGTTCTGTATAAGTGAAATTTTTTATTGAGAATCTGTTGTGTGTTAAGGAGTGGGATTTTTAGATTTTAAAGTCCCAGTCTTTGGACTACACAATGCACAGTAAGGTGCTTAACATAAACGTAAGTGTAAATGGAATCTCTTCGTAAATGGAATTTATGTACTTACTACATAAATAATATGTAATATTATGGTTTATTTTTCAAATTTCTATAATAGGTTTGGCATTTTTTTTTGTGGGTACCAGGGGGTCCACCTCAGGACCTCGCGTGCCAGGAGGCGCCCGTGCTGCTGAGCGATATCACTGGCCCCTTTTTCGTATGTGGGTTCCGGGAGTCGAACTCAGGCCCTTGTGCTTGCCGGGCAGGCGCTTAAGCCGCTGAGCCATCTCACCGGCCCCAAATAATATGTAATATTATGGTTTGTTTTTCAAATTTCTATAATAGGTTTGGCATATTTTTGATTCATAAATCTTTCAATAAATGGCTATTCTTTAGCATCTAATTTTCATATATTTGTTCTGTGGTGGAATTTTAAGACTGTGAAAATGGCACTGAAGTTGAAAGAATACAGATGAGTTGAAATGCATCTTTTCTTTCCTAGTGCTATATTTCTGTATTTGTTTTGATTCTTTTACTGATCTCTATTGAAACTGGGATCATAGGTCATCAGGCTGGCATAGGATCGAACCCCTTTACAGTGGCTTGGAAGAGATAAAGTAGTCAATACTTGGAATATATGGTCTACAATAGTCACAGAAACAGAAATATACACAACGGCTCTGTGCAGTGAAACATCATCTTCTGGATTCTGGATCAACCCTTCCATGTGACGATGTAGTACCTTCCTGAAGCAGTCACATCAGCTTTATCTGCCACTTCCTGTGAAGAATCTAGGACAGCAACAGAAATGTGTGATGCATTCAGGTAGAAACCTGTGTTTCATGAAATCCAAAAGCAAACAAAAATGGATTCATGGGAGGAGCCTGTTTGGTTTGGTGCTCTTGGCTTCAAAGGTGAAATGTTGCATCCATCCCTGCTGTTTGCTTGACAGATGTGAGGAAGGGATGTGAGCAAGATAAATTGGCAAATGGGCTGAGTGGGATGCAGTGCTGAGCGGCAGTGTTAGGGTCGTTCCCTCAATTCAGCCCCTGTGTGGTTCCCACCATCTGCCAGCCCAGTGCCTTTACTGGCATGCTGACATGTGACCACCACAGCTGACAGGTCGGTGCTAAGTAGAAATGGCTTGGTCAAAATAATTGACAAAGTGACTGGGCACAAATTACCTGGGTGAAGAAAGTTTTTTTTTAAATTAAAATAATTGTTATTTTCATACTGTTTAAAACCAATACAACTATGAGTTAGGTTTTGAAATTTACATTTTATTATTCTTTTTATTTTTCAGTTTTATTACATTTTATTTCTTACAGTTGAATTTGGTCTCTCCACTCAGTGCCAGAAGCCGGGCAGTCCCATCATTCTGCACTCTCTCTCTGTCCTCATCTCACCACTCTCCCTATTTGTTGACTCAGACAGCGTCTTTACATAATCACTACAGCTCCAACAGGAGTTTTCAGTTCATTCATTCAATAATTCTATGTTCCAGGTATTTTTCTGAGTAGAAACTGGTGGTAGAGTGGTGCATAGGACAGACAGAGTCCTTGCCCTCCTTAGGTTTGCCTTCTAGTAGAGAGATACAGGTCATTCCAAGAAAATAAATACAAAATTTCAGATTGTGATATGAATGGGGCCTTATGACAGCCAGTGGGCTCCAGGATGGGAGTTCATTTCAGATGGTTCTCTTTGAAGAGGGCTGGAAGATGAAGACTAAGTTATGGCAGGGAACCAGCCTGGTGAGATTCTGTGAGAAGAGTGCACCAAGTGTAGAAAGGAGTAAGCTGTTCTCCGGTTCTATTCAAGGAGAATCTGTGATAGAGTTGTTCAAGGTGAGAAAGGTCAATGTCAGAAATGGAGGATAAAGAGGAAGAAGAGAACATGAAGGGGGAAGATACAAAGCATCATCTATGTCTCTATAGATCATGTTAAAGAGCTTGGATTATACTTTAAGTTTGATGGGAAAGTACTGGAGGCTTAATCCATTGATGCTGAAAATTGAATTTTTTTTAAATTTTTGCATGAAATTCAGATATGTTACATACAAAAATTCGAATAACAAGAATTTGAAGGGAACACATTTCATTATAGTCCATTGTTATGGCTGTTCCAAAAATGGATCACTATGCATTGAAGAGTTAAGTGTTTAAAAAATTGTCTTCTGTGCTGTTGGTGAATGTATAGTGGAATTTGTTCTTCCTTTGTCCTTAAATGGACTAAGGTTTCTTCCTCTAAATAGAGAAGAGCCTAACAACCAGAGTGTTAGAGACACAGAAGGGGCTGTCTGTTTGATGAATAGTGGCAAAGTCCACAGAAAATGGAAAGCCAAGGAAAAGACGCAAGGAAGAGAGGAGGATACGCTCCTATCTAGGCATTGACACATATGTAGTAACAAACCAGCCAACATAAACCCACCAGTTAAAATATCGAGCCATAAGAGATCTTTGTACGGATCGTTACGGAAATAATAGAATGTCTGGCATTCGAAAGGAGCCATCTTGATATAAAATGTCTCTTCAGGAGTGCACATAGTGTCATAGTAAAAGCCCATGGCTGACAAGGAGCACAGCTGATGCTTTTTTCAGTGTGTGTCACATCTAGGACCCAGCCACACAGTGAATACGGGAGTAGGCGTTTCATCTCAGTATGTATACTTCTGCATGAAGTAGTTTTGGACTATAGCTTATCTATTTTCTATTCACCTATGATGTCATTGAAAAAAATACATCAGCGAAATCTCATTTTTACCATGATTAGATTAGTATGAGGAACTGGACTTCTTGTTCTTTAATCATAAATGAATCATTCCTCTCTTCATGAAATATGATTGTGTTCTGCAGATTCATGGACTCAGGCACATTTTGGATTAGAGGATCACAGTCTAGACTTCAGCTAATGCAATAAAGTGTTCTTCAAGGTCAGAACACCCAGGAATGAGTAGGCCTGCTACATGATTTCCATTTAATAAACTCATCTGTTGCAACAGACAGGAAAATAGCTCCAAATGGCTAGACACTTCGAAACCCAAAACATGTGTAATATAGAATACGGCAATAAGTTTGTAGATATAATTTAAATTTATCTCCAAATATAGGCATCTGTCTGTTTTGTTGCAGTGTTTTGTAACCCCAATGTTTGGCTAATAGAATATTTAATGTGTTTTAAATGTTTGTCAAAAACAATTAGTTGATGTACCACTAACCAGAAGTGCGAATGAATATTTGCTAGGAAGAAAATAATGTCCAGGGAAAAAACAAAGAATAGGTTGATCTCATGTTTATAAATGAATAGAAGGTTCAGAGTCATGAAATCTTTAAGCAGTACTTGGGATTTCATTTTAATGTTAGTATAGAATAGGTACCTACCACCAAGAAAATTTAAGTGAGGAAAACATTATGACACTTAGAACATATTGTGTTAGCTCCTGGATTTTGAATATTATGTATCATTTTTTGATGTAGTGACACTGAAGTGACAATGGCACCACGTTCAAATGTAAGTAAACATAAACAAAACCCCATAGACAGTACCCCTGTTGTCACCACGTGTTGCATGAGATTCTCCTTAAACCAACTTCTCTGGCATTGCTTTTCCATTTCTATTCCTCGTTCAACTGCTTTGTCCAAAAGAGAGTAGACAATGGTTGTAATTCCTTGAAATACTTGAAACTTGACAATCCTTTGAAAATTTTAAAGTACAATTTCTTAAAACCATGCAATCTACCTGGCATAGGAATTTTAATTATAACTAGGGATAAATATTTTTGGTTTGAAACTGAAAGATAGGCCTTAATACAAATCATAAAGATTTTCTTCTTTTTACCCAAAATCTATCAAAAAATTACTATTTTGTGTCAATTACTATTGTGCTTTAAAATAAGTACTAATTCAACTAAGCAATAGGGCTAAGACATTAAGAGAGGAATCCTAGTGATTACTTCTACTTTACAAAAGTTTCCCTAGATGGTCCAGGATAAAGTGCCCAGGCATTGTTGCTTTAGAGATTAATCTCTTGGGTATGGATTCTTGTCATGAACTCCAGTGGCCAATCCAAAGAGCAGATCTGGAGGACTCAATGACTGCTTGCCTGGTGGCATGCCACTTCTAACATGAGCACAGAGCGTGGCCTGTGTTGAGAACACAGAGTCACAGTCTTTCCTGAATGAACTCAACACCCCAGTCTGCCCCACTAAGACATACACTCCTTAAAAGAAGGGCTTCACTTTTTTGTCTTTTCATTCCTGGAGTCAGCCTGCTGCATGGCTTTTGGTAAGTGTTCAGGAAGTGTCTTGTGAATATATTTTAAAAAGTAATAAAAATACTTTGGAAGAAAAAAGCAATGTCATAGCAGGTGTTGTGTGTAATTTAGTTTTTGGAAACTTTTATGTAATATTAAAATCCAAATCATTTGGATTCTCTAGACATTGACATTCAATGATGGAAAAGATAGAGGCAAGGAAGACATTGTGTGTGTGTGTGTGTGTGTGTGTATGACAGGGAGAGAAGAGAGAGAGAGACAGACAGACAGAAGGATTAATTCTGTGAATGGAATACAATCTATTCAGTGTACTTTGGGAACAGAAAATTAACTTGAAGTTGCTGCAATGAGCTACCATAAGAATGACTCATTATCTCTTAACTATAACTTGCTTATTTGCAAAACAGGAATGATATTCATGTGCACCCTCTCACAGTCTAAGATCAAATGAGTTGATTCAGGTAACTGTACTTCATGATGAAAAAGTGCTTCTCACTTTGCATGACATCATCATTTTCTTATAAAATTTTATCTGGTTAATTTATGCATGTGTGTATATATCATATACAATGTATATTTAGAAGATGGACGTTCCTAGTTCTAGTTGGCTAGGATAGCAGCTCAATATACTGAAACATTTCACAACTGTGCTTCCAGGGGCAGTGGAAGGGACTTAGCTTGGTGAACCTGGAAAGAAAAAATGTCAGAATGTGGACACTCATCCCTCCTCTATGGATGCTCAAATAGTTGAAAGGAGATAGCTTTTGTAAAAGTCTCATTTTTTTTTTTCCTATCACATTTCCAATTCAGTTGTTCTTCAGATCTTACTCATTGACTTCAAAATATCTTCAGAATTTCTTCCATTCTAAAGGTGAGCTTCCATCCCCACTACACTTTTGTTCACTTATTTGGATATTGATGTTACCTCTTTTTTCATAAAAACATGATTTTCTAGCTTCTAGGTTCTCCCTCAACAAATCCATTCTTATGGAAGATGTATTTGTTTCCTTCTGCTATAATAAATTAATCACAAATTTAATGGATTAAAATCATAAAATTTTATTATCTTACAGTTCAGGAGGCCCGAAGTCCAAATGGGACTCCAAGACCATGTTCCCTATGGCGGATCCCAGGGTGAACCCACTTCTTGCCTTCTCTCCGCCTCTGCTTTCCTGGGCTCATGGCTCCCTTCCTCCACCTTGAAAGCTGGCAGCATAGAAAGTTCAAATCCCTTGCTCCCTAACCTTAGCTTTTGTTGTCACATCTTCTCTGACTCTTTTCCCTTCCTCCTCTTATAAGGACTTTTATTATGACAAGCGCCCACCTACAAAATCCAGATTGACCTCCCCATCTTGAGATCATTAATTCAGCCACACCTGTGAAGTCCTTTTGGACAGGTGACACATTCACAGATTCAGGGCTTATCACATGGACACATGTAGAGCCATCATTCTGCCTGTCACACAACTACAGCGATCTCTTTTCCTAAGATGAAAATCTAGTCCTGCTGTTGCTCTGCATGGGGCACTCATGGCTTCCCAGGCCTCAGCAACATCTTCAAAACTCGTTTGACCTCAACCCACAATAAAATATGTTATCTTCATGAACTGATTTACATAAAAACTCACACAAAAATCTTCACAAAATGATACTTACTGTATATAGGCACTGTGATATTTTCTGTGCTACTTTACAACTTTTTAAATGCTCTCCCTGGTCCACTTCACTGAGTTCCTAGGCCTCCGATGGGTCATATGTCATAGTCTAAAGATGTCTGACACTTAGACTGTGTGCGCTGTCTAAGCAAATCATTTGCAGATCCCAAAGAGGCTATCCTCCCCATGTCTCGTGCACTTTAGGCTACCCTTGGTCAGGCGAAGCTCCCACACCCCTACCTGCTGACAGACTCAGTTCTAGATACTGCCTCCTTACCAAGACTTCCTCGATTGTCCCCAGGCAGTTAAGATACCATACCTTCCAAGATACCTGCCTTCCAAGCTGCCAATGATGTCTCTATTGTGGTGCTTGCTAAGTTGTCTCTCCTCTAGATCTCTCTTCTCTCCCTCTCTTTTTCTCTTCTCTTCTCTCCCCCACTCCTTTCTCCTCTTCTCTATGTCCACTCTGTGTCTCAATCTCTCTTTCTCCCTTCCTTCCTTCTTCCCTTTCTTCTTCCCTTCTCAGACATTTTCTTTACTCTGTCCCTCTAACCAGTGTATAGAAATGCCATATCCTCTCTTCTTCCTCCTACTTTTCTTTCTTTCTTCTTCCCCTTCCTTTTATTTTTCCCCCTTCTCTCTTTTTCTTTCTAAAAGAAATATTATAATAGATGCAATAGCTTTTGTAGGAAAATTTGAAACTATACAAGAATAAACAAAAAATTAAACCTACTTCTAAGCACTCCCTCCAGAGATAACTACTAATATTTACATATTTTCACTTATTTTTTAATATCTAGCTCTACAAAGTTTCTTTGACAAAAACAAATCCTTACTACAAAACTTTATAACTTGTTAGACATAGACTTAAAACTGACCTAAATAGTGAATGAGGGTTATAACCAGAAATTTTTGACAGAAAAACCCAGGGCAACCTACATATTGATTTAATAAATACTCAAGATATAGTAACTAAAGGTGACTCCCCATGAGGAGGAGAAATGTAAAACACTTTTAATAAAAGAAAAAAGGACTAACTTAGGAATTGTATGTAGCATTCAAATTTGATCTCTCCTGATGGATAACATAAAATTTATTCTTCTCTAATCATATTTTTAAGGGAAGAAAATGTTTTTATTTGGAATTGTTGTGAGTTAATATTCTCTTGAGGTAATTTTCCAAAGATTAAACTGGGACTTAGAGAAATTGCTTATTTCGTCCAAGCCTCTGATTCAGTCTCAAAGTGAGGTCCTCAGAGCATCCACTTTAGATTTCCTGGAAGGTTAATAAAAGTACAGATACCCACAGCCACACCTCCCTGGGAAACAGTTTTTATGGTTGACTAGGTGAATTTCTACTTCTAACAAGTTTTGGTTCTTAATAAAGTTTGAGGATCTCTGCACTGGAAACTTGTAAAACCCTTAAAAATCAATGTGCTGAAAAGCTCTTTAGGGATCCTACAGTGTTAGTATAAATATTCCCTAGCAATGTATTCTTTTAAGAAGGCTTAACCTGAAGGAGTCTTCTGAAGTGAAAGAGACTTTAAATTCACAATTCCATCATGTCTTTGTACAAATAAGGAAACGGATAAGATGAGGTGCCCCCACCTGGCCCCATGTCACAGAGCTGGGTTGTGGAAGAATCAAGCCTCTAACCTGGAAAGTCTTGACTCTAAGACCAAAGCTGTCTGTCCTCTTCTAGACTGGAAAAGCTTTTATTTTATCTGCTGGATTGCCTATTTCAAGCCACTATTTCATTGCAGTAAATGCCATTTTAATCCTTGCTTATTTAGCTTCTAAAGACAAATCTTGAAATTAATTTCTTTATAAAAACACATATCGGTGTTTAAAAAGAAATAAGCCTACATTTCAGGTAATTAGGAAAACTGCAGAACCATGAACTCTCCTTTGGTAACTGCGTACTGTCTGGAGTTTGGGTGTAATTCGTTGTCCATAATGCTCAATCAAGGTTGCCTGCTGGTACACTTAGATAACAGGAAGTAGCAAGACCTCCAAATTAACTACTATACAAGTATAAAGTACAGAGATATCCATAGTTCCTGAAAGGAAAATAACTTTCTGCATTTAGGGATGTGAAAAGTAATTTAAATAGCAGAATAAAATCTTAATTATAAAATTATTGAAAGTACTGAGAATCTTGTAGTAAAGATTTACAAAAATAGTGCTGTAAAATTGTTGGCTGAAGGTATCTGGTGCTGAGATTCTTCTCTGTTGCAGAACTACAGTCATAAAAAAGTGATAAGATGGTACAACTGTTTTTCATTTATCTGAATTATTTTGAATGTAATATTTTCAAAGGTCTAAAGGAGGGCTAGCTTTTCCTCCTTTTCATCTCTGTAAACTTCATTCACTTTATGGTTAGAAATTTAACTCTAGTTTGAATTAGGAGTGCTGATCCCATTACTAAACATAAGGAAGCATAATTTGTGGGACAAGGTTTTTTGCTCACTATTCCTTAACACAAGAAACTGAAGTTACCAAATCAGAAAGAAATTCAAGCTAGTAACTGTGAGTTTCCGTATACTTCATTTCAGACGAGAGGGTTCAAAGTGAGTTACAGTGCAATGTTACATTCAGAATCACTACTGAAGCAAAAGGAAATAATAAGTCTTTTTTTCACCTGATCTCTGATGTTTCTAACCATCTGGTTATTTACGACATCACATTATATGTTTCACAAAAGTAAGGTAGGAAGATATTTGTCCTGAGAATCTTGGCTTTCCTAATACTTTTAGAATAAACAGCTAACAGAATAACTATACATTTAATGGATATTTATTATGCTTTTATTTTCTAAGTAGCCGAAGCAGTCTTCTTTGTCTTCAGGATGAAAACAGCTTCTCACAAATTAATTTCTTTGCTGCAGTTATAGAGAAGTATACATATGGTCCAAATATGAACTAGATTCTGCTGGCTTATGTTCCAGAGTTTTGCAATATTGCTATTAGGTTGAGTCACTGTAAATCTACAAAGAATTGTCTTCCTTTTACAACAAACACTTAAAAATTTTTTTGAGGATAAATTTTGTATTGTGGCACATGAATTTTTTATTTATTAGGAAAAGAGGTAAGAGGTACTTGAATTACGAATCCAAAATAAAATGAACATATGTTTCAGTGAATATTAACCAGGCTAAGCTAAGTGGTCTTTCAAAGGAGAGTAAAGTCTCTTGTACTGGGTTCCTAGAACAAACTAGTGGACATTCAGCTTCCCCTTGGAAGGAATCTCTGAGTGAAATTACTTATTCCCAAGCACTTTTGTCCTCTTCTCCCCTTCATACTCTCCTTTTTGTCCTTTCCTTTCTGTAGAAAGGGGCCTACTAGGTCCTAAATGACTTCAATTGTGTCTGGCAGTGAAGTGAATTGAAGTTTACATAGCAGTGTGCTCATGTGTCTAGCTTTCTGTGATGAGAGGCTAGGCCGCATTGCTCCTGTGTTGCTTACTCTGCCTCCTCTTGCTGTCACATTGTTGCTGGGAGCCTTGTAGTGCACTGAATCATGGGCAATACTGGATACGACATCGTCAGGGCCTCCAATATAAAATCAAAATTCTGTTCCTCTCGTGATGTTTCTATGATGATCTGGGGCATATTAATCTACTGTCAGCAACTGCTAAGTGATCTAGAAATAAACAAAAGGACAATACTGAATATAGAAGCCTTTTGTATTTAGCTCATGGTGCCCATCCTGAATGGTTAGCTTGAATTTCCCACCACATAACTGCGAAGAGAGATCAGTAAGTTCCAGTTGCATATTGCGGGATAATAGCCTTGGAATTCTGAGATTCTGCGTGTCTTTCTGGATAAGCATATTTTTCAACTACTGCTTTGCATATCCATTCCAAACTTATATCTTATTTAAAAATAAATGATTAATCTCCCTTATTTCCTATCCTATCTTATAACATTGGAAAAGCAAAAAACTAGTAATAAAAGAGTCATTAGAAAATGAAGTAGATTTGTAATATAATGAGCATATGTCTTTTTTATGTACTGTTAGTTTCATAACATCTCTGCCTAGAAGTTTCCACCTAGGGCCAAAATAAAACATCTCTAACATTTGACCTCCTATCTTCACAGATATTTAATAATCTCTTTACTTATTTGTAGTTATAACATTTAGCTTTCACTGTTTTTGGAAATATGATTGGTTTTTGCAAACCATCTGATTTTTGCAAACCATCTACAACTTGCCTCTTGGAATTATATGGTTGATAGTCAAACACTTTCCAAAATGCAAAAATTTATTCCAAATATACTTGACTTTGCTCATTGGTCAGTATACAGTCATCTCTAGTAACGATGTACTCATTGATTCGTGAGCAACTTATTTTATTATTAGTAAGTTTCTTGCTTTGGAATCAAACTCTATACTTTCCAATCATTTTCACTGTTGAAACAAAGGTTTTCATCCCTTTGTAAAACACAGCAAAAGTGAGGCTCAGGCTACATTTCAGTCATTATTTGTCTGTTTTCCCCCATGACAGTCTGCAATTTTTATTTCCTTGTCTCTGTTTGTTGTTTAACTGCCTTGGGCATTTTCTATTGAAATGGATCCTCTGGCAGAAAGAAATGTTACAGCTAATAGGTGTTTTGGCCTGTCAACTTAAAGCAATTTAAAGCAAACTGGAAGACAACGGCCATAACCTCATCTCCATCTGAGAAAGAAGATGATATTGTTGCAAAGTAGAGCGACTTATTCAAACAAAAGTGATTAACAGTGGTTTGCAGTCACATCCTTAAAAATAATTTAAAAATTAGATTTCATGCCAATATTTTCATAATTCTATAAAGACCTTAAAACCGAAGGCATAAACATGAAATATTTTGATGTATAAAATGTTGTAACTAAAAAAGAAACTTAAAAAAACGAAAGGGCAACTGAGAGTTACAACAACTGACATGTCTAAGTTCAAGGTATTTGTGTTAATATGTTTGGCATAATAACTTAAGACTTTCAAAAATGTCATTTTACAGTTGAGGAACCTAAGTGCAAAGAAATTAATTGATTTGCCCAAAGTTACATAACCAGTAAACAGCGGTGTCAAAATATGAACACAAGTCATCAAACTCAAGAGTCCCTACTCCTCACTGTATTGGTCAAACTACCAGCTTCAGAAAGATCACAGGGGCAGCACTATCTGAAGATGGAGAAATGCTGCCGTAAAGTAAGGGGCTAAATGCTGCCAGGAGAGAGGCTGGGAGAGGTCCTTCCCTTGAGTACTCAGAGGTACCCAGTCCCTGAGCACACCATAGTTTCAGAGTTATGGCCTCCAATATATTTCTATTGTTTATGCCACCCAGGTGTACTTTGTTGCAGTGGCTCCAATAAACTAATAGAGAATGGGAAAGGCCATCCTAAGCAATCATAAAATCTAGAAGCCATAATAAACATTGATAATATTGAGTACCTAAAATTTTTTTAGAAAAATTCTGTGTAGCAAAGGAAAACAAAACAATCTCTTGTTGTGGAATTTTAGCAGAAGCCTCCAAACTGAGAAAATTTGATATCAAGAATCCTCCCAATCTAACCAACTTGCTGCCTTGTCTATACTAGACTTACAAAGGAGGAGATCAAAACCAAGTTCTGTTAAGACTAGACCATCCCCACCTGCAGTCTGAATTCTCAACCCTTCCCTGTCCTGACAAGCAAGGGCTGACAATTCAGGGTGGCCATAGGTTATTTAAAGTTTGGAGAGAAGATTGCCTGAGTGCTGTGTCATTTTTAGTTGACAGGGTCTGAATAAGGGAGACATCAGAGAACCTCTGAGAGACAGCAACCAAACTATGTGCCCTGGAACTTGGGGAACATTGGGATTATTTTCACTGAAATGAGCCTAAAAGCAAAAGGGTTGTGGGAAGAAGCTACCTGGCATAGCAAAGAGCCAAGAGGTATCAGCAAATGCCTGTCCTTTCACCCATGCCTCAGGGTGAGGGTGCACAAGGAATTTCCCGGACCAGATGAAGACCTGAGAAAAGAGCTAGGCTTGAGCTGTATGGGAAGGAGCAGTGCCCAGGATTACCACCTGCAGGGGAAAGTGGGTGCCAGCGGGGCAGTCACTGATAGGAAACCAGGACACTGGGTAAGAATCACAGGGAGCTCAGAAGTTGTATTATTGCAGATTCGTGGAGGGGCATGTTTTCATAGAAATCCTCAGCTGTAAATGATCAAATCCAGTGATTTGTGCAATAATGGCTGAAGGTGCTACTGACCTGGATTTTGATTTGCTAAAAAAGCAAAGAACAATAAAAAAGCAAAAAAGACAAATGGCCTTTAGTGGAAGATGTTGATGGCTTTTTGGGAAGCACATTTCCTTCTCCATGCAAAGTAACCGTGACTCCCATTTGCTAAGCTTGAATGCCTGCCATGTGTGGAAATGAAGCAACGCACCAGTGAGGTTTTCTGCTGAGAACAAAATTTGAATAGCAGATGGGAGAAAGAAACGGAAACCTTAAATTACAATATACAGAAAGTTTTAAATATGTTTTTACAAATGCATCTTAGGAATGTCTAATTGAAAAGTGTTAGTTGTGGAGATGGGAGTAAGATACAGCCAAGGAAGGAAGAATAGAGATGAAGATACATTTGGAGAAAAGTAAATGTTTTGGTTTTTAAAAGATGTACTTAATGCCATCTGAAATTTAGTGTTAAAAAATCTAAATACATGGGATATGGTATAGATACAAAGCAGTTTCACAGAGAAGCCTTATAGAAAGGTAGATGTCGAGACTGTGACAGGTTTGTATTTGAAGGAAACCCTGTTTGGGTAGCACAGAAGGCTGCATCACTGGCAGTGCTGATAGAGTATTAGGCTCAACATGAAACCCTCCATCTCGTCCTGAAGATGCTGGATTCACTATCAGGACTGAGGAGTCCACTCAGAGGGGTCCTCTGAGCCCAAGGAAATCATGCAGGTGCCTAGTTGTGTTACTTTGTTTAGCAAGTGAGTCAGGACTGAATTAGACTTGAGGTTTGTAAAGAGCTTTTTTATGTTATATTGCATCTAAAGACTTGCTTGTACTGACCAATGCAGGCTCCTGTACTATCTGCAGTTGGGCAAGTCTATTTAACTGTTAATTATATATTCTTCTCATGGATTGAACAGAAAAACAGCATTATGTGCCATTTCCCACTGCTTTCTCTTGTGTAGGAGAAAGAAAAATCTAAGCAGCATCCATTAGACATTGATTGGTTTACATCAAACTATACTACTTAGCTTTCAATTAAATACCTAAGAATCACTGGATTTACTGAAAACTACATTTATATATTTTAAAAAGACAAAGGAACAACTCATACGCCAAGGTTTTCACTTGAGGAATGAGATTAATTATGCCTTAAAGTGCAAATGTTTGTGTAATACTCAAAGATCATTCACATAGAACTTTGAAATAGAGACATTAGTCTCACAAAACAATACATATTACTCATTCAATTTTGATTTCAAGATATCCATATGTATGAGATTCCCTCAAATCTATGTTAAGATTTTGTCCTGAAAAAGACATTTGGCATCTTCCCAAATTTACTATTCTATTATCTGTTCTACAACTTTCCTGTATTATTAATGACCTAAATGCATATTAACTGCCTAAATGCACATTAATTGAAATATTTTCATCATCTATAAAATTAATTCTATATAGGACATACATTTCTGTGATTATATGTTTCCTGAACGTTTGCCAATATTGCAAAATGTATCTACATTTTACAGCAGAAGTCATAGCCCACCCACCGTTGCACTAGCATTATATGCTTCTGCATTGTTAGAGAAACATTCAGGGTACAATGTCCTTCTGCCCCACTGAACAAATGTACATAAAGCGCATTTGAGCATAAGTGAATTTTATCAGCTTTAGTTTAGAAACATAATTTAATAGAACTAAATCCATTTTTGCCCTCTACTACCTATACCCTAACCACATGGGTAACTGACAATTTAAGAGGTAAGATGGGACAATGAAAAGAATCTGCTTTAAAATCAAACATCCATGGATCACCTCCTATGAAAAGTATGTTGTTGCTGTTGTTGTTTTTTGGTATCGGGAATCAAACTCAGGACCTTGTGCTTGCCAGGCAGGTGCTTGTGTCACTGAGCTATGTCCCTAGCCTGAAGAGTATGTTCTTTGAGTTTTAGATTCTATAAAGTGGGAAAAATCGGGACTAATACAAGAGCTTGTCATGAAGATGTGAAATGATAAATATACGTAACTGTTTTGCTGAGAA
Organism: Erethizon dorsatum; assembly: GCA_028451465.1. Taxonomy (NCBI): domain Eukaryota; kingdom Metazoa; phylum Chordata; class Mammalia; order Rodentia; family Erethizontidae; genus Erethizon; species Erethizon dorsatum. Next base: position 99,050,740 of record CM051833.1, on the reverse strand, counting down.
GAATGGAACTACCCCTACCTTCCCACTACAATTTGGATCAGGCTCGATGTAGTAAGAAACTTTGATTTGGGTCTATGTTGAAATGTTTTAGATAAGACTGGATTTTCTAATACCTGAATGTGCTATTACTCTATTACATAAAATTAATCAGATACTTTATGAAACCTGTCAAAAATAACACACAAGGGCAGGGAGAGGTCCATTAATAGGATATGGATTTAGGGTTGTGGATTTTACCAAGTTAAATAGGTTTCTCCATGTAGAGCACTTTGACTAATGCTTGGAACAAAATAAACTCTCCTAAATGCATCCTATGTTAATTTAGGGATCTCCCCACACATATATTCCATCTTTTCTTCAAAATAACCCAACTCCAACAACTTTGTATGTCTACTAAAATTAATTTCAACATGTATTCTTGGAATATAAACACTAGAAAAACTGGCTAAATAAGGATAGATAACAACAAATAACGATTATACATAGTGTAATCTTTTCCTCGAATATAAATGTGGCTGCTGAAGGACGGAATTACAACAGGGTGTTACCAAAGGCTATGTGGATTTTTTTTTTGTGTGTGTGTGGGTACCGGGGTCGACCTCAGGACCTCGCGTGCCAGCAGGCGCCCGTGCCGCTGAGCGATATCACCGGCCCTTTTTTCTCATGTGGGTACCGGGAGTCAAACTCAGGACCTCGCGCTTGCCAGGCAGGCGCTTATGCCGCTGAGCTATCTCACCAACCCGGCTATGTGGATTTGTTTCTCAGCATTCACTGATTTAAAAGAAATCTACTGGTCAAAACAGATGTTCTTCATGTCGCAAATGGTAGGATATCCTTATTTTAGGGTTGAAACGATTATGACCACTTCACAGTGCATATTTATATCGAATCATCATGTCGTAACCTTAAGTATATGCAGTTTGACAATTTTATTTGTTAATTTTATCTCAATAAAGCTGGAAAAAATAAACAAACAAGATGATACTGATTCTCTAAGAAGTGGCAAGAATGAGAAGAGTACCCACCAGGGCCAAATTTCCCAAAGTTTGATTGGTACACATTTTCAGTCTCCAGATGGAGTGCTGAGTATCAACACTTCCGAGAATCATCCTGCTTAATATCCTCATTTGAAAGTGAGGAAACTGAGACTCAAAGCATAATTTGGCAAGTTAATAGTGCAGGTTGAAATCACAAGACTCTGGACTCCTCAACCAAATGCTATCTTGATTTTATAATGCTGGAAAATCCTGGAACCTTTTACTTTTAATTGATTTTGTTTTAAATAGTAATCCCTCTTTAAAGATCTACATTAAGGTACATTAAAAATATTTTTATCATGAAATCTGACATGATGGCAGCTAGTTTATAATATACCAAGCTGGAAAAATGTGTGAAGAGCAGCTGGTGAGTGTGTACGTAATTCTTAGTTATCCTTAAAATTATTTCCAGAACATTTTTATGTGCATAATTTTCTTTTTGTCGACATATTTTAATTTTATTTTCTTTCTCTCAGTAGAAGTAGTCTATCTTCAGTATTTTGGATTAATAATTGTATCTTACTAGTAGCTTATGAAAATAAACTTGCAAACATTTTCGATATCAGCACGCTTAAAAGCAGACATAAAGAACAATTTGAATTAAATTTGGGCCACATCAACTATATCTAAAACTATTCCCTTTAAATTATATCACACTTTAAACCCTTATATAGTTGGTGATCTATACACCTGTAGGCAGGGCCTGGTACAGAGAAAGGAGAAGAACTTAAAGGCAAATGTGGTTGAGAAAAAAATAAACTGGACAAGAGTGTTTTAGGGAGATTTAATGATTCCAATTCCAAATTATGGAAATATTGGTTAAATGTCTCAAGTCCAGGACAATACAATGAAAGTGAGAAACTTGCTATAGGAATACTAACTAGAAATGGTAGCTCCTATATACGCTGGCTCTGGACCTGAGAGCCTCCATTTTGAAGCCGCACTCTATCACATGCCAGAAGCATAACCTTGAGTAAGTAACCCAGGGGTCCTTGTCTGCAGTTTCTTCATCTTTTAAAGGAGGATAGTAAGGAGAAGGTGGGTGTTATGAGAATTTTTTAAAAAATGATAAAGCAGTTAGAACAGTGTCTATTATCATTAAATCTCAGGATTTTGACATTTATTATTCAGGGAAAAAAATGCACAACAACAAGCAGGCACTGATGACGAATCTGCGAGAGCACAGAAGGAGCACTGAAGGAAACCTCAGAGGCAAGTGATTCAACTGGTTTTGTGATAAAGAAAAACAGGGCCCAGAGAGGTTGCAACCTGCTCAATAAAAACAAGAATTCAGTTCTATTCTGCTCCAGCTGCCCGTCTGCAACACTTGGGCCTTGCAGGAGTTTGACTGCGTAGATGGCATTCCACACTGACCTCGTATGTTATACAGACACTGCTCTGCGTGTCCTCAGGGCAGGGGCAGGCCAGGAGCAGAAGTGCGATGTGGTCAAGACCTTGACCTTGAAATTGACCAGGTGCTACGCTATGTCACACAAGGCAGGAGTAAGGCCTCTGTTCCACTTGCTTTAGCAGTTACACCTCAGGTAGATAATTTAAACAAATAAGAACTAGTTTTATATTACCTAAATTTGGAGGTGACAAATACATGATTTGTCTTCAATAACACATCCACATTTTTAAGGCACATTTTCACGCTTACCTTAACTTTTTCTTATGTTGGAAATACATAATTACATAAGTTTTCTTTGAAATTTGGCAGAACCTTAAGAGAAATTTGGCTAACTTAGAATATTAACACATTCAGCATAGCTCAGGAAGTCCTAAGTCACCAAAAAGGGAAAGATAGTTGAAGAGAAATTATCTTTTCCTTAGATGTTGAGCAAAAATCACTTATGGTGTTTAACACATTTTTTCTTTAATTATGTCTGAGCCGATGTTTAAAAAATGTTTTAAATCCATCCTTTAGAAAAAATGCTTCAGCGGCGTAAGCGCCTGCCTTGCAAGCGCGAAGGCCGGAGTTCGACTCCCGGAACCCACATACGAAAAAGGGGCCGGTGATATCGCTCAGCGGCACGGGTGCCTGTTGGCGCGCGAGGTCCTGAGGTCGTCCCCCCGGTACCCACAAAAAAAAAAAAAAAAAAAAAAAAAAAAAAAAAAAAAAAAAGAAAAAATGCTTACCTTTTAAAAAATTTTATTTTATTAGTACATGTTTGCAGTACCTGCATTTTATAATCATCTTGGGGAGTTGGTACATGTACATAGTACAGCCTGTTTTCTTTAATCCCCTTCCGTCCCCCTCCCTCCCACCTTCTCTAGTTCTCTTTTCCCCTTTTCATTCTTGTTGATATTGTTAATCTTGGTTCATGTTAATGGCATATAATGTCCACATTCAATAAGGTTGTTAGGACCTTGTACCTGGCACATCTTCACCCTACCTATTTGTCCATCCCCTCCCCCTCCCCCCTCACCCTTGGCTCCTTGGACCCCTTCCCATCTGCAAGACATCCCTTGTCTCGTTCTATCCCTTCTATCCTTTCTTTATGTTTCTCTTAGTTGTAGTTTGCCTTACTCAGATGAGAAAACCATGGTATTCAAGGTTGTGTGTCTGATTTATTTTACCCAACATATTTTCTCGGCACATCCATTTTCCTACAAATATCTCATATTTGTCTTATAGCCAAGTAGTATTCCATTATATATGAATACCACAATTTCTTTCTCCAATCATCTGTTGATGGGTATACAGGCTGTTTCCAGGGTTGAGGTGTTATGAATTGTGCTGCTATAAACAATGGTATTCATATATTGCTGTAGAATGATGTCTTAAACTCTTTGGTGAAGATACCTAGAAGGGAGATAGTTGGGTCATATGGAATTTCTAATTTTAGTTCTTTGAGAAATCCCCACACTGATTTCCATAATGGCTGTACTAGTTTACATTCCCACCAACAATGTAGGAGGGTTTCTATTTCACCACAGCCATGCCAGTATTTGTTAGGAAAAAAACAAACAAACAAAAAAACTTATCTTACGAAGCATAAGCAGGCTTAGAATAGGGGGATTTCTCACTATCAACCTTCCTAGAGGGTCATGAATAGGGGGAATGAGAAAAGCTGTTATCAGATTTTTGGAAAATCAACTGATAGCCACTTTTCTCAAAATAAAGACAGTTCTGAGAGTACAGGAGAGAGGCATAAAGATAACTTATGGATGTGAACATTAATAGGGGGATATTGATGCAGATAGCATAAATGGATGGGGTTGCCTATTATTCAAATCTTCAAACAATATAGGACACGGGCAAGTAAAGAGTAAACTCTTGAGAAATCTCCAAATAAACTCATGGCAAAGGACTACATAAGGTGTGCAAAGAGCTCATCTTTGATAAGAACTGAATGACGAGCTTTTGGTTGACTTGAACCCTGGTCTTGCCCGAATGAGCAGGATTTCATATCATGGTAAACTCTAGTGCTGGTAGAAGCCTAGATCACATTTATATGAACATTCATTTCATCATTTTTAACTGCATAGAGCTAATATTGTAAATCCATTTTACAAATAAAAAATAATAAAGTACAGACAGGATAAGCTACTTGCTAAGGAAAATTTAAAAAACTGATTGCTTAAGGCAAGTTATAAAACCTGGTTATCCATAGTGCTGGCACTAGGTCCCACCACACTTGCTCCCTGAGCCAGTACTCAGTCTCTTGAGTCTACTTTTTCTGGGAAGGAAACAGGTCGACCTCATATATGGAGTCAATACCATCACTGTCAGCTGGTTTGTGGACTTGGTAGATAGATGGTTGTTGGGAAGTGGGTTGGATGTGAGTTAAGGCCACCCAGTGCTGACTCTCCACGTTATAGTATCCTCAGGGTGAATTGGTGTGGCTGGGCACCAGGCTCTTCAGATATGGGGTTGCATCTCAACAGAAGTATTTCTGTTTCTTTGTCTGGGAGAAATGATAACATATGTGACCACATTTGGGATGAAGATTTGATTTTAACAATACCAAAGGACACAATTGAAGGTCAGCATGTACTTGAACCTATCATTACGAAATTATACAAATCGACAGAGTCATATGGAAAAATATTAGAGAAATGACTATGAACTGAATTTTGTTCTCTCCAAAATTCATATGTTGAAGCCCCAGCACCCAAGATAATAATATTTGGAGATGGGGCTTTTGGGAGCTAATTAGGCATGGAGACAAAGTACTAATAATGGAATTATGCCCTTATAAAAGAAGAAGATATGAAATCCTCCTGGCCACATACTGTTATGTAAGGACAGAGCAAGAAGAATGACATCTCTAAGTCACTAACAAGCCAGTCTCCAGGATATTAATGAGCTGGTGCCTTGCTCTTGAACTTCTAAGTCTCCAGAATTATAATAAATGTCTTTTGCTTAAACCACAGAGTCTGTGACATTTTGTTATAGTTACCCTAAGCAGACTGACATAGGAATCTTTCAGGAGACCATGAGAGACTAGAAAGAGTCCTAAACGGATAATTGGGAGCGTCTAATTCTAGTCCTGGTTTAGATACTAACACCTCTCAGCTATGTTGTTTGCATTTATAAACCAATATATTAGACTAGGTACACTGAGGTCTTTAAAAGTTGATGCTTCTGTAGTCTGACCTTGCTTTTACCTCATAACTATACATCTAATGTAGATTCAGAAAATATGATTTTGTAAACTTATGTGGTCCTCTTCCACCAGGAGACTTGGCTGTGGAACTTATTAAACTACTCGTTGACTTTAATAATGATTTCGGGGAACACTCAGCGCCAAAGAAATCTTGAAGATAATTAACTAGAATTCCAGACTAATCTTAAAATCTAATTTAAAGGTAGATTCTCAATTTCTCTCTCAGGATCCTAACCTTCCACCCCCATAGCCAAGCTGGAAATAAATTCTAGACAATGTGAGTCATTTCTTTGAAAGCTAATTTCTCTTTATTTATCCCTAAGGTTCAGGTCAATTAGTTCTACTTAATGTTCTAATCACTTTTCTTTAAAGAGGCAAAGAAGAAACGTGTCTTAGCACAGACAGACTTTTAAGGTAGGCAACTACAAAAAATAAAATTAAATTAATGAAACTGCACATTAGAGCATATTAATCTCAGGACCTGTATGAGTCAGCTACGGTATATACACACAGTACACACTTACAATGGGGCCATTTCTGTTCTAGCCAGTCTCCTCCATAGTCTATATCCATGTTAAAGAATCAAAACTGTTTCTTTTGTTTCAGTTTTTATTTTTTATTAGTGCATGTTTGGCAGTACACAGTGATTACATTCTTCGTGGGGAGTTGGTGCACGCACATAACACATTTTAGTTCTCTTTTCATTCCCTTCTGCTCCCCTCCCCTCTTTGTCCCCTTCCCTTTGGCAAAAGATCTATCTCTCAGTTTCCTATAATGTGCCTTTTATTTTCTTTTGTAAGAAATTTAACTTGTTTTTATCCTAATGGGAGGTGAAGACTGATATTATGAGTCAATATACAAGCATAGAATAATGTCACTAAAATTATAAGTTAAAATAAATAAAACTCAAATTTACCCAAATAAAATTTCCCTAGCATAATTAAGGATGTATTTTTAAATGCCATTAATTCTCTTAGAAGCTTTAGATAAAAATGGAACAATATACAATGTGGGCCTGCTTTCAGAACTAAAAGATAGCATGCATATAAAAGTCTTGTAAAAGTGCCTGGCACATAGTAAATTATGGCATATAGTAAGTAAACGGTACCCCTTTCATCTGTTAGGAATTTTGTTTGGCTCCACATAATAGACACACAAAAGCACCAGCTTAATCAAATGGATGTTTTTATCAGGCAACAGAAATTCGGGGTAGGCAGCTCAAGGCTGATAAAAAGCCTGTGATACCTGCACACTCTCAGCTTCCTCCCAGTTTTCCATTTGGGTTTTGTTCTAATGCTCTCAAGGATGGCTCCTACACCTCCAAGCATCACAGCCACATCCAGGCAAGAAGGAAGAAGAAATGACCAGGGGTGCAACGCAGCTAACTCTGTTCTTTTTTTCCTTAAATCAAGGAAAGAGTGGGAATTCCAGAAGCCTATATAGTTGATCCCTGATTCTGTCCAACTTGCTGGAAGTTGGCCAAATAGATCCATATAACCATAAAGGAGGCTGAGAAATCAAATTTTATATCAGAGCACTCAGCAATTAAATTGGCCTTGGTTGTTTCCACTGATGTATAGAACTAATTCTTCTTCTTCTTCTCCTCCTCCTTCTCCTTCTCCTTCTCTTTCTTCTTCTTTTGTTGTTGTTGTTGTTCCCAATAAATATTACATTGTGGAAATTTTGGTAAGGAGAAGGAAGGATACTAGGAAAACAACCAGGTCTGCCACATTATTACAAGCATTTACACGTTATGTGGTCTATCTAAAGGCATCAGATGATTTTGTTTTCTAATATTAATAGCAATTGGTCGTCTCCTTGGGACAAAATACTCAAAGGTTCAGCTGTAATAAAAGAGATTTATGATTCTGGTCTGACGTTCAGTGCACGTCACCACTTCACTGTTGTTTTCATGTCTCATAAGTTTGCAGCACTATTTTCCACGAATCATCTCCATTATCCTCTGAGTCATCTCACACATAATTAGCATTACAGTCATCATCAGTCTTCAAAGAAGGCACAGTTTCCTCCTGGGGAAAAGGCAGGCCTTCCCGCTTCCAGCCTAGCTCATGCCTCCAGGTGGTTGCTCCCTGCGTTCTAATCAGGTATCTTACCAGTAGGCTATTTCTAGTCATGGGTAGTTGGTAATTGGTTGGCCCAGTGCATGCTACAAAGACTGTGGTGTACCAATCAGACATCACCTGGTGGCTTGTTAGAAATGCAGTTTCTTGTGCCCATCTTGGTCTTTAGGAATCAGAATCCCTGGGAGTAGGGCCTAAGAATCTTGTTTTTTGACAACATGCCTATGAGTTTCATTTATGCTCAAGTTTGAGAAAGACTGTCCTGTTCTCCTAACATTTTTCAGCATATCTATAACATAAACACTCAGCAAGAGTAGAGATGCTTACACTTTGTGCCACCCCTCCATTCATATCTTGTTTGTCCTCTCTATCAACAGCTATTTACCAGCAGAAAATGCTTTAAATATTTTTGGTTTAACTGCAATTGGATAACCCTAACTGACTTAGGGAAACACGAGCATTGTAAACATGATAAAATGAAGTCAATTATATTGGGCTGTGCCAATTTCCTGAGGGACAATGAATGTGACTGTATAAAATCCTTGACCCAATAATCATAGCTGTCTATTATTGTTTCACCCTCTCAACCCTGTATATTAGAATCTGCCAGAAGCATTGAATTCGAACATTGCATGGCTAATTGTCTATTCATAAAAATCTATTGTAGCAAACATAGAGGAGTTTGCAGTATAAAGGAAAGAAAGGATTCTTTGTGTCCCTCAAGAGTTTAGGGAGAGAGTCTGGTGTTCATGGTCCATAGTGGGCACTGCATTTCCCATCAAGCCCTTCATTAAGAGATCGTAGACGTGTAATATTCTGTAACATCATAGGGTTTCAGAAAAAATAAACTTATGAAGGTCCCTATTCCTAAATATATGAAATGGAATTAAGTATTCTTTGTTTATTCATTCCTTCATTCTAAAATACATTAATGGAAAGCCTGCAACATGCAAAGTACTATAATGATACAATTGAGGTATAAAATGAGTCAGACAGAGCTTTAACAACCTCGGTGAAAAGCAATCCCAGAACATGCATTGAGAAAATGACTTTTCCAAAATGCAAGTTTATCAGGTAATCAAATAACAATAAAGAAATGAAAGCACATAGATTCAAGAGCATTTAATGCACCTACTTCAATTGGAAATCACTGGTACTACTTCTGGAAATAATAAACAACATTCTGTTTTCTGGTAGGGCCCCAGCTTTGGTGTATTCTGGCAAGGACAGTTCCACTACACTTTATTTCTCAAGAGGATAGCTTAAAAAAAGACTAGAATTTTTTTTTTTTTTTTTTTTTTGCAGTTCAAAGGAACTGCTACCAAATTTGTACACAATAATGTTCCTTAGATCATACTCCTGTACAGCTTGTAAAATACTAATGGACATCACATAGTTATCTCTTACATGTAATGTAACATTTCCCTATCAAAGCCACACTCACTTATCTGTAGAGTTAGAATAAATAATATACATTAATTTTTGTGTTAAATTTTATACACAAGTGCTCTCATGGAGGTGTGCATACTTTTCCAATTAGCAGTGACACCAAGTGAACACATGAGAACAAGGAAGTGACATCTAAGCAACTATAAAAGGGAAGAGTAAACTATGCTAAGATTTGGGAGGAATATGCCAGAGGCTGATGACATTAAATGTAAAGGTCCTGAGGTGGAAATGGCCTTGGAGTATTTGAGAAGTAGAAAGAAGTCAATTGTGATTAACTAAAGGGAAAAAAGGCAGAAATGAATTGGAGAAAGGTGTCAGACGCCAGATCCCATAAGTCATATTAGGCAGGGGTGAGGGCTTTTCAACTGTAAGTATAATGAGAAGCTACTGATAGCTTTGAGGAGGAGAAGAATATGATTTGATGTCATTTTTAAAAATGAAACTTCATTTTGAAATAATTATAGATTCACACGCAGCTTTAAGAAACATTAGAGAAATCCTGTTTATCCTTTATCTAATGACCTTCAGTGGTAACATCTTACAAAATGGTAGCACACTATCACAACTTGGATACTGACATTGATAGAGTCAAAAATTACAGAATAATTACAGCCTCATGGTGCCCTTCTAGACCCGCATCTTCTTCCCACCCCCTTTCTGTCCCTAACTCCTAGCAACCACAAATGTGAAGAGATTCTGCATTTTGTAACTTTTTCATTTTAAGAATGATGCATTAATAGAATCATATAGTGTATGTGCTTTGGAGATTGGTTTTTCACTCAGTATATTTCTCTGAGGATTCACCCAAGTTGAAGGTATAAAGAATGCATTTCTTTTTATTGCTCAGTTATATACCATGGTATGGATGCACCACAGCGTGATTCACTCATTGAAGGAAATCTAGGTTGTTTCCAGTTTGAGGCTAAGAATAACATTACTATGAACATTTGTATTTTATGTGAACATAAGTTTTCATTCCTCTGGGACATATGTTAAGTAACCCAATGGCTGGACTACAGTGAATTTCTAGAAAGGTAGTACTCCATGGTTTCATGGGGTTTCACAGAATAATTTTATCAAAGGTCCCTACTCCTAAATATGTACAGCAGAATTAAACAGGACTTGGGGTATAGTTGGTAGAGCATTTACCTACCATGTAGGAGGCTCCGGCTTTAATCCCCGCTACTACCAGAAAAAAAAAAAAAAAATTAAATATCCTTTGTTTATTCATTCCTTAAAGTACAGAAGTGCCTTGGCGTTCATGAATGCTTTTGTTTGCAAGCAATTTGGTTCACAAACAGAAGCATTTGGCAAAATTTTTTTTCGTTTGCAAACTTTGCATCAGGTGACCAACACAACCATGGCCATCTTCCCTGCATGAACATGAATGTGGCCATGTTTTCCAGGATCGTGGAAGGAATTCAGTTCATGAACCCAGGTACCACTGTACATTTCTGGAAAGCCCGTAATATCCAAGGCATCATATTGATACTATAAAAATATAAATCATACACAATCTAGTTTTATAGGAACTGCCAAACTTTTTCCCAGAATGGCTGTAAATTTCACATTGCTGTCATCACACTATGAGTTTCAGTTGATCTACAATCTCACTAGCACTAGGCATTTCTAGCTTTTTTTTTTTTTTTCAACATTAACATTCTAATAGATGTGTGGTGGTACATGATTATAGTTTTTATTTGGATTTCCCTAATGTGTAATGTGAAATATCTTTTCACATTTTATTGTCTATCTGGATATCAACTTTGGTGAAGTATCCACTCACATCTTCTACCCAAGTAGTATTCACTTTTAGCTAATGGTCATATTTGCATAATTCTTTCCCTTTCTATTTCATCCAAATAAATATACTTACGTTTTAATATCTTAAACTTTGAATTTTTACAGGATGACTAATACTGTTGAAAATTAAATTTTTAACAAATGAGTAAGAGACTTTATCCAAATGTCTTTGTGAAATGTGTTTATAGGACAAAATGACTGTATCAAAGAGGGTTCCATTAATTCTATCCCTTTGATCAGAATTGATATTAATATTAATATTATGACCCACATTTCCTACTCAGGTCAACATAGCAGTTGGCTAACAATGTCTGATCTTTTATATAAAGTGTTCAGAGATTTACGTAAAAGTTAAAGTACTTATCTAAGTATTCCAATTCTCTAAAACATGCTTTCTTTCTAGTTGTAAAAAAATAAGCAAAACACATTTGGATTCTTCACTTTGCATATTCTGTATATTTAGGCATAAATTTAGTGAATATTCATGTTAAATGCAGAAAAAGAATCAATGGTTAAGTAGGAAATGCAGTGCTAATTTGGATGATACAGACAAAAGGAATCTAACAGTTCTTTCTTCAATAGCAAGCAGTCTTCCCTTACATAGCCAGTAAGTCAGTTGGTAACAGATCTCCTTGAAAAAAGAGAGTGCCATATTGATAGGATCATTAACTTCAAATAAAACCTTACTTGGTTAAAATTAACACACAGTAAAATATATCCATTTCATATACAGCTTAGCATATTTTGACCAACACACACTTGTTTACCACCACAATTACAAAATACAGCATTCACCTCATTCCAAGAGTGCTGGCATGTCCCTTGGAAGTCAATCCCTTTTCTACCCTTCACCCAGTCAACCACTGGTCCGAAATTGGAAATAAGAAATTTATAATTGTAGCTTAGATTTTTGAGTTCTGGAATTTTATACAAATGAAATGATACAGTACATTCTCTTTTGTGTCTGGCTTTGTTTTCTCTGTATAATACTTTTTTTTTTTTTGTGGGTACCGGGGGTCGACCTCAGGACCTCGCGCACCAGCAGGCGCCCATGCCACTGAGCGATATCACCGGCCCCTTTTTCATATGTGGGTTCCGGGAGTCGAACTCGGGCCCTTGCGCTTGCCAGGCAGGCGCTTACGCCGCTGAGCCATCTCACCGGCCCTGTATAATACTTTTGAGATTCATCAGGTCTTTGAACTTGAATCTGAACTCTGCTTTATGAACCGTATAACATTTGCTTCTGTTTCCTCAACTGAGAAATAGTCTTATTAATACCCTCTGATAGGGTTGCTGTCAGATTAATAGCAAGGTGCCTGGCATGGTGCTCAATAATTGCATCAGAATGGCTACAAATCACATAATTTACCCCACTTTAGAGTTTTCCTTCTCTCTTTTCTCTTACAAAAGAAAGAAGAGAATAATTCTGAAGCTGCCTCAAACATCACTGAAGTACAATGTGCTCTATGACAGGAATTAGCCCAGAGAAAACTCTATAATCCTAATTGTTAAACATTGAACTAAGAGACTCCTTTGCTTACCTACTCCTTGCTCCCTGCCTCCTTTTGGCTCAAGCAAATTCGGGGCAGTTAGCACTGCTTTCTCTGTTTTAGTTGTCATTTTGCCTCTTTCAAAGGAAAACAATTTCCAAGAAATTAATAATCCCAAATAATTTCCCAAAAAAGGCCACAATGTCCTTTTCCCCTCCCCCAGAAAAACAGAGAGTGAAAGAGCAGGACCAATTGCCTCAAAGAGATCCCCATGCAAGGGCAATGTAAAAAACTAAACATAAAAGGCCTTCCTGTTTTTGGAAAAAGATCTCATCATTCCTGACCTGATTGCATCAAGTGAGGAACTAGGTTGTGGGAGAGGAAAAGCAGCGTGAAGGGTTACATATTTCTTCCCTAACTTCTCACTTCTGCCACATGCATTTTCTGCCCACACTAGAAAGCGATTTCTATTCGTCATCTTTTAACTTTTATCACTGCCCATGTAGTCCCTAAGCCTTCTATCCATCTCTTGCTCTTACGCATTCGTGATATTAAAATGTGAGCATCCATTTGGAGAAAGCACGGGTGAGGAGAGGTTTGACGGGGTGCTGATAGTTCCCAGGACAAGGTTAAAGACTCAGTAAACTAGTATTGTTTCAACCTTCTAAATAACCTCTTTCACCGCTGCCCGTCTGTTCAAGCTTTGCCAACATACGGGACACAGGCATATCACCAACCAAAATGCAGTTTTGATCTCTCATCTATGGCTTCTCCAATCATTGGGCTGCAGCTCCATTTGCTCAGATGGGTCTTTAATGCTTAAATTATTGGAGTGGCTTGGTCAGGCGTGCAATGGCAAATAAGAAAAATGTGCACAAACAGTATTTTTAAACAGTCAGTATTTGGTCCCAGAAAATTAACAATTCCTCTGGGTTGATATCAACTGTTCTGCTATGGATGACAAGTTATTAACATGGGCATGTGTACTAGAAATAACATGGTGAGGAAAAAGGTAAAATGTAGGTATACACATGATTCTAATGATATTTTAATTCATTAATTTATAATTCTTGAACCTGCTTATTTCACTGAACATAATTATACTTGCTGTAGGTCACAAATTTCTAACAAAGAAACTAAGATATGGCTGTACTGCAATGCATACTTTAGTCTCTATTCTTTCATATGCTAATATATATTCCTATTCTTTATTTCATTAGAGAAATTAAGTACTTTCAAATAAGACTTTAATACGACCTTAAAATAAGAGATGAATTAGGGAGACGCGATGCACTTTATCATGTTTAATTTTGATAGAGTCCGTGCTAATCGAGTTTCTCTGCATACTCCTCTGCGTCTGAGGCTCTCAGTGCTCACCTAAGTCCACGTGTTCCCACACTCTCCTAAGCACAGGCATCCATTCTGATTGGGCCCTGTGACTCACTCTTCCCTATGGAAAGCAAGGGAAGTAAAGGTGCCCATCCAATCCATGGCAGAGAATAATGTGTGTGACTTCTCTGTGTTCTCTCTTGCCCTTGTGGTTAACAATCTAGGAATCTAAGATGGTCAACTTATAAAATGGAAGTAGCCTGAGGCCTTGAGCTTCAAGGACCACACAGAAGAGTTTACCAGTCTTCCTCAAAGGAAGGAATAACCAATTGCATATTTTATTAAATTGCTGAGTAGGGTTGTTCTATTTTGTTGGTGTTAATTACACTGATTAATGTGGCTCCTTCTCACATCTGGTTATGTGGTAGAATGGGATTGGTGTTAATGCACCAAGTACTACTTGCCAACTTTTTGTCCTTGAAAAACTATAGTAGAGTATGGGGAGCATATAAAACACAATTTACTACTCTAACTCCAGGAAACAGGGTGAATATTTTTTGTGGATCCTTTTATAACTTTCTCTTATTGTTATTTCTTCATGTTGCAGAGTGGGAGTGGATAGTAAGAGGTATAAATATTTCAGTACTATGAGGTAAATTCATACCCCAGAGTAACAGTCTCAGGGACTATTTCACCTCTTTTCAAATCTTAGGCAATACACATTAGATTAAATTAGATTCCTATAATGGAACGCCAACATCACTGGTTTAGCTCAACTTCCAATAAGTCACATCTGTCTACCTTGCATAGATAGGGTTGGCATATTAAACTTTTGGTCTTTTTTTGCATCCCAAAATAGCCACCATATTTTGCATACCAAACTAGCCACAAAGGTGGTCATGATGAAATCAATGGCCGATGGTTTAGAACAATTTTTAGCTGCTTGAAATAAATTGAATTTTATTATTTCTTTGAAAGTTTAATATTGATGAATTTTAAGATGTTTTTCTTGTAAGAATGTAATTTAGGGAAATGAAGCTTATATCTGCCAGAACATGTAAAACGAATAGTTCTCCTGGTATGAACTCTGAGCATATAATGTATATTGCCACCTGCTGTAGACTGTGCAGGGTACACTACCTGTTATCTTTCAAAAATCATGGTTATTCCCTCACTGGCAAAAATGGATAATATAAGAATAAAAGATTCCCTCTTTCTCTCTGGGGCTAAAGAAAGAAAATGATTGAAATAAAGCCTACAAATATTATTTGCCACTATTTGTTGATAGTTTACTATGTGACAGGCACAAATTCTGAAAAAGGACTAAAGAAAATATACAATGAAGTCATTGTCTCTTCCAACATAGGAGACATAATTTCAGTATATTTATTCATTTGAAATACATTATCTGGAAATATACTTTACATAATATGCACATATATATGTGCATATACTTTACATAATATGCACACTTACATGTATATACACATACACATATGTATTCATGCATGTGCATATGTGTTGAGAAATATTTTCCTATGTGATTAATTCACTATATAAGTAGAAAAAAATCTGCCTACAGGATAAACTGCAAAAACAGCTATGATACTCTAAGTAGACCTCTTGACATGCTACTTTTATGATGTGACTTTGCAGCTTCTTCCATCAAGAGGTGACAGCTATTTCCCTACTCCTTTGAATGGGAGCCAGACCTGAGATTTGACTTGGCCAATTGAGATGACTGAAATTTGATGTGCCAGCTGTGAGTCGAGGTTTTAAGAAGGCTTACATGCTTCCTCTCTTCTCTTTCCTCTCTTGCTCTCTGGAAATATGGGCAAGGTGCCATGTAAACACACCCAGGGTACTCTGCTGGTCCTGAGATGCACATGGCTCAGCAGCCTCACTGCCCCACTGCCGGACAACATTCTGTCAAATGTCACAGGCAGAACCACCTGCTGTTGACCACAGATCCATCATAATCAGAGCATCTGCACCAGGGCAGAAAAGCCACCCAGGTGAGCCCAGTGCAAATGCTGACCCACAGAATAGCAGGCTAACTAAACTCTTGATCTTTTAAGTTGCTAAGCTTTAGCATGGCTTGCCAGACAGCAAGGAGTCATTAAGGTAAACAACAACAGATAAACTGCAGAAACATCTTCATCTTTGCATTACCGTGGCATAATCTTTAGTAGGCTGCTAAATAATATCCTAATTAGGAATATCCTTTCACATTCCTAAACTATCATCTTCTTTTTCTCCAGTACTGACCTCACTGAAAACAGAAACCACCCTGAGTTTAAATCCCAAATGTCTTACTTATTAACTGGGTGGAAGTTGGGACAGTTTCTTGGCTCTCTAGGTTGCGGTTTGTCCTCTAAAACAGGAGTAATCGTATCTCACAGAAGTGTGTTCAGCTCATTAAATGAGCTGCTGAGGGTAAACTGCAAATGCCATAATAGAAATACAAAGCAGTTTGTATTCTGCCTAAACTTCCCTTTTCTTTTCTCTACTTTTGGAGTGTAAAATGATATCTGACATTTCTCTCTGTTACTAATTAGTTCTGAAGGTATCACTCTGATATAAAGAGCTAATTTTTATTGTAGTAGCTTTTTCTTGTGTTTAAAATTGTTTTTCATGAATCTTTTCAAAACTAAGTTTGTTACCTCAAATAACTGCCATAATTTATGTTAAGAATAAAAGCAGCCATTAGAGAAGCACAGCATAAAGAACTGGCCATTTATCTTTTGGATTAAATGCACAAAAAAGCAGGATCAAAAGTTCTTTTGTGTCAAGGGGCATTCTCTAAGTGACACTGTGTCATCCCTCTCCTCCAGAGGTTTCTCTTGTCACGTAGACTAAACTCTGGACTCCTCACCACAGCCTATACCTAAGATCCAGTGTGGCCTGGCCTCCGCCTGCCTCTTCCACCTCCTCATCTGGCTTCTTTCCCTTATGACCTTTGCTAACCTCTAGTCACCTGCCGTTCTGGGGAAACTCCATGCTTTTTCTCTAAGTCTGGGGGCTGATCTCTAAGTCCGCATACTCTTCTCTGGATCCGCCCACACTGCACTTATCTGCCTTCACACCTCCCTCAACTGTCATCTCTCCCCAGACCACTCTTCCACTACTGACGTCCTAGCTGTTCTCAGTCTAACTGCCCACTTTTGGTGGCATTGCTTCCTTTGATCATTTATCCGTGTGTTTCACTTTTTTCCACTTAACCCATCTTAGACCCTGAGTATTTACTACGTGTTTCTGCCCCCTTCTACTTTACAAAGGAGGTCGTGTTGAGGCAGAAATATTAAAAACTATTACAACCTTATTGTGAATTATGGTATTTAGCATTGTATTTTTAATTTACTTTTAAATGATTGAAATTATTTTTAATTGACAAAAATGGTATATATTTATGGTACACAAGATGATGTTCTGATGCATTAATGAACACACTACCACCTCACGTAATTATCATTTTATGGTGAGAATATTTAAATCTCTATTATCAATTCTCCAATGTACAATACTTTATTATTAACCATAGTCACCATGCTGTATAACAAAGGTCTTTAGTTCATAAAGTGTTTTCTTTCTCTCATTCTTGTGGTTTGGGCCTGCATTCTGGTTTTTGTAGGGAACTAGATCAAAATCTCTATTTTTTTTTTTGCCTCTATCTGCCTCACCTATCTCTGTGGATCCCCTTATTTTAGCCTTGCTACATCCCTCTGTGTGGCATGAACAGAGGATGAGTCTCATAGACGGTACAAGAATCAGGTTTTACTTTGTCAGCCATTCTGAAAATATTTTTTAAATAGAATATGTGACTACAGTATACAGTATCAATATGATGGATAGGCTTGACCTGAAATCTGTCATAATATTGTTACTGTGACATTTTATTTACTGTTTCACTCTCAATAATCTCTTTGTTCTTTTAGAAAAAATAAATATTGTTAATTAGGAGGCTTCTCATTTTTGTTCCAGTCAATAACTGTATTCTTCATCTTTCATAATGACCTTGGTTCTCCTTTGCCTGAACATTCTTTTATTTGGGTCATCATCCATAAATTGGAACTTTGCCTCCCAACATTTACCTATGCAGCAGTTCATTTTAGCTTATCTATTTGTATCCTTTCTTCATTTCTTAAGTTTGTGATTTCTACTTTGTCAAAATACATATTTTAAGTACAATTTGACCTGCTGATCCACCTGTGTTTTCAAGTTATTTCAATGGTCATGTAAATCCTCCAGCTAAAGACTTTCCACTCCTCTTCACTGGATGAGGCTTATCTTTAGTTGTACGAGGAGGAAAACTTAACTACAATGTTCCCGAAGTTTTCGTATCTTTCTGTCTTAATTATGATGTACGTTTGGGTTGTAGAGATGGTTTTATTTGTTCTTATTAATCTACATCATTTGAAAGCACGAGAGGAAAGTTTTAGATATAGATTTGATCCAATAAGTCTTTCTCTGTCTCCTTTATTCTGCTTTAGTATCTATTAAAATAAAACTATTTATAGTGTAGGATAGACACTGTGTGTATGTAAGATTCTTTATCACTGAAATTATATGTGTGTATTAATCACCTAAAATTACATGTATATATTCCTTTATTTGATTACTTAGTTTTATTTGTGTTCCCCATAAAAATGATCTCTTTGAGGAATTTTTTATGTCATATCCCTCACCAACTGGGAGGGTGCCTGGGACACTACGGTCACTCAATAATGTGGAATGAAAGAATAATATACGAATGCTGGATCATTACTATGAAACATGTCAAATCATTCTTGGGAAGAAAGTTATGTATTCAAAGATTTTTCAAGGCAAGTTGGGATAAAAAGAAGGGAAAGAATGATATGAATAAACTTCACTGCTGCTTTCTTTACAGTTTGCATTTTAATGTTTTCATCACAGTGGGCATTTCCTGCAAAATCTTCTCATATAAGTTTGACAGGGCCGGTGAGATGACTCAGCGGCATAAGCGCCTGCCTGGCAAGCGCGAGGTCCTGGTTCAACTCCCGGAACCCACATACGAAAAAAGGGCCAGTGATATCGCTCAGCAGCACGGGCGCCTGCTGGCGCGCGAGGTCCTGAGGTCGACCCCTGGTACCCACAAAAAAAAAAAGTTTGACAGTGTCTGTCAAAATTAGTTTGTAAGTAATTATGTACATATCCTCTCTAAAGTAGAATTTATTCATGTGATTTAAAATGTTTGTTATAATTATTAATGCCATACCTGGGTAAAAAATTTGTCATTAACTTAGTTGAAAAGTTAGATTTAAATCTTCCACTGTTGTGGATTTTTTCTCATTTCTCAGTTTAAACTATATTCCAACTGAAAATATATTTCAACTTGCTGAGCATTCCAGAAACAAACCATAAATCTCTGACCACGAAAAGCATTTTTATTATCTGCCTTTAAAAACGACTTCCTTTGGGTAAATTACACTCTCCAAGCAATACCTCATTACCAACATGACATACTGTAGTCCAGGAGTAGATCTAAGAATAGTTTATAAACTTAAATTATGCTAAACTTTAAAAGCATGGGCCTGTGAGCTGGTTCAGCGGTGTAAGTGCCTGCCTGGCAAGCGCGAGGGCCCGAGTTCGACTCCTGGAACCCACATATGAAAAAAGAGCGGGTGATATCGCTCAGCGGCACAGGCGCCTGCTGGCGCACGAGGTCCTGAGGTCGACCCCTGGTACCCACACACACACACACACACACAAAAAGCAAAGGCTTATACCAACACCAGCTCATATAACTAAAAGAGCAACCTAAAGAGATCAGGCCAGAAAGATGCATAGTGAGGGAGAAGCAAATGCAGAAAGCATTAAATTAGTCATAAAATATGAAATTTTATAGTGTTGTGTTTCATTTCTGGCACTGTTTCATCTAAAATGCTTTCTCTCTTCAAGCTGCAGTTATAATATGAATAATGGGAACTTAAAGTAGTTTACATGTAATGGAAGATCATGGGGCTTAGTATGCACAAAACTCTATGACAATTTTTCTCTCAAATAGTATAAAATTTATCTTTCCACAGCTTTAAGTACCATCTTAAGACAATTGCGTTTGAATATTTGTTAGCTCCTGTCTCCCCGATGTGCTTCAATGCTCGCTCATTAAGAGCTAAATGTCTTACTAACTGCTCTTCGCATAATTATGAAACTATCAATTTTTTCCTAAATTGCTTCAAAATTCAATGCAATAAAAATAAAACCCAATAGATTTCTATTTTGTAAGCCAAGATAAAATTTCTATGGTTAATCTGGAAGAATAAAAGAAAAGGCTGAAAATAAACCTTATTGAGAAAGAAAGCACTCTTCCAGATATTGAAGCATATTATAAAGCAGGAGTAATTAAAGCCAGGTTTTAGCATACCATTAGAGAGATCAGTGAAAGTGGTATGCAGAAATTTAGCCAAACATATAATGGAAAAACAAAGATGACATCCCAAAACAAAGGAGAAAAATGATTGTTCAATCAATAGAATTGGACAATAACCTAATAACTTGGAAAAAATAAACCTGAATCCATATTTTCTTCCCCAGAATTCTTCCTATAAGAATCAAAAATTTAAATATTTTCATAAAAAAGTAAAAACAAAATTAGAAGAAGAAAACATGTGTGAATATATTTAACATCTTATATTAGTTTCTAAACATTTTGAGCTTTTTATTGAAAATTGATTTATAAAGGAAATACTAGAAAAATATCTGCAATTCTTATGTCAAAGAATTGAAATCCTAAGTATATATAAAATATGTTTAATAAAGATAAAATATTGTTGAGCCAAATGACAATTTAAAGAGCACTGTACAGCATGTCATTTGTATAAAATGGTATGGCTCTTTTACAAGTCTATGTATATACACTTATATACATAGGTATGTATATAAAGAGGTCTAGAAAGATATATTACTAAATAATAATCATATGTTCCTGAGCATGGGGTAAAATCATTGACAAGTTTTATTTACTTCTTTAAGTATACCTGTATTGTTTTTTCTATAAAAATATCTATAATAACTATAAAAATAAATTGGCTATTTAAAGATAAATAAAATTTATAGGGAGACAATAAACTCAGGAAACAGCCAAGAGAGCACTCTAAAATAAGAATAAGGAAAAATAACTATTTCATGTATTTTTTACAGAACACAATTAATTTGAATATAAAGGGAGAATTTTTGGACTAGTGTTTAGAAAAAATTTCTATATTATTTATTACATTACTTTCTTAGCTTTTTCTCTGACTTGCTAGGCAAATATTTAAAACTCAATCCATGTTTATGAAATTGATATAATAAAATATAAATAACTATATTTTAAGCACAGTATAATGATTAATAATATTTTTATTAAAGTTATTTTAAACTAAAAAGACACCTAATTTATTGGACACATATTTTACTAAAAGTTGTTTTATATGAATTTTTTTATCTGATTTAGATGTTTAATATACAAAAATCCATAAGCTGCCATTTCAACTTTTCTGTCTTCTTTTTCTTTTCCTTTTTTTAAACAAGGGGGAAAAACTATATAGACATGTATGTACCAGTACCAGAGGTTTGGAACTCAGTGTTGTGTTACATAATTAACAGCATCTGTCCCCTTATTTCCCAGGGGAATAAGGCTACCTCGAGCCATGTTCTAACCTTGGCTATAATAATACTTCTGACTATACAGTTCATATAATAATGATTTAATCTCTACTGTAGACAATGGAGAAAAGGGCACGTACAACTCATTAAGTTTTATGAGAAAGCAAACCCTTTTCTTTGGAGAATACAAACTGTGGAAGTTTTACTTTACGGGACAATTCATTAGAGAATTCTATAAAATATATTCCAATTTTAAAGGAAAACTGAAAACATATGTCAGAAGACTTCCTTCACAGCTCTCTCCCAAGACTAGGCCATGTCCCATAATTTAAGTGTACATAGCATTCATCTCCCTCAGAATTACTGTTCCAAGTAGTTGTAAGATTTGGTTTCAAGGCTCATGTTAAGCCTGTTCGCTATTGCATTCTCAGTGTCTAGCACAGTGCGTGGCACAAAACAGGTGCTAAAAGTGTTGACTAAATGAATACTTAAGTCAACATCACCTCTACCATTTCTATCACCTCCATTTTTGCTGTCACTCTGCAGACAGCTGATTTAAAGAATTACTAACAGCTTCACATATGAACTCCTTAAAGGGTGAAAGAAAACATGTATGAGAGATAGGGAACTAGAAAGATGGGCAGTGTCATTCATGATTAAGCAAATAGTCAGTGGTTCTGTGGCCACAGCTAGAGAAGATCAAAGTTTCCATCTCACAACTCTGCAATGCAACATAGCTCTGGGGTTGTTTCTACTATTGCTGATCCTGCAGCTTCCATGGTAAATAGAAATAATCTGATTTTAAGTAGAATTTGATTTGTTCAAATTCAACATCCCCAGGGCAGTGCCATATTATAGGCCCTGAATGTTAGTGCAAGCTATACAGCAAAGACATTACTAGCCCCTATGGAATGTAGAAGAATATTATGAAAGTTATTTTCCATGTGAGTCTCAGGATTTTCCTAGGCAATTCTCAACAAATCATAGGGGAATCTTGGATATTAATGTCTGTCTGCAACCATCTGCAGGAATACAGCTTCAAGGGACTCATAAATAACTATAAATAGACACCTAGCAAATATGACCATACTTGTATTTCCAGAAGTAGCTACCCTAGTTATAATTCATAACTATAATTACAAAAGCTGTTGAATGAGGTATGAAAGGCTCCATTATACTAAGTTGATGTATAATACACATATGTCAATTATCACATGTATCACAAGCTCTCGGGATTTCTTCCTACTCAAGTTTCTAGATTATTAGCTAAATACATCCTTCATTATTCCTCATTCTTCATTCAAAAAAGTAACATTTCACATTTGGTTCTTTTGGTCTTCCTTGGCTGCCACTCTGTTCCCTAGCTATACCAGCTCAGGAAAACATCCTCCTCTCTTGCTCTCTCAGTTTATTTCCCTCATTTTCTCTCTATCAGACTCCACTAAATCATCAGCACAGATACATCTTATCTTAAATTTTAATGGACACCTGGATTAGCAATGGCTATTTCGTTTTTAAGAAAAATGTAACTGGATGCAAAGCCAGTATTTAATGTTCATTAATTTAAAACCTCTCTGGCTATGTGAGTTGAGATTTTAAATCCATGTAATTAGGGTTGCAAGGGCAACATTATGCAGTTTTTCAGTTTGTAATGATCAGATGTTGAAAATTCTTTGCATATAAATTGTAAATTATAAACAGAAAGGCAGGAAGTCAGAAATGCAGAAAAGAAAGAATAAATCATCAGAGCCTGCTATCGGCAGGGGAGAATAGCATAGTTTGGCACTGCTATAGCGCTGCAGAGGCTTTATCTTCAACTGTCTCCAGTTGTCAGGCAAATATGCTGTCTGGGATGGCAGACCATTAAAACATTAGCAGAGACATGTTCATTACTCTAGCTAATAGAGCTCAGAGTTCCCAGGATATTTAACATTGGCCAGACAGATTTTGATGAGGTGGGGATGGAAATATCTCTTTGTTGTTAAAAACTGACAGGGAGATTGTAAGGGAGGAGAGACCAGAAGTCTGTGTCTGGCTTGGTGAAGCATTACAGTGAAGGACCCAGAAAGCCAAGCTAGGTTATGTAGATTCTGTGTGCCTTGGAGGAGCATGGTTAGTAGACTCAGGAGGGAAATGGGCATGAAACAAGGGGAATGGATCGTGGTTGTTAAGTGAGCATGTTAGAGAAATAGGTCTGTATCCTGGCAAGAGAAGATGGAGAATTAGGGGTATGTTCCAATTATTAAGTCCAAAGGTGAGGTGACAGGGAGAATAAGGTCTGAAATAAGGGGACAGTGACTACACAAGCATGAGTTTGGAAAAATAGAACTTGGAAAGACACTTGGGTGCAGAAGTGATACACAAAATATTTAACAAACAGTACCAAATGGGCACCAACCAATCAGAAAGGATGCCAGACAGAGCTCTGAAACAATATGTTGGGTGTTTAATTTCTGGACTGACCTGCTGGTGGGAGGGCACTTCAAGAACTTGAGACAGCAATTATTTACTGTAGCAAGATGGCTGAATGACTAAAATGTGTGCTAGGAAGTGGCTGCCTTGCCAGGATATTTCTGGACTTCCTTTTCAGCAAGGTGGGACCATGTGACTAGCCCTGGTCAAATAACTGAAGGAAAGAAATGTTTTGCGCACAGCCCAAGTGATTAAGCACTAAGTGTAAGGTCATTTTCACACCCATGATAGGGAAATCTTGAAGCCACAGGTTGAGGAAGCTGTAGGTGGAACCACACAGGGCCTTGGTTACATTTTTTAAGGAGAGCCGCTTAGGAGAATTCCCACCAGGATACTGAGAATTGGACTTGGCATGCCTGAGGAATTTATTGTATTAAGCTACCTCAGTTTGGGAATCTGGACATAGAAATACTTCAGCATTTAGTGCCTACATTTCACATTGGTGAATATGAGGAGGCTCCAGATTTGCTTGCCTTCCCGTGAGGCTGTCAAACATTCTACAAAGACTTTAAGGTAATGATTTAAACAAATAATCTTTGTATCTTGTGGCCAAATCTTTTCAAAAAGTAGGAGTGAATTTTTTGGTTTCATTTTCTGCTTTCTTACATTTTAGAACATGATGAAAATATTACAGAGAACGGCAAGAAGCTTCTGTTCATATCAAGAAGTTCATGTCGCAAATCTCAAACCCACACAGTCACATATAAATTGCAGTGTCTGTATGGGGAGAAAGTCTTGTTCATCTTTGTATTCACAGAAGAGTCTATAGGATTCGTCCAATTATTGTTGGTTAAATGGATGAATAAATGAATGAATGAACTCACTGCTACTAGAAAAGCAATGTACTGAGGAAAAGTAAAGTAAAAGGCAATTGTAGGGTTCACCTGGGATCTATGATATAGAATTCTCCATGAACTACTGGATCTTATTTCTTAGAAAGGCTTTGCCAACTTTTTGTTTGAGTTTTTACTTCCCAGTGAGAGAACAGTTGTGGCCAAGGAAAGTAATCAACTCATATCCATGCAATTATTTTTTGTCAACATTTAGATTAAAAGTCCAGTTTTCATCATGCAAGACTGGTATTATTTTCCCTATACTGTGTTACTTATAATTTTTGACTGTCAGTTTTTTTTTATCTGTAAAGTATAGAAAATAACATTCATTTAACCTCCAACAGTTGCTATAGAGTATGAGACAATTTCAAAGCGCTATATTACAATCGATGTCAAAGGAACATGGTGATCTTCCGTCTCTATGCAGTTGACTCAGGTACATGCAAGGCCCTGTGCAGGATTAAATCTTAGGGCTAGGATTATCTTTAACTTCACTGTGTCATTAAAAAATTCCTATAGTATTTACTTATCCTGGACTCAGCGTAATACCATCTGCTCTCAGAGATTATTGTACAGGTACCTGAAGGCATAAATTGTCAGCCAAAGTATATAACTCAAAAGTTTTTGGGGTAAGGAACCTATTATTCTCTTCATCAGAAAATAGTGCAAGTATCTTACTATCTAAAAAGCTGGTGTATAGGAACTTTTATTATCCTGAGGCTAACTTTCTTTTTAATTGGCTAAGTGCTTAATCCAATAGCTTTTTAAACTAGTGAATCTAGATTATGCTTTATATCTGGAATAATGTCTCTCAATGGCATCACGCACTCATGGGTGGGGCTTCTGGATGGTGACTGAATCACAGGGGTGACAGAGCTGACTTCCTGTTAGGAAGAGATGGTTCACTGGGGATGTAACTTGGAAGCACACATCACCCTTCTGGGCTCCTCACTTTTCTCTCTTTTCCTTCCTGCCATGACATGAGCAGCTTTTCCTCTGCCAGGCCCCTCTGCCCTGCCACTCCTTCCTCGGAGCAGTCCCACCATGTACTGAAACATGAGCCCAAAGAAACCTCTCCTCCTTTAAGTTGTGGGTGACAAGTATTGTGTCCCAGTGACTAGAGGGTGATAAATACTGGTGGGATATTACTGAGGCTTCAGAGACTAGGTACTGTGCTGCCCAAATCACAACAGGAAAAAAGGGAAGGTAAATGCCTTGTGTCTCCAGGATCGCTTTCTCCTTTTCCGGAGTGGAGCGAGTAGCCTTAGTCACTCATGATCTGTCCTACCCTGACTAGTCATGTCTGGGCTATCTGCTACCTGGCGCCCTGTGCTCACTTTGACTTCACTCTGTTCCTTCTGCCTGGAATGCCCTGCCTCTGTCCCACTGCTCAATTAATCCTGCTTGATTTGAGGGCTCAGAGAATTTACAGTTCTTCCAGAAAGCATCGCTGCACTGCTCCCGCAGAAGTGCTCCATGACATCCACTACCTAGTTACCTGTAGTCTTTCACAAATTGCAAATAATGATTTTGTCTCACAGCTTCACTCTTGTCTGATTCAAGAAGGCAGATCTATATCTTCTTCCTCTTTGAACACAAAGCTTGGCATAGCGGGTGCTCACAATGCAAATCTGTAGGCTAGATGGATGGTGGGAGGGTAGGTGGATGGATGGATGAACATTATGCTCTTATTTTTATTTTTCTGTTGCTTTTAAAGAGCCCCCTAGAACTCCCCAAAGTTATCCTATTTAAAAATAATTGGTGCTGCATTTTTTTCTGTACTTCCAGCTAGTTGTATTCATGCATCTGTGTAAACCTGAAACACATTTTTTCTATTAGAAGTGAGCCATTGGTCATGGACGTATATGCTCTTCCAATTGATTTAGGAAAGCTACAAGAGAAAATCTGAGTGCAGTGATTCTCAATTTGTATGCTGTGATGTTAACAATCAGTCCTCAGGACTTGCTGACATTCTGCAGCCTAGTACACTTTGCAGGAGAAGACCTGTTCAGTCTCACTTGAGCCTCAATGTCTACTGCCTGCCTTGGAGTCATGCAAGAGGCTTCCTCTAACCCATTTCCCTTCTCTTTCCTAATGTCTCCACTGCCTTGGACACTCGTGGAAACTGAGTTCCTTAAATGACAGCTGCTTTTGATCATAACTTACTGTCTTATGAATATTACTTGATTTCTGAACTCCTTATTTTGGTTACTACCAACACATAGCCAAATCAGCACTTTACCTGTGCTCTTGGATGAGTTAGGGGACAGTGTTTCCACACTCTGTGCCCCTGTTGAGCTGGTCCAACCCTCCTACTGGGGCTGCTAACCAGTGTGAAAAGGACAGAAGGCATAGCAGCCTGCATTAATGACTCCACTAGCCTGGGGTGTAACAATTTCTTTTCAAATTGGTCGAAATAGTCTGAAAAATTTTAACACCAGAAACAGCATGAAAATGAGAAAATAAATTATAAATTAAGAACCAGAGAAACAGGTTGGAAACATTTCTTCTCAAGTCCTGGTTTTTCTTTCCACCTGGGGCCATCAATAAGTACAAGGCTCCTGGCATCTCTCTGCTTCCCACTCATCCCCATCCAGAGAGGCTCATCTAATTAGTGAGAGGAGAGAGAAAGCAAAAACAAGCAAATAAAATCCATCCTGCATGAGTTGGTGCTCTGCTCTGTTCCTGAGCTGCAGGTTCCAGGAGGACTTGCTGCTTCAGGGCAGTAAAGGTGGTCCTGAACTTTCTGTCACTGGGGGAGAAATCTACCTGACTCTGGGGTGTTCACGCCTAAGCCACCACCTCCAATTAATAAAGGCTTCCAATTAATAAAGGTGACTTTTATTTATTTATTTATTTTTTTAAAGACAACAAGTAAACATTCTCATGTATTAACAAACTCAAGCATTAGAGAATGTACAAATACCTTTTGGAGAATAAAGGTGATTTTTAAAGCTCCATCTATTAATTATTTTCTCCATTTTTTTTTCAAAACTCAGATATGGAAGAGAGTTATTGCTTGTGTTATTTACATTGCAAAATTTCTGGAGTGTAACTGACCAATGTTGCCTTGTGAGATGTGTGGTCATTAAGAGCACTGGCTCCCTAGCTCTATATCCTGATTTTCTCTTTATCAGCTGTGTGTTCCCCAGCACATATCCTAACTTCTGTGTCTCAGTGGGGATTAGTAATGCCTGATCATAGGGTTAGGTTGAGCACACTGCACCTGGCCTAGCCTGATGCTCCTTTCCACCAGTCATTTCTATTAATATGAAGCTATACTATTTGCTTGATGGGATGCTTTGGCTGTGAGCTGAATGTTGATTCTAAACATGGTAATGGTTTAGCTTGACCCACTACTGAATCATAGCAAGTTAGAACCACAGGGACTTCAGAAATCGTAGCTTTATGTTCTAATTATCTGGAAAGTGAAACTAAGGCCCAAAGAACTGAAGTAGTTCATACAGGATGCACAACGTGCATGCTACACAACCAGACTCCAGGTCCACTGCTTTTCTCTCTGCCTTTGCTTCATCCACCATAACTGTGATCTCAGTAAACTGCTTTTCTCATATTCACTTTACTTGCCTATTGAATGTAGTTGTTAAGTCTAGTAACCAACCACAATATACCTACCAGGATTTAATATCAGCTCTAATAAATTTTAATCACAATAACAAGAACAATAGATATTGTTTCCTGAACGGTACAATACATTTTCTTGTTGAAGAAACCTGAGGTATGACTTGCCTAAAATAATCATGATAAGAAAAAGCCTGCTAGAAAAGCAGAGCTGCTGACTTATAGCATCATTGTACTTCGTTTCTTACATCCCAGAGCCATTTTAAAGTCAGATATTTATTTTTTCATTGTCCTTCTAGTCCTACTATTTTCTTCCAGGGACCTCACTTCTCTGCAAAATCCCTGGGAGTGCAAACTAAATATAGTATTGAAGTAAAATCCCTGCAAAGCTAATGAACTATTTTATGGAAAGTGACACAGGAAGCCTTTGCAGAAGTGGCATAGTAATTAATTGGACGTGGCCACACAAAGGCATGATTTCAGAAACAGGCAATTTACAATAGGGAATGTAGAAGGTTATATGTAACAGCTTGAAAGGTAGAAAATCATTATTGTCAATCATGCTTCAACCTGGAAACCAAATTGACACTTTAATGTATGTTTTCAACTAAATACAGTTTTCCTACATTTCCAAAAGGAAAATATGGTACACTTGCCAATAGTATGAATATCTAAGTACCAGTTACATATCATAAAAATCTGATATCTATCAAGTTGTATCCTTAGATTTCCCCAGAATGGGGCATACAGTTGAATATGTAACAGATAATAAGAGACCTAATAATAGCTAAAAGAGCACTGTCCTTTTAAAATACCTAATATTGTTTCAATATGGAATAAACATTTTTAGTGATTTTTTTGGATAAATGACACAAGAATCAGTTGGCCAGTTTTTGTTTGTTTGTTTGTTTTTGTTTTTTTGTTTTAATGTATGTTCAGATATTCTGCTTCTGGTAACACTTGTGGTTATTTTTAGGACCCAAATAAAGGATAACTTTTTTTCTTGCTACATATACAGGATGCAGGAATTGCTCTTCTACTTAATTTATAGAATTTGAGAGTGAAGTTAACCTGGACATAGCGCTACCAAGTCATAGAACAAACTGAATGCAAATTGCAAAATTAATTAAGAAAATTATCATTAATTTCCATCTCTACCACAGTGTGTTAAAATTGCCAAAGAAATATTGTTTTGTTTTCCACAAATTACCGGCCTTCTAAAATAATACATGTATAATAATAAAACAACAAAAGATTCAGTTAATCATTTTATGAGAAACTGAGAATGACAGCAGTCTAAGGTGAAGAATATGAGTGCTATGACTTGGATTCAAGTGCTATCTCTGTCATCGACAGAGTGGGTGAGTATAAGGGAATTACTTCTGTGAGTTTCAGTTATCCATCATGGGGATACTGATTTTTGACCGTACAGGGCGCTATGAGGAGTTAATGATAGAATATCTTTAAAATGCTAACCCAGTGCTTGGTAGTTAAAAAACAATAAATAATTATAACATCGCAGAACATTGGAGCCAGGGAGAAAAAGTCCAGGTTTTTATGGAGACTTACTGCCACTTTAGAATTTAAGTTTGAGTAGCTGTGGTGTGGAGTTGTCTAGTGGGTCTCAAGGATGGCTCAGAAAGTAAAATCAGGGATTAAGATTTTGGAGACAGAAAAAGCTCAAATAAATCACTGAGGAAAACTATGTAAAGGCTGAACAAAAAAAATCAAAGGAAAAAATGAAGAATTCCTAATATTAGTGGGACAATAAAAACTATTAATAAAAGTGAACTAAAAGGAATGGGCAGAGAGAACTGACAGAATCAGGAAAACTTAATGCATGGAACACAACGGAGATCCAAGGCCAAGGTGGTTGAGAGTAAATGAGACCTGAGTAGGTCTTTATAGTGATAATTAGGATATCATTTCCAGACTTAGTGTGAACAATTTCCCTGGCCAAGCTGAATGAAAGTGAAGAGTGACTGCAAACACAGCGAAAGGAGATGATGGCTGCTTCCAGGCAGCCTGGCAGGAAAGGGAAAAGAGAAACTACAGCAGATAGGTTGGAGGGAAAGGGGCACAGTCTATTGGCACTGACTGAAAATCTTCTTTTTGCCTCAAGGTGCCTAAAGAGAACCATTCCCATCTTTATATTTGGTATGGCCATTTGACTAATTCTTGTCAAAAAAATATAAGTTGAAAATGCATACTGACTTTGGGCCAACATTTTTAAGAAGCAGATACGCCTTTTCAACCATCTCCAAAAGAAGTGCCTTCCTGTATTTATTACAGGCCCTGATTCCACCGCTGGCATGTTCTCTGAACTTCAAATTCCATGGCTTCATCTGATGCTGATGTCAAAAATAAACCCTCCTTGGGAAATGCACATCTTTTGCTAGCCACTATTTGTTAGGATCAAGGGTTGTTATGCTCCCCCCTCCCCAAGGGGAGAGGGCTCTGGTTTCTATAAAATTCCAACCCCCCAAATATATATTCTGCAAAACAAGCAAATATTTCTAATAAATTTTAACTTGATAAATGAGTGATGTCTTGCAATATGAGTGGTATGTGAGGCAGAATGTCACATGGTCACAAATGAGCCAATGGTGTCTCTCCCCATCTCTCCTGTCTCTGTCTCTGTCTCTCTCTCTCTTTCTCTTTCTCTGTCTCTCTCTCTCTCTGCAGGATTGTGGGTGATTGTTTCCCAAAAGCAAGAAGTTATAGAGGAGATCTCATCTGCAGAGGAGGAGGAAAAAAAAGGCAGAGGAATTCCTCTCTTCAAATGAGATTAGGGAGATACATAAAATGTGGGAAACTGAAGAATTTTGTTGAAAAGCATCACCCAAATAAGGCTGTAGCTGTGCAAACAATGGAATCTGTTTAACAGCAATGCAATGTCACATTTCCGTGAAATCCTCAAAAGGAGGCGAGAGCAAGTGTCATTGGATAGGATCCTTGTTAAAGTTGCACAAAAAGAAAAAAATTCCATTGAGCCAACAGCAGTAATTCTGTTAGTGATAGTGAAAGTTGTCCTACACAACAATCTTCCTCTCTCTTGTCTCCCTCACACCAGCCACAACGATTTTCAAGGGTGTTCTAGTCAGGGTTTGCAAGGGAAACAATGCAATACAGGACACATAATTTTTAGGATTATTTTGTAATAGTCACCCAAAGAGTCACATACAAAAAGTGCAGGAAATCTGTCCACACACTAAAGACCCAAAGAATCCAGCTGAGGGCCTGGATCCTACAGCAGTGTCCTGCATGAGTCCAGCTGAAGACCTAGAGCCCATGGCCATGCCCTCACGAGTCCAGCTGAAGGCCTAGGGCCCACAACAATGTCTCATGCAAGTATATTTCACGGATCTGCACTGGGAAGGCCCAAAGGTCAGTGGTGGAAACTAGAAAGTCTGCACCAGCGGGATGAAGGACCTGTGCCAGCAGGCTGAGGGGTCTGCCTTGGAGCCAGGAAGCGACGCTCAGAGTAAGGACCAGAGCTCCCCCGAAAGGCACCACAGCCATCCTCAGAGACAATGAGGTCCCGAGCCCCTCCAACGATGGGAACAGTCAAGCTCCTATCAGGAAAGCCAGTGTGACAAGCTCCTCCAGGAGAACCAACAGCACCAACTCTTCCTCTCCAGTTCTCCTTTTTATGTTGTTGGCAACAGTCCTCAGGTGGGCCCTCCACACCCAACACCGCGCTGATTCAGTTCAGCTGGGTGTTACAAGTTGACCACCAGTTGTCAATCCACCACAAAGGGTAAGTGCAGGTATATATATGAATTATATAGGCTTTTGCAGCTGTACTAGGAAAGTAATCATTCTTTGTAACATTTTAAAATAGGAAAATGTATTCTAAATTTGAAACAGTGCTATAAAAATTAACATCTGGAAGGCTGTGCACATTTTCAAGACAGATTGTGTAAGAGGAAATGTATGAGATTTGTTCTGAAAATTCTGGTGTATTATATGATGAAGATATTGGTATTTTTTATTTTTCTGAAGTTCTGAGAATAATATATGCCAGTATTGAAGTGCAGAATAATTAAGGCACAATCCCATAATCTCTTCTATTGTCACTTCCAGGGGGGTCTTTGTTTATCTTAACGACATCTCTTATTGGACTTGTTTGTGTGGAAATTGGCAGGGCTGATTTTTATTTGTAGATAAGAGTGAAGAGGTGAGACATTCGGATGGACAGGAAAGTGCTCCAGTGGCCCTCCTACTCTATGTTACTGACCACTGATGTAGCCTGACCCAGCAATATCCCATCCTCCATTCTTTTAAGGAGCAAACTCATTTTCCCATCATCTTTCTATCTATCTGTCTGTCTGTCCATCTGTCTATCTATCTATCTATCATCTATTTCTTGCTCTGATAGACACTTATCAAATAACACCACAAGCTATTACATAAAGCTGATTGCCATTTACGACAGTCAGCTTGCCAAGTAGTGAAATGGTTTATTCACTAACATGACTCCAGGATGCTTGTTTAATGAGAAAATCAAAAGCCAAGGAAAAGCTCTGATGAAGATCATATCTATTCCCTTGTTCCTAAAACAAGACTGTAAAATACCATCAGTGTAACGCAACTAAAATTGCCTTTTGGAAGTCTCCCTGATCACATGATTGGGAAGTTAATACAATTACAATATTGCATCCGAGTCCTAGTTTATGGCAAAAGAATTGCCATCTGCATTCTAATACTTAAAGTGTGTATAGCATCCTGCAGGAGAAACCACTTTTTATGACAACACTGTCCCTGAAAGACATCTGATTTTCATTTTCTTCTTTCATTTCAGCATCCTGTGGCCATGATTATGAAAGTATTTTTAGAGTCAGATATTTCAGCTGCATCTTATATACCACCTGGAGCAAGGCAGCCTCAAATAACAACAGCGTTGAGCATCGTGGAAGTAATTATTATTTATAATTACTTCCTCACGGTATGTTGGCTCATAAATTTTAATGGAGCACTCTCTGCAGTGGTGATGGCCAACCTTCCTGGCATTTGTGGGATAAATGTTTATCCAAGCAGGAATAATATAGTCTGCAATGATTTCATGGCGTGAGTCTTCCCTCCACTCAAGATTATTTTAAAGGCTGGGGGGAAAGTCAGTGGTAATGGCTATCCTACTTTGAAAGCTCTGGTACATACACAGTGATTCCTGGTGTTTATCTTCCTGGCAGAGATACAGGTCAGTGCAAAACAGGTCCACGGCAGGCGGACAAATTTACCACCAGCAGCTAGAGGGACATTCTTTCCAAGATCCAGGAATGAGCTTGACTTCAAGATGGACTCAGTATCCCCCCTCCCCCCCTTTACTCATGATGGACTGGAAAAGGGGTGGGGAAGAAATCAAGCACACTGTCAGAAAGCACTACGAATGGAAGGTATCTGCAAAAAGCATGCACAGCATGAGTGAGCATTTGTATACATCTATGCATACAGTAGCTTCTCTTTATGTAGCGAGTTTCTCTGGTACATTTAAAAATCACTGGGCTGGGGATATAGCTCAGCAGCACAGCACCTGTCTGGCAAGCACGAGTTCGATTCCTGGTACCAAAAAAAAAAAAAAAAAAAAAAAAGAAAAGAAAAAAATCATTGATCATTTGACAAAGTCTTGGAACACAAAGACTGAAAATTCTAGCAATCTCTGTCAATGAAGCATTAGTGAAAAAAATCTTTACAATTATGAAATAGATCTTTGAGCAAATGTCTTAGTTACTTTCTTGTTGCTGGGACAAAATACCCAACACTCACAAGTTAAAGAGGGAAAAGTTTATTTTAGCTCACAGTGTATAAAGGTTTCAGTTCATAGTCAGCTGGTGCCAGCACAAGGCAGCATGGCAGAGGACGCTTGCCCATGGCGTGGCAGTGGGAAGCAAGGGGTACTCAAGGCAGCTATAAAGCCATCAGTGGACTAATCCCATATCACACTCTCATGATCCAGTGTCACACATCCCTGATCCAGTCACCTCCCAAAGTCCCACCTATGAGCACATGAGGCTTTAGGATATAAGCCATAACAGTAAATATGATTTTATATCATCCAAGTGACATTAACCCATTGTTTGCCTTTACAAACAGCCTAAAAGGAGAACTTGGTTTATTTGGCAGGTGAACGTGAGAGACACAAGTGAAGTAAAGGGATTCTCTGAATGTGTGCCCCACAATTTGTACACTGAAGGCTTTATTTTTCCATAAAGATATTTTATCAAGTCTGTACAAAACATATCTCTGTGTTACCTTTTTCCCCTTTGATTTCTCACTCTTTTTAGTGAGCAAGGATGTCTCAGTACAGCTATACTTTCTTAAAAGCATACAGAAGATCTTTTGGAATTGTTCACCTATAGAATGAAAGGCTGGAGGACATATCCAGTGGGTTCAGTTCTCTATTAACTCTGCAGCTGGTGGAGGGGATTCACAGTATTTCACTTCCAGGCCATATTTGCAAGCGTAGACCTTCACAGCTGAGCTGTCAGAGAAAGACCTGCTAAAGTGCAGAAAGGTATGTGTGGTGTGCTTGAGCTGGGACACTGCACATACACAGATCTGCCCACTGCAGCTGGGGCTAAACATCAGAAACAGGCCCAGGAGAACTGCAAGGGCCTCAGAGGCACCTGCTTCCATACATCTACTGCACAAAGAAAGAGTATTTTCAAGTGATAATGTCAACTGCTTTACAAGTTTCTAACAGTTTTCTATACTCCTCCTCTTCAAACTTTATAAAAATATGATGCCCAAAGTAACATATAATACCTGTTTCCTGCTATTTTCAATTCTGGACTTTGTGTCTCTGCTGTTCTAACATTGTTGTTCTTCAGGTGTTTAGTCTTGGCTGCAGTTTCCATTACGTATACACCCAACACATCTGCGTGCACTATAAAGTGGATTATAATTCAAAAGAACAAGGATGTATTTATTGTTTCATATTGACTTTGTTATTAGGATGGTTTGTCTTTTGAAATCACTTACTTTTTAGGGAAATAACTAACAGATGTGACTTGATAAAATTTTATTTAAAAGTGGGCCCCAAACATTCCAGAAACAAAATTCAAAGCAAACACTTAAGAAAATTTATTTTCAGGAAAAACAATTTTATCTTTAGGAAGAAAAATGTCACACACCAATAGGAAAAGTTAGTAACTTGTGTAAGAAAAATGCAAATAGAAAATAAATATTTGAAAACTACACTCAAAAGAATGAAAGAAAAAATTGAATTTAAAATTGGTAATCAAAAGAATAATCATGCCAAATATGGCAGAGTTCAGTGAAATGGGCATCACATACACTTCTGTTGGAAGTGTAAAATCATAGTACTCAGTATGTCAACTTGGCAGCTTAACTGTCAGAATCTCAGTTTCTATTACCTGGAATTTAATACAGTGAAGATTTTATACCATTGGAAATTCTCGTTATTTATAAGAGCAAAAATAATCAGAAAATAGAAAAGTCAGACACAAGAGATTGGTAAAATAAATTATTTCTATGTTATTACTTACAACCAAGCTTCCAAAGTACATTTAAATATTTAAGAAATGATTCATAACATATAAATGAAAATACAGTTGCTGATATAGCATGCATTTTGTCTTTAAAATATGGAATATATGTATAGAAAAAAAATTAGAAAGTTACAGGCCAAACTATGAATAGTTATCTCCAACTACTTTTCACTCTTCCCATCTTTTCTTTTAGGATTGCTTATCTGCTAAAGAAACATATTAATTTTGAAATGTATAGTATATCCAAAATTTAATGAATTACTCTAAATGCCTATTCTTTTTTAGTTAAGTCTTTCTGTAGGAAAATTCCAGAAATGATTTAAAAGTATCAGGGATAGAAATCTCAGGTATTTTATGGTTCTAGCATCAGAATACACAGGGATAATGAATATCTAGTCATTTGAAGGCAGTAATAGTAGGAAAACAAGAAGAAAAAGGAAGAGAAAGAGAAAAAGAGAGAAATATAAATGAAAAAGAAGAGCAGATACTGAATTATAGAGTAGAGCTTGCATGTTCAACACAAGTTTTGTCTTGATTTCCTTCTGGAGTGTTAAAAATCAGAAAGGCTGGGTGGGGGGTGTAGCTCAGTGTTACAGTGTTTGTGTAGCCTGTGTGAGGCTCTGGGTTTGATCCCTAGTATTGCAAAAACAAAGACCCCCCCCAAAAAAATGCAGAAAGGATACTAAAAGATTAGTAAGCCTGTTAATTTTCCAAATAGCATACTTTCATGTACAAGAAAAAGCCAGAGGTGGGTAATTTGAAAAGAAGTATTAAAATCCACTTGAACTGGGAAGTAAAACTGGAAAAATTGCTACTTGAAGAAAAAAAAATTGGATAATAACACTTTTTCCACATGCCATGATTTTTTCCATAGCTACTGCTCACTAATTATATATTTGACACCCACTTTGTGGGTGATTCGCTTTTCATTCTGGTTTGGCACTTTTTTAAATCTTTCCTCATTACAGAAGGTTGAAAAATGATTAACAGAGTTGAAAGTGGACTGGACAAGGCACTTTTGGTGACTGTGGAGTCCATACAGTGCATTGAAATATGGAGTCAAATCAGAAATTTCAAGAACATAGTAAGTAAGGCAAATCAATGAAGTAAAAGTAAATAAAGGTACAAGAAGGCAAAAGCAATGTGGTGGTTAATAAAGATGTGAAAATGTTAGGACGTGAACCAAAAGGTAGAATTCAAAGTTCAAGGCACGACGGACACCTGACCAGAGCATGTGCTATATACAGGGATGAACAAGTAGTGGCAGCAGTGCAGTTTCTACAAGGAAAACAGATGTACACAGCAGCTCATCTACTGGCAAACTAGAAGGAAGGATAAAGGAACACAGTTTCTAGGAAAATGAAACATCAGGGAGATCTACTTGAAATTGAGCAGGTTAACAGTGTGCTTCATTTTTATCCAAGAAAGACTGCCCTCCAAGTTGAAGTGGATTCAAAATCCCAAATTTGCAGGCTTGAGAGCAGAGAGCCAAACAGACAATTAATATAATGTTATGTTCACTTCGATCCTTTCTCAGATTTTCCTAATTTGATGACATTTAATTCTTAACTGTTACTCAGAAACTTTCCATGTCTTCTTTAATGTACTTCCCAAATACAATTATAAATCAGAAAACCAGAATTAAATCACGTTATATAACATAAATGTAACATGTTACATTGTAACATAAATCAGCATAAATGTTACATGTGTCCCTCCCTGTTATTCCATTACCAACTCCATGCACTGTCTATAATCGAGTGAATGCTTCCTTCCTGAATACCCTACTAACTACGTTTAAATGTGGACTGCCTTCTCATACTATAACAAAGGGGTCACTTATTTTCATTTATATATCAGAAAAGGAAGCAAAAGCTCAGGGACAACTGTTCCGGGGACAAATGTTCTATAGCCTCGGGGCAGAAGAGGAAGCCAGGAAGAATTAGATGTACAAACCCTAGTCCTGACAGGCACATGTACCAGCCGAGTCCCAGGAGGTTTCTAGGCCTAGACAAAATTAGTCTGAATTTGATCCTCAAAATGACAACTGTCCGTCTGGCTTTAAAAAATATCCAATTCTTTAGAAATCATTCCTGTAAGCTCAGGTATCTATGTCACTTACCAGATGACACAGCTAAAGGGTAGTTTTACTGGAGGCAGGAGTCTGCCTAAATCAATTCACTGCTCTGCTCCCTTTAAATCACTGTACCCAGATTAAGATGCATTCATTTAGAAACCTTCCATCAAGGATGGATCACAGCCTTCCTCTATTACAACCCATGTTTTACAAGAGATAGACTTCCTTATGAGTTTTACCATAAGCTTTTTATTCCACTACTTTAAGACATCTCTTCCTACTTTGTCCTCTGGAAAAATAGAAAAGAGGTGCTTACCTTCACATTCAGAAAGGCACAGTTATCCCTAGGTATGCAAGGAGGGTTGGGTCCAGGACCCCCATGGATACCAAAGTCTTCCAATGGTGTAGTATTTACACTGAATTTAGGCACATCCTCCAGTATACTTTAGACCATCTCTAGAATACTTATAATATCTAGTATAATGCAAAGGCTATATAAATAATTATTCCACTATACTATTTAGGGAATGATGACAGGAAAACAATCTGTACATATTTTAGATGTATTTTTTTTCCAAATAATTTTGACCATGGTTAGCTGAACCTGAGTATGCACATCCTGGCTGACCGTAGCCCAGTGTTGTGTCCCAAAGATAGATGGATAACACATCTAATTTTTCAATTTATACTAAACACAGGGACAGTAAACTTCTTCGTTACCTCTCAGACTGTCTACATCAAACATTCACCTTACTGAGGCACTCGAGTTGCATTGGCATCAACAATGCACTTTTACCATAAAAAATTTATCTTTTGCACAAATCATCTGACATTCTGTGCTTCCTCACTATCTCTACAACTGTTCTTTTCTTCCAACTGGAAATCTTTATCATGAATGAACGTTTTTTTCTGCACTGGGGGTCAGCAGCCTCTAACATCTTATTAGTGTACTGCATCTTCTCCTTTCTGCTGCTCTGGAGCAGAGGTGGACCTGGGTCTTGTAAAGCACGAAGTTTGTATACTTGGAGCTTACCTGACACCTTGCACAACTGCCAGTTCCCACAGGTAGGAATCAGAGAGTAGGTTCCTACTTGCTGACAGTAGAGCAATCTAATTTAGTAAGCTGGCATTAACATGAGAACATTTCACAATGAGAATGCACAACTGTGATGTGTTTTTACTTGTTCTAAATCACAAATTTTAAACAACTAATATTTCACTAGCCTTACTATCTATGAAGTACAGTGTTAAGTGCAAGTTTTAGTTCTCAAGGCTATACTATGAGGTCAATATTCTAATTGTGTCCATTTTAGAGATGAAGAAACTGAAGTTGAAAGAAGGTAGGAAGACTCTAGAAAGGAGCTGATTCAGATTTGCACCCAGACAGGTTGACATCGGGGCCTATGGCCTTAACCAGAATGCTGTGTTGGTTCTTGGAAGGTAGAGTTCTTCCAGGTAATCTTCTTTCCCTCCAACTTTTCAAAGCAGGTATGACTCAATATTCCTCAACCTGAACAATCAAATTAATGGGAAGGATGGAAGATGATGATTATGAGAACTGAAAATATATGAATAAAATTTAGTGGCACAACTAAACAAACTTCTAAACTAAGTCTTTATAAAGTATATATGCACAAGTCTAACTCTGTCAGCTATAACTGGGCTTACTCAGGGATCCAGCATGCATGGACATCTCCTATAGGTCAATCATAACCAATAAGGACAGGTACTGGGCTCCTGAGCTAAACAATGTACAAATCTTGACCCATAGTAGCTCACAACCTAGTGGAAGAAACAGATAAAAAAGTAAGAATCCAAATGACAATTTGTTCATGGATCTGGATTAATACAAGGAATTTTATTCAGTATGGAAAGGCTGTTTTTATAGATTTGGCAAGTTATAATTGATGCCCTCATCTTAATTTGTTCCTCTTCACTATCTGCAAAGAATGTTCATATTAAATATTTTACTCACACTAGTACACAAATACTCAAGTTATATTAGGGTCATGGCAGATTCTACTGTGGATTACATACCTTAAACCTATATCTCTCCCTTTACTTTTTCCCCTATCATCTAGCTTTAAGATACTTTATGCAGTTTCCATAAGATCTACAACTTCCCAGGGGGTTTACTTCATGGAAGTAATAAAGGAGAGATGTGCCCCTATGTGGTCTAGCCCCAGTTCTAAAAGGTATTAAAGAGAAATGACTTTCCAGGCCAATTCCTCAATCTTTGTCTAGTAAATGTTTGGGAAGTTGAAGGAATAATAGTCTGGGCTCCCTACACTCCTATCCATAAAATAAATCAGCTTCCTTTAGTCATTGCATTTTTAAGACATAACTCCATGGCTTACAGAAAATTTGAAAGTCACTGTGGCAAATGCCTGAACTTGAAGAAACAAAACTTTTTTGCTTAAGATGGAAATAGTACTGGAATGTCTCCATTTTGAATCCTGGCATGTTCAGAGGCATAGAATAGAAAACTAAGCTGAAGAGGAATAGAGAGAAAATGCTTCTGAACCTCAAGGTCTAAGAATGTAGTTAATAGGAGGGAAAAAAGAAATGAAAAGTAAAGTGAGCAAGCAGTGGAAAGTGGAACTATATTTGATCTTGAAGAAAGGGAAAAATAGCAGGATAGTAGGGAAAGAAGAGAGAGAGATTGTTAGAGTTTAGATCTAAAATGTCCCCCAAAAGTCTCATGTGTTTAGAAAGTGACTGGATGATGGAGCTGTTATACTCATTGGTGGATTTATGTATTGATGACCTCAGTAGCTTAATGTGCTGCTAGGAGGTGGAGTCTTGTTGGAGGTAGGTCACTGCAAGCGTGACATGGAAGACTGTATTCTTATTCCTGGCTTAGTGGCAACCCTAGGAAGTTAGAGACGTGGGAATGTGGAACTTCTGCTGAGGAAAGCCAATGGCAATGAACACCACCACCTCAAGAAAAGACCATGTGGGCTGTAACTATCAATGCCATAGAGGCAGAGCTGCTCAAGCCTTTTGGAACTCACATTTGCCACAACCCACCCTAGGTCCTGCACAGAGCTACAGGAGTGAATGTTTACCGTGCTGGCGTTTGGTCTGATTCCTTTCTATTCTATTATTCCTCATGTTTGGATGGGAATGTTTACCTTGTGCCATAACAGGTTGGAAGTACTTAACTTTTTTTTTTGATTTTTACAATGGCTCACAGGTAAGAGTTTGCTTTGAGGCTCAGAGATTTTAGTTTGGACTTCTCAATAAAGCTGGAAGTGTGAAGATTTTGGTAACTCATAGAGTTGACTAAATGCATTTTTCATAATGGGATAAGAGCCTTCCAGGGCCAGCGATGGAACATCGTGGCTTAGATTTCAAATGTTTCCCAAAGTCTCATGTGTTTGGAATGTGATTGGATGACAGGGGACCTATACGCATCAGTGGACTCATCCATTGATGAGTTCAGTAGCTGATTGTACTATTAGAAGATGGCGCCTGACTGGAGGTGGGTCACTGGGGCATGAAGTGGAAGAGAGTATTCTTGTCCCAGGCTTCTCCTCTGTTGTTCTGCTTCCCGGCTTCTGAAGGTTGAGCAGCTTTGCTCCACCATGCCTTTCCACTACACTGTTTCTGTCTTGGATCCAAGTGACCATGGACTAAATCTGCTGAAAACCATGAGCCAAACTAAAACTCTCCTCCTTTGAGTTGCAAGTGTTGACTATTTTGTTCCAGTGACAGGAAAGTGACTAATACAGAGATGAGGACCAAGTAGACACTTTGTCAGGCAAAGCGTGCTGAAAGTCCTGAAGCTTTGATGCTATTGTTCCAGGAATACATACCCTCTTTCCCCAACTACCCTCAAAATACCCTGCAGCCAGCAGCCACATTTCAGACAACCTAAGGTTGTTCTCTGGCTTCAGAAATCAGGGGGAGATCTTCAAGTCTGCCCCTCCTCAAATCTTTTCTTTGATCTTAATAGGGTAAAATAGACACGATATGACAGAGGTACATCAGGCCACCTAGGATCTGTCCCTCAGAATGACAGTTGTCATCTTGAAAGTTTATAAGAAACCCAGAGCCCCTAGCTCACTTCACAGAGATTTTGATTCACTAGTCCTGGAATAAGGCTCAAAATGTATGTTTTTAACAAATTCCCCAAATGATTTGCACAAGAGAATTTTGGTATCTGGAGAAGCTATGGTTTCTATGCTAAAACAATTGACCTGATACTCCTCTGGAAACCGATGGGGTTGATAAACCGCAGTGAAACAGAAGTGTTCAACCAGACCCCTGCTTTCTATAGCCTTCCATGGCTGCTTTCACACATAAATCTTCCTCACATTCTGAGATTTATAACTTTGAATGCTACGCAGAGATAGAAACACTTTCATGTTGCTTGAGTCATGTGCCATCAGCAAGGTCATGTTAAAACATCTCAACAGGTCTTGATTTCCATCAGGCCTGTATAAGAAGCTTCCCTCCCTTAGTCTCCACTTTCAGCCCTTTGTAGTTATGTCATTACAAAACTCAGTTTAGAATTTAAGTCTCAAAACCACAGCCAGAGACCTCATTAGAGCTTTCACAGGAGCTCGCCAAAGAGCAAAGTGAGAAAAATGCTTCCAGTTCTCACCCTCTTGTTTCCAATTGATTATAAATTTGTGACAACTTAAGTGGTAGAGATAAGAATCATTTTCTTTTCTTTTCCACAAAAATAGATGAAACCAAGGGACACCATGTTAAGCAAAATAAATTAGACACAGAAACATATCATATGTTTTCTCTCATGTGGAAACTTACAAAAGATTACCTGAAATCAGGAGAGGGACTATAAGGGACTGGCAAGAGTGCTAAAAACAGGAGAGGAGAAGGGAAGTGGGTAGGAGAAGGGTAGGTGGACAAAGCCATGGCATGATATATGCATGTATGGAAATACCATAGAAAACTGGTTAATTTAAACAATATGGGTAACAATTGCAATAAAAAATTGAAATTCCTTTTTTTTTAAAAAAAGAGATCTTTGAGTTTTGTCTTGACTTTGAGGCTAGTTGCTTTGAAAATTTGAAGAGGGGAAAAATAACCTTCAGTACTCTTTCCTCTTCTTAAAAGGGTATGACAAATGCTAAGGGTGTAGCCTATTAGTAGAGTGCTTGCCTAATACATACAAGGCCCTGGTTCCATGTCCAGCACTGTCCCCCAACACACAACAAACAAAAAAGAGGACAGTTCTGTTTGCTTAATTGAGATGAAATGATTTATATGGGCCTGTTTCTCTCCTTCATAGGTAACAAAGTGTCAATAATATGCCTTAGAGCTGGGCAAGGTGGCACATGCCTGTAATCCCAGCACTCGAGAGGCTGAGGCAGGAGGATCGCCCCAGGTTTGAAGCCAACCTGGGCTACATAGTGAGTTCCAGGCCAGCCTGGACTACATAGCAAGACCCTATCTCAAAGCAAAAAAAAAAAAAAAAAAAAAAAAAAAAAAAAAAATCTGGGTCAGCCTATCACACAGGTGGTCTAATGTGACAAGTACATGGAGGGTGACCCCACTTTTAAACTTAGAAGCTCATTCATTCCTTTGGCTTACTGTTTTAAAATTTGACCACCATCAGTGTATATGAGACATTACTTTACCAGTCATGCAGAACTTCATATAAATTCACATTTAGCTTCCGATAGACTTTGAGAGAATAGGATTTCCAAATCCAGGAATCTTTTTTTAGCTACTATGCTCCTCTCTCAGAATTTTGCCAGTAAACCCAATGGCATCTCCACACAGATGCCAGACTGTAAGCACTGTGAGGGCTGAGGTAGGCCGGATCTATCAGCTGGCCCTCCTCTGAGAAGTGGTAAGATGGCCACTCCAGGAAGCCACACTGCAGCAGTGGTAGTTCTAAACTTGGAGACCTTCTAAAAGGATGTACCTGCCAACAATAGTAGTTTTCTAATCAGAGGCAACAACTCTGTAAAGATGGAACCTGT
The DNA here is from genome assembly GCA_028451465.1 of Erethizon dorsatum. Taxonomy (NCBI): domain Eukaryota; kingdom Metazoa; phylum Chordata; class Mammalia; order Rodentia; family Erethizontidae; genus Erethizon; species Erethizon dorsatum. The sequence goes on along the minus strand of CM051833.1, from coordinate 99,006,898 downwards.
CTATGAAGAAGCGCTCCCACGACATGGCCAACACCGCTGAAATCCTCTGCTAACAGTATTAATGTATTTGAGCATATTCTATGACCTAGAGCACAGTGCTCCAAATGGGCTCTGTGGGGTACTAAACCCCTTCAGAGGTCTCCAAGGTTAAAACTGCTTTCTAATAATATGAAGTTATTATTTGCCTTTTTCATTCTTATGTTCTCATGAGCATACAGTGGAGTTTTCCAGAGGTTACATGACACAGCAGCAGACTGACTGAATGGGGAAGCAGATATAAAAATTCAGGTACCTTCATTAAGAATATATTGCAGATATGTGCAAAATTGTGGCACATACCTATAATCCTAGTACTCTGGGAGAATGAAGCAGGAGGATCAAAAGTTCAAGTCCAGTCTGGGAAACTTAACAACTTAGCAGAACCTGTTTTAACATAAAAAAATTTTAAAAGGCTGGGGATATAGCTCAGTGCAAAGGCCCTGGGTTCAATCTCCAGTACCATGCACACACACACACACAGAAAATTAATTAATTAATTAATCTATTCTCACTAATTTTGACTTTCAAAATATAGTTTTCTCTAATAAATATTTTTGTTTATATTCAATGTCATTCTATTGTTATTTTAAATGAACTAGTAGATATTTAATGTTTTTCAGTTTTAATTTCTACTACAATAATATCAGAGGCATTCAATACATATAATCCATGTACACATAAATTCTTCAGTGTCCACCATAATTTTTATGAGTATAAATGGATCCAGGGCTGGTGAGATAGCTCAGCGGCATAAGCGCCTGCCTGGCAAGCATGAGGTCCTGAGTTTGACTCCCGGTACCCACATAAAAAGGAAAAAAGGGCCGGTGATATTGCTCAGTGGCACAAGCGCCTGCTGGCATGTGAGTTCCTGAGGTTGACCCCCGGTACGCACATTAAAAAAAAAAAAAAAAGTGCATCCAGAGTATGAGAACACTAAGAGAGGCACACTGCACATATTATATTATCTCAAAACAAACCTACAAGACAAAATATTACAGAAAAGGAAGACTGAGGTATTATACGGTTACATCATTTGCCCAGACTCAAACTACAAAAACCAACACTTTGCTTTTTGCTGGGTCATTTTGTCTATTCTTGAGGTGCTCTTGTGTTTGGCTTACGTGTGAGAGACTGAATATATAAATAGACAATGGCCATACCAAACATATAAATAGAACTTTGACCTACAACCTGTGGCAATCTGCCCAGGAAACCAATGTCTTTATCTACAATAAACAACTCAGGAAGCCAGACTGCTAGGAGTAAGTCATACTTGCAGGAAGCCAGGCTGCTCTCTCCATGTAATGATCTAAAAAACCGAACAGAAAATTCTGTAACAATCAGCCCAAATGGGCCAGGTCTTGATTAATGACAAGCACCGCCCCCCCAATTTTTGTCCTTGCTGCCAATTTAGGGCCAATAAAAGAATGCCAAGTATACAGCCCTAACCAATCATATAAAATTGCTGCTTTGGTTAGCCCTCCTCAGCTTCTCCATGCCAACAGGCTCCAATGAGAGCACACCTGAAGCATCTTCTCCAGAACTGCCCGCTCCACTGGCTGCCTTTAACTCTCTGCCAGAATGCAAATGAGGGTTGCTGAATCCTTTGCTACAGCTAAGTTTATTCTCACTTGATTGATCTTTGTTTATTTCTACTTATTTCTTGATCATTATCCTTTAAGTCACTGGAAGATAACACCAGAGCCCAGTACTCTGCAAAGCACATAGAAACACTCCTAAATACCTGCTGCTTTATGAAAATTATGCTGGCAGTTGTTTGACTAAAACACAGCCACTGCAAGGCTCTCTGGCTATTCTCTCCAAGATCCCCATTCCATGGCACTGGTTCCAGATATTTGGGCTTCTAAGATCAAAATAATACTAATAATAAACGAATACAAATGGGTAATTGACAGAGGATTGCCTTTTTTTCTCTGAGAAAGGTTTTAAAAAGAGACCTACTGTCCACCAGATTACCAAAAGGAGGAGAAGGAATTAATAATAATAAATAATACTATTTTAATTCAAAATGTTTCTTAGAAATGGAGTAAGTGTAGTTATGAAAGAAAGCATGGCCCTACTCCTCCTGTAGAGACATCTTTGTCAAGGCCAGTGTAGGGTACAGACTGCGTTAGGAGACACTGCTCCTGCAGCAGGGAATGTCCTCAGCATGGCAGAGTGGAGGCCGTTCTGATACCCTACCTTTGTGCCACATGTAGGCTTTCCTGGGTGCTGCAATGAAACCAAAACCCTCACGGCTTTTGTTGCTGAAATTCTCAGGCCACTTGTCTTCCATTCTCAGAGGATACTAGAGCATGTTACAAAGAGGGAAAGGACCTGAGGCCAGTGTTATTTTTTTCCATAAAGACACACCCAGTTTTGAGTGAAAATTAATTTATATTGTTATGAAGTAGACATTAATGACCACGTATGTAATCAAACTACCGTATCTTGAGGCGTCAATGGAATTTCCAGTGATTTCCCACTGGAAATTAGGCAAGGCCATGTAGACAGGCAATGAAAAACAAAAGTTGTAAAATGCATCATATTATTCAAATTATCAATGATAGGAATATAAGAAGAAAATGCCAGATAACATCTATAATTTCCCTAACATGGGTATTTGGGCTATATGCCTTCCTAGTAACTGAATTTTAAAATACATGAATTTAATCAAAAACTACATTCTTCATTGTGTCAAATATGTTCCTTTGCCTTCAGTGATCCACTCTTTATCAAAACCAGCCATACTCTGTGCTCCAGAAGGCTGACTTGTGAAGAGCTATAGCAGATCCAAGAGCACGGTTCAGGGAAAGGGAGAACAAGCAAAAGATTAGAGAGCCAGAGAGCGGAGGAATGAGAGGTGAGGGCCTTTCTTACCAGGGTCGCTCCCTGATTAGCCGCTGATTGGCACTGACTGTGCTCTAAAAGGCCAAGACTCCCACCAGTGTGTCCCTCTCACACTGTGCCAGCTATACTTCTCTCCCGGCCCTAGGAGCATCCCTGTTCTCAAGGGAATGGCAATAACTCTCCGATGCTAGCTCTGGGGTCTGTATTATCTTTGATTATTTCCCTAAACCCTACATGCACCTTTGTAAACTCTCTAAACTCTCCAAAATTACCCTCTGTCTCTCCGCAAAGCCCTGTCTACTTTACCACTTTAGTTCTTTTTAATTTTACATCTCCTTTTTATTTTATATTTAGTTTATATTCTATTGTTTTGCATATGATGTTTTATAAGTGAAGACTGACTCAGTTGTTTCAAAGATGGGAAACTCCTTGAAGGTGAAGACCTGCTCTCCATGTCTTCATATCCACCAGCAGCTTGAGCAAAGTGATTCATATTAATTGAAGCTCATGTTTGTTATCTCTTTTGTCCTCCTGGTTGAGCTGCCACAATGCTGTACTTTTCCCTTAACTATTGTTTGGAAAACAAATATATGTAGTAGTTAAATATTTAATTTGCACCAAAATTTAAGTGTGTTTATATGAAGCTAGAACAAGTGGTTCAGTATAATTTTAAATAAATCAGTGAAAAAATAAGAACAGGTTATTTGGTGGCAGAGGCATGGCTCAGCTCACCATGTGCTGGTATTCACCAGTGCCGGCCAGTATCATTAGGCAGTAGCCTGAGGAAATCATATTCCAACACTTTAACAACAGCTCTCCATGGATCTAATGATTCATAATTGTTTTGTTCTAGGGTAGGACAGTTTTTATGAGCATTTAATAAACACGCTGTATGGGTTTGCCTTTCCTGTGCAGTTGGTGACTCCATTTAAATGCACAGATGGATCTAAAGATCAGGAAACGTCTCAACAACACAGCTGACTGCACTTGGGCATATTAGAATTTACCAGTGGCTGGTGAGAGAAACGCAGCTGTCCAGAAGATGCTGCACCTTGTTAGCATGTTTGTGTATTTGGCCACGTCAGAACCTTGAAATTTAAGTTCTTCGTGTAAATGTCTACCTGCATTAGAACTGGAAATTTTGGCTCCAAAAGTCCATTGGTAGTTTCAGAAAGCATGGAATTAGATAGCTGTGGTTCATACTAGTAAGGAGTATTAATAATGACTTTTTTATTGAGCACTTATTATGTGTCCGGTATCACGCTGAGGATTTAAAAATACCATTTTATCTAACCTTTATAATAAAGCTGTGGACAAAGTATTATTATTCCCCCAGTTTACAGACAGAAAAATTGAGGCATTATGTCAAACTAACCTCAGCTTAAGCATTTGAGTTTGTAAATACATGGACATTACAGTAAAATAGCAAAGGGAGGCGTCGTAAGTCAAGTTAAGACTTCTCAGTAGGGATACAGCAAAGCTCACACAATTAATAAAAAATATTATCTTACTTGCACGCTGAGCCACTTTCCTTTCCAATTTGGCTAACAATGACAACAAACTTTGTTTATAAGAAAAAAATGTAATAGATGTAAAAAATTATAATGGGAGAGAAATGCAGCAAAGACATGAAAAGAGACAGTTTGACATTGATAAAAGAACAGAAAAAATGTAAGTAGACAGAAGAATAATATAGAAAACATCATTGTACAACTACTGAGTAGAGAAGTCAGTCCCAAAGCATTCATTCATACTAATAATTCTGACAGTCAAGATGGTTTACTTTTTTTTTTTTTTTTCTTAGCCATACTGGAGATTTAATCCAAGGCCTTTGCACTGAGCTATGTCCCCAACCTTTTTATTTTTTGAGACAAGAGTCTTGCCATATCACTAAGTTGTCCAGGCTGGGCTCAAACTTACAGTCCTCATACCTCAGCCTCCGAGAGTTTTGGGATTGCAGGCATGCACCACCATGCCCACCTGGCTTATCTTTTGTGTTCTTATTTTTCTTTTCTTTTCTTTCTTTCTTTTTTTTTTTTTTTAATTTTCCTATAGGAAGTAAATGCACGGCCCTAATTAGATAGAAGGAATTTCACTCTAAAATTTAATTTGTTCAAAGTTTTTGCAATTTAAAGCTTCAATTATCTAAAACTTCTGTTAGGCAGAATTGCCATTCTTTGCTACCAAAGATGGTATTCCGGGTGGTATTCCAGCTACTGAGGTCTGAGAGCTGCTTGGGACAGAAGTCCTGTATAAGCTAAGCTAACATGCATATAATCAATATGCATGACACATAACGCCATTATTTGTCCATTTTTTCCATGTGCATTTCTGGAAAAAATTTTTCTCCATTGATTGTTGGTACTTCCTGATTTTAAATTTTAATAAGAGTTATACAGCTTAATGTTACTGTAATAGCAGTGGGAAGAACTATGTGACCAGGGGAAATCACTTAACAGCTCGAGTCTTAGCTTCCTCCTTTCTTTCACAAGAGCAGTATTAATACCAACATTTCAAAATTGTTGTGAACATTAAAAATAAAATCAGCAGAGTCTGGTCCAGAGCATTTATGCCAAACTAGTAGTTACAGAGAAAGGGTGTGGTAGCACGTGTGAGGAGAAAAAGCTCCAAAGCTAGGAGCTAAGGCTCAGACCTGCTGATCACTTGTCAACAAAATGAGCCGGGGCAAGGTGGCCACTCTGTGCCTCAGTTTACTCATTGGTAAAGTGAAGATAAGAGTAGCATCTATCTCACAAGATTTTTGTGAGAGTTACATTACTTACTACATATAGAACGCGTACTACTCTATCTGGCACATAAGAGATCACTGAATGCTAGTTTTTGTTTTTGTTGTTTATTTTTCATGGACTCCTTCATTTTATAGATGAGATAGGTGATGTTTAGAGAGGTAAAGTAATTTCCTTCAAAGTCACACAAAGTCCCTGAGTCCAAGTGCCTCCTCCAATACCTCTTCTTTGCCCCACAGTTTTGACCCCTTTGCCTACATACTCCCACTATACAACGCCTCTTTTGCAGTCATTGCAATTGCTTCTCATCTTTCACATGCCCATCAGTCCCCACAGACAGGCAAACCAAGTTTCCACAAAAGCAAAGATAAATTACCAGGAAGCTGATTTTAGATTAGGCTTCAGGTTCTTTCCAAATGTGTCCCAGCAACATGTTCATATGGTCATCTGCTTTTTGTCACTTTTGCAAAAGATATTTTTATATCTCTTTCCTTTGAAAGAACTAGTAAATTGTAAAAGACAAGTATTATAATAGTAAATACTTAGCTGCTAAGGGGTCGGTGTCATTTTTCACCTACTTCACAGATGAGCGAATGGAGGCACAGAGGAGATGGGGCTTAAGGTTGCCCAGCTAGTGTGAATCAGGGGCAGCATTTGGACCCTGGATCACCAGACTCCAAAATCCTTGCCCAGCCTCTGAGTCACTCTGTTCCTTGGCAGAATACACTTACTGATCCCCTGGGTGATCCTTTCAACATGTTTGCTTTTCTGTCTTCCCACATAGCTGGTAAACTCTATTAGGCCCAGAACAAAGTCTTTACTATCCTCTATTTTATCACTGCTGGGAAGAATGGTTTAAACACAGTGGGATGCAGGGGCTGCTGCCTTCGGCTGCCTGTAAGAATGAATGGTTTCATGCATCTTGACATTTCACACACAGTATCAGTCTTCTCTCAGGAGGGAAACAAAAACTTGCTTTTCTCATCCCTCAGAAGAAGCAGATGCTAAGTTAGAAGAAATGTGATGGATGACAGCACCAAGAATGGCCTTGGCAGCTGTCACTGTCTTCAGTGGTTCACATAAGAAGCTTACCTGGGCAGAGCAGGCAGGGCCCTTGTAAATAGACTACAGGGCTTGAACATCATCCGGAAATCAAGGGGCAGGGTTACTAGGCTAGATGAGCACCAAATGCAAAGATTACAGGGAATATTTTCCCAAGGCAGATTCCACTTTATTCAGACTTTCTTCCGCACGCTCTTGGTTGTAGGCACATTCCCCAGCAGCGGAAGCAGGCATTCCAAACATGTGCAGGAAGAAGTCAGTTGGATGTGTTTCAGTCACTCCTACTGTGCCTATCTAAGTGTTTTAAACACAAAATGGGTAATGCACAGTGTGCTTCTGCCGGCAGATAGTAAGTTTAAAGCTGATTTTTTTTTAAGTAACTATAAATAATTTCTTGGAACAGGTAATAAGGGAATTCTGGAAGAAAATGATCAATTACATCTTGTGAAAAAAGTATTAACTTGGGTTTAAACCATGCAAAATCCTCTGACGGGTCAGACAAATCTTGACCTCCTTGAACCTCATTTTTGCTGTGGTTAAGTACATGAGCCTTGGATGCAGTGCATGGGCCAGAATCTTGCAGCTGATATATTTTGGCTGTGATCTTGGGCAAATCACATTGTCTTTCTGATTCTCCTTTTCCTCATTTATAAAATAGGGCCATAATACCACCTTCTCTTTTTGGGTCATGACAAAAAACTAAAATTTAAAATGCACTTACAAAGTGCTTACATTATTAATCAGCCCTAGGCTCTATAAACACTGCTATTAAAATGAGGCTATTAGTATCACTATTAGTATCAGTAAGGAGATTGAGCTAGAAAGTTTGTAAGAGCTTTTCCTGACCCAATGTTCTACATCCCCAAACACTGAGACCCAGAAATGCATGGAGCCTGTGATGAGAGTGCTTGAAATTACAGCATTTTTAGAGTGGGATTGGCGAGAGAGGATGCCCCTAGGGTCCTGAGAATATCTTCTGTGCATTAACTATGTCTTTCATTTATTTAGTTTTTATTCTGATGCTTTGATATCCAAAGTCTCACTGATCCAAAAGAGACAGCTCATCTCTGGTTAATCAATTGCTAAGGACAATACAACTCACTGGAGTGTGGTTTTCAAAGGCAAACCAGGCGATCCAGAGCTCACACCCCAACCACCTCCTTACACGGTCTCAAACTCTGAGTAACTACACATCCTGTCACAGCAGGGTCAGGCTCCCAACAGCCAGGGGCAGCCCCTCTGCCTCAGAGCCTCCTGAAATTAGCCAAACTAGCCAATCCTTGGCCTGCTTTCCTGCCTATCCAGTTTTTCCTGCAGAAATCACAGAATGACCCTCTTGCTCTCAGTTCTCCCTCCTTCTCCTGACCCTCCTAGCAATTCTTGGATCCTCCCGTTCTGCCCTAACCATGTCCCCTTCTCTTCCAATATGTCACTGTAACAATCTTTTCAGTGACAGTTATCTCCCGATCTGTTGAGCTTGACATACTTAAATAATAATAAAACATATTTTAAAGTACCGTTCTCCCCTAGGCCTCCACCAGGGAAGCAGGGCTGCTTTCTCTGGGTGGGTTTGCACAACCTCCTTCCTCAGATTCTGTCATGACTTCTACCTGTATATAGTTCCTATATGAATCAGAATCGCCTTCAGTTTGAGTGGCCTCTTAATTAAAAAACAGATCACATCTTTGTGATAAGGAACAGGCCCCTCCTTCCTACAGACAGGCACAGTTCTGGGCAAGAGCATAAGGCTCCGTGGAGCTCAAATGGAAAGCTGCTCCACTTAACCCCTCAGCTGGCATCTTGTCTAGTGCACAACCTGAACATCTCTCCATGGCACCTCTAGACTCCGAACACCCTGAGGATGAGTGTCCTAATAACTCAGCCAGGCTAGCGCTCAGAAATGGGAAGGAGAGAGCGAAAGAGAGATGGTGGAAGACAAAAGACAAGAAGCAGAGAAGAGTTAAGAATGGGGAAAGAGAAAGTAAAAATTACAAAAGCTTGTCCTAATTTTTAATGAAATTGTAATTCCTTCTACTAATCCTCCCTCCTTGTATTAAACCTATATTCTCTAAATAAGCTGTGCGTTTTTCAGGCTAAGCCTTCCATTAGTTATGCAGTCCTGAATTTCAGACTTTAACATACACACCCAATGAAACAGGAAATTCTGTCCTTTTTTTTTTTTTTTTTTTTTTTTGGTACTGGGGATCAAACTCATGACCTCACGCTTGCCAGGCAGGTGCTGTACAGCTAAGCTATATCCCAGCCCTCTGTCCCTTTTTTTAAGCCAAGGAAATCATCATTTATTAGAGAGACTCATACTAACATGCCCAATCTAGACACTGAAAATATATACAGGTGATACTCTTCTCAACAGTTGATACCCCACTATTTTTCAATATTTTCCCTGGGAAAAAATCTACTCTACATAGCTTTTTCAAATCTAAACTCTTTTTTTGAATTAGAAGCAAAATATTATAAATCTTACCTATGAAATATTTTGCTCTAATTAAAGTGAAAACCACCATAAATTTTTCTCCAATATATTTCTTTTTTTTTTTTTTTTTTTGTGGGTACCGGGGGTCGACCTCAGGACCTCGCGCACCAGCAGGCGCCCATGCCGCTGAGTGATATCACCAGCCCTTTTTTCGTATGTGGGTTCCGGGAGTCGAACTCTGGCCCTCATGCTTGCCAGCCAGGCGTGAATGCGGCTGAGTCATCTCACCGGCCCTCCAATATATTTCTAAAAGTATTAAACCTATGCTAAAAATAAAAGAAGCCACTAAACATTTGGAATCTCTGAGATTTTGAAAATTTTGATTTGAGAATCATAAAAAGGCAATAAAATGAAAGTACAATAAGAAATGTTAATATGGTAAAGGATAGAGGGACTCATACTAATGAAAGGCAAAGTACAAATGAAGGACATTTCTCTAAACAAGCTTATGCCACGGCAGTAATTAACTTCCATAGGGATGAGGGACAGCATGTCCAGGAAGAGATGTCAATGTTTCCAGCAAGTGCTAAAGTGCTTTATGTGAATGTGAACTGTTGACAATCTAGTAGTCCAGTTTGTGGAATCAGAAAATTCCTATGTAGCACATGAAGGAAAAGCAAACTATCAAGGCAGAAAAAGAGGGGAGGAATCGCACCCCGGCTCTTCCTTCCTGACATAATAGAAATACTACCTGAAACCTGGCCTCTAGTTTAATGTTTTCTATGATAGTAGGTTCCGTTGACAACCTGTGAGACATCATTTATAGAGAACGGCACTTACCTTGAGAGTGAACTTGGTGTGGTAGAATTAGACTGGCTCAGCTAGCAGCAGACCTGCATATCAGGTTCTGCTATGGCACTAAACATAAGGTAAGGTTGATTCACTTAACTTCTCTAGATCTTAGTTTTTTTTAAACTTGGTTCTGCTTAATGGACAGTTAAACATTAATAGAGTGATCAGAATCATATCAATATCTGCAACTGTCTTGGTAAAGTTGGAAATGCAGTGAGCTAACCATAGTGATTTTCATAACATGAAACAATTTTGCTTCTTTTGCTTTGAAATATGTAATAGTCTGAGATGATGTGGACATCTTAATGGGTTAGTTAAATATTAATACAGGTGCATACATATACCATCAGCCAGGTAGAAAAGTTAATTGGTTATTAAAACATCAAGAGGTGACAAACCACCAGTGTTAAATATATTCCCAAATAAATGATTTGGCCATGTTTTTAAGTAATAATAACTACATATAGGTACATATTTTCCAGCGCATTTGTAGCCTAAAGCAAAGATCTCTTGAATTACAGGAACACCTATGCTTAAGCATGTTACTCTGCATTTTCCCCTGCATATTACAATTCATAGAGATGGTCAAACTGTCTCAGAAACATTTTCAGTATCCCAGGATGCACTGCCCCAAACTGTCATCTTCAGAAACACTAAAATTTTCAAGACTTTTTCTTAATTACAGCACTAAAATTAAAGGGAACAAGCCCAGCATTAGAATCTGAGTGATGTAGCCTGGAATTTTCTCAGTCATGTATGACCTATGACCCTAAATAAGTTAACTTGTCCACGTTCAAATAGGAATAATGATAAAAATAAAGTTGAGTTGTTGTGAGAATTGAGAGACAAGGCATAAAAAATACTTATTCAGCAACTATTAGCTATGTATACTATTTATACAATTTGGTATTTGTTTGTATAAAAATATCATTATTCCAAGAGTATTAATTTCTCTCTCCAACTACACTTCAAGTTTAGTAAGCACAAAATCTTCACATCCTTCTTTTGAATATTTCAAAAGAAGAAATCTAGTAGACCAGATAATGTACAGTAGTGTAAAACTAAGAGTGGTGGTGGATATGAATGATTAGAGACAATTCTGAACACAATGTTATGTCACAGTCTTTGCATGAAGTTATAGAAATTGAGAAGCATGAGGAGGTAATAGAGTAGAAGCAGCTCAAGAATCTGTGTTGGGTTTCAGTTAGATCACAGAAGAGCAACATTCATCCAGAAGTAAGACAAAGACAGAAGTAACTGAATATCAATGCCTGAGAAAAATAAGTGGCCTGGCATCAACACTGAGTGTTGTTATGGTTTAGATCTAAAAGGTCACCCAAAGTCTCATATGTTCAGAGGTGGGGCTTTCATAAGGTGATTGGATCATGGGGTCACTATAGTCATCAGTGGATTCATCCACTATTAGAAGGTGAGGCCCATTTAGAAGAGGTGGGTCACTAGAGGTATGCCTTTGGAGGGTATCTTTCCTCTGGCTCCTCTCTGTCTCTCTGCTTCCTGGCTGCTGTGCACTGAACAGCTTTCCTCTGCCATGACTTTTCACGCTGCCATTTCTGCCTTGGAGCCAGGTGACCATGGACTGAACCCTCTGAAAGTGTAAGCCAAAATAAATTTTTCTCCTTTAAATTTTGCCTGTCAGATATTTGGTCCCCAAAATGAAAAGCTGACAAATACATGAGTTTAAAAATATTTTCTTAAGTATGAGAAATAATTCATAATATTTGAAATATATCTGCTTATATTAAAGATGCATGATTTTGTAACTCAACAAAGAATTTCTGTCAAAAATCTAGATTGAAAAATTGCTATTATAAGACTGCTTGAATATACCATGTTGGTATTTTATCTAAATGATACCAAAACATTTTTACATATCTCTAAGACACAAAAAAAGAGAAAAAAACTAGCAGTTATTAGCTAAAGGAGTGACTGCTCTTTAATATTAAGAAAAAGAATACTGTCATGGAGTTAAAAGATGTGTGCATAGCAAATTAATTTAATTTTGAATGCACCAAATCCCCCGAGAGTTACTGAATATTTTTAAGCCTGAATATGAAATTTATCACATGACAGTTGGTTTGCTAAAGTTCAAAAGGAAGAGAACTGACCAGGCCCCAAATGCAAAGCAACAGACATGGCTCTTTCTTCTTCCATACACAGGGATGTGTTACTGCTGTTAACACAGACCAGAGTCAAGTTCCTAAGCAGGAATCTTCCCAACAACTGCTTTAGGGAATGGTGGAGCACTGGAGGTACTCCACATGAAGCCTATTTGTGCAAGTTCTTATGTGAGTTCTACAGTTATCATAAGTAAAACAGTAACTACCTATTGTAAGCTGCCTAAGAGGACAACGAGGTATATATTTGCATCTTTAAGTTTTACACCTAAGACTTTTAAGGTGTTAAGGAGCACTGAGTGTATGTGTATGTGTATGTGTATGTGTATGTGTCCTGTATATATTACTAAAAGGTTCTTTAATTTAAAAAGTTTAAATGGAACACTCTGGTATTTGCCTTTTAGTTTTCCATATTTAAAAAGGAGCCTAATCATCACTCCTGCAGATCAATCCTGGAACTAGCATCAAATGGTAGCAGCTGTTGTAAATGTCTCAGAGTCTCAGAAGAAGGCAGAAAACACCTTTTAGGAAATACCTGTTCAGTGGGAGAGGTATAAATGAACAATAAAAGGGGGTTGAAAGTGACTGCAGAAACATTCTACTTATCTGCATACTATGATATGTCCATAAAATATTTATCTCAGTGTAACTGATTTTTTTGGTTACTTCATTTTGACCTATTACCCATACACATGGAGTGATCACAATAGTAAAAGACACATTACCATTAACCCTCCTCAAAATATAGTAATGCCCTGTTTTGTAAATGTTTCTTTTTGCAAACAGTTTGGTTCACAAACAAAAGCATTCAGCAAAATTTTGCTTCCTTTCACAAACTCTGCATCAGGTGATAAACACAACCATGGCCATCTTCCCCACACAAATACAAATTCAGCCATCTTCACCAAAACTGTAAAACAGATTAAGTTCATAAACCAAGATATCACTATACCCAACCCCCCACACACTTTTGATACATTTAATGCCATCATTCTTGCCTCTTTCTGAAGCAGTTCTGGAAGTCTTCTGGATGTCTTTATAAGTCATCACCAAAAATACAGTGAATGCTACCGTGAGTGCCACTCAAAGGAAAGACAAGCTTTTAAAAACACGGTGTGTCCTCATCTACCTTTTTCACTAGATCAAACACGGTACACTTCTGGCCTTTCCCCAAAGTCCATGAAGTCCCCAAAAGGACCATGAGGGATAAAATTTTTAATTCATGCAAGACATCAAGGCAGCCACAACAGCACACCTAAAAATGTTCACTAAAGAGGACATCCAGAACTGCTTTGGGAAGTAGCAAGAATGATGAGATAAATGTGTTTGAAGTGGGGGGGGCAGTATTTTGGGGAGGATTAAAGGCAATGTGTCTTTTACTGTAATGATTTTTTAAAAATTTAAACATTCCTCATACATTTTCCTTCAGTTTCTTGCTTGCTCGTCTCTTAAATTTATCCTAACAATTTAATTAGGAAATTTCTAATCTTTGTCAGGCAGTGAGAAGAGGCAGACAACTAGTCAAAGGGTCTCAAAACTTGCAGGGAAACTTCTACTTTAGAAGAACCCGTTTCAAATAAATATTTTGTTTTGTTTTCATGTGTAAACATAGCTTTTATCGCTGGAAAGTTTGTGAAGTATAAATAGACTGCTCAAAGTTAAGTCTGGGGCTTTATGAAAGAACTAACCCCAGCTTCCCCTGTACTTGGTTATGTACTTTCTCTTTTAAAATGCCCATAGGCTGCTTCCTGTGACCTATAGGGCAAGATCTATATTGTCTGTTTTATAGATTACAAGAAATGGCACAGAAAGAGTCACAGGCTTGCTCCAGGTCACACAGATTGTAAAAGGCAAAGCCAGATTTATTGTTTCTCCAGCCACCAACACAGTAGAAGTTTGGTTTACTTTTTTCTTGGGAAGACTGTTGAGGAAAATCACTTGACAACACAGCATAATTCAGTCTCCTTGTCTTCAAAAGGCATCACCCAACAGTCTTTGAAATAGAATGTCTGTAGCAAAAAAAAGCTGGAAATCAAAGCTTTTAGAACCCATGGGGTCAGAACAAGGCAGGAAGTTTCTCCCTTACACACTTACATGTCCAACACCTCAGACTAAAGAACAGCATCAGTTCAAAGTCACTTACCCAAATCTGAAGCTTGATTCTCTTTTCATTTTTGAATACAGTTTTTACTTTGAAATCAATCCCAACTGTGCTGACAAACGCAGATGTAAAGGAGTCATCCGCATAACGGAACAGAAAAGATGTTTTCCCCACACTGCTATTGCCGATGATCAGCAATTTGAACATGTAGTCAAAGTTCTGATCAGAGGAGTCTTTCTGGCCATACCTGGAATCTTGGGCAGAGGCCATCTGTGAAAAATTAAAAAAAAAAAAAAGCAAACAGGATAAGTCTGCTACTTAATATGAAGCTAGCAGCACATTCATTATTGACTTTACTAGAAACAGATGTCAGACAGTCAGGAGGCAGGTGGAGAGTGTTCCCCAGTCTTCCTCTGATGCTGGTATCCATGGCAATAATTCCCTGCTGGAAGACAGAACAGCAAATCTTACAGCTCTTTCCAGCTGTGTTGGTGCTTGTCTCAGCTCAGCATTCAGAACCAATCAAAGACACCAAAGGAGGTATCTCTAAGGGTAACATGAAAAGCGAAGACACGAGGAATTGGCCAGGCCATAAGCGCTCTGAAACTGTAATCTCAGTGATGGAGACACCAAGGTGACTGAACAGCAGGGTGTTTCTTCTTAAATTATCTGAATTATTAGAGTCTCTCTTATTTCCTATGGGAATATACACAAAGAATTTCTGTTTCATCTATTGACATCTTATCAAATCAACATCCTAACAAAAATGTAGTCTCTTTCAAATTAAAAATGATGATGGTTCAATCAGTGGTTCATATCGTTTCATTCAATGTGCCCAGTACTGTTAACTTATTTAACACAACAACCTAGTGATCTTTATTATTTCCATATTTAAATGAGAAAATTGAGGCTCAGAGATATTCAGTAACTTCCTCAAGCAGGAGAAGTAGGATTCAAATCAGGCAATTGGTGCAAGAGTTCATGTTCCTGACCCCTGCTCTGTTTCCCAATGATATCTAGGGAAATAAGCACAAGTGCTCTAAGAAGACCATGTGGGAAGTGATTATTGTGGGAAAAGTCAATGATGAGCCCTGCCTGGGTTCAAACCATGACTCCACCACTTACTGGCTGTGTGACCTAGGCTTTATTTTAAATTGCTATAGCACAGTACCTTCTCTTGCATGAAATGGAAAAAAATAAAAACTAACTTGGAATTCTTATGAAATTAATCAATAATATATTTGTAAACAGGTCTATAAATCACCATAAAATAGAAAATAGTCTTATTAATTATAAACACTTTAGGTGGATGTTGATATTTTTCTCATCTTTTTAATGATAACTTTAACATCAAGAATCATGTTTTATTACTTCTAAGCACCATCTGAATCAATGTAGAAAATAGGTATTTAAAATGGTGAATCCCACTGAGTAATTAGTGCATCTACTCATTACATTTTCTGATGCTGTATATTTTTTGGCAATTATTATGCTATCCAATATGGTAGCCACTAGTCACATACAGCTATTTAAACTATATTAAAGATAAATGAAATATAAAAACTTAGTTTTTCAATCACATCAGCCACATTTCAATTATACAATAGTCACATGTACAATAGAGTGGCTACTCTATTGGACAGTTTAAATACAAAATATTGGCATAAGTACAGGAAGTTCTCTTGAACAATTCTAGGCTACATATTCCATTTTTTATTCCAATAAAAGCTGATTAATAATTACATCCTTTCTCTTGGGTATGCTATGGGTAGGATACAGTTTCATGTGATGGAAGCTTCGTTCCCAGTGTGACAGTTTTTAGGAGGTAGAAACTTAAGAGGTGAGGCCTGATAGAAGGTTATTATGTCTGGGTACCACCTTTAGAGGGGATTAATGTTGTTCTCAAGGGACCTTGGTTAGTTACCATAATAGTAGTTACAGAAATTATGAACCTGGCCCTTAAATCTCTCTGGCTTTCTGTCTCACCATGCGATGTCTCATTCACACATGTGCTCTCACCATAATGCCATTCACCATGTTGTGACATGGCCAAAAGTCCCTCCAGAGCTGAGCAGGCACTAACACCATGCTCTTAGAACTCCACAACTGTGGGCTAAATGAACGTCTTTTCTTTTAGAGTACCTAGCATCAGATACTTTTTATAGCAACAAAAAATGGACTAATCAAAGTAAGAGGAGGGCAAAAGAAGCCTCTACAGATGATGAAAGGCTAGAAACAGTAAACAGTAGCTCATCTAAGACAATACCGCTAGCCTGAAGTTAGAAAGTCAAGAGTCTGTGTGTGTGTGTGTGTGTGTGTGTGTGTGTGTGTGTGTGTTAGAGAGAGAGAAAGAGAGAGAGAGAGAGAATATTTTAAGTGAGAAGAGAAAAGAGAGGTGAGATAACATATTCCCCTTCTACAAATACTTATTGCCAGCAAGAGAATGCAATTACGCATATAAGAGGGACAAAAGGAATATCTGCATACATCATGCAAGTTAAGGGCAATAAGAATTCTGATTGAATCTCACATTTTCTTTTTTTTTTTTTTTTTTTTTTTTTTTTTGTGGGTACCGGGGGGTCGACCTCAGGACCTCGCGCGCCAACAGGCGCCCGTGCCGCTGAGCGATATCACCGGCCCCTTTTTCGTATGTGGGATCCGGGAGTCGAACTCGGGCCCTCGCGCTTGCCGGGCAGGCGCTTAAGCCGCTGAGCCATCTCACCGGCCCACATTTTCTTATTAAATGTAAGCTTAAGCTTTCCTTTTATCAGTCCATTTAATCACATGGACATATTCAGAAATTTTAACGATTTGTAAGGAGTGCTTGTTACTGGGCAAAACTATGCCTTTAAAATAGACAAGCGTCTGACCCCTGCGCTGTTTCCCAATGATATCTAGGGGAATAAGCACAGTGCTCTAAGAAGACTATGTGGAAACTGATCATTGTGGGAAGAATCAGTAATGAGCCCTTCCCAGTAGAGCAGCAGAGCATACGCTAAGGTAAATGCTCCCCAACACAAGCAGTCAGCCAAGGACAAGCAGGGTTATAAGTTTTGATTACCAATTTGAAAAAGTAGTTTTTCTGTGATGACTTAAGAAGCCCTGAAGTCAAGTAATTATTTTGTTTGACATTGCCATTCCCTTCAGTAAGAAGGCCCCTTGGCGTATTTTTTTCATATGAAACAGCCTAAATTCTCAGTTCTGCATCAAGAATGTTCAGCCATGCCACAGCCAGAAATGAGTTTAAATTTCCTACAACTGCTCATTTATTCAGCCTACTAGACCACTACTATATGGTGCACCCCATAGTTCTGAGGTGGTATTCCAACAGAGTCCTGTGTACCTCTGAGTTAAAGAAAGAAAATGTGATGATGGCTACTGCTATTAATTCAGATCCTATTTCAAGATTAGACTGTTTCCAGAACAGAAGTAATATATACACCATCAATATATGTAATGGAGAATGTAACTGTGGGGATACGGACAGAGATAATCATACTCAGGCAGCGAAACCTGCAGTTGAAGGGCGAATATAGCTTGCTGTCTTGGCAGCAGAGAACACGATGGGAGCACAAGAGGAAGTCTAAGATGAGGGAGCTGGTGGATGTGTGTATCCAGAGGACTTCTCCTCAGGGCAGAGTCTCAGAGAGATGAATTAGAAGAATTTACTAACTCACTTATTCTTGAAGATGGATTTTGTTTGTTTTTCACTATTTCCTGATTTATATCCCTAACGATATTCATAAAGGAGCCAAAAATGTGCATTGGGAATGAATGTACATTTTGTAAAACTTCATAAGAATGAAATAAATCCTGGTTCAGAGGACAGAGAGACAGCCCTAATCTTGCTGAGAACAGATACGAATCAGTTTGACAGAACATGAATATCAGAAGGGCTTACAGACAGTCACTATGCAAATCCAGTGACATCTCTAAATAGGAAGTTGTGCAAACATTCTCAAAATTTTTATGGAAAAATATAACTGAAATTTAAAAACATGAAATGGGTATGAAGTTACCTCTCAGAGAACAAGTCAGATTTTGTAAAAGATAAAGTAACTCCTTGAACAGCATTAATCTTGCATTCCAAAAAGAAAGAATCACAGAGTTGGAAAGAAGCTTCAGGGCAGTACAATGTCCCATCCATCCTGAGTCACTTTCACACTACTTTGGGGTCTCAAGGACAGAAATGATTATTTCCAAGCTCCTGATATGCAGAACCACAAGTCATCGTCCCCATTCTATAATGAAAGTAAGGAACTTGGTGAGAAAGCTAAAGTGAAATGGTCCTTTTTTTCCAATAGGGTATCTTGAAAGAAAGGATGGGACATATCAATTAGAGTTCATAAACACAGTAGTTTCAAATCTCAATCATTTTCCTTGGGGAAAAAAGGAAAAATATTACTCCTGAGAGCTCCAAAGTGAAGGCTAAAGCCAGTACAATACTTAATCTTGTCAATTTGATTAGCTATAAAGATGCCTAGGAAATTCATAAGGTATATATCTGTATGTGTCCGTGACCACAGGCTCTGGCCACTTCCTCTATGGCACTTGCCCGAAGTGCTGCCTGGCCACCATGATGTACGCAGCTCTGCTCTGTCATGTTTTTGCCTTGCAGCCGACTGACAATGGACTGAAACCTCTGAAACCATGAGACAAAATAAACTTTTTATCCCCTTAAATCGTGTATATTAGGTATTTTGTCCCAACAAGAGAAAAGTGAGTATTACAACCAGGAAAGAAATATTAACAGTCATAATTTCCAAATATTTGTCATCTGGAACCAGGCTATGTGTCCATCAGTGCACATGTCTGCCCACCTCCCTGTTTCTCTCAGAGACTGGATTAGGATTATGATGCCCTTTGCCCTCTCTGGCCAGTAATTTCTCCATGGCTCCATTGCTGTTTCCACTGGCAGGAGCCAGCTGAGAAGCAAGAAGACACTAACCATGCCAGTGTTGACGACCCACCATGGATCTGAAAGGATGCTTTCCAGGCAATGGGAAGTGACCAAGGCATGTAACCAAGGGAAGATTTAAACTCTTCCCCTGCCTTCTGAAGGGAAGAGCCTACAAAAAGTGGGGAAGCATTCATAAATGTTCTTCGTCTCCTTTCTTTAAGTCAGCAGAGAATAAATATTTCATGTGACTCACAGGAGAATGTAGTGATAGTATGCAAATTATGGTGATGTTTCCAAGAGGCAAATCACCACACATTTTTAAGATATTCATCAAGCTTTCCTTCCTCAGCTCTCCTTTAAGCCTGTCTCTGGATCCCCATTTCACTTCGGCTTTTTTTTTTTTTTAAATTTTAAAGAGACAAAAATAGAACAAAATTTTAAAACAACAAAATAGGAGGGTAACAATGGTTAATACATTGCATATTGTTACTTTTAAATTAGTTACTCAGAGTACAAGATATCAGCATTCATTTGTCCAAACAATGTTAGCACAAAACTTTCTTTTCAATGAACTAAGAGAAATTAGTAGTGTATCTATCATAACTATCATACATATATATATATATATTTTTTTTTTGCTTTTCCCTTCCTTCTTTTCTCCATTCCCCCATTCCAGTTTCTTTAGTAGATGTAGACAATTCTTAGCTCACATACAGAAAAATGGTTAAATAATAATAGCAACACAGCTCTTAGAGGTGCTACAACTGTATGCTCTTCCTACATGATCACAGTAAGAGGTCTATTCATAGCCTCATTTTAGAGACAGAGTGCTTTGACATATTTTTAGATGGCCACTTTTCCCTCCTCCTGCTGGAACCATGAGGATGTTTTTCTCTGATGTTCACTTTGACGAACTGACAAGTTTCCTGAAGGTAAAATTTACAAAAGTGTGAAGAGGCTCACTAAGACCGGAACCCCGTAGAGTTTTACTGTCAGACTTGTCCACGCTGATCCAGCAATTCATCAACTAGAGTTAAGGATTTCCTACCCCAGTAATGGTTCCCATAGATGTTTCTGCTCTGTTAAATAGTGTTTCTCTGTATCCGTATGCCTGGCTCTCCAATTTTGGGGAACAGGAATTTACTCTGTGACCTCAATTACCTGACAGAGGTAAGAGTTTTGATTTTCAGTTTGTTCAGGTATTTTTCTGGTATGAGGACAGAAACAATGACTTCCAAGCTCCTGATATGCAGAACCACAAGTCATCGTCCCCATTCTATAGTGAAAGTAAGGAACTTGGTGAGAAAGCTAAAGTGAAATGGTCCTTTTTTCCAATAGGGTATCTTGATCCATCTCAGCCTATCCACTGAGGCCTCACTGCCTGGACCAAATGTGTACCTCAAAGGTTAGTAACATGCAGGCTCAGCTAGTTGATCCTGTCCTTCACCAAATTAACAAATCCAAAACTTAATTTCAAAGAAAAATATTGGAAGAGGTAAGGGAACTTCTCTTTGCTTACAGAAAGCATTCATTCCTTTGTTGAAGACAGATAGGACCTAAGCTTGATTATACATGTGTGTGTTTATCTGTATATATATATATATATATATATATATATATATATATATATATGAATATATATATGTGTATGTGATGCTCCACAACTTACAATGGAATTTATCCAATAAAGCCATTATAAATTGAAAACATCATAAATTGAAAATGCATTTAATACAAATCACCTACCAATCCTTGCAACTTAGCAACACACTATGTTATAGAGTATCAGTTGTTTACCCTCATGAGCAGATGGTTACATTGGAGTTGTGTCTCGCTGCTGCTGAATGTGTATGGCTTTTGCACCATCATGAAGTTAAAAAACTTAGTTGGAGTTGGGAATATAATTCAGTAGTATAGGGCAAGCTTAGCGTGATTGAGGCCCTGGGTTCAATCACCAGCACAAAAACAAGAAGAAAAATTATAAGTGTGTGTATATGTATATTTAAATGATTACAATGATTTCTGAATTTGTTTCAAAATCCGTAGATGTATCCATCCTTCTAGAATATAAAGAAAAATGGAAATGAAATTTATCAAACCATTAAAAACTTTTCCTGTCAGTAGCAAAGACTAGTGTTCTCATGCTATAGCTTTCTCCTGGACTGATTCCAGAGAGCTCTCAAAAGGGAAGAGAGTCTGCATTGGCACTAAGCAGCAGCAGGTTAAAGGAACACAGAGGCCAGAGAGTGAAATTATTATCAAGGACTGCTGGGAAGTGAACCATAGTGGCTGACAAGGCTCCCAGATTCTGACAATGTAATTGGACCACTGCAGTGATACAGGGCCCAAGTCCCACCAGCTTCTACACACACTCACAGATGTTGAAACCAGAAGGTCATTAGTGCAGTTCTGGGATGCTAGTGAGCAACCGGCTACTGGTAATCCAAACCTTAAAAAGCATACCATGAAGGGAGGTAGGAAAGTACCATGCCACCTTTTTTTTTTTTTTTCTTTGTGGGTACCGGGGGTCGACCTCAGGACCTCGCGCGCCAACAGGCACCCGTGCCGCTGAGCGATATCACCGGCCCCTTTTTCGTATGTGGGATCCGGGAGTCGAACTCGGGCCCTCGCGCTTGCAAGGCAGGCGCTTATGCCACTGAGCCATCTCACCGACCCATGCCACCTTTTTATAGCAGTTCTGGAATTACATGCATACAGACATATCTGGGAAAAAGAATTCCAGGTTCTTGGTGTGGTATAAATACAGGTAAAGATCACACAGTCCATGGTCAGGATGTCTGAGAAGGAACATGTCGGATACTTGCTACCTTGCTTCCTGTGTCAACTTGGGTGAGGTATTTTTTGTTTCATTTTTAACTACTCATCTATATAATAGGAAGAGTGAGGTAATCAAAGGGAAATTGTTGGTATGTGTTAAGTGCTTGATTAAAGCTTTCATCATCTTCAATGTTCCTCTTATTGCATTGAAATGATACACACGACATTTATTTTCTTTCCAACTCGTACCAGTGCTATTCTCTGTGATGGAAACCGTCAGTTTTACAGAATGTTTCTCACTTCCTAACCGCAGAGGGCAAGACAGTTCAACACCCAACACTTTCACTCTCCCGTAATTACGATATTAACACTTTACATTTTCTCCCTAATTTAAAATTTCATAAATTTCATAACAGGGAGTAAAGAACATTCATCAGTGTACTCCTCAGTGTAAAGCCTGAGACACTGAAGGGTCAGTGTGCAGAGGAGATGTGTTCTGTGGCCCGCGGGGCTGTGGGAAGGAGAACATGGTGAAAGGTCATAAACCCTGTGACCTCACCTGTTGTATAACACTGTCTGCTCAGTTCTATAACACAGAGCAACTTCCAAAAAGCTCTTAAACTCAGGAAATCCATGAGTGTAAATAGAATATTGTAGAAATTGAGAAAGAGCTGAGTTCCACATCTGGAGAAATAAGGGGTAGCATTCAACTAAAATATAGATAAAAAGATGA
The DNA here is from genome assembly GCA_028451465.1 of Erethizon dorsatum. Taxonomy (NCBI): domain Eukaryota; kingdom Metazoa; phylum Chordata; class Mammalia; order Rodentia; family Erethizontidae; genus Erethizon; species Erethizon dorsatum. Next base: position 98,984,267 of record CM051833.1, on the reverse strand, counting down.
GAAATGGAGTCCCAGGAACTCACAGTAGTGTGGGGAAGCTGGCCTGTCACACAGCCCTGCAGCTGGTCTTGGGTAAAGTTTAACCTAACCTCAGATACTGAATTGAGCAAATCATTGAAATCCACAATATCATTGTTTTGAGGTTAGAAATAACTTACATCTATATCTTGTATATATAGTGGTTATTGTCATCCTTTCCCCAAGCCCCTCAAAAATGATATTCACAAAAGCAGAAATCCCTGTGGACACAGAATAGACAGGAGACAACAGTAGAAAAGAGAGGTCAATAAAAGTTTGGGAACTGGAAGTGAATGGGCTAAAAAAAACAAAGTGGAATCTTAAGTCTGTGTTGGAAGCCCACAAATACCTTTACCCTGCAGGACCATAAATTGCCTTGAGGTTGGCGGTCTTAAGTGTCCTGATGGTGGAGTGCGTCTAGGATGATCAACTTCCTGGTTTGCCTGGATCCAGGAGGACTTTTTGGTGCTAAAACCAACAAGCTGGATGGATTGTTGGTCACCTTAGGTGGAGTAGGCAAAAAGGGATTGGTCAAAAGTCCAAGCCCCACATCTCTCCCAATAGCCAAGCACCATCTTCCTCATGTGCAATTTTGGTAAGATAAAATAAGTTTGAAATTTTAAAAATCATCACACATTCTTGACATACGTGGTTATCAATTTATAGAAATTGAAAGGGCCTTTTCCTTGGCAATAAAAAGGAAAGATCCATCCACATTTTTCTTTCAGATACAGACAAGATACATATAAGATTTCCGATCATTTCTTGGAAGCAAGAAAATAATAGATATCATGTTCTCAAATATCTACTTTTCTAGAGATAGATAGATAGATAACTAAATCTTTATGGGGTGCACTAGATCCAAGATTCCCAGACATGGAAAACTCCACTTAAATTCTCCAAAATTATAATCTTCATGTTGGGGCCAGAACCCAGTCATTTTTAAAGCTCCTCATATACTGTAGTTCTTTTGATCAATCATCTTTGGAATTCATTAGATTAATAAACATCCACATGGAGGTCAGAGCAGGTGTAGGTCGTCCACCTCAGGCTCTATATAGGAGGAGACTGAATAATCTGACATTTAGGCTGAGATATCCAAGGTCATAGAAATGTGATCCCGAAGTTCTGCACCCACTGCTGTCCATGAGATGTCCCTCCTAGTGACAGAGTGACAGCAGATGTCACCATCATAATGTTGACTTTTACAGAGAAGGCTCTGTGCCCTACAACTCCCAGCTTGTCCAGAAAAGCTGATTCTGAGAAATATGTTTCAACAATGACCTCTGCTCTGTAGGACCCAGAGTGTTCTGAGAACTGATGCCAGAACTCATTGTCAGTACTCTATCAGACGAAGAGGAGAAATGACCCAGGAAGAAGCAGTAGTCATGTTGTCAGACCATATGCAACTCTGCTCTGCTTAACTCTGCTGAAGGTAGCCTTGACTTTTCAGGAGGCGTTTTTACTTTAAAGATCACAAATGTAATTTACTTCCCCTCACTCTATTAGAAAGTAACAAGAGCAGAAGCAGGCCAGCACCCAAATTGTGACCAAAAAATGACTATTTTTTTTTTTAAAGAATACCTCTTCCTGAGTAGAAAATAATAAGGAAACAGAATAGACATACCCAGAACTATGTGGTAAAAGGAAGACCTATATTAAAAATACCTAATAAAATAATCTAAAGTTTCCTGCTAGGGAAAAGTAGCACTGAATTTCAATAATGAAATTTTTTTCCCAATAAGTTTTATCTTTAAACATTAAAAATATTTAATACTTAAAACATTTTAACATGTGAACACTCTAACAATGCCTCTAGATACTTCTTATAAATATTCCTCTTGAATCTTGCTCTCTCTCCATTCATCAGGGCAGGATATGTGTAGCATTCTGCAGGGCAGGATCTAGTTGTCTGTGCACGTATGGCACAGAGTTAACCAGACCCCTTCTGAAGAACTTGGTATCTTTGTAGTTTATGTATTTGCATTTGCAGATTTTATAATTCTACCAATTAGAATAACTTACAGACACAATTTTCTAGTTATAACCATTCCTATATTTCATTCAAAAGCTACTGCTACTATTATTTACTACAAAGAACAAGCTTGCCCACGCACACTTACAAAAGAATGTTCCCATCCACAGGTGGACTGTTTATGCTATCCCTTTTCATCAGACTTGCCGTTCACACAGGTGTTTCATGAATGAAACATTCAAAAGAACAGCCATCTTTTATTTCCAACGCCAGAGATGAATGCCACATAAGAGTCATGATTTGTCAGTTGATAGTTAACACATCCATTCCTCCAGCTTGTTAAGGCTCCTTAGGCTATGGCCATTTGAAAAGAAACTATTCGTCAGTGTTGGCTTGTAAGTTTCTCTAGTGGATAAGACCAGGCATGAATCAGAGCTACTGGTGTAGGGAGGAGGATGGGGAAGTTAACAAATGAATCACTGATAGGCTGGAGTTAAACTAGGAGCAGCACACAAATAATGAGTGGTTCAGGGACTCACCTTTTAAGGTGTGATTATGATTCGGTTTCTGAGGGATAAAAAAAGCTGAGCATGTGGGAACTAAATGACTATGGTTTCAGATTTTTCTCACTTAGAAGTCCAAGCAGCAGACACAAAATGACTTTTTAAAGTCCCTAAACTCTACCCAATCCAATCAGATGCATCAAGGAACTACTGACTTAGTATTTTTATTATTCTTTTTTTTTCTTTTCATCATTAAAAAAAAAAACTAGTACATGTTCGTACTACGTAATGTTTATATTCCTTGTGGGGACTTTGTACATGCACATAACACATCTAACTTTTATTCATCCCCTTCCTCTACTCTCCCTCCCCCACATCTGTTCATCTTCCTGTTTGAGAAAAATCTATCTCCTTACTTCCTATTATCCATCTTTTATTCTGCTTTTCATTAATATTTTAGGTTTTTCATATAAGAGAAATCTTGCAATATTTAAGCTTGTGTTTCTGATTTATTTCACATAACATTATGGTCTCAAGGTACATCTATTTTCCTACAAATGATTCAAGTTTATTCTCTTTATGGCAGAGTAGTACTTGATTGGTTTAAATACCACATTTTCTTTATCCATTCATTTGTTGATGGACACATAGGCCGCTTCCAAGATTTAGCTATTATGAACTGTGCTGCTACAAACATGGTTATACATGTATCCCTATAATATGACGCTTTTAACTCTTTTGGGAAGATACCTAGAAGGTGAATAATTGGGTTGAATGGAATTTCTGGCTTTAGTTTTTTCAGGACTCTCCATACTGATTTCCATAGTGGTTGTATTAGTTTACATTCCCAACAAAAACTTAGAAGGGTTCTTTTTTCCCCAGAGCCTCACCTGCATTTGTATTATTTGATATCTTGATGATGGCCATTCTTTAAAGTACGATGGATCTTGGTGCTATTTTAATTTGCATTTTTCCAGTGGCCAGCAGTGTTGAACATTTTTCAATGTATCTATTTTCCATTTGTACTTTTTCTTTTGTGAAGTGTCTATTCATTTCACTTGCCCATATTTTCACTAGGTGTTTTATTTTGGAGCATCTAATATTTTTAGTTTTTTTTTTTAATTTTTTTATTCTAGACATTAGTTCTTTATCCAAAGAATAGCTAGCAAAAATTTTTTCCCACTCTGTAGGTTGCCTTTCCAGTCTGTTGGTTTTTATTTTCTTGTGCAGAAGCTTTTTAATTATATATGATCCCATTTGTTGATTCTTAGTACTATTTTCTGCATAACCAGGGTTCTATTCAAAAGTCCTTTCCTATGTCTATGGCTTCAAGGGCTTTACCTGTTTTATCTTCCAGCAGAGTAAGTGTTTCTTTTTTGATACATTTTGATTTTAGTTTAGTACATGATGATAAGTACCGGTCTAGATTCAATCTTCTGCATGTGGATATACAGTTTTCCCACCACCATATATTAAAGAGGCTATCATTCCTCTAGCATATGTTTTTGGCCCCTTTGTCAAAGATCAAATAGTTGAGTGTGCTTGCGATTGCTTTTGCATCCGCTATTTTGTTCCATTGATCCTCATGTCTGTGTTTGTTTGTTTGTTTGCCAGTACTATGCTGTTTTTATCACTCTAGCTTTGTAATACAACTTCACATCTGGGATTGTGATGCCTCCCATTTTGCTCTTGTTACCAAGGATTGTTTTTGCTATTCTGGGTCTCTTCTGGTTCCATATGAATTTCATGATTTTCTCCGGTTATCTGATGAATGCTGGTGGTATTTTGATCGGGATTGGATTAAATCTGTATATCAATTTTGGAAGTATGGTCATTTTGACTATGTTGGATTTGCTTACCCAGGAGCAGGGTATATCTTTTCATTTTTTGATGTTCTCTTTGATTTCCTGTTTTCACAGTACTGTAGTTTTCATTGTAGAAGTCTTTCACTTCCTTAGTTAGGTCAGTTCCTAAGTATTTAATTTTTCTTGGTGCTATTGTGAATAGTATTTTTTTCTCCTAATTTCTTCCTCAGTGAGTTCATTATTAGTGTACAGGAACACTACTGCATGTTGATTCTGTATCCTTCTACATTGCTGAATTTGTTTATTAATTCTAGGAGTCTTTTGGTGGATTTTTTTTGGGGGGTCTTCTATGTACAGGATCATGTCAACTGCAAATAATAATAATTTGACTTCTTCCTTTCCTGTACATATTCCTTTGATTTCTTTTACTTGCCTAATTGCTCTTGCTAATGTCTTGAGTACTATGTTGAACAGAAGCAGTGATAGTGGACATCCTTGTCTTATATCTGATTTTAGAGGGAAAGCTTTCAGTTTTTCCACATTTAATATAATGTTGGCACTAAATACCTAAAACATTTATCCAGTGATTTTGTTATTGAGTGGATAGAATAATATTTATGACCTCAATAAAACTGACATGACACTTCCAACCAATCAAAAATTCTGGGCTTGGGTAAGGCATTTCATTTCTGTAGAATTGAAGTTATTACGAAGACATAAGTTAGCAAATGAAAGTGATTATTAAAAACTATTTTATTTTTACAATTTATTTGTGTTTCTAGTGTAAAAGGAGGCAACAAATAGTCTAAAAGGAAAAGCACAATAACTGAAATGAACAATCCCTTGATGGGCTTAACAAAGGACTTCAGGTAGCAGAAAAAAGATTCACTGAGCTTGAAGATAAATCAACAGAAATCAAACAATTTGACAAACATAAAGAAAAAATAAATAAAAATGAATAGAGCCTCAGTAACTCATGGAATAATATCATAACTAATAAACATGTAATTTACATCTCAGTAGGAAAAAGAAAGGAATAATGGGATAGAAAAATACATTTCAATATAATGACTAAGTATTTTTCAAAGTTGGTGTAAAACATAAATTTGCATATCTGAGAAGCTCATTCAACCCTCCAAGTCAAATAAATATATATAAAACTACATCTAGGCTCATTATAGCCAAACTGTTCAAAGTTTAGATAGAAAATCTTGAAAACAGAGGAAAATACAATATATTAAAAACATGTTCAATCATGTGAAGAGCAGATAACTTCATATCATAATTGAGGTGAGCAAACAATGAAATGGTGTACTTAAAGTACTGGAAGAAAATATTTAAAAAAGACTTACATGCAGTAATCCTCTCATTTCAAACTAAAGGCAAAATAAAAAACATTATCAGATAGACAAAAACAGAAATTGTGCTGCCAAAAGATAGTGTACTACAGGAAAAGCTAAAGAAAGTAGGTCAAGATGAAGAAAAATTACACTAATTAGTAATGCAGACTAACAGTATGAGCACCAGAAATGGCAAACAGAAAGTAGGCAAACATATATATATTTTTTCATTCCATTATGCCTTTCTTTTTCTGATATTGTTCTTTTTCTGATATTGTTTCTGTATATTAGTTCTGATATTGTTTCACAAGTTACTAAGGCTCTATTCATTTTTATATTTTTCTTTGTTTGTTAAATTATATATATATGCATATGTAATATATATGTATATATCATATATTGTACATATAATATATGCATATCTTTATCTATCACTATTTAAAGCTAAGATTATAAAACTGTATGGGGGATTTACAATGAATGACATGTAATATATATGACAACAACTTCACAAAGGATGAGCCACATGAAATTATATTATAGCAAAGTCAGTATATTTTATATGAAGTAATACAATACTGTCCAGATAAACTATATAACATGTCAACAATTCTTATCATAATCTTTTGAATAAGGATAATCTATAAATGTAATCCTTTACACTAAAAATGTAAATGTTTATTCAAAAAAGTGAGCAGAGGAATAGAAATATTTAAAAATATTTAAGCAAAATGAAGACAGGAAAAAGTAAAAAAAAAAAGGAAGAAAACACCAAATAGAATAAGAATAAAACAAATAGTAGAAAGACAGATTTAAATCTAACCACATCGGTTATTGTAACAGATAAAAATAGACTAAAATTCCAATTAAAAGGCAGAGATTTTCCACACTGTATAAAAATTCAAGGCCCAACTGTACATTGGCCACAAGACTCATATCTGAAATATTAAGATACAAAAAAGATAAATGTAAAAATATGAAAATGTATGTATACTCTTCCATGAAAATACTGTTAAGAAATCAAAGGTGTCTATATTGATATCAATCTAAATAGATTTTAAGACAAGGAGTATTAGCTGGGATTAAGAAGGACATTTCACAATAATAAAAAGGAAAATTCTTCTATTAAAAAAGAAAATAACAAATGTATGTGTGTAACTACTAGCAGAGCCTCAAAATACATGAGGCAAAAATCCAAAGAAACAAGAGTAAAAACAGGAAAGTTGAAAATTATAGTTGGAGATTTGAAATCCTGTTTCTCAGTAATGGATAGATGAGAAAAAATCAATAAAGGCATAGAATATCTTAGCAACACCACACAATACCAGGACCTACTGGATATTTATTGACCACCGGTACACCTCACAACTGCAACCCACATTAATACACATGGAATGCTCATAACATTAGACAACATCCTGGCCTAAAAACAAGGCTAAGATTGAAATCTTAAAAAAAATATGTTCTTTGGGAGCAACGGAATTTTTTTTTTTTTTTTTAAATATATGTGGGTACTGGCAGTTGAACTCAGGACCTCACACTTGCCAGACAGGTGTTTATGCCGCTGAGCTATATCACCAGCCCGAACAGAATTTAATTAAACATGAATATCAATAAAGTGTAAATACCTGGAAAGTACTCAAGTATTTGGAAATTAAATATACTTGTAAACCCATGGATTAAATACAAACAGCCCAAGGAAATGAGAAAATGCTTTGAAATGATATATAACCAAATACTGTATTCAGAAATTTGTGAGCCAGCTAAAGCAGTACTTAGAGGGTGACTTATCATTTTAAATGCCTATACTTACTAGAAGAAAAGAAGTATTGAAAGTCAGCAATCTAAATTTCTATCTTAAAATCCGAAAGTTCTAAAGTATAAAAAAAGCAAAGCCAATAAAATATATAATAAACAACACAAAAGCAAAAGTCTGTTATGTAAAAACATTAATAATATTGAAAAGAATCTAACAAGATTGCAAACTGAGAAACAGAACTTAAATTATCAGTAAAAAGAATGAAAGAGGAGGATGATTTACAGATCTTAGAGGAACTAAGAGGGTAATAAAAGTGTTTTGTACAACTTTATATTAAGAAATTTAAAATGTAGATAAAAAACATAACCTACCAAAGCAAACTCACAAAAAAAGAAATTTTAGATATGCATATTTATTTGTCTATTGTTGCCATAATGGGTATTTAAACCTACACCCATTTATTATTTATTGAATCAGAAGAAACCCATTTTGTTTCACACCAACAAATGAACTAAATTTTTTCGAAAGGAGAAAATAATTTCTTAGGAAAATGAAATTATAAAATAAGATTTTGTTTGTGACTCATCTTTTAAAACCTAAGTAAAAATATTTGGGGAATATTTTTCAAATGACAATGTTGTTCAGTTTTTAAATTAAAAAAAGAATTTTAGGGGCCGGTGAGATGGTTCAGCAGCGTACGCGATTGCCTGGCAAGCGCGAGGGTCCGAGTTCGACTCCCAGAACCCACATACGAAAAAAGGGCCGGTGATATCGCTCAGCGGCATGGGCGCCTCCTGGCGCGCGAGGTCCTGAGGTCGACCCCCGGTACCCACGAAAAAAAAAAAAAAAAAAAAAAGAATTTTAACTATTTATCTTGTTGTAATTTGACCCTTCAAAGTCACCTGAAATATGGCTATATTTAGAAGTATGGGTGCTGGGACATTAATGCTGCTTTAAATAAATTTAAATCATGTTTGTAGTTTTTATTGTTCCTATCATTATATATTCTTAAAAGTCTGATAATAATGGAGAGAGTTAACATAATAGTAGTTTATTAGTTAAAGTGAATCAATTGTGTGCTTCAATTAACTATACTTCAAAAAAATCTTTGATTTCTTATAATGTAGGTATTCTGCATGATAGCGTTTGAGAGTTTAGATTTTTAAATGTCAAAAATCAATTCCAATGAATAAAATTCACCAAAAACTAATTAAAAATAATCTATCCACAAGCAAATTAATTCCTTTTTATCTAATTTTTATATTAATTTGTTAAAGTTCTCATGACAATAGGGCATTACAGTGCCTACTATCTATTTGGTAGACACAGGAGACAATTTTAAATATTTCTCATTTCCTAAACCATTAACTTTATAAAGTTCTGTAACATCTAATGACCTTTCTGAACATTAACATTTCAAGAAAACAAAATCAATGTACAATGTAGTTAATTGCTTAGTAATTTATTTTCACAGAGAAATGTCAGAACATTTACAGCATCAGCTTTAAATACTAACAATCTACTTTATTCTTTTTGTTTTGTTTTGTTTTTTTAATTCTGAAAAACTTTTCTTGCTGTGTAAATTTAGGATGTACAACATGATGTTTTGATACACATATATGTAGTGAAGTGTAATGACCTATTTTTAAATTGACTGTCAATGTTTACTTATAATCAAATATGATTAATTTAGTCAGTTGGATCTTGGCAATACCTCCAGTAGTGGAAAATTATCATTAACCCATATGTCTTAAGAGGAACAGCTTGTACCTTTATTGTCTGTCCAGACTCTTTTCACATCACGTCTGTAATGAAAAGCTAAGTCTCAAACAGAGTTATTAGAAGACACACAATGGCGCTACTGTTCCCTGGAACAAATCAAATTTTCAATATTCTTAAGATAATTTGAGGGCTTGTATTACATAATCCCTCAACAAACAAGTAAATTCTATAGATGTTTCATCTAACAGTCCATTCCTTGTACCTTAATATACATAACCCATAAAATAAATTAAAAGTAAATCAAAGCAGATGTTTGAAATTCTTGATTTATGAAGAAACCATGGAAAACTTTAAGCCTGGATTAATGTCAAATATTTACGTTGCTGGGTTTGGCAGCAGAGGTGGGTTAAGAGATGACACATCCCAAATGCTGTGCTCTATTCTCTCAATCCATTCATAAAATGCCTTTCTGTTACGCAATGGGAGCACTCTGCTTGGTTAATGAAAGCAGGCTATGTAGCATTAACTATCCATACATAGAAAGGAGAAATATATTCATCTTTACTGAAAAACACACTTAAACCAGATGCTTAGGTAAAGGCACCTTTGTACCAGAGTCCTTTGCATTTCTCAAGGAAGCAAATCCAAGAGTGTTGCTGAAATGGGGAATCCAAACACATAAAATAAATGGGCACCTCACACAGGAAAGCAGAGGTCGGCGTCTCAGAGGTGGAGTGAACCAGCTCTGTGGGCATTGATAAAGGGCTGCCATGGCTCTGGATCAACAAAGTCTAAATGTGATTTCTATTTTTTGCTGATATTGGGACACTAAAAAAAAGAGGACTTCGGGGACTACAACATTGGCTTCCCTTTTCTTAATGTGTCCACCAAGTAGAATTCCCTCTATATAAATGCCGGTGAAGATTTCTGAACTCCGAACCTCACTGATCTGCCTTAAATCCCTGAATTTACACGGCATTCACAAACCTGGGAATCCAAGAGGTATGATCAGTGCCACCAGGAGACTGCATGCTCCCCTGACTTTTGTTTGCTTGGGTTTTCATTTTCGGTAGACACTCTCATACCCAACTTGCCGAGCCCCCAAAGGTAGTGAACAGCCCTAGCCCTCATCCAGACCGCCCCAATCACAACCACACGGAACGTGGAGGACCCAACTCCAACCCCAGAAGAACAGAGCCACCTCTCCGTGAGCGGCTGCGTAGACCTTCCCTTAGGTAGGGCAGTTTGTGCTCGGACCTGGATAAAAGCAGCTCTCCGAATTCCTCCCGAGGCTACTCTTTCTGAATTGACCCACCTGCATGGGCGCTTCGTGTCTCATTGTAGGCAAATGTCCTTTCTCTCTGGCTAGGACACCGCTGGCCCGGGCGCCTGGTCAAGCGTGAAGCCGGCGCGTTGCACGCTCCACACCGCACTCTTGGGTTTCTCTAACCGGCTCCAACATCAGCACCGGAGCTGTCCGCTCCTGGCACTGCGCACGCGTACTGGCCGGCAGCCCCGAGCACTCCTGGGAGTCGTAGTCCATCCTTGCAGGGCTTCCGTGAACGCGGGAGCGCCGAGAACTACATCTCCCAGCAAGAACGCCCAGAACAGCTCGCTCCTCCAGGGGCAGCGGGCCGCGGAGCCTCCCTCTTCAGCCTTTCGAATCGCTCCTGGCTATTATTACTGCTCTCAGCCTAGCGTACCGGTTTCCTCGCGAGGCACCGGCGAAAGTGACCCCAATTTGTCCCAGCTACAGATTTTTCTTAGTTAACTGTCCCTTCGGGAGCCAGACCGTGCTTTCCTGGATAGGAAAGGCAATACTTTGTGCTAATTTCCAATACAAACGTTCTAGGACTCTCCGCCTTAGCCATCCTCACCCGGAATCCGGAAAGTTTATACATTTTCATAGGCTGAATGGGGTAGTTTTCAATCGTATTCAACAAACAAGGGAGAAAATGATGATTTTTTTCCTTACGCGTGTAAGGAAAGTTTATCTGCATATTGCACTGAGAAGGCGCGCGCGCCCACACACGCCCACACACACACACACGGGCCAAAGTCCACGAAAGCGAGGATTTTCGCTGGACACGCTGAGGAACTCGCTTCTGCTTACCTTTCCATACAGCTCCATTGCAACTCGAGGTTGGGAAATTCTCAAGTTAATCCTGCTCCCGACCAGGTTAAGGGCTAAGTCGGGAAGCAGAGCTAAAGCGAAAAGGCACAACACAATGGAAGACGGGGTAGCGGTGGCGGCAGGCGCAGAGAGGAAGGAGGGACGTGGAAGGACAGCTGAATTCCAGGGCCGGCTCCTCTGCTGTGGAGGGAAGCGCGGACTCCCGAAGTGGCAGCTGCAGAGAAAGGGCTGCGAGTCTCTCAGGAAGCACCAGGGCGACCGCGCGGGCGGCCCCTCCCCGCACCGCCCTCCTGCCCCCTCGGTGCGCGCCTCGCCGCCCCTGCTGGGCCGGGCGGGGGAGCTGATAGGGCACTGGGTTATTTACCCAGAGCAAGTCGCATTAAATGAACACATTCATCACCAATGCCCAGAAGCACAGTCAGGGAATGAGATGGGAGACCTCTATTAAGTTATCCTGTCCTTTCTTTAACACAGACCCATTCCTTATACAGTCACACTTCCAGACTAGTTCATAAAATGGGTCTGAAATCTCTAAGCTGTACTTTTGTTACACTTACCTGCCGTTTCACGTAGGTTGATTGATAGGTATGACTCTTTATGTCCTGTGTACCTGTGTACAGACAGCCCTCTCCCCTTGAGAATGAACGTTGATCATCCAGCAATGATCCCTGCTTTGGCATGAGGTAAATTTATTACACTGGAGACAGAGTACAAAAGAGAATGGTAGTCTATTTGCACGAAGGCAGAGAAGGGATGATCTGAATCAGCTTTAAACTTCATTGCATTAGACAAAGCAGTAGAATGGAGGTTCTGGAACTTAAATATGCCTGACTGTCTCTTGGGAGGGAGGGCTAACATTCATATTCTCAAACCAGGTGTAGAGATTCTGATCGACTAGATCTGATGAGAAGTCTGGGTATCAGCATTAAAAAAAAAAAAAAAACCACAAAAAACACAAACCAAAAAATAGCAATTCTGATGCAAGCAGCTCTTTGAAATAAGTTGAGAAACATTGCCTTAGAATAATTTTTTATGCAAGATTTTTTTTAAAGATGTACACCTTGAAAATTTCATCATATAGATTCAATAATAACGGAGCAACTATGTATTCTAACCCATCCGTTCTAACTGCCAGGTTCATTTGAGCCCTATTTTTTTTTTTTTTTTGGTGGGTACCGGGGGTCGAACTCAGGACCTCGCGCTTGCCAGGCAGGCGCTTATGCGCTGAGCTATCTCACCAGCCCCCTGAGCCTTTGTTTTGTTTTGTAGAAATCTAAGCTCTGTCTTCTCATCGTGCAATTGGTAAGAATGTATTCTGATATCATCTAGGTAGATAAGTTTTATAACTTCTCAGAAAGTATATTTTAAAGTGTTCACCTCAGACTTAAGGATTATGTGATATTAGAGAAATTTAATTTAAAATAGCTAATAAAATTAAAAAATAAAAGAGAATCCCATATCAATATGTTTCCTGATAGCAGCTTCCTAGAAGAGTACTGCAATTTTTAAATTAAGACATATCTAATGGTACATCTTTTTATAAAAGTTATTTTTTCAAAAGAAATAGCAGTGAAACAATGCGGTTACATGCATAGAATTATTTGTCATTAATATTTCAGTGTTACTTAGTGTTGGCTTTCTTATAACAATGTAATTTTGGAAAGCATCAAAATTCTTAAAATTCAGAGTCCAATATAAGACAGATTTAAATACTATGAATATTCAATTTACATATTTACTGTTCTTTGAGAAATGTATCCCTTATCAGACTTTTACTAAAATGATATACATCTTTAGTTTTTAAGTATGTCCTATTTGTGGAAGGATCCATGGAAATTGAGTTTAAAATTGTAGAATTATAAAAGGTCTTTGGAAACTTATTTCTGTCCTATTCATAGTGCTTTGGTTGAGTATTTAGGTGGGTGAAAGAAGGAAAATAAAACATACTCAGAAATCTATTAAACAAAAGTGAAGTGGAGCTGATGATCTCCGTAAGTCAGAGCAATATTAGAGTACTTTGACTTGATTTGACATCAGGCCGCCATCCAGGAATCTCCTTCCCAGAGCTACCAAATGCTACTGGAGCTCCAGCTTTCATGGGCACAGTGCAGTAAGCAAAAAGGAAGAAAGATCAGACGGGCAACACCTCATCTCTTTATAAGCATACATCACTGCTCTTATATTCTGGCACCTACTACTCAGTCTTATGATAACATATGTTCTAAATGAGGATAGGAAATGTCTTTTTTCAGGGAACACTTTGGATAAAAATTAGGAATCCTGTTACAAAGAAAGAAAAGAATGGGATGAAAGACATTAGGAAGCAGTTGGTAGTCTGTTACAGAACATCAGGTGACTGTAAGATAAAGCCTGCTGCTTCCTCCCCCGTATAGTTGTACTGAAATCTGCATCTCTGATTTAAAAATGTACCTGTTCCCAGGGATCTTTGTTTCTGTTTTTGAGACAGGGTCTTGCTATGTAGTTCAGGCTGGCCTGGGCTTGCTATGTAGCCCAGGCTGGCCTCGAACTCTCAGTGATTCTCCTACCTCAGCCTCTGAGTCTGGGATTGCAGGCGTGCTCCACCACTCCTGGCTGGGATCTTTGTAATTTAAAAGCTACAGAAGACTTAAAATCAAGTGATTACCCAGAAGTTAAGAGTATTATGGCTTTTGTTGAGGGAACAGGGAAAGAGGAAAGCCTTCTCCACTTACACTTGAGTCTGGGGTTAGGAGTTGATATTAAGATGCTAAAAGGCAGAATACACTGTATAGAAGGGAAAGGAGCAAATAAACGGCGAATGTCACAGAATATGTGAAATGAATACCTCACCATATTAAAATGTAGAGCAGGCCCAAAGTTGCTAAGCCCCAGCAAAGGTAAGTGGCCTGCCACAGACCATTCAAGAGATAACTGATATGAAAAATCCTAAATTGCTGCTTGCATATTCATCTTTATTTGTACTGCCCCACATATTTAAATACAGTTTTTTGCTATCCTGTGTTTATCTAATATTTACTGGTATTTACAGTGTTGTCTGTGTACATGTAGTTTATCTATTATTCACTTTGTTCTTGTCAGTCCATGACTGCATCAGCTCTATTGGCTAAAAGATAGCCAGGAACAAGGAAAGTTAAATATTAATTAATAACAAGATTTTGTTGATATCAAAAATAACAATAAACTGGGTGTGATGGCACATGCTTGTAGTCCCAGCACTCAAGAGGCTGAGGCAGAAGGACTGCAAGTTTGAGGCCAGCCTGGGCTACAACAGTAAGTTCACGGCCAGTGTAGACTACACAGTAAGTTCAAGGCCAGACCTTGTCTCAAAAATAACATAAAAATCAAAAGACATTTTATTTCCACCATCATCATCTCTGTACTAGGATTCATGCTGAAAAAGTCACTGAGGTTTGATGTAAAGTTAAGGACAACCCCTGGAGATTCACTGTCTCCTTCATGCAATCCTTATTGAAATCCACAGTTGCAGAATATGGCAGGGTGTCTAATCTTACACATTTCTGGGGACTATCTCAAATTGAGTGGGAAATTTTTCTGGCCTGAGCCTTATTGTCTTGGTCTGACTCACCATGTTGAGGTTGGCTTTAATTTCAACTTTATGCAGCATCCAAGAAATGGTATTGATTTCCTCAGGTTCCCTCAAGAAGAAATTAAACATTCCCAACGGCAGTATTGATTGTTTTAAAATTAAAAGGAAAATATATTTTAACTCATTCCTACACAGGAGGATTTCAACATTATACGTAATCAATATCAGTAAGGTGCTTCATAAAAATTAGATAAATGTACTCCAAGTGAATGTAGAGAAAATATTTTCTGTCTAATATAAATATGATTCTGTTAATGATAGCTATTTTAGCACTGATACTATGATATGCACTTTGTTTGTATTATTGCATTTCATCCTCAATAACAGAGCATGGTAATATTATTAACCTTATTTTATAAAGCAGAAAAGTAATAGGTTGAGGAGAGTTAAGTATTTCGCCTAAAGAATATTGACTAGTAAGATGTTGAACCAGGACTTAAAAGCTCAGGGTTATCTGATTCCAAAGCCTGAACTCTGCCATAGTTTTTCTCAGGAAAGGTAATATTGCTTAAAAATAATATATTTTGTAATCTCTAAGATAGAACCTTTTCTGTGATTTTTAGTTGTTGATTTTGTTTTGGAATGAGGCTACAATTATAGCCCTGTCATAAAATTCTAAGGTTATTTATATTTTTTAAACTATACTTTTAGACTTGAAACCTGCCAACATTTTTAGATAATTATCAATCCATCTGATTCACTAGAAATATTATTAAGGTGTTTTATATCAAATTTATATCTTTTGGTAAAGTATACACATTGTATTCCCAGCTCCTAGAAAACAGCTGTAGAATAAACAGTCTAATTATGAGAAAAAAGAGAAATGCTAAAGAATATTCCCCACATTTCACACAAAGTATTTATTCAGCTATAGCTTTCAGACTGGTATCCTTGGGTAGGGATTATGTGCCCTACGTCTTTTTTAAACTTTGAAAAACCAAAGAGTAATTTTTTTTTTAAATCATTACTGTTACAACACTATTATAATTTGTGGGAACAATTTTATAGCTAAGCTCTGAGTTAACTACGTGGAGTTTGGGTGTTATACTTTCCAACAGGTTTTTGAGCTGGTGAAAGCGAGGCAGCTGAAAAACTGGTGTTGAGGACGGAGAGTGGCCCTCGGCGGTAGATCCCGGAAGACTGGCGATAGCGCGGAGCTGCTGCGGTGAGAACGGAGAGCGTGCAGCCCAGCCAGCACCGCTCCAGAGGAACTGCGAGGGTTACCTGCTGCCTTCAACAGTGTGGCTGCCTGCAGCTGCCTAACTGTATAGTCTAAGCAAGGTTCAGACCCAAAAAGGAAAAAAAAAAAAAAAAATGAGAATCTTAATAAACATCCGTGTTCTGAATTTCCATAGAATTTTTTGACGTCAGTGATCTCATGACCTCGCACTTGCCAGGCACGCGCTGTGCCTCTGAGCTGCATCCCCAGCCCTCTGTAGAGTTTCTAAGAGACCAGAAAATATACTAGGAAGGGATCTTAGAGACAGTGTAGCAAAGTCTTTTCGTTTTAGGGATAAGAAATTAGATCCCTGAAAAGTGCAGTTATCTGTCTAAAGCTCCACAGGACATCTGACACCACTACAAGTATTGGGGAAAATGACAAGTATTCTGAAAGTATAACGTAATTTATTAATATAATCTGTATTATGTATATCAACCATGTCCATTAAAGTATTTTTTAAGTTTACCTATTATAATTTAGACAGTCAAAAAAGACATCATCTTTATCTTCAAGGGGGCTCCAAACTGTTATGGGTTCAAACTCATAATAGAAAGCCAGGCAGCCAATCTAGAACTTTGATGAACCTTTATTAAGCTGGCCAGCTGACTGACCTGCGCACTCCACGCAGAGAGATCACAGATCAGCACCGAGTCCGCGCAGCACACAGAATTTAAAAAAAACTACCACATCCTGATTGGAACAGAAAGCAACTGTTTTGGCTAGGGTCACATGGTTCCACCTGTTTTGGCTATGGTCACATAGTTTCAACTGTTTTGACTACCGTTACATAGTTTCACCTGTTTTAGCTATGATTACATAGTTTTCACTGTTCTAGCTTCCCGCAAGTTGACCAGAGAAGAAGGAACTCGCAGAAAGGTACATAGCAATTACAGCAAGCACAGCAAGTTTTGTCCCTCTTTGGTAAGTAACCTAGTTATACTTTCTCGTGGTAATTTTCTAGTATCTAGGGACTTTACAGTCATGGGAGCCATCACACAAATTAGTCTAGGAAATCAGACATATAAACACTGTTGGTAAGTGGTAACTATATAAAACATCAGTGATGAGTTGCTTGGTTAACTACCAAAGCAGTGCTTGGTTAACTACCTGCCCACTCTGTTCACCAATAACTGCTTTAAAGGTTCATAGGAGAGCGTAGTAAGTTCAGGGATTTGCCAGGGAGAAGTAAATGGCTAGAGACATATTTAAGAAGGTCATTTAATTGTAAATATAGAATGAGAGACATAGAATAGGAGTCTTTCAAAGGAACTGAAAGATTATCTAGTTCTTTCTTAGTTTGTGGATAAAGAAAAGAAGGCCAACAGGCAAGTAAATTTGAACTCACTTAACATCATACTAATTAATAACAAAGCCAGGATCAATATATAATTCATGTGACCTAAGTCCAAGTTTCTTTCTAAATATATAATATTTCAACAATTACTATTTTGGACTTGAACACTTATTTGCTTTCTCCTAACTTAACCATATTTTTTGCTCAGAATTTATTAAATCACCACACACTAAATCAGATATCAAAAAACTCCTCCAGAAAGTTATGTGACCTGATAGTTACCACTCCCTTACTGAGTTGGAAGGAGGGTATGAGGAGAATTGAAGTATACTACCCCCTTCAAATAAAGAATAGGAAAATATATTAAAGTTTGTTATTTAAAACATTCCCATACTAATTAAACTCCAGAATCAAAATTTTATCATTTTTCTATTTAAAGTTAAATTCAATCTATGTCTCCAAATACTATGAAGATCATAAATTCCATTATCCACTGTTTCGGCAGGAACAAGGAGAGAGAGTTTCTCCTTCCACCTTGGGTTTCAGCAGAACGTTGGAATACAGACTGGGTAGAAAATGGTGGATTCTGGGCATCTCACTCATCTCTTATGCTTCTTGATGATGCTCTTTTTCAGGGGAACATGGCCTATTTGCAGACAGGTAGCTCCATTCTTCTCATTCCAAACTAAGCCATAGAGATCCTGATCAAAGTCTTATGGCCATACACACATAGAGTGTCAATTAGTTTTACTGCATAACAAACAAGCTCAAAACTTTAGTTTTTGATTCTATGATTTGGCAGTTGGAACTGGCTTTTGCTGAACAGCTTTCAGTCTTGACTGGGATCACATGTATACATTTGAAGTCAAGTGCAAGACAGCAATGCAGCTCTGCTTCATACAGTTGTCTGGCTGTCCACTACAGGTGACAGTGGCAGGGTCACATGTCCGTGACCTTCCAACAGTCTATCTTAGGTTTGTATTCTTCTAGCTTTGTAGGGTTCCAAAAGAAAAAGCAGAAACTCACAAGCCTTTTGAGGTCTAGATTCAGAACTGGCATATCACCATTCAAAGTTGGAATGGTATATTATCAACCTCTTGGGGCTCTGCTTCAGTATTCTTTTACAGTAACTCTGCTGATTTCTCTTTGAGAAATCCAGCTTAATTATTTCCATGGGTCTGTGTCTTTAATAACAAACTTGTTCAGGAAATTTTCTCCAGTGTGGCCCCAACAGCTGATTACTTCTGGCTGTTAAGTGCCTTAGGTAGGCGGGAAAGGTAGATTCCTGGATAGAAAAATTCACAGGCCTAGTACCCCTACTGCAAACAGAGAATGTCTTGCATCTTCTGTGATCAACCTATAGAAAAGGAGACTTGATCATCTCTCAGTAGCTCATATGTTGCCCTGAATTTTCAGTTTATTTTCCTGTCACACAATTTATAAGAAACTTGAGCTAGAAATATAGTGTACCATTTCCAAAACAAAATTTTGTAAGCAATGTTTTGTCCACAAAGGTGTTATTTATGTCAAATAAGTCTGCCATGTCACAGTTTCTATCTGTTCTATTAGCTCTTTCATAGACCAAGTATATACGTGTTCCAGAGAAGAGGAAGAGCAGATAATTATAACACACACATTCAACTCTAGCTAGAACAATTATACTTGAAACACTTTTCTATATATTGCCATGCCTTTTTGGCAGATACATCTTCTTAATTTTACATGAGCAGTAGTTTTGTTTATAATAACAAGGCCTCTTCAAGGAGTAATTTATTAACCTATTACAAGTCACATTAAGTACAGATTCTGTAAAAGCATAAATTAGTACCATGCCTTAATTAGCAGGCCAGAGTAGAAGGAGGAAGACAGTGAAAAAGCTGTATTTCTGATATACTTTATACTAGGGATTTTGTTAGAAAGTTCACATAGTTTAAGTTAATGTTTACCATAGCAAAATGTAAATATGATTGTCCTTTGTATTGATAGAAAAACACGGCATGGCTAAACTGGGTAATTTCTAGAAAATTTAATAAAGGAGCTATTTACAGACTTTTAAGCAGTGTTAGTGGGAACCAACAGAGGGAGAGTATAGTGCCCCGGGATTAGAAGCAGCCAGGAGCCAGTGAGAAGTTCTAGCTGGAAGAACCAAATTTACGCCCTCTGTCTCCTGCTTGTTCCCCACTGGCTGAGCTCCGTCAGAATCCACAGCCAAGGAGGACATTGATGCAGCTCAGGAGCTCAGCTCCCAAGGGCACAGCAGTGGGGGATAGGGTGCAGAGGGAGGTGGACTAGGAGATTCCAGCGTATTCCCTCTTTGAAACATGAGCAAATTGAAATTCAAAAGAAATAATAATTTTTGTAGGTTAAAGAAGTAGAGCAGTGCAAACTCAGTTACTCCTGTGTTAACTACCTTGAATTGGGTAGAGAAAAAAAAAGTGTATTTTTACCATAAGGAATGTTTTCCAAAATTCCAACTTTATTCTTCCCATTTAACTTTCACATACATATCATGTCCATGATACACAGTGAGGAGGCATATTTGTATGGCTGCATTTTAAATGGATCCTTCAGTAAGCCCTATATACCATCTTTGTTTTATTTCCTTTGCTTATTGTTTCCTAATGTGAACAATTCTACTATCATGTGTTTTAATTAATGAAGTTAACAAATACTTATTAGTTGCCTCGTATGTACCACAACTGCTTTGACACTGTAGAGAATACAACTGAAATATATGACATAGTCTGTGTCTTTAAATGTTTATAATCTTTTTTTAAGCAAAAGGTCTCTATGTGCTCCAACAGGATCAGAACCAGGGGTCCTGTCCCCCTTAAAGGGCCCTGCACGCACCCCCTGTCCTTAAACAGGAGTCATGTCTGGCTCGTTCATTACTTTTTAACCAATACTTATAAGAGTGCTTAGCTCGTAGTAGATGCTGAACAAATATTGCTCAATTGATGAATAATAAGAAGATATCAAATAATGTAAATCAAGTATAATGAAGCCCATAAATGTGTGGCACACATACTAAAGGGTTAGGGAGCTTGGGAGGAAGAAGATTAGGGATGATCGCCAAAGACTTAGGAAGACTAGTCAGAAACGGAGATGTCAAAATGAGCTTTGATAGATGAATGAAGATTAAAGGATATAAATGGCACAGTCATTTGGGTACCTTAGGGTCAAAAAGGGAAATGGCTCAAGTGACTGGGTTTTTCCCGCAGGAAATCAAAGCAAACATAATAACAGTGAAAAGATTTTTTCTGGAGGAAATACTATGGATAGAAGACTAACTTGGCTGAGGGACTAAAATAACCAGCCATCTTGGTTTACCCAGGCCTGATGAATCTTGGGGTTTGGGATTTTCAATGCCAAATTAAAAAAACAAAATCTAGGCAAGACAGGGCAAGGTGGTCCTACCCTACTGGAAATGAAAAACAAATAATAATCAGCTCCCTCTATGCACTGTCCTTTCCTTGTAAATCCTAGCTGAGGGCATGTTAGTGTTACAGAAATATAATTTCAGATCTTGCTTTATTATCTTTTGACTAATGGATCATTACATGTTTGTAGGAAAGCATTTGCCCCATGAATAGCAGCCAGTCATGGCTGAAGAGTTTAGATGGTCAATTTATGTTGCTTTTAGTCTACCACAAAATTGGTTCTTGCAAAGTCACCCTTTCTGCCTTGTGATAAAACTGACTATAAAAATATTCAAGTAGGGAGTTTTCCCTTTAAGTGGATTTAGAGAAGTGTTTTTGTGGTTGTTGGTTTCTCCTTCTTAACTCTCAGAAGCTACTTGAGAGAGGGTTACTCTCATCCCTCAAGAGAAGATACAAGGTTGGAACACAGCATTCAGACCCAAGGACTTTAGAGCTATTTGAATTGAACCAAAGTGGATTGAATTTTGGTTTACCACACTCCATTATTTCCTTATTGAACTCCTTGTTTCTATCTGTAGAAAAAGGGATTGGTATGTAGTAGAACAAAGATGAAAAATTACACAAGACTTTGTGGAATTGATTTTCTTCTTCAGGATACGATGTGGCTAGAATATGTAATGCTGGAAGTGCTGTCCAGTCTAACACCCAAAGCTGAGGTAGCAGTAACTACTTATCTTTTTCATTGCCTTGAAATCCACAAAACAATTATAAGTTTAACTCAGGTAGCTTAAATAATTTGGAACATTGGGAATAAAAATTTACAAGAAATATTTTGCTCCCCTGTGAACTTTACATTTTATATGCTTGTGGATGATTAAGGCTCAGCTTACTGGTTTACTTGGGGACTCATTCCTATGGGTCACAGGCAAAAGTCAGACAAAGTTTAAGTCAATCTTTTTAGGTAGGAGTCTAGCAATACAATTAATAGTGAGAGAATTAACTAAGCTAAGCTTTTTCTAGTTGCTATTTTATGATTTTCTCCTCACATGAAATCTATGAGGTAGGTATTTTGATGATCTTTGCTCATAGATGCGAAAATCAATTGCAGGGGAGGAAGTTTAAGAAGCTTGGTTTTTTGTAGGCAAAGATCTAAATGTTCAAATCTAGGTGGTCTGACTCTAGAGCCACAGGCTCGTTCACCATGCCACATTCTGTCATATGTAGAAATAAGTCTTCTTGCCCTTTTATGAAGAAAAATGGTCCACAGAACAGTATTTTTTAGTTTCTTTCATCATTCTGTGTAACATTAAAGAGGTAGATTTGGTATTTTGCTTTGTAACTCCCAAACTCCTCCATTTCTGAATTTTTAGAAAATTATTCATGAGTTATCACACAAGTTGCCAATTGTCCTAATTAGGTGAATATTAAAAAATTAAATTTGGTAGAATTTTCCTGCCCCAAAATATCAATCCTAACATCTGCCACCTAAGTTTTAAAATTAGAAAATAACACAAAATAATGAAAATAGAAACATAACATAAAGTAAGAATTTTAAAGGAAAATTTTCCTATTTATTTATGTGTTAATATCTTCTGAGATTCATTAGACTCACAGTCTTATGCAACAAACTCATGTTGCTTTTTTACATTCTATTTTTATGTCCAAATAAAATGTTTTCCCTTTAATAATTTTGTAACCGTTAAATGCATTCAAATCATTTCAAGCTTCTAAAAACTTGAGAAGAAAAAGTAAAGTTAAAAAAGTAATAAATGATAATTCCTTATATCTTTGTAGTAACTGTGATATAAGCATTATTATTATAATTCCCATTTTATAGATGAAAAAACAAAACCAAAGGTAAAGTGAACTACCTAGGGTAATGTATCAAACAAATGATAGACCCAAAATTGGAACCCAGTTTTACAAAACAAGTAATAATTTATGTGGGACATAATACCCATGTCACAGTACACTGGGTCATCACTACAGTGCTTGTGCTGCTACGGGAACTGAGCAGTTAGAACTCTGGGGAAATAAATGGCCTGTCTTAAAGGAAGTCACTCATGTAACCACAAGCATTCGACAACACCCTGAGGTGCTCTCCCAATAACATCGGCCTTCTATATCCAGTCCTAAAACTGTATATTGTTTTCACTGAAGTTGGATGATTCTGGATTCATTTAATTCAACTGGAGTAAAAAAAAATAATTTTTCATGAAGAATGTTTTAGCAAGGTGATACAGCTTGTGGCAGGATGACCCTGCCTAACTGAAATAGAACCCTGATTGCTATCAATTAAACAATAAGAATATTCTCCTACCATGGGGAACTGGCGATGTATAAATCACTTCCATATCGATTAGGTCACTGATTCTCAAGACAACCTTTTAGGCAGAAGACACAGGGTTGTTAATAATACTGTGTACTTCTGTGATTGAGGGTGGGCTAATGAGACCTTTAGAAGTGGATCCTTCCTATCATGAGTTGTAAACCTACATATTACACACTTCGAGGATATGTCGAGGATATGGGTTAACTTCTGAGCTATAGTGTTGTCTTTCACTAGTTCTTTGTAATTGATGTTCAGAAACCTGGTGACAAAATTGAGTAACTTGAAAGCTAATATTATACTCTTATGTTTTAATTTTAAGGCACAAGAACATTCTACCACTAAGGCAGAATAATAATCACTAGGGGTTAATATTTATTTATTTATTTTCACAAGGAACTATATACTTCCTGGAGAAAAAAAAGTTAATATGAACCAAGAAATATCATGTTACTTGCTGTGGATAGTCAGAGTCCTATTTTATGTTTATACAAACTAATATAAAGAAAGTAAAATGTCATTAAGTCATGGAACACAAACATTTATTAAGTAGCTATTTACTATCCATGGGCAGTATTGGAAGATGATTCTATAGTATCAAGAGCCCTGAATGCAAGTTCAGCTATTCCATTCTCAGAGTAAGAAATGTTTCTTAGCCCCTCAACTGCTGACTCATTTTTCTGTCCAAAACACGAAGTCCTCTGCAGCTGAGGGGCTCTTTTTGCCTGCAGGTTCACTGAGCTATACTAATGGGATTGTTGATCAGAGGCACTGGGATGAAGCTGAGTGAGGATTGAACTTCTCTAATCCTCAGTGTTCTTGTCTGTAGAATAAAAATTATGCTAATAGCTACCATGCAAGGCTGTTTCTTTTTATTTTTTTTAGGACTTAATGAATAGAAGTATGTGTGTAAAAATTTGTTTCAACCTCTAAAGCACATGCTATCAGGTCACATTATTGTAGAAAAAGGAGCATTTCTACAACTATTCAAATTATTTTGATATCTTTGACATTCAACTGAATTTGACATCCACACATGAATTGTGGAGAAAACCAATTTGGTGTAAGATTGTTATCAGCTATATTTTTAACCTAGTTTAAAAACTAGTGTCTGTTACTTTGAGTGCTTTTCCTCTCTTTCCCCAAGATGGGTATGTTAGGATTTCTTGGATTATATTCTAGTCTCTTTCTTGCCCTTCATCTACTATCTCCATCAGCAATGTCATCCACACTTGTAGATACAATTTCCATTGATATAATGATGCCACCTACATCCATATTTGGAGCTCAGTCTTCTCTTTTAGACTGGCATAGGCAACTACCTATGAGATAGCTCCACCTGTGTGTCCATGTGTTAAAAGGAGATCCAAGAGTCCATCCCTACTCCACACTGGCTCCTTCTCAGAGGTGAACCAGCTTTGTGAATGGCCTTATCACCCACCTATGTTTTTGGACCAGAAATCTTGGCTCAACATTAAATATTCAGTGTCTGTCTTTCTTCAAGTCAAGTTAGTCATCAAGTATTGTCCACTCAACTATCTAAATTCATCTCCAATTAAATCCTCCCCATTTCTACTACTTCCTCCCAAAGTAGGTCACCATTATCACCCATTGGTATTATTTCTTATAAATTTTCATTATCTCCCAATTATCGCTCATTGGTTTTATTTCTTACCACCTTTCACTATCTCCCAATCTACTGTCTACATTATGTCCAGAATGATCTTTTTGACATACAAAATTGATCAAGTTTTCTCTATTATTTAAATAATTCAGTGGTTTTTCCATGCCCAGCAACTAAACATGACTCACAGCCTTCAGGATGTATCTTTTTCGTATTCCCATAGTCTTGCTCTCTCACCACCCAGATGTACTATGCTCCACCTTTACTGATTCTCTTCCAGTTTTCCATTATTCCATGCTCCCTCTTGTATATAGGCTTTACCACAGGATAGGTTTTCTGTTGGAGCACTCCATTGTTGTCCTTCTGGCAACACACACACACACACACACACACATGCACACACACAAACTTGACTTCTTTGAATTCATCCTTGATCTTTACTCTCAAATTAAATTTTATAGCCCTCAGGAAGTTCTCCTCACTTATACCACTTTGAAATCTAAGCTAAGTATCACCCCAACATATTCTCTGTACTTTTACCATCACAAAATTATGTTGTAACCCCAAGACAGCTCAACTCTACAACACAACTGGGACAGACAAGATCTGTATCTGCCTTGTGTATCCCTCTCCTCATGTATCAATCAGTCAGAGACCCACCTGAGTAACAGAATCAGTAGGGGATATATCTTAAGAGATTTATTGCAGAGAATTGGCCTATGTGATGGTGGGGCTGGCTAAACAAGTCTGTAATCCGAGGGCTTGCCATCAGGAACTATAGGTTGGAACTCTTGGGCCTGAGCTGAATTGCACTGTGAAGACAGAATTTCTCCCTCAGGGAAGTAGCAGCTTTGCTTTTTGGGCTTTTCAAGGATTAAACCAGGCTCACCTGTCCTACTTAAAGTTAAAAGATTATGGATTTTAGTCACATCCACAAAATAACCTCACAGCACAGCACACATACTGATGTTTCTTTGAATACCTAGGTAGGCTAACCACAGTGACAAAACCAACATCATACCTTGATACCTACTACAGGGGAGGCACTCAATATATAAATATTTTTGAAATGGATGGATTCATGAATTATTTTGTTCAGCAAGGTCATATCTGGGGTGTACTATTAAGTCAGTATTATATTATTCATATTTTTCATTTATCAGAATTAAGGGACTTAGGAGAGGAGTACATTAGAGAGAAAAATTACATGTTCTGTATCTATGATCACTCAGATTTCTTCAGAGAATCAATTCAGGTCATTGAATAAAACAGACTTTGAGCTTCTTGAAGATCAGATTATGTGCTACTATTTGTGTGCTTTTTCAGCCCTATCAGAGTGTAGATACACAATAAATATTCGAACTGTTGAAAAGAACTAAATTAACTGACTAGGATTTTTTTAAATGATAGATTTACAGCATTTTCTATTGTATTTATAAATACTCTTAATTGATCTTGTACTTTTAGCAACTGCCTTAAGAGAAATGAAAATATAGATTTGGGAGTAAAGATTTTTCTACAACGTCAAAACAATATAGAATTTTGCTGTATAATTAAAAATTGGGAAGTAATGTATATGTCATCTTTCTCACTGTGTTATTGTGTTAGTCATCTTTCATCTCTGAGACAAAATATCTCAAAAAAACAACTTAAAAGAGGAAAGATTTATGTTGGTTTGTGGTTCCAGAGATTTCAGTACACAGTCAGCCAATGCGGTAGTTAACTGAGTGTGTCAACTTGAGTAAGAAATGCCCAACTAAATTGGATCAGCATACATTTGGGTGTGGCTGAAGGGACTTACTGAAAACAGGAGACCCACCCTGAGTGTGAGTGGCAACCACCAATAAGCTTGCTGCTTGAATGGAATAAAAGGGAAACGGAGAAGCAAGGCTTGCTTCTGTTTCTTTAGGGGAGCTCCAGCCTTCACTTTTACTTTGGATGTCATCCCTGGCTTCCAGTGCAGACTTTTCAGCCTCCAGCACGGACTCTTCAGCCTCCTGATATGGACTTGCATGGGACACTACACTGAGCTCCAGGCCTTCAACTAGATCCTTACGCTCTCCAGTGCACAGACAACCCTTTTGCACTTTTCAACACCTGACTGTATGGGTGGCGACTGTAAGCCAATCTTGTAAATTCTTGTATATTTGTATATCGTGCTTTAAATCTGTTTCTCTAGTAACCACTGACTGATACAGCCAACTTCATTGGGTTTAGGCCTGTGGTAAAGAGGAGACACCATGGCAGAGGAAAGCTATTGGCTTCATGGCAACCAGGAAGCAGAGAGAAAGGAAAAGGCCCAGTGAGAGAAAGGGGCCAGGAATCAAATACAATCCCCAAGTTCACACCCCCATCTAGTCACTTCAAAGGCTCATCAGCTAGCAATCGAGACTTCAACACAATGAGCATTTTAGATAACAAGGAAAACTATTATCTAAGAAGTAATCCAAGTTCAGCTGCCCCATTACATTATTACTATGCCATGAATATAATGCAATGGCCATCAAAAATCAGCTAGAATAAAAAAAGGTTTTTAACATGACATAATCTTTGATTATGATGAAAGGAAATCTTTGATTATGATGAAAGGAAAGGAGAAGGAAGGTAGCGTATTTTCATCAATTCTAAGATGCCATCAATTGCCAGAAATGCCATCATTTTATTTACTATTACAAATAAAATCTCTGCCAATAAACCATTACTCATCATCAACTAACTATAAATTGTACTTCAATTTTGATTTATTCAAATGTAAAAAAATTACAAATTCACAGAACCACACATCTCAGAATTCATCCAATGTGACCTGTAATCTTGATTAGCAGTCACCATCCACTATCAAGAGTAATGATCAAGTATCTGCTCCATTTTGTCCAAGTAGAAAATGAAAACAAATTAAGATATCATTATTTTCCTCTCTTATTCATTCTTTTTCTTATTTCACTGACAAAGAAGGACACTTTTAAATTAATTCCCAAGGGATATACCATGCTATGTTTAGCGTAGATAGAATTGTTACTAGGTCATAAACTTACCCATAACACTGGAGTTATATTTTTCAGATATTGTTTCAGAGTCATAATCTTGCACTTTATTTTCTGGGAGGTTGTAAAGTAGGCTAGTATATAGACCTAAAGCCAGACTAACAAAAATTTGTTCTTTCCTTTCTAGATACAAATTATTCTTTGCTGCCTTGCTTTTCTCATCAAGAAAATGGGGAGAACAACAGTACTACCCACTTTATGTGACGATCCAATGCATCTACATGGGTAATATGCTTAGAAAATATCTGTCTTATACTATGTACTCCTAAATGCCAGTTGTTATTTAGTCCAACTATTGACTCTCAAAGATGTTGAAGAACTTTAAGAATTTTGTTTTTCTTTCCTTATGTTTCTACTGTAACATCCAAATGTGCAAACACATGAAGAAAAACTGGCTTTCTCAAACCTGACCAAATGGAACAGTCCTCTTGCAGTTGAATGCTCCTGTGCTATTTCCTAATAGCAACTCAGAAGGTGAATCATTTATCAAGCCAATGCTGTGATAGAAGCAGATGTCTTTGCTCCTAAAATCTCAGTGTTTATGTGGCATTTCTCCAGTGTTGGCCAAACTGTTTTCATTAGAACTGTTCTGTGAACTATCTACAGCATTATTTTTTCTGTGTATGCCCTGATAATGAAACTTGAGGCAGAGACAGGCTGCTGGACTAATGGTGTGGGGCAGCACAATTCAGGAGAAAGGTTATAATCTTTGAAGACAGAATACCCAGAATTGGGAATCTGTTTCTAACCATATACCAATTTTGTGATGTTGGGTAAATTACTTAACTTCCCTGAATCCTTAATTCAGGGAATTAAGGGAATTAAGGGAATCAGGGAATTAAGGGAAATCCTTAATCCTTTAATAGTTTTTTGTTCCTGAGAAAAACTAGAGCATTTAACACCATGTCCCTGAAACATCCCTTTGGCATTCCCAAGACTCTTGCTAAGTCAAGGGGACACAGTAAGTGGACAGGGAATGGAATGTCCGGATAAATATTATCTGAGAGTCACAGCAAACTGGGAGAACAATTATTATCCGTAGAAGAACCTGCCTGCCTGGCCATATACTAAGTCAGCTCTTCCTTAAAATGCTGGTCATACAATGAAACAAAGCAGGCTAATGATATCACCATGATGTAGCTTAATCTACAAAACACCCTCACTGCAGTAGCAGGGTGCAGAACAAGACACTGTGGGGCACTGTAATCCAGCCAGCCACCACTGAACACTCCAATTACTTTCCGGTAAATACTCACCCAGACCATCACCACTGGAGCTCCTGAGAGGTGCTGTTGTTAAGTATGCATGCTTCAGGAAATTGTTCAGTGGTGCTGTTGTACAGTGCACATCCCTCATGGATTTTGCTGAGCAATGCTCTTTTGAGTATATACCCTTCGTGGAATTTTGCCTTGCACCTCTACGGGCTTCTGGTGGACCCACGCGTGCTTCTGTGAACCTTCTCCTGCTGGCAAGTCACAGTTAGCTCTATCCTTCCCTGTTAGTGCCTGTTTGTAAAATTTTGTAAACTTTATCTCTCTCGCAAGCCATCTCTGAGTGTCTCTTGACAACCTATTCCACTGCCGTGGCATATCTGAGCTGTGGACAAGACAGAGGAATAATATTCTTAATTGATAGTATTTTACTATTACAGAAAAATTCCACTAACACAAAAAAAAGTCTACTATTTCCCTCAATTCACTGATTGCTAATACTTTCATATTTACCTTTTCAGTCTTTTCATTATGTGTGTATGTATATTTTTATAGCTATTTTCTCAATCATTTGAGAGTAGATAAAGAAATTCTCTTATGTAATGAGAATACATGTATCAAAACTAAGGAACTTGGCATTAATATAATTATATAACTGAGTTGACAGGCCATATTCAAAATTTCACCAATTGTCCTAATAATGTTCTTTATTATTCTTTTTCCCAGTCTCAAATCACAAAGATCACACATCTTACTCAGTTGTCATACCACTGTCAGCTCCATGGATCAGATTTTCATTAACTTTCTTGAACTTGACATTTTTGAAGAGTTCAAACCAGTTATTTTATAAAATGTCCCTCAATTTTGTTTTGTCTGAGATTTCTTCATAACTAGATTCAGTTTGTGCAAAATTTTTTGTCAGGACTGGTGCCTAGCAATATGTAATCACAACATCACATCAGGGGGCAATCAAAATCAATTTGTCTCAGTATTGGTGATGTTAATAACTGGTTACGGTTAATTGTTAATTATTGGTTAAGGCTTTTACTCTGTACAGTTATTCTCTCCCCTTCATAATTAATAACTATTATCTGGTAATATACTTTTTTTTTTTTGGTGGGTACCGGGGGTCGACCTCAGGACCTTGCGCACCAGCAGGCGCCCGTGCTGCTGAGCGATATCACCGGTTCCTTTTATCCTACGTGGGATCCAGGAGTCGAACTCAGGACCTCACGCTTGCTAGGCAGGTGCTTTTGCCGCTGAGCCATCTCACCAGCCCTGGTAATATACTTTTGGGGGCGTATGTGGAGATATCCTGATTTTCCTCATTCATCAATCAGATTTAATCCATCGATAATTCTTGCTGGATCAATTATAATAATGGTAGCAACAAAATTGTGATTTTTTTTTCAAATGATGATTTTTAAAAACTTTATCACTATGTATGCACTTGTTAGTTGGATTTTGCTCTAAGGAAGAAATTTTCCATTGATGAGTTCATAGCTAGCCTGCTGTTAGGAGGTAGGACCTGGATATAGGTGCCGATGAGTGTGACATGGAAGATACTCCCTCCCAAGCTCCTCCCTTCACTCTCTGCTTCCTGGCTGCCATGAGCTGAGCACTTTTTCCTGCTCCTCACCCCTCTGCCATCCTGTTTCTGCCTGGGTTCCAGCCAACTATGAACGAAAGCAATGAAACAAAATAAACCACTCCTTCTTTAAATTGTGGGTGTTGGGTATTTTGTCCAAATAGCAAGAAAGTGACTGAGACAAATGGTTTATAATCCAATATTATCATTACATACTTTGATATCCCTTAACCTAGAACCAATTTTCAAGCTCCTAATTTCCAAAGAAATTTCCAACTAACCCAAAATCAAATCAAAAGTACCCTCATCTCACTGTACGTCACCAACAGGACTGTGTTCAGAGGGAGAATGCTGAATCTCAGCTAAGTGGTTACTGAGTGGCAAATGAGTGGAACAGTATTTTTGAAGTTTTGTGTGTTGTGGATCTTGTGATTTTTAAAAATCAGTATGTAATTTTAGATATCGTAAAATTTCCCCTTTTGATATACACTTCTGAGAGTTCTTACAGATATATTCGTACCCTTCAACTTCCTCCATACACCTTCATAATTATCCTCACTCCCAACTCAAACCCTAGCAACCAGTGTTTTCTATACCTAAGGTTTGCTGTCACGTAAATGAAGTTATATAGATTGTAGCCTTTTGTGTCTGACTTCTATCATTTGAGCTTGCATTCATGTTTCTATATCAGAATGATAACTGGATTTTTCTTACTGAGCAGTATTCCATAGTATGGACTCATTGCTCTTTGCTTCCACATTATGGGCCCTGCTTTTAATGACGCAGTCCTGAGTTTTCTCTTCACATTTCTTCAATCCTTTCTTCCACTTTCTGCTCATTTCCATCTACATCCTAAAGGAGATGTAGTATTGCATTTGGCCAGATGTAAGGACATTTATTTGACCCCACTTTGTGGCGATAGCAGCAAATAGCAGCAAGCATATACTAAGACTTTTGTTCTCCTTTTAAAACTCAGTATGATGGTTAAAAGACAAGGGTTTGACTGTTAGTATCACAGGTCTGCAGCTTACTAGCTGTGTGATCTTGATCAAGTTATCCCATTTCTCTGTGTCTGTGTGGAGTAGATATGATAACAGTACCTACAGTTTTGAATTATCAGCAACAAATATTCAGAATTTTAAATGGCTTAAAATAGTAACTGATATATTGTAAATTCTTACGTGTTTGCTGCTATTATTTGGGGCTTTTCTGACACATGGGAGGACCTGTATTTTGCATAAAGATATGGTATATATTAAACTTGACTAAAATCTTGATCTTGCTGTAGGAGGAGACTGGTCTCACAGTCTTGGGAATGTAGCTTTGAGTTAGGAGACAGGAACTAGATGCTAAGGTCATCTAGAAGCCATGTGGTCACCTTATAGGTAGCTGTGGGATGTTTCTGTATTTCATCACCTTATTTTGCCAGTGGAAAGCTGCCTAATATGCCGTCAGGCACTCCTCCCATTGTTCCCACTCTGAGATAATCAAATTGACCTCGCTAGTGTAAAAGCTGTGTCTGGATGAATTACGAGTTTGGCGTTTCTCTGATTCACATAGATCCCTTAGCAATCGAAGCACAGGCTTGCTGGAACATAGCACTGCCTTAGTCCTCCTGTGGGCTGTCAGGTCACGTCACTCCTGTGCACACCTCCCCAACACCTTCAAAATAATTCTCTGCACATCCTCAATCTTTGCTAGTTGTTCCTGGTAAAAGATAGAAAAAATAATGGGCAAAAATATTTGTTCTGATCTCTTTGAGTCTGAAATATTGATAAAATAAATTCTTCCAAACTAGCCTCTTTTTCCCTTTGCTTAATAAAAGTTTTGTAAATTTCACCTACTGTGTATTCTATTGGATGACAATTCCTTTATTCATAGCATTCCATAAATTAGTATTTATTTATGTATTTATTCAATATTCTTTTGAGATTTTAAGCATTCATTTTTTATCAGATGTGGATCTATATTCCCTGGGTTTCTATTTTTATAAGCAGTCTAAACTCCTTCAAATCCTGCAGTAATTATAAAATTGTATCAGAATGAATTATCACTGTGCTATGAGCTTCAGATATAGAAAACTTTCCAGTCTTATGCTTTTAAAGTGATAAAGCATTTTTACACAAGTTACATAAATATAACTTAGATTTTAAAATCCTAATAAATAAAAGGAGAAAACAATAAATATCTAAAGTACCGCTGTCTAAAGATAATCCGTTATATTCACTAGATTTTTCCAGAATCATCTATATGTCTATCTATGTGTTAAACAAAAGCTTCATACCTTAATTTCTTATGCCATTAAAAAGGTTTCCATATTATTTTAATGGCTTTATAATTTTATGCCACGTTTATCTCTAATTAAATAATATAGTATGTATATATATATATGTGTGTGTGTGTGTGCGCACTGTATTTGAAGCTATTTATTAACTTTCCCCACTCCTTTATTTTCCTTGTGTATACTTGTGTTAATTCGATGATACATTAGATTTTGTAACTTTATAGTGGTTTTTAATATTTGAGCAAGTTTCCTCTTATACTCATTTTTATAATTTTGAAGTAATGAACTGTTGTTATTTAACTTAGAACTATCTAATCTTAGAAGACATTTATAATATTAAATGGTATTTCCCCCACTCTGTTCCACAGATTTTACACAGATATCATACTCATGCATGTGTATATGCATGCATGCACAATACATACAATTTAAAGCAGAACTTTTGCAGAAAAATGATGAAATAGGAAGACTTGGTTTCAGCATTCTCACTCCTTTCTTTCTGTGGGCTTCTCCTCATTCTGAGAGCTCTTGAAGATGATTCTGAGAGCTCTTGAAGATGCCCAGTGTTCTCCAATCTCTGTCCCAATTCCCCATCGAATCTTCCTTTCAGTTAGTGGTCTAGCTGGCAGAAAGAAAAGACAATGCCATATCTTGCTTTTATGGGTATTTGCATTTTAATAATATCCACTTCTTTATCCCAAAGAAATGAAGTCTTGATTCTTGAATTTTACTTTCTAGGCAGGAACCACCAAGTGAGAAATTTTTCACCCATTTGGGTAACCACATATTTTACAAACTGTGGATTGGCCCAGATGCTGGAAATCCAGTTATATATGTTATGCTATCAATCAGTTTTTAAGGTTTAAAGTATTTCCTCAGCATTAAAATCAACAGTAAATGCTCGCTACTGTGCAAGGTGGAGCCTTCTCCATTTGTGGAATTTCCTGTTGGAACTGTTGATAATGGTCTAATAATGGGGACAAAGTGGAGGACCTGGAGCAGAGGAGTGGAGGGATGAAAACTAGTTCTGGGCTTTAGTATGATGCCAGCATACAGAATAACTTTTGAGGAAAAATGGCTGCAAGAATAAGGTCATCGGGCCGGTGAGATGGCTCAGCGGCGTAAGCGCCTGCCTTGCAAGCGCGAGGGCCCGAGTTCGACTCCCGGAACCCACATACGAAAAAGGGGCCGGTGATATCGCTCAGTGGCACAGGTGCCTGTTGGCGCGCGAGGTCCTGAGGTCGACCCCCCGGTACCCACCAAAAAAAAAAAAAAAAAAAAAAAAAAGAATAAAGGTCATAGGTTAGTAACTCTGAAGGCAAATCAGAATCATCTGCAGAAGCTTGCTTAGTAGAGGGCTGCACCTTCCACACAGGAGCAATCAAACCACATTGTCTGGGGCTGGGCATGGGGTGTTTATGTTTATTTGATTGTTTTAATGCTCTCCAGGTGAGTTTTTAAAAGCATGTACAATATTGTAGTAAAATATATGTGACACAAACTTAACCATTTTAGCTATTTTTAAATGTACGGTTTCTAGGAAGTGTTTAGGCTGTAAATAGTTAAAGAGAGGGAAAAGATATGTACAGGGGAGCCAGAAAGCTTTTGAAAAAATGCGGCTTATCTTTGCATGTAAGCTAATTGTGACATTTATGATTTTTAGCTAATCCCTTGATAGATTTATGGTGATGTCTATGGTTTCAATACGATTGGAGTGTGCCCCCCAAAATTCATGTGTTGGAAGCTTGGTCCTAGTGTGGTGGTATTCAGGTGGTGGAACCTTTAAGAAGTGAGCCTCAGTTGAAGGTCATTAGGTCTAGGTGGCATCATCTTGGAGGGGATTAACGAAGGTCTCTTGAGTTTATATGACAGTGGGGTTGTTGTACAAAGAAATCCTAACCTGAATTGGTCTGATGTCCTGTCTCACCATGTGATCGCTCCCTCTTGCACATATTTCCACCATGATGTCTTCTGCCATGTTGAGATGGTCATGAGGGCCCTCACCTTTCATTCTCCAAAGCCGTGAACCAAATAAACTTCTTTTCTTTATAAAGAATCCAGCTTCAGACATTTTGTTATAGCAACTGAAAATGGACTAATTCCATGACTTTTATGAAAAATAACACAATTTGAGTTACTAGGCCTAAGGAAGTAATGACTTAGAGTAAATCACTCATGTAGGTAAAAGCAAAGTTTTCACATCAATTACTTATCCATTTCAGGGTTCTTTTTGACTAATAAGGGAATCTCAATTTTAATAACGAGACCTTTTCAGATTGGGTAGCCAATGCTTGAAGTTTGTATCATTCTACTAAATGATAGCCCTGCATTCTGGCAAATGCTGCATGTTTTAGATCACACATTGTATGCATGGATGTGCATAACTCTTGCAACAGAACTTTCTTCTACATATGTTAAATCTGCAAATGTAAAAGGTTTTTTCTCTCATTCTCCTTTACTGAGATTCCCAGCAACAGCGACTACCACCTCACAAAAACAGGAGCCACACAAGGGATAGTGGCGCATGCCTGTAATTCCAGCACTGGGGAGGCTGAGACAGGAGGGTCACCGTGAGTTTGAGGCCAACCTGGGCTACATAGTGAGTTCAAGGGCAGCTTGCACTACAAAATGAAACCTTGTCTCATAAACAAAAACAAAAAACAGGAGCCAAGATTAATCATTAGAAATTTTGTCCTTAGCTGCTTTTCAGAGGCCATCAGATGTGTAGCATCAGAGTTTGTACAAGAGAAACACATTACTATCACCTTTTAAAATCACCATGTCTGGATGTAGGAGGGAATACCTTATTATGATCCTTGACTTCTGGAATAAAAATAAAGCACTATTCTTATAAAGCAAGTAGTCAGTGGCCTATTCAATCAAAGTACAAAGACTCAGTTACAGAGAGCAGTTCAAAAGAGTTAATACATAAGACAATTTGTTTAAGATTTGGAAAGTTGTAAGAGCTGTGTCCATTCTACACAAGTCAAGGTCAAAAATTCTAAAAACAACTGCTTCCCTTGGAACTTAAAACACATCATGGAAGGTTTGAAAAAGCTGAACCAGATGCTTTAAAATCATTCTGTAGGATGAAATATAAAGGTCATTTAATTAAGATCAGACTATTTATATTTTGATGCCTTATCATGAGCCAGAATAAATTGATGAAAAAAAATCTAAAAACCTTCTCTTACAGATTTCTGAATATATTATTCTCTCAAACGGGCAAATCCAAAACAAAACATGAACAGTATATTTAATCATAGTACCAATATTTCTAACTAACAGCAAAGAAGCAGTTATCTGCCCTTGCTCTCCTTTCTTAAGATAATTGCAATTGTATAACTTTTTAGGGAATTTCTCAGCATTAAATTTGACATGCCATGCCATTCCCCTTAGACCCACTGTGATATAACATGGTGAAATGATTCAGAGCTCTAGAGTGTCTCACAAGGGACAAATAACCCTAACCAAAGCCAGAAGCCTAAGTCCCAAGTGAATTTGTGGTGTTCAGGGACTTTTGGAGCCTCAAGAGGGAAGGGGGTTAAGAATGTAATCACTCAAAATCCAGAAAAGTCCTCTCTGGGCTTAGATTTACTCCCATCCCAAAAGAAACTCAGAGACTCTGTTAACACTAAGCTTCTGTAACCGACTAGAAATCTGTTAGAAAATTTCAAGTTGGTGAACCACATCAGCAAAGATGAGCTTGTGATGGAAAGGATGATAAAAGAAGAGAAGTCGAAATGGACTAGAAAAGTTTTGTTTGGGGAGAAAACAATTAGGAATGTTTGAATGTGATGATAAACAATGCCAAACTTAGACAAATGATATTCAAGAGGCATCAAAGTGTTTGGGGCTGAGGAGTGCTATGACAACGCTGTTTTAAGGGGGATAATCTAGTATCACAATGAAGATGGGTTTGTAGAGAAGTTGACTTCCAGGTGAGCGATCTATCTGGTCTGAGCTATTCTGGAAATGAGCTGAATTTTAGTAAATAGTAAATTGTCACTATAGACACTCAGCGTTGAGGTAGGAGGTGGTAGGGAAGTCTTTAACGCCTTTTAGTCTTAGCCTGGAAGATTTGAGTTAAAGATGCTCCTCTGGTCCGCATACCATATTTACAAGTTCAGCAGTTTGTTTGGCTCCCAACTTTGGAACAATCCAGCATGTGCAACATTGTCTCCTCCTGCTACTGTGTCTTATGTGAAGAATAAGGCAGATCCTTAAGTTCTAAGCCATACTATTCCGTAAGTAGACTTCTCAGTACCCAAGCATCGGCTGATAGACGGTGGAGGTGTGACCTAGGCCTCTCAGCCTCGGCCACTCATCAGACTCAGCAAATCGAAAGCTCGTCATTCCTATTCATGGGACATAGTGAAGTATCTTTTGCTGATCCTTTGCTGAATAACAATTACTATTATCAGCACTTGGCAGGCAGAGTCATCTTTGCCACTGCATGATCTCCCTCACAAGAGAAGGGGAACATGGAGAGTTTGTTTTGAAGCAGAAGAATATTTTTAAAAATATTCTGAAAGGGAACAGAATGTGAACAAATGAATCTAGAAATTATTCTTGGTTTTGGACCCGACAGTACCCTACAGAAAAAAAGCCTATGTGGAATGCGTAACAGATTGCAGGTGTTTAATATGCCGGTTATGGACATGACTGGCAAATATGTGCTTTTAGAATGATTAATCACCCACACTTACTCCTGGTCTGGCTGCTGCCAAGAATTGCTTAGCATTCCAGTTCCGGGCCAGAGTTCTGGACTTGGAGGGCCTCTAGTGGCTGCTGCCAGCCTTATTAGGAGATAAAGAAACAACTGCTTTGTCATCTGAAGAGTTTTGTGCCCAGAATTTAAAATGGAACAGTTCTAAGTCTGTCTTGTTTTTGTGACAGTTAGTCAACTTTGGAGTGACTAAAAAGTGAGCAGAATTTATTGTAATGAGACAGGAACTTTGGTTTTTCCTGACTTATTTGCATGCATTATTGAATTAGTATCACAAGAGGTTTCCTGATAAAAATAAAAGAGATAGTAAAAACACATTATTCCAGAAAATGGAGCTTTACCTTCCCCACAGCGCCCATGATAAGATGACAATAGGGGTTAAGAAAAAAGAAAACTTTGAGAACATTTAGTTAAATTGCTTGTCTCTCAGCAATTGCCATTCTGAGAACCCTAAGCGTAGAAAGAGTGAATAACAATAGCTATAGCTTTGGTGTGAGCAGCAACATGCACCCAAGCTTTCTCCTGCTAGATCCTTACTGGCACCTCTTTGCTTTAGAATAGAGTGTGCAATGGAAGTGCCTTCTGCTGAGAGGTGCTGCAGTCAGAAAAGCTGACAGGAGCTGTGTATACCTCATCGGACTCCTACAGAGTGAAGCTCTATAATTAGAGAGACTGTGCATATCCTATTCTGCATGGTATCTCCTACACCTCACACAAGGAATGCTCCCAAAACATTTTTTCCAATTACGTAGTTTTAGAAAAGGCAAGTTTCTTAGGGCTAGCTCTGCTCCGGGCCATATAGGATGGCGCTTCTATACTTTCTTTGCTATCTAGCCCTTATCTCCCAGGCAATGAAATAGATACGGCTTTGGGGGAGGGTGAGAAGAAATGTTAGTTAGCAATAGATTTGTACATATTATCAATATCCTCAGACTTATATCTTCCTGGGGATTCTATGATAATTACAAGGGGGCTACATAAAGCCTGAAGCTCACAAGAAAGAGCTTCCAGACACACTGAAGATACGAACTGTAAGATATTAAGAGGCATGAAAGGCCACTATACACTTTGATACCTAGAAACTCAGGACAAATGCTTTTGCACTAGACTGTTTCTCCTTACTTGTCATATGTTTTACCCAAAAATGGAATGGGACTAATTAGAACCAAAGTGTACTAAATTAAGGCTGAAGAAAACCAAAGGATCCTTTTAAAACATCAGCAATGCTTAATAAAATGGTGGATTGGATATCTGTACTTCCTCCTCCTCCCAAGCCTCCACTAAAACAATTAAGGAACACACACACAAAAAATATTCACCCACACAGCATAAAGAGAAAGAGACTATTAATTGAAGAGAGATTTTGATAAGGGTCGAAGGGAAGAAGACAAAAGTGATGCTGACTGTAGAGCTGAGTAGGAGGAAGCTGCATGAAGTTCTTTCTTCAAGAAATTGACCACAAACTTTCTGGGAAAACTAGGACAGTCAGTGTGAATATTGTTATATCAAAGCAAAGTCCACTGCATCTTGGAATTTGGGGACAAGCTTCTCACCCACTCCCCCTAAAGTAATAGGAATCATTAGCATGCACTCTAGGGGTCATAGAACCTTAAGATAGCCTTTATATGACCTTGTTTGGAAGTGAAACAATGGCTAATCAAAGCTTACCTGGCTTTTTAGGGTAGACTTCTAAATGAAAGCAAAAGTAGACAATAAATTTAAGAATACTCAGAAAGAAATCAAATGCATTCTTGGAAGACAGTGTAAAGAATAACTTAAGAGAAATATGAGAAAATATTGTACCAGCCAGGCTTGGTGACACACGCCTGTAATCCCAGCACTCAGGAGGCTGAGGCAGGAGGACTGCCGTGAGTTCGAGCCAGCCTGGAATACACAGTGAGTGCAAGGCCAGCCTGAACTACAAGCGAGACCCTGTCTCAAACAAACAAACAAACAAACAAAAACAAGTGACAAAAAAAGAGAAAATATTGTACCTGCAAAACATGAACAGAATGTTATGTAAAAGGAACTATGAGAAAATGTGAAGGATGACTTGGAAAATAAAAATACGTTTGAAAAAATAGAAAAGTCATTATTATGTTTTAAAGTCCAAATAATTTAAAATTTTCAAATAGCAAGAAACTCTACTAAACACTTTGACACAGTAAGCTTATCATGTAAATAATGTTGTGTTCTTTTTGTAACTGAAATAGAGATTGAACGACTTGCTCAAAGCCACGTAGCTAAGGAGTCACAATTAAAACTCACTTAGTCTAGTTCAAAAACCATAAGTTTAACTGCTGAGTTTTACTATTCTAGTAATAATAGGTAACACTCACTATGTGCTTACTCAATGATAGACACTGTGAGAAATGTATTAACTTAGTTCTCGGAACAGCCTTATGAGTAAACACCACCATTCTCCATTCCATAGCTGAGGAAACATAGGGAAGAAAGGTCCAGAAACTCCCATGGGTCATACAGGTAAGTGGGAAGTGAACTCGACATCCATCAATTGTTCCAGAATTTAGTCTGCTATCGAACACAAAAGGGTAAAAATGTGAAAGAAGATATAAGTGTTGCAAGGAAGCAATTTAATATCTGATTTAGAGTAAATTCAAGAAGGAAGAGCAGAGAAAATGGAGTTAGAGAAATCATGAAATAAATATTAAAAGAGTTCTCAAGCTAAAGTAAGACAAACTTCATATGGAGAAGGCTTAACAAAATGCCATGAAGTCTGACTTTTTGTGTTGAAGAACAGTACCTAGACATACCATTGTGGGATTTTTAAAGCAGCATGAGAAAAAGAATATACTGCAGTTTCTATTGGTGTTTGAGGTGTGGTGATCAGACAAGGCAGGCAGAACAGAAAGAACGAGGTTGGACTGAGAATAGACATCTACTGTCTGGAGTTAGAAGAAAATGGAGCTGTGACTTAAAATTCCAAGAGACGTGGTGTTCAATCTGGAATTTTGTTCCCAATAAAATTATCAGTGAAGTCTGAAGGCAAAAAGGAGGCAATTTAGATGCGTAAGAAAGGAAAAACTTTGTCTTCTCTCATAAGGAGTTATTTGAAGCGCTGTTCCAACCTCCATAACCAGACAATAAATTTTAAAAAAAGAGACCCAGGAAATGATGGCTTCAACCCAAGAAAACAATTAGAAAAACTGTCACATGCAGCAGGTTCCAAGATCAATTAGTCTAACTTGAAGCAAGGGCTGGAGGGTTTCATATAAGGACAGCAGGGAGAAAGGTCAAGAATAAAAATGAAAAGTGGCAATTTCAGAAAAACAAAAAGCTATAGAAAAGAAAGGAAGTTAAATCACAACTATTTTTTGCAACGAATAATATATTGGTGTACTATAAATATTTTATATTAGTATTCAACCTATGTACAAAGTCCAGGTGATTGAGGCTACAAAATAGAATGTAAAGGTTGGAAAGTAAAGTACAATCGATAATAGTAGGAAATGGAGGAGAGAGGGGAAAGGAGAGGGAACGTCAGGATTTAATGTATGATAGTATGGTCAGCACAGCACAGAAGGGCCCGGCTGCTGGTGCAATGAGGGTTGAATGTGAACATCTGGGAGAAGAGGCCTGTTTTCTTTGCACACAGGAGCAATCAACCATGCCTGAGTGGGTTGAGCCCACATAGAAGGTCATCTTTTCGTAATTGATGTGAATATTTTATGTGTCCTCATAGGTGGCCTTTGGTGAAAGTAACAATAGCAATAGGTAATTTAAGAATGTGAAAAGACACTACTTATAAGCGATGGAATAGAGGGTTTAAGCCATACTATTTAATGTTATAATGCTAACTGACGTGAAATACACCTAATGTGAGAGGAGACAGAGAAGAGATCATGGGTGTTAGTCTTTGTGTATATAAACAATTTATCCATTCATCTATTGATGGGCATATAAGTTAATTTCTGTAATTACTATAAATCATGTCGCAATAAACATGAGTATGCAGGTATCTCTATAATATGCTGACTTTGATTTTTTGAATATATACTCAGAAGTGGCACAACTGGATCATATGGTACTTCTATGTTTGATTTTTTGAGGCAACTCCATACCATTTTCCATAGGGGCTGCACTAATTTACATTCCCATCAACAGTATATAAGGGCTCTTTTTCTGCACATCCTTCTCAGCATTTGCTATTTTTTGTTTTTTTAATAATGGCCATTCTGACTGGAGCAAGATAGAATCTCAATGTAGTTTAGATTTGCCTTTCTCAGATGGCTAAAAATATTGAGCAGTTTTTCAAATAATTATTGTACATTTGTACTTTTATGAGAAGTGTTTGTTCAGCTCCTTTGTCCATTTATTGATTCAATTACTTGTTCTTTTGGTGCTAAGTTTTTTTCATTCTTTGTGATTTGTATATGCAAATCCTCTATAAGAAGAAGAGCTGTCAAAGATTTTCTCCTATTCTGGAGATGATCATGTTAAGTAAATCAAGCAGCCTCAGAAAGACAAGTACTGTATGTCTTCTCTCATTTGTGGAATCTAGAGGGGAGGAAAGTGAAACAGAATGGGGTTTACAGAGGAAGAAAGAGATAAGGGAGGGAGGGTTATACTTTGCATATACTTTGATGTAATCAAAGTATATTATATGCATGTATGGCAATGTCACAATGTAATCCAGTACTGTAATTTGTGCAATCAATATGTACTAATAATTATAACTTTAAAAACACAGCAAACAATCTGAAAGAAAAATGACAAGAAATTCAACTTGTTTTATACCATGTTATTATTCGTACTTTCATAAAACACTTATTCTGTGTCAGGCACAATGGTCATAACTAATTCACTTATATTTGATTTTCATCCTTTAGAAACTTCTTATTTTGTAAGACTGGTAAGAATCAACCCAAGTATGCACAAAACAAGCCATGGAATGATATCCCAAGAGAATTACAAATAGAGTGCTGTAAGAGTTCACAAAAATATTTCCCTATTGACACATTATCAATATGGCTGATGGAAGAAGTCAAGGAAATGTCACGGGAGAAGACAGCCAAGTAATGTTCAAATATCTTTGTGAAAATAATGTACTCCTCAGTTTTAAACCATGGCTACACAATATTTGAGGTCATCTTAAAGGTGAATGAATATCAAAATGATCAATTATTTGAAAATAAATACCAAATGAGAGATGGCAATGGCAGGAATATTTTTTGGAATTTTAAGCACTCTTCCAAAACCACAATCATGGTGTTAAAGAAAATCTCCAGACTCTAGGTACCTTTAAGGAAGTGAACAGAAACATCTTCAAATATAATCATAAGCAATACAAGATGTGATTTAACAAAAGACTAATGGCTCCCACTGTAGTATTGACCTTTATGAGTAATAAATGTTAGACTTTGCTCTCCATTTTCCATATTTCTCTTTAATAATTAATGTAGA
This sequence comes from Erethizon dorsatum, assembly GCA_028451465.1. Classification (NCBI taxonomy): domain Eukaryota; kingdom Metazoa; phylum Chordata; class Mammalia; order Rodentia; family Erethizontidae; genus Erethizon; species Erethizon dorsatum. The sequence goes on along the minus strand of CM051833.1, from coordinate 98,941,275 downwards.
ATTTGGATGAGGAAAAGGACTGATATATATACATTGGCCCTGATAAAAGACCAAAAGTAATTTCTTAACAAATGTACACAAGATGAAAGAGTAAGGTTGATAGAATCATGTATTGTACAGTCAGAGCAAAAAGATTGATTAATTATACATTAAAAGATCACCCCATTTTTTCTATTCTCCTCTGTCTTTTTTGACATATACACAGTCCCCTTTCTTACTTTTGCTTGGCCCATCTAACTCTGGAGAGCCTGTTTCTTTTCCTACCTTTAATAAAACCTTGCTGACTGTGCTTGTCTTGACCAATTCTTTGCTTAGAATGCCTCCAGGAGACTCCAACATCCCAAAACCTGGTAATACTCTTATGAAAGTAAATATTTAGAGATGCGATAACATGCCATTTTTTCCAAAGGTAAGTTGAGATGTGATTTTACTGAAATAAATCATTTTTCTTCTACTGATATAAAAATTCTTAATGAGATTATAATCTCTGAATCAATCTTTTGGAGTGATCTCTAGGAAGACAATGTGAAAAGCAGAAGAAAGCTGGTTTAAAAAAATGAGTAAAATAGAACTGTTACTTAACTTTACTAATCAAGCTAAGACTGATAAAAACCTAAACTGGATACAATATTTCAATATTTGCAGATATTCTTAAGTAAAATTAACATTTATTAAGCATTATCATGTGCCATATCCCTTTTCCACATGTCATTTCATTTGGGCAATGTCAAATTTACTGAGATATAATTTATAACTAGTAAATTTCATCCTTCTTTATTTAGAGTATGATGAATTTTGATGAATGTATATAGTTATATAACCATCACTACACTCAAGAGATAGAACAGTTTTATCATTTTCAAAAGTTTTCTCAAACACTTTTTCAGTCAGTCCTCATGCCTATCCTATGCCCTGTGAATAAGTGATTTATTTCTCTTTTTTCTTCCTTTTCTAGGATGTCATGCATCGAATCTAATTTCCTTTTTTATGCTTAACACAATGTTTTGAAATTCATGTGTTTTCAGATGAATCAATAGTTTGTTCCATTTTATTGTTGCATATTCTTCCATTGTATGGCTGGGCCATAATTTTTCAATTCTTTCTGCAGTTGGTGGATGCTATAATTTGGATGTGGTTTGTATTGGGGAGCCCTGCAGTGGACCCTAATCTCCTGCAAGCTATTATGGTGCATGGTGTAAAGAAAGAGCAAGAGACAAAATGGCAGTGCAACAGGGATCTGGGATGGCCAGTTGTTCACAAAAGGCCACAAGGCAGTCAGAATCTTGGTATTCACTGATCACATTTGCATTGAGGAAAATGGTGAAGGGATTATTGGATGACTCAGAGGGCAGTGGTGGTCTTATGCTAACAAGGATCGGGTTAATAAAAAGTTTGTCCTTTCCCCAAGGTGAAACACTCTTTTTATTACTATTCAATTCTCAAGAACCCAGGATGTCTTCAGCTGATGTAATCTTGCCCTGGGGCATCACAGTATCATGGACATTGAGGCCTCAAGTGTGAGCGGAGGCACACAGAGTTATGTTTCCATATACCTTAGCCAGCTCCTATGGCAAGACACTAGGCCTTGGATGAACTCTAATCACAATTTCATTATGAAATGATTTTTCCCCAAAAATTATATAGAATGGCCCTCAACAGCTTGTCCTGCAAAGGCTCATGTGCTGGAAGCTTGGTCTGCAGTGGCACAGTGTGGAGGTGATAGAATCTTTTTTTTTTTTGATAGTTTGCACAAATTTATTAAAAATTGACATGTTTAATCATCTCTTCAATGAACATCCATCCAGCTGCCTGCAATAAAGACACTGGTCTTATCCTTATTTCCAGATATCAACTCATAGTAGCTGGGGAACACAAAATATCAAATCTTTTCTCATCATCAAGTAATCATTGAGAGTTCAAGTTGAGGTGAGATCGTCATGAATTCTGGAATAGGAACGGTACTGATATTCTCAATCCTCACCTTTGTATGGGCAAGCTGTATGCCCACTGGCACCATAAAGTCCTTCAAGATTTCAGCATAACAAGGTTTACCTCTACTTCCCCAATCATGAGTTCCTTCAAGAAGGTGGTAGAATCTTGAAGAGGTGGGAACTGGTGTGTTGTAGTTATGTTGGGGGGCACTGCCTCCAGAAGAGATTAATACTGGTCTCGCAGAGTGATTTACAGTGGTTCTTATGAAAATAGGTTGATACAAAAAAAGGTCCACCCCATAAACTTGTTCTCTTCTACATGTTCTTTACAGCCACATTATTATGCAGCCAGGGAGGGTCTCAGCAAAGACCAAACAGATAGGGCTTCCAGATCTTGTAGTTTTAGCTTCTAAAGCTGTGGGCTAATAAAACCTCTTTTCCTTATAAAGTACCCAGCATCAAGTAATTTATGAAAACAACAGAAAGTTGACTAATACAGTAGATATTTAGAATGTGTCCATTTTTCCTCTTCTATAGGTAAAGCTGTGGCAAACATTCACATGCATGTCTTTGTATGGATTTAGGTTTTCATTTGTCTTGAGCAAATACCTAGGAGTGAGATTGCTGCATCTTTAACTAATGCATGTTTAAGTTTATAAGAAACTGCTAAACTCTTTCCAAAAGTGGTTGTACCATCCTGCTTTCTTGAAACACATGAGAGCTCCAGTTGCCCTGTAGTCTCACAAGCAGGTGGTATGGAATCTTTTTCCTTGTGTACCATCTAGAAGGCAGGTGGTGGTAACTGGTTTAACTTACATTTCCTTCCTGACTGATAATGTTGAGAAACTTTTCACATACTTTTTCATCATCTGTATGTCTTCTCTCATGAAGTGTTTCTTCACGTATTTTGTCATTTTTAATGGGAAACTTTTTCATGTTGAGTTATATGAGTTCATTAGATACGCAGGATACTACCCTATATCAGATAAATGTATTCAAATTATTCTCACCAAATCTGGTGCTTGCCTTCAAAGTTTTAGCTTTTTCCACTGTATCATAAAATCACGTCTGTAATCCTGGGAGGCAGAGGCAAGAAGATCACAAGTTCCAGCCCAGCCTGGGCATCTCAGTGACTGAGCAAGACCCTGCCTCAAAAATAAAATACTTAAAAAAGAGGTGGGGATATAGCTCAGTGCAAACAACCTGTACCAAAAATCTCCAGTAGCAAAAATGAATAAAATTAAGTTAAAGAATAAAAAGAAATAAAATTTTATGAATTGAAGTCCACTGAACATCAGAGTTCTACAGAGTTGTCCAGGGCTGTTGAGATGATTTTTGCTTTCTTCTCTCCCTCCCTTTCTTCCTCCCATCTGTCTTGGTCTCTCTCTGTATCTTTTCTTTTTCTTTTCATCTATTGCTCTGTTTATTTCTCTATTACCGTATTTTTAAATATTGGGGTGTTGCATGGAGTTATTTTTTGACAAAATATTTGAATTACCACTACAATTTATAGTCTCTGTATCTCTTTCTTTCATCTATTGATCTATTTATTTCTTCATTACCATATTTTTAAATATTAGGGCATTGCATGGGAGTTCTTTTGGCAAAATATTTGATATTACTACTGCAACTTACAAGGCTGTAGTTGTTTACAAGGCCAACTATAATCTTAGTCTTCCAAACTTTGAAAAAAAAGCATTAATGTGAACCTGATGGCAGTTTATTTTAGTGGGAATGGTTTAGTGGAATTTTGACATTCTTCAGTTTGATGGTGTTCACATATTATAATAACCATATTATATTGTTACATTTCATACTACACACACTTAAACTTTTTATTCGATGATTTATTTATGTTAGTATGGTGTTATGGCTTATATCCAGATGGCCCCCTAAAGCCTCATGTGATCAGAGGCAAAACATTTGTAAGGTGATTTGCTTATGAGGGCTTATAGCTGACTTGCTGTGAGGAGGTGGGGCCTGGTTGAAAGAGGCAGGTCACAGTGGACGTGACCCAGAAGGTTATATCTCCCAGGCTCCTCCCTCCACATTCTCTTCTTCCTGTCCATCATGCCATGTGCAGTTCTCCTCTGCCATGCCCCTCTGCCATACTGTTTCTTTTTTGGAGCTGGCCAATCCCGGGTTAAAATGTAAGCCAAAATCAACCTCTCCTAGGTTAAATTGTGGGTGCTGCATATTGCATCTCAGTCACAAAAAGAGTAACTAAGACATGTGGATTCCATGGATATTTGTTTTAAAATTTCTCAGCAATTGTCACATATATTCAGGAATCTTTACAAAGTGAGGAAAAGGTAACCAAGAATTAATATCAAGTATAATGACATTTTGGTGATTGTTGAAACTAATACCTAAGTAAATGTAGTATACATCTTGTTAGTATTTGCTAATTTTGATTTTTCAGTTTTATTTTATGCATTTCAGAGTCAAATGCCCTTTCATGGATGTCTGCCCAAGGTCCAGGTTCTTGAAAAGCTTTCAGCCCAGACTGCCCGGAAATGAAAGTGCCCCAGAGGAAATATTTACCCTGTGTGGTGAGAATTCAGAACAGACATCAGTGAACACCAGGAACTGCACCAGAGCCGCAAAGATACTTCTGTTTCTGCTTTTCTATTGTCTGTTATTTTCTCTCCCCCACAGAAATGACAAGGCTGAGCAAAAGAAAGTAACAGCTGCCGCTAGGATCACATTCAGAGAAGAGACAAGGAAATAACTATAATGAATCGATCCCATTTATTTAGTTATCACAGGAAATAGAGAAACAAATGGGGGGCAATGTGATAAAAATGTAAACTAGAAAAGGCTTATCCTGCCAGTATTTCCTAGAAGTGTTAGCTTACCATGATATAAGAGCTAAAATCTAAACCATAACAAAAACGCTGTTAATTTCTTCCTGGTGAGTACCTTGCTGGTGGGTTGGAAATAGGCAGGAACCTTATCAGATGAATCCCTAATAGGAATTAGTTTAGTAACAGGCCTCTCACTTCATAGATCAACAACCTAATGAATCTCTTGCTCCGTGTACCCAACCAGTTAAAAATCGGGGGTGGGGGAAACAACCTAGAGATTTTAAAAATGTGCATATTCCTCTGTTCTTGCCTGAAAGATTTGGATTTAGTCTGCAGAAGAGCACAGAATTCTGTAATTTTAAGTCTCTTGGGTATTTTCAGCTAGCCAAAACTTTAGAATATTCACTCTAGGCTGGCTTTCCTCAGGCTGTGAATAGACATTTTGTTTCAGATTTGAATCACAAATAGGAAAGTGTGAGTCTCTGAAATTTAATATAACGTGTCATTCCTTGGAAGGATGCATGCTAAGAATTTACCCTTTACTTGGGATGAATAAAGGAAGAGAAACAAAGACCTTAAATTCTAACTCGACAGTGCATGCATTATGGGCAGCACTAGTATATAATGTACAGATGCCAGTGTAATATGAGAATGCAGAACCTCTTGCTCAAAAATGATTACTATCCTGAGACAATGAAGCAGAACATTGAACCAAATGCAGTGTACTTCCGGGCTTAAGGCCCAGGTCAATGGCACCAAGGACATCCATAGGGCCCTGATGCTAGGCTTGAGATGCTGGAGAAATGCATTCTGTAAATTCAGTCCTTATCTTCAAAAATCAAATTGCTTGCAGAATTAAAGTTAGACTTAATCATTTCCCAGAGACAGTTGAAAATATTGTACATTACCATTAGAATAAGATCTCTCTTTTCTAGTAATTACCTAGACTCCAGTGAATTAGAGTGCATTGTTCAGCTTTCCATTCACTGGGACAAAATAGCTGACACCATGGATGTCAAAGAAGAGGTTAATTTTGACCCATAGTTTCCATGATTGGAAATGGCATGGTGTAAGGCCTGGTAGAGGAAAGCCGCACAAGGCATGGTAGCCAGGAAGCAAGGCAAGAGGAGGAAGAGCGAGAGCATGAGAGAGACCCTCCACAGCCATGTTCCTGATGACTCACTTGCTCCAACCAGGCCCTACCTCTTCACAATACATTGAGCTATGAACTCATCAATGGATTGATCTACTGATATGCAAGGTGCCCCCATTACCCAATCACTTTCTGAAATCTCCACCTCTGAGCACATGAGCCTTTTGGGGGACATTTTAGATCTAAACTACACAAAAGGTATCTATCAGGGTTAGAACAACAAAGTGTCCTTTCTGTGCTTGATGAAGATAGTCTTAGTCACTGATGAAACTTCATATGTTTACATTAGAAAAATCAGTGTGATTTCATGCCTTAAAAAGAAACATATGTCTGCGTACATACACATGTCGCTAATGAAAATAAATAAAATACAGAAGAGACATTTTGAACACTGTCAACACTCTTGTGGGATTCTAGCATCAATTTTTGCTAGTCAAATATGGTTCTCAACTGAAAAGAAAGAGGTGTTATTTGATGATAATGGATTCTATGTTTTAGGGAAGAGAACATACTGTATCATAATATGTCCAGTTACTACTAAAAATCATGGCAATGCTGAAAGGATAAAGAACCTGCATAAAGGGGAAGAGCTGGTCAAATTGTGATAATTTGAACTTTAAATAATAGTGATGATTAGTGATAATAATAATAATAATAATAATAATAATAGATGCTGCCATGTTAACTTGAACAAAATTTGCTGTGAGATTCAATGAGTTCCTAATGCCATCATAGAAAGAATGGTTTGAATAAGCATTATAAAAAGATGTTTGGACTACAAAAGAAAGGCAAACATAGAGCAGAGTTAAGTTTTATATTATTGAAATAAATATAGAAATGTTGTTATTATATGTGAAAATATTTAGTTTCTTTCATTTTTACAGATTTGCTATATGTCTGTTCATAAAAAGAAGGCTTGATCATGCTTCCATCTCTGTGTAGCAGACAGAATAAAGAGAAAGGACTGGAGAAAGCCAGTGGAAAAAACAAACTGTACCAAGACTGGGAAAGAATGGGCATACACACAAATCAATATAAAAATCAGGTGGCGAGGGAATGAAACAGTCACAATCAGTGTCCACAAACAAACCAGGAAGAGAAGATTATCAGAATTATTCTCACATAATTAATAATCTAATGTTATTAATGAGGAGAGTTTATGACTTACAGTTAATCTCCTTGGAGGTCAAACCCAAAGGTAGCACCTTTGATAAATAGTAAAACTCTAACAAGGAATGCATCAGTTTTTAATAATGCTGACAAAATAGGTCAATGAATCATAGTGATGAGACCGTGGGTTATGTGATATTAGCTGGGTATTGGAAAGCATATTATGTCTGTGGGAAGATATCAGGAGACAAAATAATGATGATAATAATATCCTCACAAGAAGTAAGGACTGTAAAAAGAGATAGTCAAATAACAAATAAAATGTATCTGCTAAAAGGAAGCTTATTTGGGGAAAGTAGTCAAAATTTTTTCCCCATCTATTAGTAATAAAAATTCTTAGTCAGCTGTGGTGGTACACACCTGTATTCCCAGGAAGCAGGAACCTGAGGCAGGAGGGTCATGAGTTTGAGAGTAGCCTGGGCAGCATAGTGATTTTAAGGCCAGCCTGCTTTCCCTAGTGAGGCTTTTTCTAAAAAAAAAAAAAAAAAAAAAAAAAAAAAAAAAAAAATCCTTGTCTCCTGTGATAATGTAATACTTTTCCTTTTTCCTTTTGGATTTAATACGATTACTCCAACCCTAAGAAATTATGGTAGCTATTGGTATGTATTAAAATTACTATAGCAATACCAGTGGAAAGATATTAACATTAAGTATGAAATAATAAAGAAATGAATTAAATCCATAATATTGAAACTACAGGACAAGCTTAAAAGTTAATAAAATAATAAATGTGCAGAGTCTGTGAGTGTGTGTGTGTAAGTTTTTTCTTTTTAGATTATTTGAAGTATTCAAAGAAATAAATTATCTTAAAATTCCATTTCCAGTTTAAAAATGAAAGAAAATTTAATCATATCTGTGTTATTTATATTTGAATACTTGTGAAAATTTCTTCTTAAAGTTTCTTTTTATTAAATACATATGTTTTAAAAATGACTACTAAACTAAGCTTGTACTGTCATTAGTGTTCCTCTACAGGTGTCTCCCTCAGGCATTACAGATTTGATCAATATTTCCCAAAGAAATAATGCTTACACCACATCACAGTGGGCCATGTTAGTGCTCCAGATATTTCTTTTAATTATTGACATAAAATAAAAAGTGAAATATCATCAGCAATTACGTTGAATAACAGCAGCGTTTTCCTGTCAGGGTGTAAATTCTCCATATTTATATTAAAAGAAAAACAATTTATAAGTTTCATCTTCCATTAATGTCATCTACCACTAATTTGTGGGTTGTGTTCCCTGAGTGCTTTGCTTTAATGTCAAGAAATCAGAATGGGAAGTGTGGAATGAGCTAGAAGGAAAACTTCACTGTATGTTTTCTGGTTACCTTTTGAATTTTGAGCCATATGAATATACAACCAACTAAAATTTTATTTATTAAAATTGTCCCTTTAATCAACTGATATTATTCTTGCTGCGTGTTAACTGTTATTATCACAAAGTGAGTGAGGTAGTCTAGAAAATAGGGCACTGGCCTTGGAGAAACTGATGGAATCGTCTAAACAGACTCAGGGAAAAGCATCGCAAGAAGAAGAAATAGCTAGAGAACAGGGCTAAAAACCACTATTCTTGGATCACCTTTAGAGATGAGGTTATAAAGAAATTTTTACTACTCCTTAAGTATATCTATTAAGAGGCAATGCCATACAAATTACCTCCCATGTATTCAGTAGTTACAGGGTGCTTTCATAATGTTGCAAAGTAATTGTAAGAGTAAGAACTTTGTTTTATACTCAGTTCTTTCACCATGATGACAGTTAAGCTTGATTTTTAATTTTACTGGCTTGAGAGATGCTGTCTCAGTAGGTCATGGAGGTATGACCTTGAGGACTATGTATGGTCCCTTCCTCTCAGGCTCTTCCCTTGCACTTTGCTTCCCAGATGCCATGATTTGAGCAGCTTTCTTCCCCTATTCCCTTCTACCATGATGTTTCTGCCTTGCTGCCAGCTAACCATGGACTGAAACCTCTGAAACCATGAACAAAAATAAACCTTTCCTCTTTAAAGTTGCAGGTATTGGGTGTTGTCCTGGCAAAGAAAAAGCTGATCAATACAATCACCTTTTTTCTCAGTTTAAGCTTTCAATGAAGTGGCACCAATTATCATTTAAAATATCCCCTAAAAACACTGTATTATAGAATTATGTTGTGCTCTTAAAAATTAATGTTATAGTGAGAAAATAGAAATCCAATAGTGAAAGTATAAATTATTTCTATCTTTATTTTAACTTCTTTTCTTTCCTAAATTAATTTTTTTTTTTTTTGGTGCGTACCGGGGGTCGACCTCAGGACCTCGCGCGCCAGCAGGCGCCCGTCCCACTCAGCGATATCACAGGCCCTTTCTTTGTATGTGGGTTCCGGGAGTCAAACTCGGGCCCTCACACTCGCCAGGCAGGCACTTACACTGCTGAGCCATCCCACCAGCCCCTAAACTAATTTTTAAAATAGCAACAAATGCAATTATTTATTCTTAAGAGCAGAACTCTTTCATAAGTTAGATAGATGAAAATCCGGAATTCTTTCTTTGGTTATATATCTATTTTTGTTTTCCAGCTGAGTTTTCCTGTTACCATTTTTGTTTAATCTTTACCTGTTTAATCTTTGTTTGAAACAGATATGTTTTATTTTTATAAATACAGACAATAGATTATAGCTAAGCCACCAGAATAGCTGCTTTATTAGACTCAGCTTTGTCACATTTCATTAACAGAGACTGTTGAATTGGAAAAATACGACTTATTTCTACGAAAATTTTTAATGGTGGAAGCCACAATTAAAAAGGGATCATAACTTTACAAAATAAGAGAATAGAGTTTTAAAATTTGTGTTGGTAAAGAAGAAATTGGGAATAGAATAGACTAATTTTTCTGAAATAAATATTACTAGCCTTCTTGCTTATGAAGGATTTAGTCCTTAACCTGTACCTATTTATTCAAACTTCCATTTGTTTCCAGAACATACTTAGGACACTTCACCACTCCCATGAGTAGACACAGGTACATAGGTAACTAATGATGAAAATGAAGACAGGTATGTGTGTGTCTTTCATGTTGTTCTTTGCTGATGGAGATCTGGGAAGAGGAAGGGGGGGGAAGGCAAGAGACTGTTAAATAGACCATCTGGTTGCTAAATATTGGCTATTATTTCTCAGCACCAAAACTATATTCTATATTCTCCTCTCTACCACCAGGGACAGGAACTTGCAAATTGTATTTCTCAAACTCTCTTGCTAGTAGGCTTTTGGTTTGATTAGACAGTGGGGTGAGGTAAGAAGCCATTAGTTCTGCTTTCTTGGTGCCTCCTGCAACAATGGCACGATAGCAGCTGCTGACAGGTGCTGCTTCCTGGGTTCCTGCATACACGGCTTTATTCCACCAGCAGAGGTCTCCGGGTGGGGGTAACTGTGGACATGGGGCAGTTCCATCTTAGTTGAGCCTTTTTGCTATACAAAAGGAAATGATCTTTTAAGTAAACTAATCTTCCTTTTTGTTTCAGAGTTCTGCAACATTTTTTAGCAAATTCCTTTATTAAAGTACCTCTATTTTAAATGCTTATGTATAATCACATATATATGCCATATAAAATATTAAGAAAAGTATTTTTATAATTTCGTGTTAACTTCCAACCTCTCCTTTTTTTATTTTCTCTCCTACTTTCATTGTTCTCCAAACATTAAAACTCCCTCTGGCCTCTGGTTACCCAGAATTTAGTATGATGGTCCTTATTTTCTCAGGATACTTTGATATGTCCCTGTAGTTCCCACGCTCACATTATCTCTCATATTCAAACCTATTTATATTATGTCTACTATTTCCAGGTCTTCCAAGGTAATAAAGTCTTGTAATATCCCCCAATCTGAGCTCAACATGAATTTCTTTCTGAAGACACATTTTATTTTCCCTGACGGAATTAGACTTCCTCATCTTTGCTCACGTAGCTATGAATCTGCACTTCTGTTAGGAATAGCACTTACTGTAGGGTCAGTAGACTGTAGTCTACTCAAGGGCAGAGACTTGGCCTTATGACATATGTATCCTTTCATTAATATTATGGTGAGAAATTTCAAAGCCTAATACCTGGTGGTCATAAGAGATTATATCAATTTATAGAAATGGTGTTGAAAGCCAGGTATTATAAAGAACATTCAGGGATCAGAGAGTGTAGGACATTTGTCTAATTCCTTCAATAACATCTCTTTACGCCAAACCATTTGAACTTGCATATGGTTCTCCCCCTGAACCTAGCACTGATTCTGAGAATCCCTGCATTAAGCTACTGCTGTCTTAGAAACATCTGGGACTTCTTGTCCAAATCACTGTCAATGACCGCAGACATTAACTCATGAAAATATTAAGCAGTGAATAATGGCTTATGAGCATGTCATAAAGAATATGCACATTTGAGCAAAGAAATCCTCGAGACTACTAGCAGCAGGGGAAACCCTATAATGGTATGAATTTTAGACTCTGTAATAGGCAGGAGAAATGGATAAGTGGACTTTTGATACCCTTAAATTATCTAGACTCAGGCAAGAACTTCTACCATAGGGAAGTTCACACACTAACACTAACAAGACAACCTGAGAAAAAATAATCCAGGGGTTATCACTGGTCTTGGTAATCAAAAGAGAGCACCTCATAGCACCATATCAGGGCCCAAGTGAGGACATTACTCCTACATCTGCCATGAGGTTTCCTTGACATTGTCAGGAATGCTCCAAGGAGAGCAGCTCACTAAATGTCACAACCAAGAGGAGGTACTAGGGAACACAAAAAGCTGGTGAGTTTTAAGCAGAACTGTAGACTGAAGGGTGCATATTTTTTAATACTTTTTATTAGAATTTATCAAACAATGAGTAACAACTTTCAGAAGATGAGAACTAGCCATTGTAACAGAATCAAACTCAACATCTGAACTAATGACTTATCAGTAGAAACCTTAGAAACACCAAAGAATCTAGTTTTAGAATATGTAAATAAGTTTTCCCTGACACATTGAAACTAGGGGTTTAGCTTGATCTTTTTTTTTTTTTTAAATCCAAGGCCCAAAGAGCTGGTAAAAGGACACATACCTCATCTATCTCCAAGCCAAGTTCCCTTAACTTTTCTTTGCTTCAGCATGCTTACCCTGATTTTCCTGAAAGGCAATTTGCACAAGAGTTGCTTTGAAGTGACTGTTCATATGAGGGGTAGCCATTTTGAGTTAAAAAAATAAAAACATTGGAGAGAATTCTTTATTTTTAGTCTGAAAGTTTAAATAATACAACCATGCCCATCAGAAGTTCTGAATTTTAGCTATAAGTGCATGAAAATTTCAAAAGGAAGCACTACATAGTAAGGGAAATTAAGCAAAATATTCAAAAGCAGAAAGTTTTTGAAGTATAAAAATTATAAAAAGGGGCATAGTAGTGAAAAGTATAACAATCATAGGTAGCAAATACAATGGAAACAATTCTGGAGATTAATCTCTTACATGCATCTCAGTTACTGAATAACTCATATTTGAGATGTTTTCACACATTTTCTCATTCAATTTTCACACCAACCTTGCAGAATTCTCATTATTGCAGTTCTCAGCTGTGGATTTGCTGGTTCAGAAAAGGCAAATAACTTTCTCGGAGTCACTTAGCTAATATTCATCAAAGCTGTGATTCAAATGTAAGACAGCTAAATGTTACAGCATTTAGTTTTTTCACTCTATTACACCGCCTAGAAATATTTAAACTCATGCCAAACCTGTGGAGGAAAGTAATCTCAATGAAATTTTCTCAACCAATATTTCTATGTTCCTTTTTAATCACTTTTAGTAGCACTTTATAAATCCTTCAAAGCAATTTCAAATTTGCCCTCTCTCTTAAACAAACAAGCCAACACATATGATAACGTTCTATAATAATGGGTCTTTTTTGTAGCAAGGCAGTCACTAATTCTTGTTGACTTTCTAGGTAAATTCTGCTTATATAATTACCTCATTAGTAATCTTGCTTAAGTTGCCTGCCCTGAGTGCTTGGAGGAGTCTAGTTCAAGTTCTTCTTTATAAGTTTTCATGCCACCATATTTATTTTCTTTATAGTATTTATAATAGTTCTAATTACACATTTATTTGTCTGGTATTTTTGGTATTTTGTCTTGACTGTAGGAGTGTTTTTGTATGTTTTTATTTGTATTTGAGCCCACAGACACTATCACAACCTGGAGTGGATAATGGACCCTCCATAAGTCCTTGTTATTTGTGTGGACGGTTAGACCGATGAATGAATAATGAGATAAAGGAAAGAAATCTACAACTATATAAGCTGTTTTGGATGGCTAGTCCTGAAGAAAGCTTCATAATAACCCAGGATTTATCCTAGGCTTGGGAAGGAGCCAAAAGTAAGATCTCAACCCACATGTTAAAAATATGCCATCTTTTTGCAGTTTTTTTCTCCATCAAATGCAATCAAGATGATGCATCCTAAATTAAGCATTACACCTTTCTTTTTCAACATGCGCAGGAGAAAATGGTATTAATATATTAAGTACTGCAGCTAATTACAAGAGGAAATGAAAGTCATTGTTAAGTGAGCCAAATCCCTCTTCCCCCTGGTTTCCCTTAGTACTGTATCTCCTTGAACACATGTCTCCTTGAATATATTTTAGAATATATAGGCTTATTTTATAATAAATGTCTTTTAGTAAAAGATACAATTAACACCACACTTAACTTTTCTGCAGTAGTGCATAATCCATTAGAAATAGAAGAAATAAGCAAGTATAGCTTGGTGTAGCACTAAGGGACACATACATTTCATGATTATTTGGCCCTAATGTCTGAAAAGACAATGTGAGGCAGCTCTTTTGCTGGTTTAACATACAGAATGCATTGCTATTGACTTTCAGCAGGCCCAGTTCACAACTATGTCCCTGTCTCCTTTGTAGAAGTCTGAGTTTTTCACTTTTGACAGAACTTTCTCTCGTTTGATTACACCAAGGAATTAACCTGACTCTAACAAAGCTTTCTTTATGTGTGCATCTCTTCATTCCTGCTTTCCCTAAATTTTTCTCTCCCATGCACTTTTATAATCCTTTCTAAAACTTTTACTCTAAGCTTTGAATGGTTGCTCAAACAAATTGAAAAGTAATTGCTGCTTGGCTATTGTTTCTTCAGCTTTTCATTTTTTATGTGATGTCAAGTTTTCCTTGCCTGGGTACCTCAAAATATTCTCCTGAACCTTTTTCCAGAACAAAAAGACCAAAGAAAGCTTCTGGGCCCATTCCATGCCATCCAGAAGGGTAATTACTTTGTCACTAACTGTTCTTCATTCAAATCCACTCTCTAGCCTTCTTATTGCAGTGCTATTGTCACAGGCATATTTTCTTTTTCAACCTCCTTTAACAGGGATGTTCTTCTACTGTTAGATATGTTTTTCTCTTATCAGATAATTGAATTAGAAGTGTATATATTCTAGACAAATTCTGCCAGATGAGACAAGATGACAAGAGTATGGTTTAAGAAATAATGACCAAAAGAGGACATGCTGTACACCACTCGACTCCTGATTGATTGGGTTCATTACTGAGATCCAGCCACACAAAAGCCACATGCATTAAGAAATGTGTGTACTCTGCTGTCTTAGGACTATCTTGACTTAACATGTTGAAAAATCATCTTTATTTCTAGGTACAGAGAATAGACTCTCCAGATAAAAATATAAAGAGAAAAGCAAAATAGCCCAGATAAATGGACTTGCATCAGTTAAAAGCAAACAAAAAACAAACAAAAGTAAAAAACACTCTGTATTTTCATAGCCAATAAAAAGGTAACAAGATATGTTGAAAATCACCTCGGAGCTAGGAGTCTTGGATTTTGGTCTGGTTAGTCATTAATTCTATGTGAAACCGTAGAGAAGCCCCATAAGCTTTCTAAGACTAATTGTTCTTATTTTCAGAATGAAAAAGCCCATCTAGAAGATTTCAAGTTATTTTCTATATATGAAATTCTATGATGCTAAATCAGAAGACAATATGCTAATAATAATCCAATAAAATATCCTGACCACCTCACTCCCATCCAGATGATTGGGTTCAAATAACATCTCTTTTTTATGTCTAAGATCATTGGTTAAATTTTAACTTCCCTAAGTCTCAATCATCTCATCTGTAAGATGGGGATAATAACAGTATGTATGAGACCAAGTTGTTGGTGATTGAAGAAAGATCACTTATATAAAGGTTAATTATGGTCCTTGGTTCTCAGGTAGAGCTCCAATGTTAGTCATTCATTGTGGATGGCATCTTTTCAGAAACTCCTAAAGAGAAAAGCCAAACGCAAGTTTGTATTGGTTTAATGAGGTTCAGATTTCTTAATATAATTTTTAAAATACTATGTTAATAGGTAAGACCCATTTAATTGTATTTCTCCTCCTAAACTCTGGCTATCATTTATAATTAATATGTCAGTCTGGTAAAGAGTGGAGCTGGGGAAGTGGGCCTGAGACCACAGCTGAACTTTGTTCTTTGCTGACCTCCAGTCTTAGGACTTTGACAGCCCCTGGGCTCCTGGCGCTTTCTTCTCAGACCCAGGTAGCCATTGTTTCTGTCACTTAAGTAGAATTTGGAATACACGTGGCCATGGATGATCCAACTCCTGTAATTTTCAGTCTTAAGTAGCTACTAAAGCCAATCTGTCCTTTGAAAGGAAAACCACTCCACAACCACAGAGCTCTGGTTTCCATGGCAACAACATAGGTCAATAGCTGCAGTCCCACCTTCATCAGCCTTGATTGCATTTAGCAATTTACCATCTTCTGGGCTTCCTTTTGTTTGAGTTTCTCTCATTTGCTTAATTCCCATCTCTGTTGGGAAAACGTCTAATGAAAAACTATAGTGGCTGACAGATTAAAAGCTACTGATGCTTTAATACAATTCTGGAGAGTATTGTTTATCTCATAACTCACATTTTGAAATCAAGTCCTTTAGGGGCCGGGGATATAGCTCAGTGGCACGGTGCCTGTCTGGCAAGCTCAAGGTCCTGAGTTCCGTTCCCAGTACCAAAAACAAAAAAACAAAAAAACAACAACAAAAAAAAATCAAGTCCTATAATCTCAAAATCACAATCTTGCTTCTTATATTGTAGTATTTAAATCCTTTACTTGCAATGCCCTCTGATTTTGGGAAAAATTCAGTGTCCTTTCTGCCTCCAAGATCATTTTGATATCATGGGTATCATATTTGTTAGGACAAAGTCCAAACTTCTTAACCACTATACAAAGCCCAAGCCCTGTATCCTCTGACCTTTGCTCTGAGGTACTTCCATCCTCTTGTCGCTTTCATTTAATGTGCTATGTTCAAGGAGTGTTTGTCTTCTTTCAGGTTCTTGAGCACATCTTCAGCCCTGGGACCTCACATGCTGGCCTCTCGGAACACTCCCCCCAACCCCATGATCTCCAACTTGTCCTTCTGGTCTCAATTTAAGTAACTTTCTATAGAAAATCCTTCCCAACCCCAAGTCTTGCTTTTGATTTTCATTTCACCACACGCTTATCTATCATACCACCGTCAGGGCACATATTAGTAGCTTTTATAAGTGTCAGAATTTCTTAGTAGTTTGTGAATCTTTTGATTGCATCTTTTACCACTGTTAAGTTTCCGGTTCCCTCCCATACATTATAAACATTTGATAAGTATTTGTTACTTGACTAAAATCACCTTGGTCTATGTGATCATTAATACCACTTGCTATATTCACGACCTTGGTGTTGTGCAATGTCCCATCTATCCATGCAGGCAACTACCAGAAGGTGTTTCCAATCAAGATATATTTCATTCAAGTTATATCTTTCTATCTTCAGAGGGATACAAGAAATATCTATTCACTCAAAGTCATTAAATTCTAAAATCCCTGGTCTGGTCTTTTTTTTATGATTTATTCTGTTAAACATTGTTTTTTAAAGTGGAGTTTGATATAGCCATCCTAAGAAAATTTAAAAATAAGTAATAAGCAGAAGGGTGGAATTCAGTGAAATAATGCACCTGAAGTTAACACATCATCAAGACAGTTGCCCCACAGGCCCTGGGCTGCTTCTTGTTACGTTTCAGAGCTCATTGCTGAAAGGCAGGGAAGAGCCGGAGAGACACACTGTTTTCCAACTGGTTTCAAGCTCTGGGAGTCACAGGGACAAACCTTGTTTGTTGGAGCCAGACCTGGAAGTTGAGGATGCAGCTACTCAGTGCATGGTGTACTGATCTCATGTTGTTTGAGTCTGATGCTTTTGATGTTGGGGCATTTTGAGCTCTGCTTTTAAAATTACTAGCAAGTAACCTACACAAGGAATATCTTCCCTTTATCTCTTGGGTTTTCTAAACCTGTACTTCTGAGTGACACCCCCACCCTAACCCCAGCTCACTGGTTTGACGCATGCTGAATTTAAGCTGGCTGAAGGACACCCGCCAGAAATAAACAATAGATGCTGAACTATCCGAGTCAACTGATTCAAAAAGACATTGAAACAGGAGAGTTCGTGCATAAATGCTTAGGTCACCTAGCAAATGCCTTGAAGGAAAAGAAGCTGGAAGCCAAGCAAATATCATGGAGAAGCACTACACTGATAGTTGTACGAGAGAAATAGATGTTTCAAAGGAGGCTAAGAGAAGAAGAGGGAGCCAGAGTGAAATATCACAAGGTAAACAGTAACAAGCAGATATCAGATTCATTCCTTAAATTAAAACAACAACGACAACAACAACAACTAGTTATTGTGGCTTAGAATAACAGTTTTAAAAGTGCCTTTCCATTCTGCTCTAACAAAATACCACAGAGTATTGGGGTAGGACAACAAACATTTACTTCTCACAGTTCTGGAGAGTGAGAAATTTTAAATCAAGATGCTCGTAGATTGGTTCTTGGAGAGAGTGCTCCTCCTGGCTTGCATATGCAGCTGCAAACTGAATATTTCTACCTGGATTGCAGGATGGATGTCTGGACATGTCAGATAAGTGTGTCCAAAACTCAATTTTGCACCCGTGGGAAGTATTATAGGTTGGTAGAGTCAAATTATATTTACAACACGCTTATTCTCTTTTGTTTCTTCTTTATGAGACTATCAAAGGTCAAAAATTATTTTCCCATCCACTCCTATTATCTGGGTGGTATGTGTGTCACATCGTTCTGGACAATGAGATATAAATAAATAAGTATCTTATAGTAGGATTCTTTCTCTTCATTCTTTCTGGCTGGAACACAAATGAAGATGCTGGGTTACATTATTCCTGAAACTTCAGCAGCCATAAGGTGGCCAGGGGAGAATATATGGGACACTAAAAGAAGACTAAAGGTGGCAGAGAGGAAATACAGTCACTCATATCCTCGTCTGGGTGGGGTAACTCAGTTCTTCCAAAAAGGGCACTAATGCCACCAGGAGGATCCTACCTTCATAACCTCGTATAAACCCAATTATCCAGCAAAGGCACCACTTCCCAACACCGTGAAAATGGGAGGTAGGGATTTAATATAACAATTGCAGGGAGACACAAACACCTGTTTTAAAACAGTGTGGATACAGGGATCATTTCTTCCTTTGTGATTTCTTTCTTTAATCTTTCTTCCAAGGAGCCAGTATCTTAATCTTCCCATTGGCCTGAGTACCTGGTTATCCTCGACATTCTGCCTGGCCTGAGTAATAATGGAGGAGTTGTAAAGCAAACCTTCCAGTGGAATAAGCAAAGCTCTATTCATGATAGAGACAAATAACAGGTTGGGAAGTGAAGTATATGGCAGGTTGCAGTATCATTTCAAGTGGCTCTGAGAGAAAGGTCGAAAAGCTATGTATTCATTGTCGGTGGATGCTGGCCTCAAACTCTAATAGACACTAGCTAGAAGTCACAGGGTGTGAATACACCTACATTTCTGTGAGAACACAGCACAATTACACTATACTTAATATTTTTGACTCCTTTTGCCCACTCTCAATATCCTTCCTCTTTTAATTGTGCTGCCTGGGTTACTTTTACTAATCATATAACACAACAATAAACTGCTGCCCTCAATAGATGTAAACAATCTCTTATCGTCTTTACCTCAAAATAATTTTTACTTTCAAGATTTTAGGGTGAGAAAATGTTCTAATAAAGTGTGCATAAAGAAGACAAATAAATGAAGGCAAGAAAGTCAAAGAACACCATGTATATATGACAAAAAGAAAACATTGAAAGACAATTTCCTTTATTCTTCTCAGCGCTCCCACTTCAAGAACTGCTAGGAAGATTAGGAGGGAGAGGTTTTCAAGTGATAAAGAACTTACAATTAATTTGAAAAAAGATATCAAGGTTATAAACTGGCCAAAACATTATCTTTCTTTTACACAGTTTTCGTACATTTTGTGGTCAAAGAGAATAAAAACAGACAAAGCATTCATCCTATCTGTTTTTGACTAAAATTTATAGATCTGGACTGAACCCCTGTGCCAGGCCCCAGCCAACCAAACCAAAATGGGGTCACTCATTTAAGTCACCAGGGAGAAAATAAGCTGTTCATTTAGCATCCTGAGAAATCAGGAGGGAGATGATAGCCAAATCCCCAAAGGGCTCAGTGTTAGCCAACATGATAAGAAAGTACCTCCTCCTTTAATCCTTACAAATGAAGTAACCTGAAAAAGCCTCATATTAAGAAATCCTCTTTTTTGTGCTATGCTGCTTCCCTGTGCTTGTTCAAGCTACTTTACAAAAATGGACTGTTTTGCCATGCCCAATAGAGCTTTTGTCTAAATCTCTAGACAGGATGCTGCAGATTCATAAATTGCAAATAAATCCAATTGAATCTTTCAAATCAATTTTGTTGAAATTTTATCTTTTGACACTTCAGATGGGTATCACTATATCATTTAGTTCACAATATTAACCATAATTCTTAGAGATCACAGGGATTTCTTTCCTCCCTAGTCATTCTCTTTCAGCCTCTTTTGCTAGATTCTGTTCATTAATCTCCCCTCACAAATGTTGCAGTTTGGGATGGGGGGTACTTCTGGATTCCTTTCCTTCCTCTTTTATTGAGTTCCGAATGTTTGTTCTCTATTTTCTTTTGCCAGGTGATCACATCGTTTTCTGTTCTTGTAAATACCACCTAACTACCTAAGGATCTTAAACTTACACCCCCATTTAGGACTTTACTTCCAAAATCCAAACATGCATATCCAACTTCAGACTGGATATTTCTACTTAGATTTCAGGACATGTTTCTGGACATGTCAGATAAGCATATCCAAAACTCATTTTTGCAGCTATGGGAAGTATTACATTTTGATAGAGTCAAATAATATTTATAACTCACTTTCCCCCTTTTTTCCTTCTTTATGAGACTATCAAAGGTCAAAAATTATTTTCCCATCCACTCCTATTATTTGGGTGGTATGTGTGTCACACAATTCTGGACAATGAGATATAAATAAATAAACATTTCAGTACTATTCTTTGTCCTTATTGTGCTTGGCTGGAACACAAATGAAGATTCTGTGTTACACAATTTCTGAAACTTTAGTAATCATATGGTGGCCATGGGAGAATACATATGATATTAAGAGAAAACTAAAGATGGCAGAGAGGAGAGCCTGGGTCTTTCCCTATAGCATTACTGAGCCAGTATGCTAGACGTCAAACACCTAACAATGGTCTCATTTTTATATGAAATAAATGAATCTATAAGTGTCTAAGCTGATACAGTCTGGTTTTTCTGTGGGCAGCGTACTTTATTTCTACTTGATACCATCTCCAAATCTGTTTTTCCATTATGTCTTCCCTACCTCAATAAAGTACTTTTTAATTGCTCCTGTTGCTCCACCCAGAAATAAGGTGGCTCTTCTGAATTCTTCTCTTTATCATAATCCCCAATTTTAACCTTCTCCCCACAAAACACACACATTGAGTCCATCAGAAAGTCCTGTGCCCTTTCCTTTCAAGAATAGGGCAACATTGTTAATGTCTCTATCTACCTTGCAGCCACTGAAGACTAAATTAAATGTAAAAGCATTTTAACTGTCCCACGCACTTCCATTTTGCCTCTTTCCAGTTCTTTCTCAACCCATCTCTTTTAAAAGATACAAATGTTACCATGTCAGTCCTCTGTTTAAATCCCTTTACTACCCCACTAGCACCTCTAATAGTCGAAGTCACACATCAGGACTTAAGAGAAGTTGTGTGAGCTACCATTTCTTCCTTCATCAATCCACCAGGTGTCACTTTAATCTTCACTCAGAAAGTTCCAGCCACAATGGCTTTCTTTAAGCTTCAAGAGCACCACACATCCTTTCATGTCTCAGGTTCTTTTTACATGCTGGTTCCATCCTTACCCCTCTGCTTATCACATCTATGTGGACTAGCTTCTTTTCATCCTATGTCTCAGTTTAAAGATGTCCTCAGAGAGGTCTACTATGACCATTTTATTAAAATTAAAATTCTCTTTCCTCCCCACTCCATCACTCTCAAAACAGAAGCTTTTTCTCTTTTCAAAGCTTTTGCTGATATATCCTTATCATTCAGGGTCTGTGAGGGGAAAGAGAAATTTTATCATTTGGTTCGAATAGAAAGAATTTAAAGAATTACCTAAAAGGGGATGAACAGATGGAAAAAAACAAAAGGGGACCCTGAGGTGCCACGAAGATAGTCAGC
The DNA here is from genome assembly GCA_028451465.1 of Erethizon dorsatum. Classification (NCBI taxonomy): domain Eukaryota; kingdom Metazoa; phylum Chordata; class Mammalia; order Rodentia; family Erethizontidae; genus Erethizon; species Erethizon dorsatum. The sequence goes on along the minus strand of CM051833.1, from coordinate 98,919,574 downwards.
CAGGAAGTAGTTACCTTCCTAAAGCTGGGGACTATCAGATTCTCGGAGAAAGTGCCTCGGCAGGTTGGGGAGAGCCTAGGTGCTAAGGGACAGTGCTGACAGGCTGGTGGTGGGGTACAGTAAGGCTGGTTCTGGAGCGCTGGAAGAAATTAAAAACTGCAAAGAGTTGGTGGTGCTGGATTTCATCCAGTTGTACCTGCTAGGGACAATACGAAGAAGCAGCAGCAAGTCTGTCTTGCTTTCTATTGACTTCCAATCTTCCTTATCACAGAGCCTAATATGGATCCACCTGGCAAAAGACAAAGGTAGTTTGTAGAGCCCTAGACTGAGCAATTCAGAGCAGTACACTAAAGGGTATGTGGGCCGGGGATATAGCTCAGTGGCACAGCACCTGCCTGGCAAGAGCAAGGTCCTGAGTTCGATTCCCGGTACAAAAAAAAAAAAAAAAAAGAATAAATAAAGGGTAGGTTTAGAGATGAGATGATTGCTTCATAATGAACACAAAAATTATTTACTTATTTTTTATTTGTTTATTGTCTTCTCTTTCCTACTAGACCATGTGTCCAGGACTTGTGCCTCTCTTTTTACTTTCGTATCAATCCCCCTACCCCATCCCCCATGTGCACAGCACAGCCAGTAGATGGAAACTGCTCAATAAATATTCCATACATAGCTGGATAATGAATGAATTTATTAGATATTCCTCAATGCTAGCAAAATGTACAACTCAATTCTTGCCAATTGGACAAGTATTTAATGCCCGATACGAAGCTAAAAATGCAAGTGGGAGGCAGATTCTTTCTATTTATCTAGCACTTTAAAATGTTGTCCTATGACATTAAGTAATAAAACGTATAGCAAACATCCACATGTTTAAATGCCCAAATAGTTGAACACTATCAGAAACTGAAAAGTTAAATGTAGATCTGGAAAGGTCCAGAACACTCATGGAAAAGTCTGTGATAAGCAGACTTAAAAGAACAGGAAAGCAAAGCTCTGGAGGAGGGATGAGTTTGGCAGACTTTGGGATGATTCTGATGAAAGTACAGAAGTGAGGGACTGATAGCAGAAGTCATTATTAAAATACATTGGAGCCAACTGTGACAAATCGTGAATTGTGGAGTTTAGGATTATGAGCATTAATGTCTTTTGCAAAGAAGAGTATTATAAGGTTTTTAGCAAAGGAGTCCTGTGACCACTGGGAATATTTTCTGCAGATAAATCTGGCAGCATCTTTGGCAATTGATCAAGTGGGTATAAACTAGAGCAGGAAGTTCACTAGGAGACTAACAAAAATCCTGAGCCAGAAAAAGATGGTGGAGGTAGAAATAAAGGAAAGACATAACAGGTGGTATTTAGAAGGAAGCATCAATATTACATTGTACAGATTTAATCCAAGGCAAACAGAAGAGAGAGGATATCTGGAATTACCTCACAATATTACACACAGAAATGATTTAAGATAGGAGAGAGCACCGAGTTTTATCAGAAGAATTTGATCAATGATTACATCAGTACATTAAAGTTCCCAATAAATACTTCTCCTTCAACAAAGAAACTCAGTATTTTGAAAAGCTGTTAGAAGTCTGGAAGAATGTATATATCTTCATCTTGAGGAACTTCAGATGTACCAGGCTTCTGAAAGTTATAATACTCAGAGGATGCCTCATTGCCATAGATGTGCTCCTCAAAATTGGGTGGCTGAGCGTTTTCATATGGTTCCTTGTCCCTTTCTTCTTTAGCTTTGGGAGGACCTGTTGCCATATTTTCATAGTGGCCATGCATCCTACTTCCCTTGTCAGTAGATCTGTGGTCTTTGGTTTCAACTGAGGCTTTGGGATTCAAGCCAATACTGCGCGGACGTAAGTAGAGTGTTTTCTGACACTCTTTTCTCTCACTGCTCCTCCTTTGCAAAAACTTTGGTGAGGTAAATCGTGTGGTGTGGTGTTTCCAGTGCCAAACACACCCAATTCCACATACTACCAAGAGTACAAGAAGGAAAATACCCATAGAGATGGACACTGCAGTGTATCCATAGCTTGTCAACATTTTTGCAGAGGTTTGGTGTTGTTAATGAATTCACAGGTACAGATGGTTGTAATTCCTTGGAGCCTAACGTTGTTCAGAACTGAGTTTGGAAGCTCTTTAAGGCATTACTTGTTGAGATATAAAAGAGTATTATCTGGCAAAGTCCTGATACAACTAGATATGAGATTGATTTAGCTTTGGGAGGTGACTTTGTGGGTGATGCTGTTCACATTACAGCCATTATAATGTACAGTTACTGTATCAGAGAATTTTATTCCATTCCATTTCTTTTTTTTAATCAGTAAATCACAAAATGAAGCAGAAATGGGTGGAAGATAATAGCACAGTAGAAAACTCAAGGAAAAGAAGGTTGAATAATCATCTGCTATCCAGAAACCTGTTATAAATTTAAAATATATTAATTGCATATTCAATATATAACAAAATTAAAAATCTATCATGTCTACCAATACAATAAATGCCTGTGTGAAGTAAGGTCAGTCTTTTAATATAAAATATAACTCTAGATGTTGTAAGGAGTGGAAAAGAATTTGATGAATCCATCCCTACTCAGGCCTGAGTAGTTTTAAGTTTCAGCATAGTTTTTTACAATAAGGATAAAAATTTTCAAGTGAAAGAAAATGTCCTAAATGCAAAAGGAGGACTGGGAGAAGAGAATACATGTGTGATCATTTCCCTTACCTGTCATCTCCCATGTGTGAAGCTATGCTTACCTCTCATCAGATTGAGCAAGGGCTATGTCTTTTCTTTAATCATTTCTTCTCTAATATCACAGTAATGAGCCCATTTTCTCCTATAGCATGATAACGTAAATGACAAACAATTGTATGTCTTTCTACTTGGTTAAATGGTGAGCAGAGATCAGCCTTTTTCATATTCCTAGAGAATTGCATAACACCCAGCACAAGAAAAGACATTCAATCAATATTTGTTGAATGAAGAATTAAGTTAAAATAATTCCAAACTGCAGCATCTAATTGCTTATGGTGATAGTTTAAAACTCAAGATATATCTTCTAAAGGATATTGTTTATACATAAAACATGAAAAGAGTTCTTTGAAGTAAGACAAAATATCTTTGCAAACATCATCAATCTTCTTACACCTTCTAGCAAATAAAACTCACGATAATTTTAGGGTGTTTTCTGTTGATGCTGTCAAGGAGGAAATGGGAAACATTCAACAAGGCTGCATGTTCTATTATGATTTTATCAACAAAATATTATTGCTATATATTATCAGCCTAGACACAGAAATAGTTACATCTAATATTGTTACTAGTGCTTGTAGGATGATTATTGTCATCTATTGAATGTCATCATCAATCATAAATTTAAGCGCTTATTTTGAACCAACTTCTAAACACGTTTATGTGAATTATCTCATTTAACCCTATAGCCCTTATATGAAGTGGGTACTATTGTTATCACCATTTTATAGATGATAAAATACAGAATTGAAGTTGTTAATTAACATCCTTAACAACTAAGAAGTGACTGAATCAGTAGTCAAGTAAAAACTTCCTTCCATTATTCTTAACAGATATGTGTAAATGGCTAACAAATGCGTTCGTCACTGTGAGTAGCTTGATTAGTTCTAGGTTATTGTGGGCTAGGAACCATATTTTATTTGTCTTTGTATCATCAGTACAAGTACTTACCACATAGTAGATAATTTATCAAATAATATATTTAATAACTGGAGCAATCTGCCTTAATAACATTAGTAATGATAAACACACAAAAAAGAAATCCCACATAGTAGTGTACCGCTCTCAGTGAGTTGTCACGTACACTCAGGAACATTTATAAGTTCATGCAAGGTGAGACTATGTCAATGTGCAGATTTTCAATTTGACATTTTGGATAACCAAACTGAATATTACATGCAGATAGTTTATAGACTTTTTGGATAAAAACATAGGGACAGACACCCCAGTTCTAGACATCTTTTAATCTCCTTGGTACTTTGAAGCACAGTGGGGTTGAGAAGTGCTTGCTCACCATATAAGGTGTACACTCTGTGTGGTCCATTTATTACAAGGCCAGACATGATGCTTACATTCTAGGGAAAATGTTTGTCCAAAGGACTTTTATTCATTAGGACACCATTTCCATTCTGAAACACATGTAGACCAATCTATGGTATAAAACAATCAATTTTATGGTATAAATTGTTACTTGTTTACATAACTTCTTGCCAGAATATTTGAAATACATTTATAAAATAATTTAAAATAATGATTGGAATTAATCAATTTTTAAAAAGGTATCAATGTACAACAGGAGTGGGGATAGGCATTGGGATGGTTAACTATTACTCCTGAGGTAGCTAGAGATAAGGTAATAAATACATTGCCTTTTCAGTTTCTAGGAGAATTTATTTTTACTACCTATGTTACTCTATGCAGAGTCGGCATCTCAGTACATCCCTAGAAACAAAATTGTTTGTCTCTGAGGTGTGCATGGAGGTAAAAGCAAAAAGGCTTCTTATAGCAAAGGAAATACATCCTCTCCCTTTCTTCAAACTAACTTTATAAGAAAAACCGTGTAATACATAAACATAGACCTATGAAAAACAAAGTTTAAATAAAAGCCTTTCAAATACACCTTAACATGTAAATGAGTTTCACTTTGCCCCATTTGGAAGATTCTGTTTTTATTTGGGGAAGCACTTCTAACAAGTTACCTCGTAACTATAGCTATTCATTTGTCCTAAAAAAATAACAAATTTTTGATAAAATGGAATTTTTAAAGTCCAGTTACTACTTTTCTATTGGGAAGCAAGGCAGACACAAAAAAAGCATAAGCATAGATGGATCTGTATGTCCATCTATCTATCTATCCATTAACATCACTTTCGGCTTATACATTTTTTCCCCTCTGTGACTATTTTTCTAAAAACTATGTTTGGTAAGACACAAGTCATTAATGAATTAAGACAAACTTGTTTCTTATTATGTTTTGTTACCCAAACACCTTAAAGCAGGTACTCGCATACCTCAAGATCGGTGTGCTGAGCTCTCTCTTGTTCTTTTGGTTATGCATCAAACTTGCTTAGGTTTAAAACTTGTTCCTCTTTATCACTTTGGTCAGTTACTTCCTTCTTCAGCTCCCCCTGTCAGAATATTCTACTTGCAAGGTTTCCTGGCTGTAGAGGAAGTTCTCGTCAGATGCACCATAATTAAGATAAATGGTATAAGTTTTTAAATAAGGACGTTTGGATCTTCATCTTTAATAAGTAATAATTTTTCAATTGTATCAGAAAAAGATTGTTTTCTTTTTTGAGTGATATGTGCAGCCCTCAGTTTAGAATGAATGAATATCATCTCATTGGCACTTCAATTTTTTTTTTTTTTTTGTGGGTACTGGGGGTCGAACTCAGGACCTCGCACTTGCCAGGCAGGCACTTATGCCGCTGAGCTATCTCACCAGCCCCAATTTGTTTTTAAAGAGAGATTTTTCAAGTGCACTACAAAATAGGTCTTGGAAGTTTTTAGAAATATGTTTGTTTCTAATTTCTAGAGCAATCCTCATTTCAAATACTATGTTTCAATTCCTCCAATTTACATTTATACTTGCCAAATCAATGTCCTGTTTTGGTTCAGAAAATGCTAATGTTCCTTAAACTGTATTAAACGTGAGTTTCCCAGAGTATGTTCTAAAGCACACTACTTTGGGTTATGCCAATAGGTCTTCCATCAAATAAATTTGTGAAATGTTGCTTACCTGGAAATTCATAGGTACATCAGAACATTAAATATTCTCAGCAGTCCTATAGGAAACAAAACAAAATATAGCCAAATAAAAAGAAAACTGTTAACTTTGCTGAATGACAGTAGTTAATATATTTTTAGCACTTACTAGGCATTCTATTAAATATTCTAAATGTTGTGTGTAATACTCAAGAAATCCTGACAACAGCTCTCTCCAAGAAACACTACTACTAGTCCAGAGTAACAGGGAAATGGAAACACAGCAAGGTAAAATGATCACTCACAATGTGGCCTGCAGTTTACCCCCAGCACCTGTATGCTGGACCCTATATTTGCTACCTGCTAAACTGAATGATATGTCTCCCTCTGAGACCCTTATTTAATATCATCTCTCAGAGCCTAGCTCCCTGGAATGCAAAACTGGGAAATGATGATTTAGAGAAATTATAGATGAACTAAATGTATGAGCTGGGAAAAGTAATGAAAATATTGCATTTTACATTGTGCTGGAACTGTCAACTGTATGGGATTAATATTGTATAAGGTAGTTTAAAAGAAGAGGTTTTAATGATTGAAATACTAATTCAACATCAGAAGAACAGTATTATCAATATACATTTAGCATTGACATTGTGCTAATCTACAAGGTTGCAGTAGTTGATAAGCTCCCCGGAGCACTTCAAGGCTAGTAGAAGAGGCTGCTATAATCACAGATCATTTCAGGTCAAGGTGTAAGTGCTGGAAAGGCATAGTTACAGGTAGAGGGACAGCCAAGGCAAGAAGAAGAGGCATTCAGCTCAGGGGCTTCAGGAAAGGTGAGAATGAGGACAAGCTTCATGCAGTGGAAAGAAGTTAATCAAGGTAAAGGATCTTTGTTCTAGGCAAAGATCCCACAGTGAAAGATGATACGAAGTTCTGAGGCTATGAACTGGGTGTGTTCTCTAGTCTTGCCAGTTTATCTACTGCAATATTAGCCACCTCCCAGGTAACACACACACATGCACACACGTACACGCACATACACACACCTGTGTACAGTCTACATGTAATGTCACAAATATAATATTGGTATAAAATTATGTGATCAACTCTAGATGTCACGACAATTGAATACCATCCAAAGCTTGCTTTTACATAAAGGAAAGTAATTTAATAGCTATTACTTTAGCTTTTGTATGGATAAATAAATTGGAGAAACATTGCCTGGAAATTTCCTCAAGTAGAAATATTTTTAAGTAACAGAAGTAATCTTTAAGTTTATAGAAGAAATGTGTATATTCAAAACAGAACTATGTATAATTATTATTTTTATGATATAGGTATTATTCCTTGAATTGTATGTTTTCCTGATCTTTGGCCTAACAATGTACATTTTTATTTTCTCCTTTTAGTTCTTTTGCAATCACAAAAACTATATCTAGGTTTCTTTCTTTTGCTTCTTCTTCCAAGGTTGGTTATATGGCTTGGTTAGTAAAGGGCTTAACAGGTGATATAATTTGGATTGCATAATTTATTCAATTGAACCTCCCTCTCCTACTAATTGATAATAGCAACCACTTTATTTAAGTAAGTTCCTAGCAACATAATTTTGTCAAAAATATTTAACACTGTGATTTTTTGAGACACTTTAACTGAGTAACATTAGGGATGATTGGTGTGGACAAATGTTTATGTATATGGATTTTATAAAGAGCTTACCAGACTAATGGAATTTTCCTAGATATTCTGTAAGGAACTGCTCCATGATATTTGTGTAAAAGTGTTATGGGAAATCTAAATTTCAGCATAAAGCTTTATGTTACCTGAGACAGGTATGATAATTAGTGGCTGGCAAATTGTTTAATACTGATTGGTTTATGGGATTAAAAAACAGTTTTAATTGAATGAGTCACTGCCTTCAAATTACTAAAGTCTCTATGTGGGTGAAGAAGTTATGAAAATTATAAAGTGAGGAAATCAAGCAGCTAAAGGTGAAAAGAGATGGCATGAATAGAAAGATAAAAATAAAAAAACATTGTTGTTTTAGTTATCATAAGGGCCAATCCTAGTAGCAACTGGTAACTTAATCCCAGTAGCAACTGGCAACTCGAATCACCTAATTTTGTGATGATGGATCTTAGTGGAAGGGATCTCAGTTATTTTTAAGTGAGGGGATTTATGCTCAAATCTGAAAGTCTATCAAAAATTACCATTATGGTTTAGATTTAAAATGTCTCCCAAAAGTCTCATGTGTTCAGAGATGAGGCTTTTGGATGGTGGTTGCTTCATGGTGCTAGGCTCATCAGTGGATTAATCTACTGACTAGTTCATGGCTGAATGTGCTGTAGGGAGGTGGGGTCTGTTTGGAGGGGTATGTTCACTGGGATTGTGACTTGGAAGAATGTACCCAGATTTCTTCCTTCTCTTTCTGCTTTCTGGGAGCCATGTCTTGAGCAGCTTTTCTCTACAATGCTGTTTTTGCCTTGCAGTTAACCAACCATGGACTAAACCCTCTGATGCTGTGAGCCAAAATAATCTTCTCCTCCTTTAATTTGCCTGTGTCAGGTATTTTGTACCAGAAACAGGAATATGACTAACACAATTTTTATGAAGCTTTTAAAAATGTATATCCTAGGACCTTAGAGATTCTCCTTCATGAAGTCTGGAATAAGGCCCAGGTATCTTTATTTTAAACGTTAAGAGCAATATTAAGGAATTTCTGGGTAGCAGAATGATGTATTTCACAGACAGTGGGAAGTTGCTCATTATTTTATACTCTTCTGAACTATTATATTTTTTCTATTAAAAGTACTGTTTTGTAACAAAAACAAACATTAAAATCTCCTTAAGATAATTTTGACTTGCAGTCTGGTTTGGGAATCCTTGATACAAAAGAATCCTCCAGATGAGGTGTTGATGAATGCTGTGATTTATGCCATAAACTCCAGTCTAGAGAGTAGGAATCTGCCTCGCCTAGCCTGGATGTAAAACACTAGACTCCTGATTCAGACCTGCACTTCTCTACTATACCATAACATTGTGTCCATGATAAATAGAGGGAGAGAAAGTCCTTAGACATCCTCTTCAAGAGTCAATCTTTTAGGGGCACATGCCCACAATCTCAGCACTCTAGGATGCTGAGGTAGGAGGATAGCAAGTTTAAGCCCACTCTGGGGGAACTTACTGACCTAGTGAGAGCTTGTCTCAAAATTTAAAAAATAAATAACTAAATAAGAAGGGCTAGGGATATAGGCAAGTGTGAAGATTCTGGGTTTAATCCCTAGTTCTAAAAAAAAGTTGATTTTATTTTCTCTTTATTTGCTCCCACTATCAGAAGATGTATATCAGGAAAACTGTAGAGAATGAACTACAAAAGGTATTAAGCTATCAGTGATTTTGAGCCACGAAATCTTCCACTCAGAGCACTTACGAGACCTGAAATGATTCACATTATTATGGTTCATTTGGCAATTTAGAAAGGTTAGTTTATAGTCCAGAGTTAAAAACAGAGGACACTGAAAGAAAAACAAAGTAAAAGAACCAGGAATTCCAGCTGTATGTATAGTATATGCTCAACAGAAATGAGTGTCATTTCTTTTTATAACAGATTTAGTTATGTATAATGTCCTAAAGTGCTAGAAATAGCCCAAATGTTCATCAGCAGGATGAATAAAGTATAGCAAATTCACACAAAGGAATACTAAACAGAAACAAAAGAACAATAAAAATAAAAAGAATATGCATACCATGGATGAATTACAAAATGTATAATTAAAGAAACCATACATAAAAGAGTACATATCATGTGCTTCCATTTTTATGAGATCAAAATCCTGTAAAGTGGATCAATGGATATATGATGGTAGAGGTCAGAACAGATGAGGTAGACATAGACCTAGAGGTTCGTGAGCAAGCCTTCTCAGATGCTAGAGCTAGTCTGTATCTTGATCTTTGTGGTAGTTATAAGATGTATCTCTACATAGCAGTGCATTAAGTTGTATATTTAAGATTTGTGGACCTTATGTAAATTTTTTTATGGTAGTGGGGATTGGACCCAGGACTTTCACATAGAACTACATCCCCAGCCCTTTAAATTTTAAACTTTTGAAAAAATTTTGACACAGTGTCACCGAAAGTCTCTGAGTTGCAAGTTGAACTTGCAATCTTCCTGGCTCAGCTTCCTAGAGTGCTGGGATTACAGGTATATACCACCATGCCTGGAATTTCATCTTATTGAAAAGTACATTAGAAATGAATAGGATAGAATTCTTTTAGTACTCATGAAAAATTAGATAATTAGATTTTTTATTTATTCAGGTTATCAACTTCTTTGGCAAACTGGTCTACTAGTTTGAGTGGAGAAATACTTTACTACATTGCAGGCAGACTTTGAACTAAGTGATTCTAATTTTATCTGCAGCTTTCTGAGCCTGGAGCTCATGAGGATAGTAGTAAAAGCTCATGAGGATAGTAGTAGCTGTTCTTAATACATCCTCAGCTTCAGTCCTGTCAAAGCAGGGGCTTTCTGTTCCCTAAGATCACAAATGTGGACTCTCATTGGCATGCCTTGACTTACTCAAGAGATAGAGTCACAAAAAGTCATGTACAGCCTAAAAACATGTAGGTACAAAGAAATTTTAGCGTTAACAAAATTCTGGTAAGAAGCACAACTGTTGGGTAAGAAAATCTTGCTTTCTTCACTACAAGATAACCCTGGATGGTGTGATCCCTGAAGTTCCTTCAAATTCTACAAAGTCCAAATGGTCAGCCTCAAATTCAGAAGATGTTTGAAACTGAGTTCTGTGTTTAATATATACTTCCTTTTTGTCCCACTCCTTTCTTCATAAGTCTTTCCTAATTGCTATGCAGATCAGATAACATGAAATGAGGCTTGCTTTAGCTTCAGTTGAACAACACCCTCTCCTCCCCCCACTCTTTCCTCTTTTTTTCCCTCAGATAAAAAGAAATACTGAGTAACCAGTGATTATAAAAAAACAACTCTCTTACTTCTTTGTGAATAATGTTGAATGTTGCATGTTTCAGTGCTCCTGTGACTGACACTGCTCCTCTCATTCTGTATATACAGTTTCACACATCAGATAACCTGTAGAAAATGTCATGTTTTTATGCTCATTTGAGAAAGAGAGTACTATGAACTAGGATTGCTAACAGGCCACAAATTAGTTATTATTCGATTCTGCTGATTTCTCCAGTAAATGTTGAGAGGCACATTACAGCTATGATAATTTAAGAAAAAACCGCTCCTATTTTGAAGTTGCACATCATAGTCAGGCCAGATTGGAAAGTGCCTGGGTTCACAGAAGCCATCTGGGCTGCTTCTCCTGTGAACGTAGTCAATCGTTAATACCATTTCAAACCTGGCAGGGACCTGGTTCACCAGAAGAAAGCACCACTCTACACTCTTTGCCTTGAGGCCCTGCATGACCTCATTAGTATACTGATTATGAATGAGAAACTCAGGTAAGCCAGTGATTCTTAACTCCATTTGCTCATTAGAATCTCTTGAGGAGCTTTGAAAAATGGCCACAAAAAATTAAAGCAAAATCTCTGAGGGTGAGCATTAGTACTTTTTAAAAAGTTCCTTATGTGTGTGAGATACCCAGAAAGCCAGTATTGAGTACTCAGGCTTTTTTCAACTAATATTTTGCTACTCTGTGCTGTATCATCTTGAGTAATCACTTAGCTACATCAGTTTTCTGCACTATGAAAAGGGAACTTGAAAGTGAAAATGTGCAAAACTAAGCAATCTGAAAAGTACTGAAGGTTCATCAGAGGAATGCATAGTACTAAAATAAACCCAGGAATTTGCATACTGGCTGAAATAATATGAATAATCCACAAGTATGAAGCACTTGAGCATATGTCAAACATTTCCAAAACACTTTACATGGCTTTTCTTTTTTATTCCCTACAGCCAACATAGGGATAGGTAGTGTTCATTCCTTTGGAAATGAGAAGACTGTGGTATGAGCAGGCCAAATCACCTGCTCAAGGTCAGACAGCTTGTGTCTGAACTTGAATCCAAACTCTGACCATGAGACTTGAGTCTAGAGTCCATGCTTTTAACCCGTCTGCCATCTTATATGTACCCAAATTCCTGTGTGAAGTCCCAGATTAAAATCTATTTTATCAAAGGATGTTGTATTAGTTTTTTTTGTGTGTGTGTCACCAAAACCAAATATCTGTTACACACAAATTAAAGAAGAAAAGATTTACTTCAGTTCATGGTTTCCTGAGTCTCAGCCCATGGTCTGCTGACTCCAAGGCAGAGACATCACAGAGGAAGGGCATGGTGGAGAAAAGCTGCTCCAGTCGTGACAGCCAGGAAGCAGAGGGGGCTGGAAAGAGACAGAAAGAGCCCAGGGACCAGATATAGTCCCTGGGATCCATGAGCCACTTCCTCCAAGCAGGGCCCACCTCCTAACAGGCTCTTCAGCTACAAACTTATCGATGGATTAGCCTATTGGTGACGTTAGTGCCCTTGCAACCCAGTCTCCTCTTCAGATGTCTCTTAGTCCAGTCAAGTTGACTAAGCGGGACAGATGTAGTGTTGAATTCCTATCTATTTTAGAATATTTAGCTGAGCTAAAGACAGTAGCCCTGACTGTAAACAGGTGGTAAATTTGATGGACTGGAGCAGAGCTCCTGCCTAGTTCTGGTTTTTGTTTTGTTTTGTTTTGTTTTTGTTCTTTTTCAGTGCTGGGTATTGAACCCAGGGCCTGATGTGTGCTAGGCAAGCACTCTACCATTGTATATACCAGATCATTCTTGACTGGGTTTTAACAAAGTATAAAGGAGTTCAGTAAGTAGTGGAGGAGACACAAAAATGAGAATCTGAGTTGTAATATAAAGCTCATAAGTAAGAATCCTCTGTACAGTTCAGTCAGGGACCCACATGCTCAAGATGGGACCGGAGTATGGTAATATTTGTTGTAATTATGGATAATGTTGGAAACAATGTCATGCTTATCTTCTAAGTATAGCCTTTAGGAGTAGATCAAAAATAATATAACTGTGGGATAAAAAGGGCTTTAGCTGATCCATACAGCATATCATCAAGATGAGCCAAGGGTAGGTAAGTATCAGGAACAGGCTCATTTTCTTTAGACTTAAAACATGTACAAAATCACCTTGAATATAATTTACTATTTGTAACTAAAACTGTGACCAATACCCTGTGCTTCTGTCTATTTTTAAACTTTTTTTTTTTTTAATGTGGGTACCAGGAGTCGACCTCAGGACCTCGCACTTGACAGTAAGTGCTTGTGCCACTGAGCAATATCACCGGCCCTTTTTTTTCCCTTTATGTGGGTACAGGGAGTCGAACTCAGGACCTCATGCTTGCCAGGCAGGCACTTATGCCGCTGAGCTATCTCACCGGCCCTAAACATTTATTTTTATACTGTGCCTTTGGGCTGTCTTAGGACAGTTTCATTGGATACGCAAAATTCCATTTAAACTCTTGTTTCAAGGGACAGAGTTTCCCCAAAGGAAGCCACATAACTGAAGAGTCTATAGACTTAATTACATTGTTATCTTTTATTTCTGTAACTACTCAGTAGGTACATGGGCGCTCAGTAAAATAATCTTTGTGAATATCTAAAATATTTCATAATAAACCAACACCAAATAAAGATCCTGTGACTGGACGCAGGGTTTGGCAAATGTCTTCAGTACTCGGCTCCTTTTCCTTGGTCCTCTTTTCTCTATAGCACAGCTCCGGGTTTGGATCCCCTGTAGCTCCAGGCTCAACATAGTTACACCTGGCAGTGTAGTGAGAATGCATATCTTCTCCACAGCACCACTGATCCCAGCATGACCATCAGCCCGAGTCAAGTTTCAAGCCACGGCTTGGGCTAGGCCATGTGGCTGCTACCCATGTATGGCGGTTGGCTGGGTGAGAAAAGGCTTTCCTGCTCACCGTGGAGCTGAGTGAGGTAACCTTTCTCCTGCCCCACAAACCCTGAGCTGCTGCTAAAGAATAGTGTGGTGTTTTGACTAGAAGAAGGGGAACGGATGCTGGGCAGGAGAAAAACAGGTAACTGCTATAGTTCAAGCGGATTGTTTAAAGGGAGAAGGGCAAGACAGAACAAGATGGCTAGCTCTTCATTTGTCTCCCAAACTCTGTTGAGGTCCTAAGGCAGCTCCAAAGTAGAATTACTGTCCCTAAGTCATCAAGAAGCAACAACGTGGTCTTATTGACAGAAGGAGGTAGTGGAATTATTTTTTCATCGATAAAACTAGCATTAATAACCTAACCTGAAACAGAAACTCCCTCCTTGACCAAACTCTAGCCAGACCCCTCTGATCTCTCCTCCCCATGGCCCAGGAACAGAGGCTTATAAAGGAACGTAATTTCTAACAAGTCATAGCCACATCCCTAGGAAGGGGATAATGCCCCTTAAAGTGCCTGCCTGGAAAACCTCAAGGCTGCCAGAAGCATTTATATTGCCACAGGCAACACCTGAGGCCTCTGTCTCCCGGGAGGGTAAGAGTTTAACTCTAACAAGCACTACTAACAAAACCAGGTGAGTTTCACATAGACCAACTAACTCCCCCTTCCACTTTTTGTAATTTTTTTCATTTTCCTGACTCTACAGAGCTCCTGCTTACCCCTTATTATTCTCTCATTCTCACTTTGAAATGTCCAGTCACCTCCGTGCTGATCGTATTTGGTTCAGCTCTCACTGGACTCTTTTCCCAAATGCAATACTTTATGCTGTTTCAAACCTATTCTTATCATTTTGTCTGTGTGCAGCTTTGCTTATCTTTGACACCTGTGCAGTTATTACCTGTAGTGTGGAAAAAATACTATACTAAAAGTGCCCTGGGCTTCAGGAACAGAAGTCCTAACGCCAAAAAACCGAGCAAAGGCTGCCCTCTGCTGGCTGAAAATCTTGGTTTAGCAATGTGTTCCTTTTCTTTCTCGTGTGATTTTTGTACACATGCTGGGTAGTTACTGCCTTTGTTATAACAATTACTTCTGTGCAACTGATCATTACAAGCTGTCATACTCAGGACCAGCACAGTTTTATTGAGGTTGTGTGTCTGATCATGCTGATTTACTCGGCTGTGGCTGAGTACGAGTCTACTCTTTAGTTGAGTAGCACGAGTCTGAAAATGTGAGTCTAGTCTTTCAAGGGACGTATTTATATGCCACCTTGGACCAACAACACAAACTGAGTTACTCCACATAAAGGCAATAACGCTGTCCTGACATTGTAGTCCCAAGAGAGCTTACTGATAACCTTGTTTAGCTGCATCTTCCTTGATCTTTTAGTTTTTCTAATCCTTTAAATATCTTTATTCCTTATTCACCGGAGGAAATTTAAAAACATAGAAACTTTTAAAGGGAAACAGTTATTGATATAATTTCATTTAAGAAACTCAAAAGAAAGCTAGAATGGGCAATGATCCCAGAGGGGACCTCCTTCCCAGTCCTCTCTTATGGATTTCTTGTCATTCTCTTCTAAGTGGTCGTTTCACCCCTTCTCCACTCTACCCACACTACTGCTCTCAGCACGTTTTTGCTTTGCACATTACTGAGAAGATCCTCACCTGACAAGGAGATGCTGGAAAATTCCATGCTTTCTAGCTGTCTCCAACGCTCTCTTCTCATCTTGCCAGTTTCAGAAAAGAGCTGTCTTCCTCATCCTGAAGCCGAATTCCTCCCCAGCCCCATTCATCATATGGCTTCAAATGGTCTCCACTGCCCAATGTCTTAAATTGTTCTTTCCATTATCAGCAACTTTAACCCCAACGACCTTGCAATGTAGTATTTTACATAGTATTCTATTTTCCTCACCATCACTGCCCAGCTTTTCCAAGGATTTAAAGACTAATGATTCTCTTCCAAGTACAAAGCTGCATGCACACGGATTGCTGATGATCATTTTCCTTGGCCTCTCTCTAATGTTGGCACATTATTTCCTGGAGCATCTTCTGCCATCTCTTCTGGTTCTCTCAATGCCTCTGACTTTTCCTGTTCCTTTTCTGGTTCTTTCTATCTTTAAGTCACAGTATTTCAAATGTTTTGTTTCACAGACCCCCTGATAAAATAATTTTTTAAATTATGTGCTACTCACACACATTTACGTCAATATGTAAAGTTTTAAAAAAGATGAAAAGGTTATAAAGAATATAATATCTGATATGATGAATATTGTATATGTGCTTTAAGTGAATTTTTGCGAAGACTATGGAGGTCTACTTTCAGTTTATGACGAACTCCCACTACATAATTTAATTGACAAACACAGCATTTATTATAAAACTAATCTGAAAGTTGACTATGATACAACTCAAGCAAATGTATTAATACTTGTGACAATTATCTTATTCCTAAACTCTAAATCTTAGGGTAAAAAAAGAAAAAAAAATAAGAAAGGATGAGTCAGAAGGCCTTGTCCTGGGTTTGTCACTTGGGAGAAATAAGACTCATGCTCTAAAATATTTCTTAGAGACGCTCTGCAGCTTCAAGTTTTCCCTTGGCTTTGGCATCTCAGAGGTTTATACTGTATCTGGTAGAAATATAGTGGAGTAAAATTCTATGCATGTGGGTGGAGGATGGGTGGACCGATGGATAGACAGGGCAAATGGATGGATGGGTTAGTTGCATAGCTAGATGGACAGACGGATAAAAAAATGAATGGATGGGTGGGTGGATGCATAGAATGGATGAATGAAAGGTATGCCTTACTTTGTAAAATGAGAAAAGAATTGTTGTGAAAGATAAACTGGGAAAGGAGTGCTGGCAGATGAGTGTCTTGCGGCAGATCAGTTTCGGAAAGAATATATAAAAGCTGGATATCTGTAAATTGATTCACTTAGAACTGACTTGTGGCCCACTACTCCTTGAAGCATCTTCAGGGGTTTATATGTCCTTGTTTGAATTTATGTTTCTGTACAATTAATTACTTGTTATTTTATATTTTTTCTCCAGCAGAATTAACTCATTCTCATAAATCCAATTATCACTGTAGGTGGATAATTCAGAAATCTATTGATCAGTTTTTACCTTTACAACACTAATGTTTTATTGGAAGCTCTCACCTCTAACTGGAAATTTTCACCTCTTTATGAGCACAATTATATAATGTATACATTTTTGTGGAAAAGTGTTTCTTCAAGTTCCACCAGCCTGATTTGGAATTCAACTACAGCACTAATAGTGTACGGTTTGACCTTGCAAAGGATAATGTCTGCTGTGGTTTGAATGTGCCTTCTCCAAAATCCAGATGTTGAATCTTGGTAGCCAATGTGATGCCATTAAGAGGTGAGGCCTAAGAGGGTGGTTAGGTCATGAGGATCCTTTCTCAATGAAGGCCCCTGTAAGAGGGTTCCTGCCGCATTCAGCTCTTTTATCTTTTTGCCATGTGACAGCACGGTGTTCTCCTCCTCTGGAGGACACAGCACCAAGGCACCATCTTGAAATCAGAGATACTGGACCCAGCAGAGCCTTCATCTTGGACTTTCCAGACTCCAAAACTACTTTTATAAATTACTCAGCCTATGGTATTTTGTTCTAACAGCACAAATGGATGAAGGTAAAGGCAAAATCCCAGTCATCTACCAGGCCCTTCTTCTCTGCCCAATCTCTGGGTGATTCAACAATGAGCCTGGTGCAAATGCACAGTGACTAGTAAGTGTGTTATCTTTTGTATGAGAAAAAAGAAATAGAAATTAAATATATATACATATTTAACATAACCATACAGATGAAAGAATTACTTTAGATGACTCTAGAACATAGTATTATTGCTGAAAATGCTGAAAATATTTGGAAAATATGTTTTAAAGAGAAAAAGATCTTCAAATTAGTAGCTTCTATTATTAATAGTAATGTCAGTATCATCATTTGAAATTGTCAGTATTATTCTTTGAAATTATTTTGTTTATATATTATAAAGTTAAAACAAATGAATGATTATTACTTTTATTATAAAATACTTATTTTAAGAGATGAGTATAAAATAAAAAAATTAAGCAAATCTGAACTGACGAATGCCAATTTAAATTCCTTGTTTAAAAAAATATAGGTCTATTTTCTAAAGGTTACTCATTGAACCCCAGAGCCAGGGCCAAGTCACTGTTCTTCCCAGGATGCAATCTTTCTTTCGCATTTCTGCTTGACCTTCATCCCAGACTGTCTAGTTTGGACATGGAAGCTGGGATGAATTGTCTGACAGGGTGGTTCTAGACTTCTGGGGTACAGGAAGTTGTCCCCACCCACGCAGCCATTCGTAGGCCGTGGCTGTGGCCAGAGATCTGCTAAAGGGGCACTGAGCCCGGGCCCACTGTGACCTCCTGCAGGCAGGCATTGAGGGAAGCATTCGGCTCTCTTCAGACTAGGGAGCTGTAGAGCTGCAGCTTCCCTGGCTTTTCAGGTACACTGCTAGGATATCTTCTCATGTGGCTATGAGTGAAAGGCTCCCAGGTTCACATTCATTCTCTCTCTCTCTCTCTCTCTCTCTCTCTCTCTCTCTGTCTCTCTCTGTCTCTCTGTCTGTCTGTCTGTCTCTCTCCCTCCCTTCTCACTTTCTCAGAACAAAACAAATGGCAAACAAAAACAGTGCTTATTTGCTACTCTTCCTCTCTGACAGCTCCACTCTGGTTTGTTCAGTTCTATTCAGCAAACCCCATCCTGAGGGCAGTATAAATCCACTTCAACTTGGGTTGGGCTCCTCCTTGTCCATCCCTCTTGTCCTTGGTAGTCCTTTTCCTTGCCCCGTCTTTGCTCCCAAATATTAAAAGGTTACTAACATTATTAATCACTCATTTTGTGGCAGGCACTTTTCTAATCACACCGTAAGCACTGGCTTATGTAATCATTATAACAACTATTTTAGCCCATTTGGACTGCTATAACAAAATACTATAAACTGAGTAGCTTACATACAACAAATTTATTTTTCACAGTTCTGGAGGCTGGGAAGGCCAAGATCAAAGCACTAGCAATTTGGGTGTCTGATAAGGGCCTGTTTCCTAAAGAGATGGCACCTATTATGTCTTCGTATAGTGGAAGGAGCAAGGAATTTCTTTTGGGCCTCTTTCATAAGGCACTAAACCTCATTCAAGAGGGCACCACCTATAGAAAATAATCACTTCCCAAGGGCCCCAACCTCATAATATCATCCCCTTGAAGGGTGAGGCTCTCAACATATGATTTGGGGGGGCAGGGAATAAATATTCACACTATAGCAACCACCTAATAAAATCTTATAACCCTCTTGTTACAGAAAAGGAAACTGAGGTACAGAGAGATTTAGTAATTTGTGAGAGATCAAACCTAGGGGGCTTCTAGTCTTCTCAATAGTTTCATATTTATAAATATGTTCTAAATAATTGATTTCTTCCACTGTGCTGTAGACTGTTCTAGACACAGGAAATGTAACACTGAACTAAGCAACATGCTTGTCCTCATGTAGCTTTCATACTTGTGTGCAGGAAAAACACTGAGGAAATGATTAAGTGATATAAAGTAAGATATGAGTCAGAAATCTTCATCAGATAAGAAAGACTGTGACAGAGGTTTGTATTGGAAGGACCCTGAGGAGTTGAACCTTGTTATTAAAAAATATTTCATTTGTGTTTTTAAATAGTAATTCACTCTCTTGGTTCAAACATTAACACATATAGAAATAAGAAAAGCAAACAATCCACTTGCCAAAATAAATGTGTTAATAGAAAAAAAATGCTATTGTTATTAATTTCTTATTAATATTTCCAGAAATTTTATGCTTTATGCATACTTAAGACTTTAAAAATATATTATTTTCTCTTCCTTTTTCACTCCAAGGAAACATGCTTTACTATACTGCACACTGCCTTACACCTGCTTTTCACAATTTTTATTTTGGAGATCTTCCCATATCAATTCTTAAAAAGCTTCCTCATTTTGTTTTTACGAGTGTCTGTATTTCTAGTGTATGACTGTATCATCATTTATTTAACCAGTTCTCCATTGATAGGCCCTTAGGTTGTTTCTAGTCTTTAGCTATTACAAACAATGCTTCAGTGAATAACCTTATACATCAACAATTGATTCTGTAAGGGCCAGAGAGTAAATATTCTAGGCTTTGCATGCCAGATGGTATCTGTCACAGCTAAACCCTGCTCTTCTTGCATCATGAAAGCAGCCATAGATAATAAGTACATGCCAGCAAATGGGTGAGCTTGTTTATCAATGAAACCTTATTTAA
The DNA here is from genome assembly GCA_028451465.1 of Erethizon dorsatum. Classification (NCBI taxonomy): domain Eukaryota; kingdom Metazoa; phylum Chordata; class Mammalia; order Rodentia; family Erethizontidae; genus Erethizon; species Erethizon dorsatum. Next base: position 98,899,610 of record CM051833.1, on the reverse strand, counting down.
AAAGCAGGCATCAGGCTTGCTTTGGGCCTCATGCTTTATATTCATTTATACCTATTATACATCATTTATATATGGGGTCATATCCATAGGATAAATAATAAGTAAATTCTGAACCATGTATCTATCTCTATCTATCTATATCTCTATCTATCTATCTATCTATCTATCTATCTATCTATCTATCTATGATTTTCCTGATCATTGATATGCCAGTATGGCATTATCATAATTACTAAAACTTGATGGAATGTTTCATACCTGATAGGGCTACCCCCCCCATTGTTTTTTATTTTAGGATTTTCCCAGAAATTTTTACTAACTTTTAAAACGAACTTTAGAATTCTCTTGCCTAGATTTTTTAAATCAAGCTTAATTCATAATTTAAATTAAAGAGAATTGACAGATTTAAAATCATGGGCTTTCCTATACAAGAAGGTGTACAGCTTTCATTTGTCCAAGCATTCTGCTATAGCCTCTCAAGAGTTTTCTTCATATAGGTCTTGCATGCTTCTTATCTAATCCCAAGTTTGTTAGCTTTATTTTGTTATTTGTGCTTTTCATAAGATATTTTCTTCCATTTTATTTTCTATCTACTACTCGTTACCGTGTATTAACTTGTGTACCCTCTACTGAGTTGTACTATGTATAGGGATTTTTAGCTCATTACCTAGAGATTTTCATGGATGCCATGACATTATTTGCAAATAGTTATACTTTTATTTGTATTTATTGCTTTTTCTTTAATTATAAGATTCACTACTTTTGGTAGAGTACTAGTGGTGATGAAAATGACATGTTTGCCATTTCTTTTTAACTTTATTTCTAGTGCTTCTAGTGTTTTTCCTTTGAAGATGATGCTAACCTTTGAGTTTAGAGCTATATTTTATCTTTTTAAATATTTATCTACTGATTCTTGAGTATTTGTGTTAAGAATATTGGCTTTATCAAATGTTTTAACTACTTATGAAAAATTATATTATTTTGCTATGTGTATGAATATAAATCATTAATATTAAATTATCTTTATATATCGATGATTTTAAAGCATCCTTACATTCTTGGAATAAACTCTACTTGGCCACAAGTAGAGTTAATATGCTGTCAAACTTTGTTTACTAATGTTTTATTTAAAATATTCCCTAAATATTTGTGTTAGCTTTTATCACTATAATGAAATACTTGAGGTAATCAATTTATAAAGACAAAAGAGTTATTTTGGCTCATAGTGTTGGCAGTTCAGGTCTATGATTGGTTGGCCCCATTCCTCTGAATGTGTGGTGAAGTAGCCCATGATAGGAATGCATAGTAGAATAAAGCCACTCAGTGAATGGCCAGGGAGAAAAAGAGAGAAAGAGAAAGGGGTCAGGCAGGTTCCACAATCTTCTTTTGAGGATCACCCCAATGATCTCAAAGCCTCCCAATGGGCATCGTCACTCATATGTTCTGCCACCTCCCACTAGCGCCAAATTCGAGACCATGCCTTTAACACATGGGCTTTTGGAGATCATTTCAGATCTAAACTATAGCAATGTTCACAGTGTTGATTTATTTGTGTAATTTTTGTCATGTCTTGTTGTTAATTATATTCTTGTTTCATAGAAATGATTCTAAGTTTTTCTCTTAATTCATACCCTGGAACAGCATAAGTAACACTGGAATTAATTTCAATAATTTCACAGAATTGCCCTGTGAAACCTTCTGAAATCGAGGTCTGTTTAGGAGGCAGTTTCTTCCATCTCTTCTGTGGAAATTGGGTTGTATAGATTTTTGGATTTTTCTGAGGTCATATTTGATAAATACTTAGAAAAGTATTTATCATCTTACATTAAAGTTATTTAAACAGAACAAAGTATTCTTCAATTATTCTTTAAATTTCTTTTGTGGATGTTTTGCTGCAATACATTTTTTTCTCTCTGCCTCTGTTTTACTTTGGTGGTGTTGAGAGGATTGGAATTTCATGGGGGAGTCGGAGCTAGTTAAGAATTTGGTTATTTTACTACTTTTAAGATAGTTATTTTGGGGCTGAAGAGATGGCTCAGTGGCGTATGCGCCTGCCTGGTAAGCGCGAGGGACCGAGTTTGACTCCGGAACCCACATACAAAAAAAGGGCCGGTGATATCACTCAGCGGCACGGGCGCCTACTGGCGCACGAAGTCCTGAGGTCGACCCCCGATACCCACACACACACACACAAAAGATATTTATTTTGATTCTTCATTTATTTATAAGCAAATATCTATAAATATTTAAGGCTATATATTGGCTTTTGAGCATATCTCAACCTTAGTAAATCTTTATTGTGGAGGATTTTTTTGTGTGCGCCCTTTAGGATGTTTAGCAGAAACCCTGGTCTCTACCTACAAGATGCCTATAGTACCTCCTTCTCCAGTTATGACAACAAAATATATCTTCGGATATTACTAAAGATCATCCCCTTGGGGGGAAAGTCAGAAAGCAGGTGGGAAAGAGACCCTCTGAGGGGTTTGAGCTAAAGGACACAGCCCCCATTCCCCTGTCCAGAGGCCAGGCCCAGCCTGAGTTGCTCTGGATTTGAAAGTAGCAGCACTGGCATCATGGCCCTACTGTCTGCTAATGCCTGAATCCAGCACGGATCTGGGGTCTGACTGCCTTTTTTATCTACCAGCATGAGCAGCAACACATCTTGACTTGGACACTGCCCCAAAATTATAGATCCTGGAAGAAAACAACGCATTCAAATCAGAAAGAATTTTCTTTTTTTCTCCTGTATTTTTTTTTTCTTTTTTCTGTTCTTTTTATGAGTATGTATGTATACTTTTTCTTTCCTTTTCTTTCTTCACTAGTTTATTGATATTTGGAAAATTTTCCTTTGTCCTTCTTCCTTGGTTTATTTTTACCTTTTTGTTTCAATCTCTTTTTCTTACTTTTTTTTCCCTTTATATATTTTTTCTTCTTCTCCCTTTTAATTTTTCTCCATATAATTGTTTCTCTTTTTATTCTTCATGTCTTTTTTCTTCCTTTTTAATCATCTATTTCTCATCATTTCATTTTTTGTTATCTTTACCTAATTCTGTAAACATCCCCTACTGCCTAATAAACTACTTTGCCCCACTTCTCTCTTGTCTCATATCATATAATTTAAGGTTACAAATTTTTCTTCTTGCGTTCCTCCATTTCCAATCCTCTATATCTTGAATAGCATACAGTAGGTCCTCAACGTACAAACAAGTTCTGTTTGTGGATGTTTTGCTGCAATACATTTTTTCTCTCTGCCTCTGTTTTACTTTGGTGGTGTTGAGAGGATTGGAATTTCATGGGGGAGTCGGAGCTAGTTAAGAATTTGGTTATTTTACTACTTTTAAGATAGTTATTTTGGGGCTGAAGAGATGGCTCAGTGGCGTATGCGCCTGCCTGGTAAGCGCGAGGGACCGAGTTTGACTCCGGAACCCACATACAAAAAAAGGGCCGGTGATATCACTCAGATTGTTCGTAAATCAGATTCATTCCTAATCCAACAAAAGGAGTCCTATACAGTACCTCTGTGAAAGTTCACAATTCCACCTGTGAGAGTTCACAATGCAAATGTTCCTAAGTCAGGACCTTACTGTAACTGTACATTTTTATTGGTCTTCAGGTAGTTCACTCTATAAAAATACTGCTGAGCTCTTTTCTACCATTAGTAGAGATAAACATTTAGTGCATGTTTGCTGTGGCTCAATACCTGGGTTTTCTTGATGTTCTCACTACAATAGTGCATTTCTTTTCTAGGGTTAAGGGTGGTACATAATCGGTCCTCATATTTTGTTATTGTCCAGTTTGTCTTCATTGTTGGTGGGAGTGTAAACTGTTATAACCACTATGGAAATCTGTATAGATATTCCTCAAAAAACTAAAAATAGAAATTCCATTTGACCCAGCTTTTCCCCTTCTAGGTATCTTCTCAAAAGAGTGAAAGACATCATACTACAGTGATTCAAGGATAGCCATATTTATAGCAACACAATTCATAATAGATAAATCTTGGAAGCAACCTAAATGTCCATCACAAGATGAATGGATAAAGAAAATGTGATATTTATACACAATGAAGGAGCACTCTTTCATAAAGGATAAACTTGATTCATTTGTACTAAAATGGATGCCTCTTGAGAACATAATATTAAATGAAATAAATCAGACTTATCTTAAATATCACATGGTTTCTCTTATATGAGAACCCCAAATAAAGTGAAAAATAAAAAATAGACAATAGGAAATAGTGAGATCGATTTTTGGCATATGGGAAGGGAACCAAGAGATGGAAGGAAGGGGGAAGGAGGGGAGGAAAATGAGATTATAAAAAATGGTGCTGGGGAGATTTTGAAGTGTTGTATTCATGCACCAAGTCTCTGTGAGGAATGTGATCATCATGTACTACAGACATGCAAGGGATTCAGGGTGGGGAAGAGAGGGGAATAGAGGTGGTTAAAAAGGGAGAGTAGGGGAATGGGAAAAAACAGAATCAAGTTATATCATGTACAGGTACAAATTTCCTATGACAAATGTGACCATTATGTATACCTAAAATGTACCAATAAACTTAATTAATAAAAAAGAGTTAAGATAATCATGTACATGTACCAACCAACTCCTCACAATGAATGTAATCATTATGTACTACAAACATGTACCAATGAAAAATTAAAAAAAACATAATAATAACAACAAAATAGAAATAACAGAAGAGTATGTTCTTTACTTTCAAGAAAATGTTTTTAAGGGGCTAGAAGTTGATGTTGGTCTATGCATAAAATTCCAATGGAATGGGATTTCGTTGTAAAGATTGTGATTTACACTGACGAATCTAGATTCAAACGAACTGTGTATATCAGGAAACTTTTTTCCCCATTATTATTTTTCAGGGAAGTCTTTGATGAAACGGCCTTACGTGAAGACAAATTTCAGAAGCATGTATATGGAGGAAGAGTAAACTACAAGAATCCAAAAGTGAAAGAGGATCTTTAAAAAAGTGGTGAGGTTTGTTTTCCATGTTAATATTTACAAAAGGCTTTAATTTCCAAGAATGAGGAAAAGCTGAAGCACCTTTAGCTCGTTTTGTTATATTCACTTAATTTGTTTTTAATTATAAAATTTAAATATATTGACTTTATAAAATAATTGTACTCTTTAAGATAAATTTAAAGGCTGAACGTACTTTTTCTGCGGAAGCAGCATCAGCAGAAATACTGAAGATGAGTAAGACTACGAGGAAAAAAGCATTTTAAACCTTAACAGCTTCACAGCATTGATTGGTATTATAATTTCTACCAGCAGAGGGCGATCTACATCCATGGCAATAGAGTAGCAATTGTTATGTTTAACAGTGAATGAGGGGAAAATTTGCTCTCCTTGTTGGCATGCTTAGAAAATAAATAAGATGATAGATAACTATCTAGTTACATGAATGGCTAAAAGTAATAAAAATGAAGGTAAATTTTCATCAAATAGCTTAATAACTGTATAAACCTGCATCAAAGATTACTGGCAGAATTTGTCACCATGTATTATTGTTACCCAATGCCAGTATCTGAAAATAAACGGATTTAAAATTTTAATTTAAATTTTAAAATCAATACTTTATTTTATATTTATTAAGGTACTTTTTAGTTAACTTTTAAAGTTAAATGTCCAGTTAAATATATTGTGGCGAATATAAAATAAGTTTTGGCCTCTTTATACCTTCCAGACTGGAGCCTAGGGCTATGGTTTGAATGTTGGTGTCCCCCCAAAATTCATGCATTGCAACCTGACAGCCAATGTAATTGTGTTAAGAGGTGGGGCCTTGTGGGCAGTGATTAAGTCATGAAGGCTGTGCTCTCAGGAAAGGGATTAGTGCCCTCATAAAAGCTTGAATATAATATCCTGGGCACCTCCTGTCATGGGAGGACTTAGCAAGAATACCCTCACCAGATGCAGAAACTGCCAGCAACTCGACCTTGGACTTCCAGCCTCCAAAACTGGGGGAATAAATTTCTGTTGTGTATACATCATCCAGTCTGAAGTATTTTGTTTTAGCAGCAGGAATAGACTAAGATACCCAGGGTGTACATTTCAACTCAGACTTACTATGCCCCAATTTGTCATCACATCTTAGCTATGCATTCATCTACTAAAATGTTCTTTTCATTCTGTTGCTTCCCTCATGCCGCTTGCTCATCAGAAGTGATGTTTAACTTTTTGGATTTAAAGTATGCATAACTGGATTTAAAGTAGACATAACTGGATTTACCATACTCTTTGGCTCATATAGGTCATTAATTTCTGTGTGTTTGTCACTTTCGAGTGTTCCCAAAGTTCAATACTAGAACTAAGACCCATATGTTTTTTCCCTTACCTAAACTTTACGTTTGACATTTTTTTTTATGTGGGTACTGTGGGTCAAACTCAGGACCTCGTGCTTGCCAGCAGGCGCTTGTGCCTCTGAGCAATATCACCGGCCCTCTTTTCCTTTTTATGTGAGTACCGGGAGTTGAACTCAGGACTTCACGCTTGCCAGGCAGGCGCTTCTGCTTCTGAGCCATCTCACCGGCCCCATTTGACATTTTCTTACATTTTAAAAATGGAATTTCAGGGCCAGTGAGATGGCTCAGCGGCTTAAGCGCCTGCCCGGCAAGCACGAGGGCCCGAGTTCGACTCCCGGAACCCACATACAAAAAAGGGGCCGGTGATATCGCTCAGTGGCACCGAGCGCCTACTGGTGCACGAGGTCCTGAGGTCGACCCCCGGTACCCACACAAAAAAAAATGGAATTTCAAATAGGATACATATGCACATCTAAACAACTAGCTTTATTTCAGTTTGAATTTTATAAGAAGAGTAATCATTGACTTTCCTTTTTAAACTCAGCATTATCAAGATTTATCCACAGATGTGTCATTCATTGAGTTTCACATCCTATCTTATTATGTGTATCATTATTTATACATTCTGCTTTTAATGGGCATCTGCATTATACATATTTTTAAAAATATTACTAGAAGGGCAGCCATGACTATGTTTTGATATCTCTTGTGCACATGTGAAAGCATTTCTTCTGTTTGATTGTAGGGTAGAAGAGTAAACAGTTCACTCTTGCAGCATACTTGTATAAGTAAATTCTTGATCTGTATCTCTAACACATCATATTGTTAGCCTTCATAATTTTCACCAATTGAATGATCTTAAATGGTCCTGATTTTCATTTTCTTAATTTTTAAGGAATTCAAGAATCTTAGTTTGTTTATTGGTTATAAGTAGACCTTCTTTAATTAGATATTTTTTCCTGGCTTTCATTCATTTTTCTCTTGCTTTTTTATCAATTTGCAGGAGTCTTTTATATATTCTTGGATTAATTCTTTGATGGTCATGTGCATTGTTAAAATAAACTTTAATTGAAGTCCATTAAGCACCTTAGCTTTCTACTTAAGCAAACCAAAACCTGTCATGAACAATAAAGCCAAATTTAAGTTTAAAATACCACCTAATCTTAACCAATCTGAAACTCCTACCTGACTTCTAACTAGGGATTTTCCACACCAATCAAACATATATTCTTTATGTAGCCTCTGTGAACACCTTATAAAAGTTTCCCATTTATTTACCCTCTGTAGAGCACGAAGCTGCTTATAGTCTGGTGCTGCCTGATTCATGAATTCTTGAATGTTCAAATGAACATGTTAAAATTTCATGATGCCTTTTAACAGTTGGAAATACCTGCTACCAACTTATAGATTATCTTTTGTCAGTTCACATGAATCTTCTGATGAATCAAAGTTCTTAACTTTAATTCAGTCAAATGTATCCATCTTTTGTTATATTTAATGCTTTTCAAGTGTTCTTTAAGATATCTTTCCCCACATCATGCCCATATCTTTTACTAATAAAGTTTTGTACTTGACATTTAAGTCTTTATTTCATTTGTACATTTTTAAAAATATGGTGTCTACTATGGGTTGAGTTGTGTCTCCAAAATTTATGTAAAATCCCCAAAACCCGGTATATCAGAATGTGACTGTATTTTGGAGACAGGGACTTTAAATATGTAAGTAAGGTTAAATGATATTTTATGGATGGGCCCTTATATGTGCCATCCATTTAAGATGAAATTTGAATACTCAAGTGGACACCAGAAATGCACGTGAGCACAGAGAAAAGACCATGTGAGGACACAGAGAAGGCAGCCACACCAAAAAGAGAGGCCTCAGGAGAATACAAACCTGCTAACACCTTGGTGTTGGATTAGCAGTGTCTAGAACTGTAAGAAAATCAATTTTTCTTGTTAAGATACCTAGTCTTGGGCACTTTGTTTTGACAAATATAACAAACTAATATGATATGGGATGTGGATTCATTTTTCATATGGAAAAATAATTTTACTTCTATTTACAGAATAGTTTTTCTTTTCCTAATTTATCATAGCTTTTCTATCTTTATCAAAGCCAATGTATATGTGAATCTTCTGTAAACTCTTTATTCCATTCCTTTGGCCAGTTTATCACTGGGAAGGTACCAAATTTTCTTAATTGCTGTAGCTTCATTGTAAATCCTGATAGCAGGTAAAGATAGGTTTTTCCCTATTATCCTTCTTTAAAGTGACCCTGCTATTTTAGATCCCTTATAATTTCATATAAATTTTATAGTCAGCTGGTCAACTTCTACTTGTACTAGTAAAAATTTTTACCTTACTAGTATTTGACTGTCTCTGTATTGTGACCTTTAATCCTGGTATGTCAGCAGTTCTCCTGCTCCGTTCCCTGGTTACCATGACCTTAGCAAGCTTGCTCTGTCCTGCCCAGCCCCCATAATGTTTCTGCCTTGGAGTAGGCCAACCATGTACTGAATCTCCTGAAGCACTGAGCTAAATTAAATCTTTCCTACTTTAAATTGTTTGTGGTATTGTGTCCAGAAATGGGAAAGCTGAATAACATAAAGAATAAGTTCTGGAGGAATGAAGTTGTTGCTGTGACTACATCTGACCATGTGGTTTAGAAACCTTTGGAACTGATTCGGAGGAGTTTAGAAAGGTTTGGAGACATGGGCCAGAGAAGCCTTAGATTGCAGTAAGCAGAGCCCGCTGGGTGATTCTGATTGAAACTGAGAAGACCAGAATGCTAATAGAAACACAAAGAGTAAAGGCCAGGCTCAGGTTTCAGTTTTGAAGCACGGCTCATTGGCATTTGGAATAGAGGCCATGTGTGTTACCTATGGTAGAAAAATTATCTACATTTTGCCCATATCCTGAGACTTCGGAGGAGACTGAAATTATGGATGGTAGACTAATTAATCTGGTGGAGGAAATTTCAAGACAGCTCAGCATTCAGGATGTGGCTTGGGTACAGCTGACTGCTTTCAGCCAGATTTATAGTGAGAATTGGGCAAAACACAGAACAGAAAATTTTTAAAAACTTAAATTTTGCCCCAGAAGGAACCATGCATAAAGTTGGGACTTAAAGGGGTGTGGCTGATAAAGAGATTAGCACCATTAAAAAGAGAACAATTATTTTGTATAAGGACATGAAGAAAGATGCCTTGAGGACATCTCAGGAATCAGCAAGACTCAAGGCTCAAGAATGCAAAAATATTAACCTTTCATTTGAGAAGAGAGTGCTTGAGAAAAGCTTCCTAGGGAATTGGCTCTTTAGGATTCACTTCACCATGCTCAGCCATCCATGCACTCAGAGGCCATTAAAGCCATGGTCCACAGGGCATGTGGCTACTTCTCTGAAGGCAAACCTTGGCATCACCCATGTGATGATAGCTTTACCAGCCTGACCAATGCAAGAGTTGTGGGGTCAAGGAGACTTCTGCCCAAATTTTAAAGGAAGGCCTGGGAGGCCAGGCAAGGAGCTCCTGAGAGAGCAGTATGTGAAGCTGTTGGAATGAAACCAAAGATGCAGGGCAGACCTCAGGAAGTCAGAGACGCCAGGAACCTGAGCTTCTGTCAGAAAACCAGCAGTTCAAGAGCAGAGCTAGCCCAAGAGAAAGACCATGTGGGCCGCAACCAGAGAGTAAAGCTGTCCATGACTTCTAGAACTCATAGCTCACCACTGTATGCCCCAGATGCCAGACTTGGAGCTACAGGACTTAATGTTTGCCCTACTGGGTTTTCATTCAATTCTTTTCTATTCTACTATTTCTCCATTTTTGAGTGTGAATGTTTACCTGGTGCCATTGTGCCTTGGGATTATGTAACTCATTTTTGATTTGTATAGAGGTTCAAAGCCAATAGTTGCCTTAAGTCCCAGAAGAGGTACACACTTGGACTTTTGAAAAATGCTAGAGGGGGCCAGTGAGATGGCTCAGCGGCGTAAGCACCTGCCTGGCAAGCACGAGGTCCCAAGTTCGACTCCCAGAACCCACATATGAAAAAAGGGCCTGTGATATCACTCAGCAGCACAGGTGCCTGCTGGCATGCGAGGTCCTGAGGTCGACCCCCGCCCGGTACCCACAAAAAAAAAAAAATGCTGGAGCTGTTGAGATCTTATGGAAGGGATTTTGCACTTCTGTTGTATTCTGGATATTTGTATTATGTTAAGCAGAATTATGAACTTTCTATTTTCTGAATTTGAAGATTATGGTTTAGGGAGATGTGTTTGGGTGTGAAGCTGATAAGGAGTGGATTATGACCATTAATCTGGATATGTCAGCTTCATTGGATTAAAAAAAACCTAGCAGATTAGTAAAGCATGCTAGTTGGTATATCTGGATGGGTCATAGAGGTGTGATACAGGGATATCATATACATATATATATATATCTCATTGCCCATTACTGTCTGCCCCTCTTCTTCCTGGCCACCACAAACTAAGTAGCTTTGCTCTCCCACACCCTTCCACCATGTTGTTTCTGCCTTGGAGCCAACCATGGACTGCAGCTGTGAACAAATCAAACCTCTCCTCCTTTAAGTTGTGGGTGTTGGGCATGGTGTCTCAGTGATGACAAAGCTGACTAATACATGCGTTGAATGTATAGATCTACAGAGAAATATTTGTAAACTAAAGATTTATCACCAATAGAAAGTACTTTTATTTCCTTTTTTTGTTACACAGACTACAATTTTGACTCTGTCCACATGATGGCACCACAGTCCAAAAAAATTCAATTTTCATAGTTGAGACACCACAAAACTTACACAGTGTATTTCTTTAAATGCCTGCATGTTTTGGAAGATAAATTTTATATGAAATGTTTATTAGTCTATAAAACACTGAAATACATTTGCTAAAAAATATATACAATGGCACAAATGATAAAAAATTTAAATTTTTTCTATACTTCCTAATTCTTTTTTTTTTTACGTGGGTACTGGGAGTTGACCTCAGGACCTCACGCTTGCCGGCAAGTGCTTGCGCTGCTGAGCGATATCACCAGCCCTTTTTTTTCCCTTTATGTGGGTCCTGGGAGTCGAACTCAGGACCTCGTGCTTGCCAGACAGGCGCTTATGCCGCTGAGCTATCACTGGCCCTACTTCATAGTTCTTAAAGTCCTATCTCTAGCTATCTCTATCTCTATCTACATCTAATCTATGATGGTGTAAAACTGACTCTGGAAAGTTAAGGTAGTCTTTCCCAAACCAACAAGCCCTCTCCAAGATAGTAAATAGTTCTGCATAAAGCGGGGAACAAAGGTCATCCCTAGGTTTATGAACAGAGGAGATTATGTAATTCTTCACTTTCACCTCCAGCCCTGCCCCTTATTCAAGCTCTGATAATCTTGGGATTAAAGTAGATTGTCACTTACGAGAATCATGCCTGGACTTGCCCTGAACTGTTTAAAGTACCAAAAAGGAAAGTGACTTTCCCTTTGTACTATGCAATGATAATGACGCCTTTCTACATGTTAGGAGTATTTCAGACAGAATGCCTGCAAATGTTAGATTATTTGACACTGTACAAACCTAAACTTGATAGCTAGAACAAACCCATTTTCTAAGTATCTTCCAGGAGTTTAATAACCTATGTCTGAATGTCTGTGGAACCTAGTAGCAACAATATTTACCATAACTTATTGACTAGATAAAAAGACTTCTGTGTGCTTCAAATTAATGTAATTGGATGATCTACTAAAATTATACATACAGCATAGTTACCTAACTTCTCTAAACACGTTTCCTTATCTGTAAAATGGAAATAATGTAGGAGACAAGAATGTCATCTTAAATATGACCACAGAAGACCAGATTATGCCACCTTAAACATACCTCTGGATCAGAATTATTCTTGATTATTTTGAGAAATAGCAAGCCCAGAAGAAGCCCTGAAAATAGCACATCACCCTTTAAAAAGGAAAATTTACATTTATTAAAAAAAATCTCCACTCCAAAAGAATGTCTTTTCTGTACCAGGAAGAAAAGAGTAACTCTAAATCAGAAGACACTCGTATTGTTGAAGAAGTAACAAACCTGTTATGTACCATAGTTTTCCTGATTGTTGTCTCTTAACACGCCTTCCTCGCACTCTCATTTCAGCTAAAGGTGGCATTTAAACCCCAATTCTAATCCATCTCTGAGGTATTCATTTCCCTGGGTATCTCTCTCTCATACATGCAAGATACACATGTCAATAAACTTATTTTTCTTTACTTACTCTATTCTGTTTAGTAGACTCCAGCCAGAATTTAGAATTATATTTTCCTCCCCTACAGTGGCAATATTTATCCCTTAAATTCTTGTAGGATTACATAAGGCATTTCAAAATACCAAACATGTTTATACTAGTGACATCAAAGCAGGGGAAAAAAGCGTGATCCGAGGTTAGTGAAGCTTAACATTAAAATCTGGAAATTGGAAACTAAGCTCGCTTGCCTATACCCCCACCCCAGGAGGCCTTGAATCTCTCAGCACCAGGACAGCTACATGGTTTAATGAGTCATTTGAACCACACATTCCGAATAACCCACTCGTAATAAGAAGTCATAGATGACTTCAATTGCAAAATCATAACTAGCACTAGCACCAATCACACTTTTAGCACCACTGCCAAAGGCGGCCCACGTGTCGACTACCGCCCAGATTGCCAATTGCACCTCGGAGAAATTCCACGGGATGGAGCCCTTGCTTTCCGATCCTAGAGCAAACCAAGGCTGAAGGCTTCCCAGGGCACCGGCCGGCCTGTCCCAGGTTCAAGGCCTGACCTCCCTCCCGCAGAGGGCCACTGGAAGGCGACGGGCAGCAGCCAGCTGCGCCTCACATGGTCCCTGGAGGGATCCGTATGAGAGCGGGCGTCGCCTCACTTTGAAGGGGCGCTGGGCTCCGAACGCTCCGCACTTCGACCCCTGACTTTTCACCTGCCGCGGTCTGCGCTACGCTCCCAGCTGGACGGGAGCAGCAGCCCCGAGCCCTTCCCGGCGGCCCGGTGCGGCCTCGCGTGCCGGCGCAGTGGACGGCGGGCGCTCGCACCGCGACACTGGGGTCAGGTCGCGGGGCGGTCAGGACTGCGCGGGGGCGGAGACCGCGCCGACACCCGGGCCCAGGCGGCCGGCCTGGGGGAGGGGCCGGCCCTCGGGGTTCTGTTTCCAACGCCAAAGCTCGGCGCTTTCTAAGAATGGGTGGCGGCCCGCGCACGGCCGGACGCCCCTGCCGGCGGCCCGCTCGCTGCGACCGCTCCCCGAGCGGGCATCCGCGCGCTGCGCACCGACGCGGGAGCGCAGAGGCTAAGCCCGACCTCTTTCGGCCACGGGGCTCCGGCGGTTGGTGGGCGGGGCGTCGCCCGTGACGTCGCGCCCCTTTTCGAGGCTCCGCCCCCTCCGCTGGTATATAAGGCTTCGTCGCGCATTCACACTCGCACAAGTGGATGAGGGCGTGGGGCGCGGGTTGAGGAGGGAGCTGGGCTCGAAGGCTGGGGCCGGCTGGGACGTGTCCGCGTCTGGGAGGTGGCAGCGGGTGACAGCAGGTGTTCTCCGTGGGTTGCGGCGGTGAGGGGACCATGGAGCTCTTGCGGACTATCACTTACCAACCGGCCGCAGGCACCAAGATGTGCGAGCAGGCGCTGGGCAAGGCTTGCGGCGGGGACTCGAAGAAGAAGCGGCCCCAGCAGCCCCCCGAGGAGCCGCAGCCGCAGGCCCAGGTGCCCCCGGCGGCCCCGCACCACCATCACCACCACTCGCACTCGGGACCCGAGATCTCGCGGATTATCGTCGATCCCACTACGGGGAAGCGCTACTGCCGGGGCAAAGTGCTGGGAAAGGTGACGAGCGGCGGGCGCCGGCGGCCGGGCGGGAGGGAGGTCTGCCCGGGCGAGCCCGAGCCGCGGGACCCCTGGCCCTGCGGCCCCGCTCTCGGCCCCCGGGGCGTCTGGTCCCGGCGCGAGGGGCCCTCACCTGTCCTGCTCTGGCTTTTGTGCGCTGGCAGTGCTGGGGACCGGCTTTCGCCCTCAGCCGAGCCTCGGTTTGTCTCCTGAAGCCCTGAGATACTCATCTTGAGTCTCAGGAGAGGGCTTTCTGTGGCTGACCTGGCTCCCTCCACCTGCTCCCCAGAGAATTTCCCTGACAAGTCTCTTCAGACATCATTTTTCATCTTCTCCCATCCCAGCCCCCTCATAAAGCAGTTCCTTTGTAAAGAGAGACGAGAAACTGGATTTGCTGTGTTCAGGAATGAGTTTCTCTCCGTGAAGGACCTTTTACACAGTAGACTGTATCCCTGTCCACCACCCGCTTCTGCAGTTTTTCGCTATTTATTTATCTATTTTAAACATCGGCCCTCCACTTTTTTTTTTTTTTCCCCCTGCCATGCTCAATTCCATCTCGGCTTTGTTTCCTTTCAGGGTGGTTTTGCAAAATGTTACGAAATGACAGATTTGACAAACAACAAAGTCTACGCTGCAAAAATTATTCCTCACAGCAGAGTAGCAAAACCTCATCAAAGGGAAAAGGTGTGTATGAATATGAAGTAAAGTATTTCTTTGTGTGCAGGGATGGCCCTACCCTGTTAGAAAAATGTCTTCTCCATGTGTAAGCAGAGATGATGGGAAGCTAATAAGCCTTATCTTGTTTTTTCTTTTAGATTGACAAAGAAATAGAGCTTCACAGAATTCTTCATCATAAACATGTAGTGCAGTTTTACCACTACTTTGAGGACAAAGAAAACATTTACATTCTCTTGGAATACTGCAGTAGAAGGGTAAGTGTTCAGTCCTATTTTAGTACTTCTCAAAAACTGACGTACTGAAGTTACATTTTATCTGCTATTTTAGCTGTGGCAGTTAATTATACCACGGTGTCAGTTTTCATAACTCATCCTGCAAAGGGAAATCACTGATTTTGGTGATTTTGTTTGATGCATTCTTTTTCTTTTCTTCCCAGTCAATGGCTCATATATTAAAAGCAAGAAAGGTGTTGACAGAGCCAGAAGTGCGATACTACCTCAGGCAGATTGTGTCTGGACTGAAATACCTTCATGAACAAGAAATCTTGCACAGAGATCTCAAACTAGGTAAGCCCTTAACTCCAGGTGCTGATTTGTGGGTAAGAGAGCTGCTCTTTTTCTCTTTCCCATTTTTCTTTCTTGTGCTTTTAATTGGGGTCTAGCCTATGCAGTCTTGCTTTTAAATGGGTGTACTTTAAGGGAACATCTGGCTACCTGTCTTCAAAGTAGATATGTGTGTACTTCATTGGAACACCTTGTCGGGAATTCACATTTGTTTTGTTTATCATTTAGGGAACTTTTTTATTAATGAAGCCATGGAACTAAAAGTTGGAGACTTTGGTTTGGCAGCCAGGCTGGAACCTTTGGAACACAGAAGGAGGTAAGAGTCAGAAAGACATCCTGCTAGGGTTTTGAGAAGACCAAATACCCTTTATTTTATCTTCCAGTTAATATTTCAGAGAAGCTTGATTGATGATAAATCTGTAAACCACAACAATATTAATTGAAACAAATTGCTGGTAAATGCCCAGCCTGGATTAGTCAGGGTACCTTATGTTTCTACATTGATTGTTAAAACAAAGAAGTCTTACGTATTTGCCTGAAATATATGAAAATGTGCTGTCCCTGGTCTCAGCATGGGCTGAAAGTGTTGCACATAAATGTAGAAAGATTAGCAAAAATCAGTTATTCAAATAGCAAAAATCAAGTATTTCCAAATAGAAATCAAAGCTAGTATTTTATTTCCCATAGTTTAAACAGTAGGATAGTTCCTAATGAGATCTTGGTATTTCGTCTTTCTAGAACAATATGTGGTACCCCAAATTATCTCTCTCCCGAAGTCCTCAACAAACAAGGACATGGCTGTGAATCAGACATTTGGGCCTTAGGCTGTGTAATGTAAGTAAATGCACTGAGATGATAGAAAAGCCAATGTAGTTTAGATTTTAACATTCAAAAAAGAGGTGCTTTATGACCATTGCTAAAAATGTCTTTCTTCGCACACAGGTATACAATGCTGCTAGGAAGGCCTCCATTTGAAACTACAAATCTGAAAGAAACTTACAGGTGCATAAGAGAAGCAAGGTATACAATGCCATCTTCATTGCTGGCTCCTGCTAAACATTTAATAGCTAGCATGTTGTCCAAAAACCCAGAGGATCGGCCCAGTTTGGATGACATCATTCGACATGACTTTTTTCTGCAGGTTGGAACATTATCTTGTGTTTTCTTTACTATGTCATTGATTGTAATTACCTGACAGGTTACTGAAGGTCTTCTTCGATACTCCACAGGGTTTCACTCCAGACAGACTGTCTTCTAGCTGTTGTCATACTGTTCCGGATTTTCATTTATCAAGCCCGGCTAAGAATTTTTTTAAGAAAGCTGCTGCTGCTCTTTTTGGTGGCAAGAAAGACAAAGCAAGATACATTGATACACACAGTGAGTTTTACTACTTCTCTTCCAATGTTACCTTTAAATTTGATCAATTAGTTTTAAAACATTAGGATAATTTACATTAATCTACATTAGCATAATTTAGACAGTATGTTTGTATACTATTGACCTTTGATGTTTATAGCCTAGTAAATCCACACCTCCAAAGGCAATTGATATAGCCTTTTGTTTTATAAACATTAAAGTGTGCTTCCTGCATAAACTGCAGTTGATGGCAGTGATAAAATGCTGGTTTTGCCTTGGATGCTCATAAGCTAGTTAAAATGGCTAGCTCTGTTCCTACCTTGTTTAGATGTAAATTAACACTCTTAAATCTTTTCCTTGATTTACAGATAGAGTATCTAAAGAAGATGAAGAAATTTACAAGCTTAGGCATGATTTGAAAAAGACTTCAATAACTCAGCAACCAAGCAAACATAGGACAGATGAGGTATATTGCAAAAGAATAACATGGATATAAACACTTTACACCATTTCCAATCTGTGTGAATGAGCACATGGACTCTTGATTTATGCCTTTGAAGCATGTTGTATTTACTAAAAGCTTTTCTTCTAATTCTTTGAAAGGAAAGTTACTGTCTTTAACAGTGCATGCAATTGGGTTGTTCTGGTCTTTTATCCAGCTGGTGTCCATTGCTTTCTGATTAATTTTCCCAGGAGTTGCCAGAGGCTCATCTTAATCTGGAATTTTTGCTAAACGGATTTTGATACTGAACGCATTGCATAATTTGTCTCTTTTAAGGAGCTCCAGCCACCTACCACTACAGTGGCCAGATCTGGAACACCTGCAGTAGAAAACAAGCAGCAGATTGGTGATGCTATTCGAATGATAGTTAGAGGGACACTTGGCAGCTGCAGCAGTAGCAGTGAATGTAAGTGATTGTTAATCATTTTAAGTAATAAAACTACAATCCTTTGGTAAATAAGCAAATCAATTTGCTTTGTAGCTTAATTTAACACAGAAGAAACAATAGCAGAGGAATTGGAAAAAGATAAAATTCTAAGTCTTTATTTGCCAAAGCTAAGGTTTTATTTATTTTTATTTATTTATTTTTTTGTGGGTACCGGGGGGTCGACCTCAGGACCTCGCGCGCCAACAGGCACCCGTGCCGCTGAGCGATATCACCGGCCCCTTTTTCGTATGTGGGTTCCGGGAGTCGAACTCGGGCCCTCGCGCTTGCAAGGCAGGCGCTTATGCCGCTGAGCCGTCTCACCGGCCCCCTAAGGTTTTATTGTTAAAGATTTTGTGACTTATATCTCTCTGTCTGACTTTTTAGGCCTTGAAGATAGTACTATGGGAAGTGTTGCAGACACAGTGGCAAGAGTCCTTCGAGGATGTTTAGAAAATATGCCAGAAGCTGACTCCATTCCTAAAGAGCAGCTGAGCACATCATTTCAGTGGGTCACCAAATGGGTCGATTACTCGAACAAATACGGCTTTGGATACCAGCTCTCAGACCACACTGTTGGAGTCCTTTTCAACAACGGTGCTCACATGAGCCTCCTTCCGGACAAGAAGTAGGTGCCTCTGATAAATGAAGTCTGTCAGTTTTCTACTTTGCACTAAAGAAATCTGGAAAAAGTGGCTCACTGCTTTTTACTTCTTTTCTCCCATCCTTTTTGGTTTTTAGAACAGTTCACTATTATGCAGAACTTGGCCAGTGTTCTGTGTTTCCAGCAACAGATGCCCCTGAACAATTCATTAGTCAAGTGACGGTGCTGAAATACTTTTCACACTACATGGAGGAGAACCTCATGGATGTAAGTACTGTAGCTTCAGAACAGGGATATTTGAAGTTGCGTGCACAGCAGTGCCATTTGCATCATGATGAGGCATGTGACAAGTACAGATTCTCTTGTCCCACCCCAGATTACTAATTCAGAATCTCTGGGAAGCAGAAGCAGGTATCTTCAGACCACTCTGATGCTTGCTTTAGTTTGAGAGGCATTGACTTAGAAGAGCATGGTGGACATTGCACAATCTTGATAGGCAATAACTCCCTCTCTTAATTTCTTTTAGGGTGGTGATCTCCCTAGTGTTACTGATATTCGAAGACCCCGGCTCTACCTCCTTCAATGGCTGAAATCTGATAAGGCCTTAATGATGCTCTTCAATGATGGCACCTTTCAGGTAACTGAACTCTTTATAGAAGTACATATTAAGGTCCTAAAAATTATTTTTAACTAGCAAGTTTAATGGTTGACTGAATTTTCCTAATTGTTGAATATTTAGAGAGCTTTAATATCTCTTTTTCCTTTTTAAGGTGAATTTCTACCATGATCATACAAAAATAATCATCTGCAGCCAAAATGAAGAATACCTTCTCACTTACATCAATGAAGACAGAATATCTACAACTCTTAGACTGACAACTCTGCTGATGTCTGGCTGCTCGTTAGAATTAAAGAATCGAATGGAGTATGCCCTGAACATGCTCTTACAGAGATGTAACTGAGAGATTTCTCAAATGGACCCTATGGGACTCCTCTTTTCCACTGTGAGATCAACAGGGAAGCCAGTTGAGTGATCTAGAGCATGTTGAAGAAGACAGACAGCTGGTGGTACGAAAACAATTCCTCCGTGGCCTGCTGAACTGGGCGGAACCAGACCAGGCTGAGGTGTACAGGTCTTGACTTTGGACAGTCCACGAGTGAACAGAATGTAGTTTTCCTCGAGATACCTGATGTAAAAGGTTTTTTCAGACAATTTTGCAGAAAGGTGCATTGACTCTTAACTTCTCTCTGTTGAGAGCATTTCAGCCAGAGGACTTGGAACTGTGAATATACTTCCTGAAGGGGAGGGAGAAGGGAGGAAGCTCCCATCTTGTTTAAAGGCTGTAATCGGTGCAGCTTTTGGCTGCTTAACTGTGAACTATGGCCATACATAATTTTTTTGTTTATTTTTGAATACACTTGTGGCTGGAAAAGTGCATTCCTTGTTAATAAACTTTTTATTTATTACAGCCCAAAGAGCAGTATTTATTATCAAAATGTTCATTTTTTTATGTTGATCATTTTAAATTGTTGGCAATAAAGAATATAAAAAAGCACAAACACTGGCCGCCTGTCTTTAGTACAATGCATCATTGCATCATCATATTATATATGGATTTTTGGCACTGTTTGATGTGACATTGAGTATGGAAGTAAACCAGAAAGACAATCTTAAGTATTTCTTTTTTTTATCTTTTAGGAACTTAATTTTTAATACCGGAATTATGATGATGAACTCTCTGAGCGGATCTAGTGTGAGAAGTGTGTAATGAAAATATCACTCTTGTTACAACTATTGGCCTCCCTCTAAATTCAAAACCAATCTCTCTTTGTAGTATTTTCTCACAGGTCATTTAATTTAGAGCTGAAAGACAGAATACTCCAGTGTAAACAACTCTTGTCAATAGGAACAGGAAGTTTATCTTAATATGGGCAAAGCTCTATGCATTATAATATGCGTACCACCTAAATACATTACTCGGTTTAACTTGCCTAAACACTTCCAGTGCCATTGGCAGCACTAGTACATAATTCTAGTAGTGGGAAGTGCTTTGGAAATAAATCATTTTATTTTCTTTCTGGTGCATGGTGGTTAAGTAGTGTCATGGGACCAAGTCATGATTGGGGGGCGGGTCTTTTAAACTATCAGAATATACAAGAGGCACCTCTGTAGAGATTTTAGCAGGGTTTTCTCTGTGACAGGCATGAGAAAAGTTGCTCATCCTGTTACTCTGAACTTACAGTGACCTGTATAAAATGCAAATAATTTCTTTGTTCAACTGTAATCCCACTATAAAGAAAGTATTATCCTGTTGAAAGAAAAGCACCTTGGTTTAAGGATTTGTTTACATTGTGATCCTATACAGGGGTAGTGTAGAGATGATATACTAACATTCTTCTAAAACTGTTAACAGACCCTCCACCTAGTATCCTTTATTACTGAAAGCCAAGTTTGGGATTTATCCTAGGTATTTCACAAGTCTTTGATTAAGTCCTATTGTCCAGAGTTCTCTGACCATTTATTCTTTGTTAAATGGCTTATAATAATGGCTGAAGAAAACTGAATAACAAGTGTGCAAAAGTAGAACCTAATTTTATGAGTAAAGAAGAAACAGTAGAAAAACAGTATAAAATGTTTGTTCCTTGTCAGTTTCACAGCGTAAAACTGGTACTATGAAGTGGTTTCAGATCATGCTCATTCACTCTCCTATGGATGGAGTATAGGTTGCATGTCAGGTTCAGGGTCTAGTGCTGGAGATGCAGAGTGACCGTAAGGCTCTCCCTGCCCTCCAGGAAGTAACAGTGGAGCGGGGAAGACAGTGCACTTGCCTCTCAGTCTGATAAGTACTGGGATACTATGGTGAAGGTATGCACTCGGTGTTGTGGGAACCAAGAACAGGAACGGAAAAAGAGCCCCGGGCATGAGGTGCACTAAGAGCAGATTCCAGAGAAGGAAATTCTTTGTATTGGGTTGCGAAAGATCAGTATGGGTTAAATAGGAGTATGAAATGTGGAAGTGTCAGGAGCAGTGAGAATAATATGTCCAGAAGCCTAAGGATGAAAAAGCTCATAGCAGAAGAAGGTGTGTAAATCTGAACTGTGGTAAGTAAAGCTGGAAGAGACAGAAGTGATGTGTCCCATACATGCCCCAAGGCATTTACACTACATCTTGAATGCTGTGCAAAACTACTGAAAGATTTTAATGGGAAAGTGATGTGGTGTTCCAGATTTATAAAATTCATTCTGGAGGCATAGGTGAGATGAGAAAGATGGAGATAAACAGCCCAAACATTAAAAAAGTTAATACTGTGATTCACATGAGAAAGGATCTGAGATTTAATGAAAGGGGGCAAATGAAGGGTCACTATCTCCATGACACATCTGGTCCATGTTAGTACTCTCTCTGTGGTGCACCAGACTTGGCATGGTGCGGTCAAATATTGAATGAATGATTAAATATAGATTTAGGAAGGGCTTACAAAGTTGACAGGATTTGGAATCTTCCTGAATGTGAAGTCTAAGAAAGAGAGCAATGTTTAGTATGACTGGCTAGGGCATTCGATGGGGAAAAGGTGATATACTATATGGCCATCAAAAGCAATAAGGATCATGGAAGGAAAAGTTAGATATTCAAGGAAATATAGTGAATTTAGCATGTTGAATCAGACTCATCTGAGGATAACCAAGGAGGTCCAGAAAACACCTGGATAAACGTATCTATATTTCAAGAGAGGGCAAGATTTGGGAATCACCAGGATGCAGATAACTTCGTGGGAATGAAGACATATGATTTTAGTAAACACCTTTGAATCCCAAGAATGTTTCTTCTTTAGCCATCACAAATTCTAGAAGGGTAATCTCTAAAGATAAACTAGTGTTGATGCATGATAATAGCCACTTTCAGCTAAACTTGGTATGGTCATGGAAGTAGCTGGGATATTGAGTTATTTGATATTTATTACTTTCATATCTTACTCTCCAGAATCCTTTTATAAATATGAATGTAACCTATGTTGTTTAGAGAGGAAGCATATTCCAGTGGAAAATCTTTGGAATCATTCCTGAATTCAAATTCCTGCCTAAGCAGGTGATTACAATGTGATTTTCAGTAAAAACCTAATCTCTCTAAACATCAGTTTCCTCATCTGTGCAGATGAAAAGATAATAAAGGTCATGCATATCACAGGTGCTAAATATTTACACCCATTCTCATTCTGTTTTCTTTGCCCCTTTCCACCTGTATAATGACTGGAACCCTGATTTCCTAAATAACTGACTCATTCTTGTTTTCCCTCTTCCAGTCCTTTTTATTTTCTGTGTCAGCCATGGTCCAGCCAGAAATATAGAAATCATTTTAGGACTTTCAAAGAGAAGGAATTTAGTGGAGATCACTAGTATACTGCTGACGGAAAACACTGGAAGCCAAATAGGAGGTGGAAAGACAATAGGAGGGGGAATCCACCACTACCCCAATAGTTTTTGACACACGGGGAAAACATGGATTTCTACAGTTTGGAACCATGGTCTTCCGGAAGAAACTAGAACCATGGTGCCTATTACCTAACAGACTTTTGAAATTGTGAGGCAACTGTGGCTGCTGCTTGAGATGACCAAGCAGCAGAAGAAAGGAGATGAATATGCTGTATGCTTTCTTCCTTTAGCCCTCAGTCTCCTATTGACCAAATGATCTGGGAATTTGTAAAAGAGCAGTTTGAGTAATATAGTTGCAAGGGTCATTCTTATGTTTTAGAACAAAGGAAGGGTAGGCCAGGAGACAGATCTGAGCTTTAACAGGCCATGGCCCATCTTCCTTTCTTATATGTTCTCCTCCATTAATTCTGTAGCACTTTTGTCTTCTCTTCCTCTTAAATTCCAAAGTGACATAATTGCTCAGTTATACTATTTAGCTAGGCAGCAGGATGGCAGGCAGTAGAATATTGGAGGTGGAAGAAAAATAGGGATAAGACAGTGATGCATGATACCCATGTTTATAGCAGCACAATCATAATAGCTAAGTTGTGGAAGCATCCTATATGTCCAGCAACGATGAATAGATAAAAAAAGATGTGGTATTTATACATAATGGAGTACTACTCTGCCACAAAGAAGAATAAATGAGTCATTTGCAGGAAAGTGGATAGACCTTGAATCCATAATGTTAAGTGAAATAAAAATTGTATGGCTAATCTTATTTCAGAAACGCAGAGTATAAATAGATCAAAGAGCAAAATAAAAGATAGACAATAGGAAACAGGGAGATAGATCTTTGACAAATGGGAAGGGGATTAAGAGATGGAGGAAGGGGGAAGGGAAAGGAAGGGGACATAAAAAGAAATACAATGTGCCATCTACTTGTACCAACTACCCACAATGAATGTATATTCATGATGTACTAATAATACCTATCTATTATCTATCTATCTATCTATCCATCTATCTATGTCTTAAGATATGATTCATTTTTAACTTAGGCCTCTGTGATTTGTAACATGATCAGAACTTTTTTACATTATGAAGATTTTATTTTATTTATTTTATGGAAAAAAGGTAAAACGAAATTTCATAACAAACTAATAGGAGAATAACAATAGTTAATACTTTACACGTTGTTATCATTAAAGTAGTTGCTAAGGGTACAAGACATGGGCATAGAAGTTTCTCCAATCGGTATTGACAAAAACCTTCCTTTTTAATGAACTAAGAGACACTAATAGTATAAATGACTTGCATTTTTTTCCATTTTCTCTGCTGTCCTTTCCCCTTTTCACCCATCCTAGTTCCTTTTTCCTTTTGAACAAATTCTTCCCATTTCACAAAATCTATTGTACATTTTAGAACTTATTTACTCTTTCAGTTTCTCACACCAGGGAGACATTATGATGCTTACACATGTGAGTCTGATTCATTTCACTTATGAGTATGGTCTCAAGTTGCATCCATTTACCTATAAAATTCTCAAGTTTATCATTGTTTATGGCTGAGTAGTACTCCATTGTATAAAAAGACTGCATCTTTTTTAACCACTCTTCAGTTGATGGGCATTTGTGTTGTTTCCAAGATTAAGTGATCACAAATTGTGCTGCTATAAAAAGGGTGCACATATATTGCTGTGGTATGATGTTTTTAATTCTTCTGGGAAAATACCCAGAAGGGGAATAGCTAGGTCAAATGGGACCTCTAATCCTAGTTTCTTGAGGAATCTCCACACTGATTTCCACAATGGTTGTACAAGTCTATACTCCCACCATCAGTGGAGAAGGGTTCCTTTTTCCCCACAGACCTGCCAGCATTTGTTATTGGTTGATTTCTTGATGATAGCCATTCTTTCTGGGGTGAGATGGAATCTCAGTGTTTTTTTTTTTTTTTTTTAATTTGTATCTCTTGAATGAAAAGAGATATTGAACATTTTTTCATGTATTTATTTGCCATTTGCATTTTTTCATCTGCTTAGTGTGTATTAATCTCAGATGCCCATTTTTGGATTGGGTCTTTGAATTTGGGGGGTCTGATTTTTATCAATTCTTTTTTCTTTTTGTGGGTACCGGGGGTCGACCTCAGGACCTCGTGCGCCAGCAGGCGCCCGTGCCGCTGAGCGATATCACCGGCCCTTTTTTCGTATGTGGGTTCTGGGAGTCGAACTCAGGACCTCGCGCTTGCCTGGCAGGTGCTTATGCTGCTGAGCTATTTCACCGGCCCTCAATTCTTTATATGTTCTAGATAGAAGTCCTTTGTCTGAGGGACAATTGGCTAAAATTTTTTCCCACTCTGTGGGTTGTCTTTTCACTTTGTTGGTGATTTCTTTTGCTGTGCAAAAGATGTGATCCCAGTTGTTGATTCTTTGAAGTATTTTCTGTGCAGTCTGCATTTTGTTCATGAACTCTCTGCCTACCCTGATGTCTTCAAGATTTCTACCTACTTTCTCTTCCAGTAGATTTAGTGTCTCTGTTTTAATATTTAGATCTTTGACCCATTTTGCCTTTAGTTTAGTGCATGGTGGTAGACATGGGTCTAGTTTTAGTCTTTGGCATGTAGACAGCCTGTTTTTCCAGTACTATTTATTAAAGAGGCTATCTTTCTTCCAGTGAACAGGTTTGGCACCTTTGTCAAAGATAAGGTGGCTGAGTGTGTTTGGAGTTGTGTCTGCATCTTCTAATCTGTTCCACTGATCCTCAGGTCTGTTTATTTGCCAGTACCATGCTGATTTTATCACAGTAGCTTTGTAGCATAATTTCAAGTCAGGGATTGTGATGCCTCCTGCTTTGCCTTTGTTGCCCAAGGTTGTCTTTCCTATTCTAGGTTTCTTCTGGTTCCAGATGAATTTGAGTAATGTTTTCTCTAGTTCAGCGAGGTATGCTAATGGTATTTTGATCAGGATTGTATTAAATCTGTATAACAGTTTTGGGAGTATGGCCATTTTCACTATGTTGGTTCTTCCTATCCATGAGCAAGGGGTATCTTTCCATTTTCTGATATCCTCTTCAATCTCCTTTTTCAGAGTACTATAATTTTCAATGTATGGATCTTTTACCTCCTTTGTTAGATTGATCCCTAAGTATTTCATTTCTTTTGGATGCTATTGTGAAGGATGTTGTTTCGCTAATTTCTCTCTCAGTGAGTTTGCTGTTTATGTACAGGAATGCTATTGATTTCTGAGTGTTGACTTTGTATCCAGCTATGCTACTGAATTTGGTTATTAAATCTAGAAGTCTTGGTGGAGTTTTTGGGGTCTTCTATGTAGAGTATCATGTCATCTACAAATAATGATAATTTCACTTCTTTCTTTCCTATCCTTATTCCTTTCATTTCTCTCTCTTGTCTAATTGCTCTGGGTAATGTTTCCAGAACTATATTGAATAGGAGTGGTGATAGTAGACATCCTTGTCTTGTTCCTGATTTTAGAGTGAAAGATTTCAGTTTTTATCCATTTGTTATGATGTTGGCTGTTGGTTTGTCATAGATGGCTTTTATCAGATTGAGATAAAGACAATCTATTTTGATTTACTGTGGGGTTTTTATCATGAATGAGGGTTGGACTTTGTCAAAAGCTTTTTCTGCATCTATCAAGATGATTACATGATTTTTGTCTTTGGCTATGTTGATATGATGTATTGTTCTTGGAGTTGTGGTCATTTTATCTCTGTCTAGAATATCTTTCCATATGCTTTGTAGTATTGGTTTGGTGGTCATGAGTTTCTTCAGTTGTTCTTTGTTATGGAAACATCTTATTTCTCCATTAATTTTGAAAGATAGTTTTGCAGGGTACATAAATCTGGGTCAGAAGCTGTTTTCTTTTGGGACTTGAAATACTTCACTTCAAGTTCTTCTTGACTTGAGCGTTTGTGTTGAGAAGTCTGCTGTTATTCTGATGGGCTTTCCTTTATAGGTGATCTGTTTCTTTTCTCTAACAGCTTTTAATATTCTGTTCTTGTGCTGAATTTCTGGGATCTTGATTATTAAATGTCTGGGTGTACCTTTATTTTGGTGATAGCTAATTGGAGTTCTACTTGCTTCACTTATCTGTATGTCAGATTCTTTTCCCATGCATAGGAAATTTTCTGCTATTACTTCTTCAGATAGTTTTTTTATGTTATTTGTGTTGGCTCCTACTTTTTAATTGACACCAATTATTTTTATATTATTTTTCTTTGCATCATCTTGCAACTGTTGAATTATTTCCTGATCTTTTTCTATTTTCAAGAGATTTTTATTTTCATGAATACTAGTCGAGATCCTATCTTCAAAGTCTCAAAGTCTGTCTTCAGTTTCGCTAGCTTTTAATGAAATTTTTTAAGTTCCTGGATATCTGTTTGAATACATTTCATGCATTCTATTTCGTTCCTATATTGATCATTCAGTGTCCATCCTTTTCCTATCATCTATTTTTTTTTATCTATCTCTACTCTAGATTTGCTGAGCAATTCCTTTATAAATTTTGACTTTGTTTTTTACCTGAGGGATTATTTCTGACCTGATTTACTCTGTAACCTCTTGAATTTGTTTCTTTACTTTTGTTGCTATCATTTCAGAAATGTCAGCTGTATCTTCCACTTTCCTCTACCTTGTTATATCCTGGACTTGTTCTGGGTGGGCTGGAGGTCTGAGGTTGCATTTTGCTTCTGTGTCTTGTCATTTTCTGTTTCAGAAGTTTTCATTTTGCTTTCTATGTTCACCCTTATATGTATTTCTAGTAGGTAGCTTTGTCACAAATATCGAGGCCTCTCTAGGCAAGGTTTGTTCTTCAGGGATGTCTTCTGTGTATAGGAGATTCTTGGTTTGTGTCTGTCCAGAGATCCTACATTTTCAATTAATTAAGAGTGAGACATTGGTATTTGTTTGGCTCAGTCCCCAGTCCTTTGGTGCTGGGGTGTGGTGAGGTTATTACCTGAGAACTTCCCAGTATTGTTACAGAAGTGATAACAACTGATTAAAACAGATATGACATCCTAGCTAAAGTAGTATAATTAGCACTGAGAATAGCATCAAGCACAGTGTAGAAACTGAAAAACTGTGGTAGCTATTAATTTTGTACCTTTAACCATAGAAGAAAAATCTACAGTTATATAACAGACCCGATTGTAAATTGGGAGCATGTATACAAAGTGTTTTCCCTTGGTAGAGTAGTTTACCTTGTGGTGAGGAAATTTAAGAATCACAGTGGATAGAACAGAAAAAATTGAAAAGAAAAAAAGTAGAAGCCAGGCAGGCATACAAAGGATGATCACACAAGATTTGGGAAACTAGGGAAAAGGGCAGGTAAGAAGGAATGAAGGAGTAAGCAAAGGATTATTGAAGTTGATCAGAAAAATCAGAGAGACTATTCGTTCATATGAAAATACGATTAAGTCTACAGAGGTAAATTGAGCAAAGAGGGAAGAAGATGAATAGAGTAGAACAAAAATATAGGTAAAAGACAAAATTAAAAAAGAAAATGGAAAAGGAATGGGAAACAAACCAGCAGAAAAAAGAAGAAGAAGAAAAGGAAAGGAAAAACCAAAATTCCTCTGGTGTCCACTGAGAGTCCAAAACTACTGGATAACATTGTCAACCTGCAGTAGAGTTCGTGCTGGATTTGAGGCTGACCCTGGGCTCCAGATGTGGGGCCCTGGGGCCAGAGTCTTCAGCCAGTACTTTCTGTGTGTCCCTTAGCAGCAGCCCTCTCTTTACACTGTTTCTCTTGGGGGCCGCATCTCTCTCCCAGTTGCTGTGCTGTTTTCAGACAGAGACGGGGCTGTTCCCAGTCCCATGCATCTTTGGCTCCTCCTGGTCCTTGCTCAGCCTTTTGTGTTCCTCTTGCACTGGCAAATCTCTGTCCTCTCAGGTCGTTTGTTGCAGGGTGGGGTGGGATGCTGTGATAGGGTCTGGTCCTCTGCTCCTGCTGTTGCAGTCCAAGGCTGCTCAATCTCAATTCTTACTCCTCTCCTGAGGTGGGGGACTAACTTCCCATTCATTGCTTTACAAGTTCTGCTGCTACTGTCACTCACCTCTGCTCTAGTCTGTAACTTCTTCAGGTGAGATGGAGGGGTGCTGTGGGGTGCCTTCTGCTCCTGCCCCCGGCTGTGTGCGTATAGCATGGGGCTGCACAGTCCCGATGTGCAGGGCTGTTTAATTCCCCACACCTCTCTAACCACAGGTCATGGGGGAGGGGTTAGCTGGTCCATTTACTATGAACCCCTGTAGTCTTTAATTTTGTTTCTGTCCATTTCAGTTAGCGCTTTTGTGCACAAAAGGAAAGGGAGGAAAAGAGAAAAGAAAAGGAAAATGAAAGAAAAATTATAGGACAAAAAAAAAAAAAAAGAGAAAACTGGCCAATCATCAGAGAGGGAGAAGTTTGTGTCTGCAGAATTTACCGCTGGACTGTAGCGTCTTCTGTTTGGAGGAAGGCAGAAGAGGAAAGGGACTTTATATCCCAAGTCTATCCTGTATAGCTTGATTTAGCCACATTATTTTGGTATATCTTTCTTTTTCTTCTTCTTCTTTTAAGATTCCAAGAATGGCGGACAGTTATCTGGATCTGGCAACCCACCGGCAGCCGGGTGGGCTGGCTGGCTGGCTGTCTGTTTTATTAAATCCTTTATCTGTGTATTGTTCAATCTATTAGTCTCTTATGTCAGATTGATTTTAGTTTCAGGGTGTATGTCCCTCACCTTTCTTCCACTTACCTGTGTTTTTAGTTGAATTTTTCTGAGTAGCTCCAAACAGAGCTCCTCCTCTATTCGGCCATGTTGTCCTATGAAAATTTTAATCTAATGAAAATATGTATGTCTAAAATGAATAGATTCATTTTCATAAGGTACAGAGAGAAATCAATATTGGGATTTTAAGGTAACTCCATGCAGAAGACAGTAAAAGCTTTTAATAAGCTTTTCTATAAACAGAACTCCGTTGATTCTTTGTTGTTCCTTGACTTCAAAGAGAGACTAATTTATATATGCATAGATTCATATTTTATTCTCACATTTCTTCATGCCTTATTAACTTTTTTAATAGAAAGCATTTCTTTGTTTGAATTGCCACACTTTGTGTTAGTGAACTCATACTAAAAATTTAAACTTTTATATGCATTGTTGGAATATAATATCATGGTTCATCAATGTTTGGAATTCTATTAAATAGAATATATGGGTTTTGCCCCTGGGATAAGCCATATTTTACCTTTATATATAAAAACAAAATTGATTTTAGTGATTGAGGCAGAATAACTTCGCTTTTAAATTGAGGTAAAATAAAGTTACTGAGCTATCTCAGCCATGAAATACCAAATGATTAGATATTGTAGCCCAATTATGCAAATTGTAACAAATTCTCTTATCTAAGCCTATAACAAATTAGTACTGCAAGAAATCAAGCACCAAGTCTAAATGAAATGAAATGCACAATGCCTTCCTTTTGCACTCCTTTGGGGTTGGTGGAAGCAGCATGACCTTTAGAGCTGAGATCTCAGAGTCAGATGTTCCAAAAGAGTTTTACTAGGATATCAATTTATTATGTACTTGCATGATTCTACTGAACAAAAGAATGTGAAAAAGCAGGATTATATAAATTTTGAGAACTTTAGAACTACATAGGATATGTTTAAATATTTCACGTGCTAAAGGGATCCAAAGTCCAAGCAAGTGATTGAGTAGCATGGAAGAGCATGAAGATGTAGTACTATAAAGACAAAATGAGTGCTGTTCTGCTGAACATTTAACCAGATGTTTTTCAGGAGGTGAAGAGTTCCCTGATTTGTTGCATTTGCTGAAATTGTGGTGTAAATATTTTCACCTGACTGATTTCAAGATGATGGAGTGATGTCACTGACTATGGAGATGGGAAGAGATACAGAAGCATGCTATTGTATTTCCACTATGCAGGAAATTTTTAAAAAAGGCTCACTTTCAGGAAATAATGATAAAATCTGGTAAAACAATTTGATAATGATGAATTTTGAGTGTTTACTGACTTTAATAATATTTAATTGTACCTTTACATTTTTTAATTTTTAATAATGGCTGTATTAACAAATGTGTTCACAATTTCTGAAATCTTAGCAATCAATTCTCATGAACTTATGTAGAGCAGTTCCAGCAGAACTACAGTAATGACTCAAACCAAGGCATGTTGACTATATAGCTCTGAGAACTAAGAAATTACCCCTAATTTCTGAAGAATTAATAGATCTTGATATATTCCTTCAATATTTCAGATAGTACTGCAGCAAGTATCTTGGTTCATATCTATTATTGTATACGAAATCTCAATTAGCCAAGGTTACAAACAAAAAAATTTTTAACTGACAGTAATTTCTTTATAATGAAGTACCTTCCAATTTCAAAAAGATTTAGTGTTAAGTATATAAATGCTGAAGACACTCAATGTGGGGAGCAGTTGAGCTGTGGCTGAGCCAGAGGTCAGCAAACTCCTTGAGCCTAGAGCAAAGCTAGTCCCAAGGACCCGAAATGCCAGAGGCAGACTGTGTAAACAAGTTGACCGCTAGCTCAGCTGCATATCAGCAGGTGTCTGGCCTTGGTGTTATTCCTTGTTAACTATAGCACAGATAGCTCTGTGAGTGTTTTGGCTTTCAGTGTTCTCAGCAAAACACAGACCTTGCACTCTGGACCCTGTCACGTTTTTTTCCCCCCTTTTTTTTTTTTTACTTTGTATAAATAAAGATGCTGGGGTTGGAACATTGTCACTGCCTGTCCATCAGAGAGGTCAGGTCCCACCCAGTCCCAGCATTCCTTTTATGTATCTTACTCTCCCGTCGCCCTCTCAGGACCCCACTCCCTATGCAGGTCACAGCAACTCAAAATCATGGAATTTATAATTTTTGTTAGAGAATCTATACATATTAGGCCTAGCATTATAATTATGCACTAGAATTTCACATATAGTAATGTATTAATAGTATAATTCAAATTAAAAATTGAAATTTTAGTAACAATGATTTAGAATTTTAATTTAAAAATTATGACATTTATATTTAGTGTTATAATATGTGAAAATTTCAATTTCTTATGTCTATAAATTTAACTTATTCAATTTATAGTAATGCTTAAATACTTATAATATTTGTTACAATGCAGTATTTTAAAAAGAAGTCAAATATGTTGTAAATGTATGTAAAATATTTAAGGGAGTTTAAGTTTTTAAGTAGAATCATAAATTACAGTCTCCTCAAACTTTTTTTTTATAAAATACAAAGCACATTTTTCAAACTAAACTTAAAACTGCAAAGAAAAGAAGGATATTTAATATGCTCAACGTTAGTTTTTGAAAACCAAATAAGTTTCTACATATAAAATCACTCTAAAAAATCTAACTGCCAAAACGTTTTCTCTGGAATTTGTGCTTGGAGATAAATATCACCGAAATATTCTGATCCAAATACATAATTATATTGTAGTAATATACTTTTGAGAACATGATATAAGTCAAGAGCTAGAAGAAATGAAATGGAAAATGCAATCCATATGGACAGTGTGGCAAAATTTTAGAGCTGAGATTGGAAATTGCTGGTGAATAGACATTTAATTGAATACAGAGTGTTTTAGATAAGTTTTAAAAATATTTTCCAGTAATTATCATCACTTAGTCGTTGAAAGCTTCCAGAAAAAATGTAAAAATTCCAACTTCTTCTGAACAACTTCATCATCAGGTAATATTGGATTTGCATTTCTACATATGGATAATCAGCTGGAGCTTGGAACTTCCTGTCCCTGGCGCAGGTCAAGACCTCTCCATGATTCTCACTTGACTGTGTCACTCAGCTGGTTTCTCTGGGCCAGGGGTGTCCAACCCATGGGGCCCAGGGCACATGTGGCCTTCGGCAGCTGGTAATGTGGCCCCATACAATCGTACATTTCAACATTATTAAGTGATTCTCAGCTTTAGTTCTCATGACTCAGTTGCTCAGTGCTCGAAGCTCAAGCGTGGACTGCATGGGCAACGATGGAAAGCCATGTAGGGGAGGGCACAGAGCAGCACTAACTGCTGACATCACGTGCACCTGTGTGACTTGGTGAGTAAAACGCAGTGTTTACCCATGACAGTAATTCACCCTACTGACCTAGGTGTATGTCTGTGAAGATGGGCATTTACTGTTCTTACACAGACATGCAAGTTTTCTTATTGAATTATTAAACTTGAAGAAGCACTTAGATGGAGCCAGACACTGATGCATTAATTTTGCAAAAAAGGCCAAGTATCCCACTAGTTTTAAGTTTATATTGCTCTCTTTTTTAATGTTATAATAAAAACATAAAAATAAAGGAAGCTTTGGCACTTACGTACATTAAATTTATTAAGTACGTTATACGAGGCCAGGATAATTCCTCTTCACTCACTGTGGCCTTGGCAAGCGGAAAGGCTGGATATCAGTGCTCTGGAACTTTGAAAGTGAACCCCTCCCCTGGAGTCGGGTGAAACTCTCAGGGGACTTTTCTACTTTCAAATTCTGTTTGCAAAATCTGGTTTTATTTCTATCAAGTGTGATTTGGATGACCTGGCAGAAATATGGTATTTATCCAAATCTCCTTTCTGAAGTTTTTAAGTGTTATTGGTTTTAAATGTCAGATTGCAATGGCAAGCAGAAACACCTAAACGACACCTAGGATTTGGAGGCAGATTTATTTACATCGATGGGCACTGATCGGGATCACTCCCAAAATATTAGGTCCTGATCTCTGGTGGTCTAGGGCTTATATGAGATAAGCAAGCAGGAAGTACAGAGGCAGAATGGCTTGTCAATTGGGGATTGGTTTATACAATGTGTGTCACAGTAACCAGCTATACACCACAGTGACCAGCCATTTCTAAGAGACAGGAGCAACCAGATCTGGAACAGGAACTATTACCTGGGCAACTAACAAACTGAAGTATACTGCTGGGGGAGGCATTTTCTGCTACAAGGTAATATTAAAGGGAAGTGAAGGAATAGGTCTAACACAAAGATCTATCTGTGTATGTGTGTGTGTGTGTGACAGAGAGCGAGGGCGAGAGCTGGAAGAGTATACTGTTGTCCCCTGCCCCTTCCTCTCTCTGGCTTTTCTTGTTCTCTCTATGTTTCCTGCTGCCATGAAGTAAGCAGAATTCTTCCACTAGGCCTTTCACCATGGTGCTTCTCCTTTGAATCAGCTGACCTCTGAAACTGGACCCAAAATAAACTATTCCCTCTTTAAGTTGCAGATATCAAGTGTTTTGTCCTATCCACAGGAAAACTGACCAGTATAATGATGTTTTACTTCATGTGTTTGAGACCACCAGGACTATGGTGTTAGAAATTATGGTGATAATTACTGGTTATGGTGACATGTGCCTATAATCCCAGCTGCTCAGGGAACTGAAGCAGGAGAATAGCAAGCTTGAGCACAGCCTGGGAAATTTAGCAAGATCCTGTCTCAAAATAAAAATAGAAAGTGTTGGGGATATACAGTACCTCAGAAATAAAGTGCCTTTGGTTTCAATACCCAGTACTGAAAGAAAAATAAACTCATGACAGTCACCATCTGGTAAACGAGAATGAAGGAAATATATTGGGTAGGATATGGTTTCACTAATCATTAAATCTTTGGGAGGCTATGGCTCATAATCAGTTGTCATTTCAACTTGGAGATATATGGTTGTACTAACTAGCAACATTATTTCATCCTGGTTTCACAGAGGATGGATTGAAACAGAAATATGGAATCCTTGTTTCAAATGAAAGTGATTCCTCTAATTTAGGCATAGATAAGAAAAAATTTGATAGGAAAAATGAAAGAATTTGAACTATGATCTAGAAAAAATGGATCTCTTTGATTTAAAAATGCTTAAAATATGCTGCAAGGTGGTGGTGAACCTCATATAAAGATAAGAGTTTATAGCCACATATTATCTTTTGTCCATATTAGCCGAAACTCCAATGCTAACTAAACATACAGTATTAAGTTGCCATGATTATTTATCTAGAAGGGGAAACGATAAAATGATATTCATCATATTCCCTGAAACATCAAAATAATTTCACCTTGAACTTATTAGCATTCACTTTACTGATTCATTTAGAATTGCGACTGAATCAACGTATTTTATGGACTTAGCTAAAAATTGAAAGTAAGAATGTGATATAAGAACAGCGATAGCTGACTTGCTTTAGTGACAAAGTCAATACACTCTAATATACTAAGTAGCAATTTAAAATTTTCATTCATGCTTCCAAGGGGCTATGTGGCTTTTCTTTTAGAATTTCTGGCATATGAAAGATGTATCATGGTTTCTTGAAGCTCCCTTTTTATTTTTTTATTTTTTTTATTTTTTTGTGGGTACCGGGGGGTCGACCTCAGGACCTCGTGCGCCAACAGGCACCTGTGCCGCTGAGCGATGTCACCGGCCCCTTTTTCGTATGTGGGATCCGGGAGTTGAACTCAGGCCCTCGCGCTTGCAAGGCAGGCACTTATGCCGCTAAGCCATCTCACCGACCCTCCCTTTTTATTTTATTGGAAAGAAATACAAAACAAAAATTGGGAGTTATAATAATTTAACATAAGACTATTGGTACTTATATTTAAATATTCTAAGAATTGAGTCAAAAGAGTCATAGTTTTTAGAAATCTTTGGGCTATGTCAAGTATTTGTATTGAAAACCTAAAAGTTTGTGACTTAAAATTTACAGACATTATCAGATATATCACAATATCCAAATTCGTATAAAGATGGTAAATTTGAGCTCTCATTTACCAAGCATCAAAATAGCCAAAGTAAATGATTTGAGAAAAGTATATTTTTAGTTACATAGACACAGGTCTTAATTTCCCTATGTGTTTTAGTGACTTTTTTCAGTGAAGCACTATTAGCCTTTCAGAAAAAATATTAAACATATTGATATTATTTGCCTAACACTGTAGCCACAGTACAAGTTTGGTTTGAAAATGTATTAAGCGTCTGTAGGGCAAGCTTCTTGTGCTCATGATGCAATTTACAGTAGGTAAAGTGGAGAAAATGTCAATGTTTGATTATGTTCCTATTGACTCCTTTGAAATTTTTGTGGATTCTTCTAAAATTGTTTGCTTGTTTTAGTGAGTATGAGATGATTAGAAAGGCTGTTTCTTGGCAAGTTGATGGAAGAACATTTCTCACTTTGTGAAATAAATAAGAAACAACAGAAAAAAGCAAATCCCTCACCAATGTGTCCAAAATATGGGTTCCATGAGGAAAAATGTAAAGTTTTGAGTCTTTTGAGCTCAGACTCTTATATTTAACAAAACTAACAAATAAAATCCATTCAGGAATTAATTAGCTTTATTTATTTATTTATTTATTTATTTTATGTGGATACCGGGAGTAGACCTCAGGACCTCGCGCTTGCCTGCAAGCGCTGGTGCCACTGAGTGATATCACCGGCCCTTTTTTTCCTTTATGTGGGTTCTGGGAGTCAAACTTATGACAGGTCTTTTATAGAGTAAATGTAATTATTTCTTAGAAGACTTTGAGTGTAATAATTCATTGTCCTCTTAAAAACAAGACAAAGATATAAAATACTAACTAGCAATAACTCACTTTAGAAAAAAATTACTTTCTACAAAATTGTCAATAGTGTATATCATCATTCAAGAAAATCCTTATTTGTGAATTTCAATTTCCTTGAGAAAAATGCTTCTATATCATTCAAAGGTCAAACTTGATAGCCCATAGCACCTTTATGGAAAACATTTTGTTAGTTCAGGTGCTTTAGGCAATCCATCTATGTGAAAGTTTGCACTTCTTATCTTAAAATGTCTTCTCAAGAATTAGCATACTGGGCCGGTGAGATGGCTCAGTGGTGTAAGCGCCTGCCTTGCAAGTGTGAGGGCCCGAGTTCGACTCCCGGAACCCACATACGAAAAAGGGGCCGGTGATATCGCTCAGCAGCACGGGTGCCTGTTGGCGCGCGAGGTCCTGAGGTCGACCCCCCGGTACCCACCAAAAAAAAAAAAAAAAAAAAAGAATTAGCATACTGTATAAAATCCATAAGCTATAGCTTTCTCTGTGGCTTAATGGTTTTATCCCCAGGAACTGCCTTGTTGAAGCGGTGTCATTCATTAGGAGGACTTCAGCTGTCTGGCTGCTGTACTTCAGGCTCTTTCTGGAGAGATTATATGTTCTAGAGGTCCCCCGAGTGGGAGGCCTGCCAGCCTGACTAATGAAGACTGTCACTGTGATGCAACAGTCACCAGGCCCAGCAACATTGCTGTGCCATTGCTGGATTACATAATGCAGTGGCAATTTTAATGTGAAGCAAAGCCTGCTTCATCACCTTATGCTCTTTTCAGAGCCAGTGTCTAAAGAGCATGGTGTTATCGATGAAGAGCAAGATAGACAATGTTTGTATCTACAGCAAGTAAAATAAAGTCTCGGGCAGAAAGTTCAAGATAAGGGAACTGTGGTGCTCAACTGTGAGCTGTCAAATGGGAGAATCTCTAAAATCAAAAAGTCCATTTACTACGTTGCTGCATAAAGTGAAAAAGAAAAAAATAACAGTAATAGTAAAAAAATTATAATTAGTTTAGTGTGGCAAGAATCTTTGGTGAAACCTTAATTTTAGTTAAAACAATCCAATTCAGATGTGTTCAACATAAATATCACATTTCTATTTCTAGAACATCTCTTTCATGATATTTCAGAACATTACTTTCTTCACTCTAGTGCTTGTGGGTGGTGTTATTCTCTTCATTTTAAAGACACCTTGATCATCACAGAAAAAAATCTATTTCTTCAGCATTGCAGAGTCAGTGGTAAATAGAACCTGAAGATAAAAAGTGTAAATGAAGTTCACCTCTTTGTTCATTTGAAGAGGCCATGCTGCCACTGAATTCATTAAGATAAGCAAAACTTAAAGATAAGTCTTTTCCAGAAGCATAGGTTTTTTTCTCAAGCGTGGCTACAGCTCGAAAGGGCACAAATGGGGCTCTGGCAAGAGAAGTTGGAAGGTCATCTTAGAGCTGTCTTTGTCTTTCACGGGCCATTTAGCCAAGACTGAATACTTTATGAGTCTGTGTTGTCATCTACAAATCAAGGATAGTGCCTGTCTAACTCTGCATCATAGTTTGTATGAGGATCACATGTGATAACAGCTTTGAAATATTTTCATAAAATGCAAAGTACCCTATGAAAATGGGATATGGTTAGTATCATTGCTATAGATTATAAGCAAAGCTAAGGTAGGCAGAATATTCTCCTGAGGGGCCAACAGGGGAGGATATGAAGATATCC
Organism: Erethizon dorsatum; assembly: GCA_028451465.1. NCBI lineage: Eukaryota > Metazoa > Chordata > Mammalia > Rodentia > Erethizontidae > Erethizon > Erethizon dorsatum. The sequence goes on along the minus strand of CM051833.1, from coordinate 98,861,596 downwards.
ATATGGTGTTTGAGGACCCACAGTTCACTTTTCCCTTAAGGCCACTCTTCTTTGGCTGTGATTCATTCAGTGCAGACACCTGGTCAAGTAGTGAATATCTAAGGTGCCCAGTAGGTACTGACTTCCACATCTTTGGGGACTCCAAACTGTGGCTTAGATGGCTCCCTTTTGGGTACCTTTGTATCAGCTTCTGTAGTGGTGGGCAACTTGTAACACCTAGCTGAACTGAATCAGCATGGTTCTGGGTGCAGAGGGCCCACATTAGGACTGTTGCCAACAACATAAAAAGGAGAACTGAAGAGGAAGAGCTGGTGCTGTTGGTTCTCCTCAAGGAGCTTGTCAGGCTGGCTTTTCTGATAGGAACTTGGCCGTCCTCATTGTTGGAGGAGCTCGGGACCTCACTGTCACTGAGAATGGCTGTGGTACTTTTCGGGGGAGCTCTGGTCCTTACTTTGAGCATTGCTTCTTGGCTCTGGTGCAGATCCCTCAGCCTGTTGGCACTGATCCTTCTTCCTGCTGGCACAGACTTTCTAGCTTCCACCACTGACCTTTGGGCCCTCCCAGCACAGAATCATGAAACAGACTTGCATGAGATGTTGTGGGCTCTGGGCCTCCAGTTAGACTCATGGGGGGCACTGCCATGGGCTCTAGGTTTCCAGCTGGACTCGTGCAGGACATTGCTGTGGAATCCAGGGCCTCAGCTGGATTCTTTGGATTTTTAGTGTGTGGACAAATTTTCTGCACCTTTTGTATATGAATCTTGGGTGACTACTATAAAATAATCCTATAAATTATGTGTCCTGTACTAAATTGTTTTCCTTGCAGACCTTGACTACAACAGCTTCCTACCATGACCGGCATGGCACTCTGACACTGCCAACACAGAATAAAGAAAGCTGCATGGGACATATGCTTCCAAGGCCATTAAACTCTGTGTGTGTGTGTGTGTGTGTGTGTGTGTGTGTGTGTATTTATGCATGCTGTAAGTGTTCTATAAAATGTATACCATTGTGATCTGCCACAAATTTGGCAACATTGTGCCATAATTTTAGTTTTGAAAATATAAAATTCTTCAGATCAGGCCAGTTCTTTCTTCTCTCTTTTTTTTTTATTTTAAAGAGAATAAAAAATAAAACAAATCAAAAAAAGAACAAATTTTCAAAACAACATAATAGGAGGGTAACAATGGTCAATGCATTACGTATTATTATCTTTAAGTTAGTTATTCAGGATACCAGACATTAGCATTCAATTGTCCAAACATTATTGGCTCAAACCTTACTCTTCAATGAACTAAGTAAAATTGGTAGTGTATCTATCTTAACTATCTTATATATATATATACAATTTTTTTCCCTTTCCTTTCTTTCTTTTCCCTATTCCAGTCTCTCTTTCCTATTGACCAGTTTCTTTTTGATTCACCATGTCTATTGTACATTTTGGATCTTATTTACTCTTTCAGTTTCTCATACTAGAGAGACAATACGATGCTTACACATGTGTGTCCGGTTTATTTCACTTATGAGTATTTTCTCGAGTTGCATCCATTTACCTATAAAAGTCTCCAGTTTATCCTTCTTTATGGCTGAATAGTACTCCATTGTATAAAAATACCACATCTTTCTTATCCATTCCTCAGTTGATGGGCATTTGGGTTGTTTCCAAGATCTGGCTATTACAAATTGTGCTGCTATAAACATGGGTGCACATTTATCACTGTGGTACGATGTTTTTAATTATTCTGGGAAGATGCCCAGAAGGGGAATAGCTGGTTCAAATGGGACCTCCAACCCTAGTTTTTTGAGGAATCTCCACACAGACTTCCATAGTGGCTGTACCAGTCAACACTCCCACCAACAGTGAAGAAGGGTTCCTTTTTCCCCACACCCCCTCCAGCATTTGTTATTGGTTGATTTCTTTATAGTAGCCATTCTTTCTGGGGTGAGATGGTATCTCAGTGTTGTTTTAATTTGCATCTCTCGAATGACTAGTGATGTTGCACATTTTTTTGTATATTTATTTGCCATTAGTATTTCTTCATCTGAGAAAAGTGTAGTCATCTCAGATGCCCATTTTTGGAGTGGGTCTTTAAATTTGGGAGGTCTGATTTTTTTCAGTTCTTTATATGTTCTCGATAGTAACCCTTTGTCTGAAGAACAGCTGGCAAACATTTTTTCCCACGTTGTGGGTTGTCTTTTCACTCTGTTGGTGGTTTCTCTTGCTGTGCAAAAGCTTTTTAATAAGATGAGATCCCAGTTATTGATTCTTTGGGACAGTTCCCATGCGGTTGAGTTTTCATTCATAAAGTCTTTGCCTACACCAATGTCTTCAAGGGATTTACCTATCCTACCTTCCAGCAGATTTAATGTTTCTATTTTAATGTTTAGATCTCTGATCCATTTTGAATTTAGTTTAGTGCATGGTGAAAGATATGGGTCTAGTTTTAATCTTCGGCATGTGTAGAGCCAGTTTTTCCAGCACCATTTATTAAAGAGGCTATCTTTCTTCCAGTGAATGTGTTTGGCACCTTTGTCAAAGATAAGGTGGCTTAGTATGTCTGGGGTTGTTTTAGCATCTTCTAATCTGTTCCATTGATCTTCAGGTCTGTTTTTTTTGCCAGTACCACACTGTTTTAATCACAGTAGCTTTATAGTATAATTTCAAGTCAGGGATTGTGATGCCCCCTGCCTTGCGTTTGTTGCCCAGAATTGCCTTTGCTATTCTAGGTCTCTTCTGATTCCAAATGAATTTTAGGATTGTTTTCTCTAATTCTGTGAGATATGCTGTTGGAATTTTGATTGGAATTGCATTAAATCTGTATAACAGTTTTGGAAGTATGGCCATTTTCACTATATTGGTTCTTCCTATCCAGGAGCAAGGGATATCTTTCCATTTTCTGATGTCCTCTTCAATCTCCTTTTTCAGAGTACTGTAGTTTTCAGTGTATGGTCTTTTACATCCTTTGTGAGGTTGATTCCTAGGTATTTCATTTTTTTGGATGTTATTGTGAAAGGTATTGTTTCCCTAATTTCTCTTTCAGTAAGTTTATTATTTGTGTACAGGAAGGCTATTGAGTTTTGAGTATTGACTTTGTATCCAGCTACACTACTGAATTTGCTTATTAAATCTAGCAGTTTTTTAGTGGAGTTTTTGGGGTCTTCTGTGTAGAGTATCATGTCATCTGCAAATAATGATAATTTAACTTCTTCCTTTCCAATCATTATTCCCTTTATTTCTTTCTCTTGTCTAATTGCTCTGGCTAAAGTTTCCAGAACTATGTTGAATAAAAGTGGGGACAGTGGACATCCTTGTCTTGTTCCTGATTTTAGAGGGAAGGCTTTCAGTTTTTGGCCATTTAGTATAATATTGGCTGTTGGTTTGTCATAGATAGCTTTTACCAGGTTGAGATAAAGACCCTCTATTCCAATTTTCTGTAGGGTTTTTATCATGAAAAGGTGCTGGACTTTGTCAAAAGCTTTTTCTGCATCTATTGAGATGATCATGTGATTTTTGTCTTTCGTTCTGTTAATATGGTGTATTACATTTATTGATTTACGTATGTTGAACCATCCCTGTATCCCAGGGATGAATCCAACTTGGTCATGGTGTATAATCTTCTTGATGATTTGTTGGATTCTGTTTGCCAGTATCTTATTAAGGATTTTTGCATCTATGTTCATTAGGGAGATTGGCCTGTAGTTCTCTTTCTTAGTTGGGTCCTTCTCTGGTTTTGGTATCAGGGTAATGCTTGCTTCCAGGAATGAATTTGGGAGTATTGCTTCCCTTTCAATTTCATTAAAAAGTTTGAGAAGTAGTGGCGTTAGGTCTTCTCTAAATTTCTTGTAGAATTCGGCAGTGAATCCATCAGGGCCTGGGCTTTTCTTTGTTGGGAGGTTTTTAATTACATCTTCAATTTCATTGGTTGATATTGGTTTATTTAGGATTTTTAAATCTTCTTGATTCAGCTTTGGTAATTCATACGAATCTAGGAATCTGTCCATTTCTTCTGCATTTTCCATCTTAGTAGAATATAGATTTTTAAAATAGGTATAGATGATCTTCTGGATTTCTGCAGGGTCCGTCGTGATATCACCCTTTTCATTTTCAATTGCATGGATTTGAGTCTTTTCTTTTCTTTTTTTAATAAGGTTGGATAAGGGTTTGTCAATCTTATTTATTCTTTCAAAGAACCAACTTTTTGCTTCATTGATTCTTTGTATTGTTTTTTTAGTCTCCAATACGTTAATTTCTGCTCTGATCTTTGTAATTTCCTCCCTTGTACGGGCTTTTGGCTTAACCTGCTCTTCTTTTTCTAGAAGTTCGAGGTTCGCCATTAAGTTGTTTATTTGCGCTTGCTCTATTTTCCTAATATAAGTATTTAATGCTATAAATTTCCCTCTTAGGACTGCTTTCATTGTATCCCATAAGTTCCGGTATGTTGTACTGTCATTATCATTCAGTTGTAGAAATTGTCTAATTTCTTCTTTAATTTCATCTGTGACCCATTGGTTGTTCAGGAGGGTGCTGTTTAATTTCCATGTGTTTAGGGAGTTTTTGTGATTTCTTTTGCCATTGATTTCCAATTTCATTGCACTATGGTCTGATAATATGCATGGGATAATTTCAATTCCTTTGCATTTACTTAAGCAGGTTTTATGAGCTAGTATGTGGTCTATTTTGGAGAACGTCCCATGTGCAGCTGAGAAGAATGTGTATTCTGATGTTGTGGGGTGGAACACTCTGTAGACATCTACTAAGTCCATTCGTTCAGAAGTTTGGTTCAGTTCTATTATTTCATTATTGATTTTCTGTCCAGTTGATCTGTCTTTTTGTGACAGTGGAGTATTGAGATCTCCCAATATAATTGTGTTAGTGCTTATTTGATTTTTCATGTCCTTTAGTACTTGCTTTATATAGTTGGGTGCATTGGTATTTGACGCATATATATTTATGATCGTTATCTCTTCCTCTTGGATTGTTCCCTTTACAAGGATGTAATGACCATCTTTATCTCTCTGAATCCTTCTTGGCTTGAAATTCACTTTGTCTGCAAAAAGAATAGCTACCCCTGCTTTTTTCTGGGTTCCTGTTGCATGGAGTATTGTTTTCCATCCTTTGACTTTCAGTCTATGAATTTCTTTCTGAATTAAATGTGTTTCTTGTATACAACATATTGTTGGATCTTGCTTCTTGATCCATTTTGCCAGTCTGTGCCTTTTGATTGGTGAATTGAGACCGTTGACATTGATGGTTAAAACTGATATGTATTGACTTATACTTGTCATGATATTTTCCTGTTGTTGGTTCCCACTCTTTGTTTGTTTTTCCCCTTTCCTGCTATTTAATTATCTGCCCTGCCTGGTGGACCCCTTCTGTTGGGGTTCCTATCTCTTTCTAGAATGTCCTTCAGAACATTTTGGAGTGCTGGTTTGGTGGTCATAAATTTTCTCAGATGTTCATTGTCATGGAAGTATTTTATTTCTCCATCAATTTTGAAAGATAGTTTTGTGGGGTACATCAATCTGGGTTGAAAATTATTTTCCTTTAGAGCTTGAAATATGTCATTCCAAGCTCTTCTTGACTTGAGGGTTTGTGCTGAAAAGTCAGCTGTGATTCTGATGGGTTTTCCTTTATAGGTGATTTGTCTCTTCTCCCTAACAGCTTTTAAGATTCTGCCCTTCTGCTGAATTTCTGGAATCTTGACTATGATATGTCTGGCTGAAGTATTTTTTTTGGTCATGTCTAGTTGGTGTTCTGAAAGCTTCCTTTATGTTGGGGTCAAATTCTTTTTCTCTTCCAGGAAAGTTCTCTGTAATAATGTCTTTGAACAAGGTTTTAATGTCATTGATGCTATCTCCTGCTTTTTCATTTATTCCAATTATTCTTAAGTTGTTTATCTTTGAGTCATCTAGCAGCTGCTGAATTGATTTTTCATGGTCCCTTACTGTTCTTAAGAATTCTTTCTTTTCATGATCACTAATTGTAAGCCTGTCTTCTATATCTGAGATCCTGTCCTCACATTGGCTTAATCTGCTACAAATACTTTCGATGGAATTTTTGTTCTCTTGGATATCTGCTTGAATCTGCCTTATGGATTCCATTTCTTTCCTATGCTGAGCATTCATGGTTTCTATAGTTTTCTTAAGCTCATCTATTTTTTTGTCTGTATCAGCTATAGTGTCCTTAAGCATGGTCTTCATTGTGGACATTATCTCTGCAGTTATCTGTGAAATTATTTCTGTTTTAATTTTTTCCAGAGCCTCATTCAGTTGTTTTGTTGTTACCCCTTCAGATAGGCCAGGTAGGTGGCTTTCGGATTGTCCCACCTCATTGCCCCCTAGGTTTGCCTTTGGTGAATTGGATGTGTGGGGTTGCATCTTGTTTAAGTGTCGTCTCATTTTTTCTTTCTTTAATTCCTGGGGTGATGTTTGTAAATTACCTATGATAGGTTACTTTATTGCTAGTGTTCAAGATCCTTAGAAGATGACTACTTCTCTGCAGTATCTTCCAAGTGGAGCTTGCTTTTGGGTTTTGAGCTTTCTGCCAGATCCTTCCTCTTCAATTCGTTGGATGTGAGAAATTGCTACCTGTTTGGCCCAGTCCTTGATTCTTTGGTACTGTGCTACTGTATTTTCTGTGTCCCTCAGTCAATATCAATCATGAAATATCAGGAAGGAAAGCTGTTTAGAACAATTATTTTACATTTGGCTATAATGGTAACTGAAGCATCAAACACAGGCTAGAAAATGACAGACTGAGCTAACCAGTTATTTACCACTTTTAGCCGTATGAAGTAGAGTTGCGGTTATATAACAAAATCTAAAACACACCAGAAAGATTATATGCAGTATACAATTCCTTAGTGCGTCAATTTTTCCCCTCAGGATTTTAAATTTAAAATGAGTTAAGGAGGAAGTAGAGTATTGTGAGAAGAGGAAGGAATTAGATGTAAGGTTAGAGGACCAAGAGGGATCCCACTAACATTGGGACACTGGTGCAGAGGACTGGTGGGAAAAAGAGAAGGAAAGGATAGAAGGAAGAACAGATCACAACCACAATCACAAAGAGGTTAGAGGCGCTGTTTACACTCATGTAAAAACCATAGAGAATAATGAAGGAAAGAGCAAATAGACAAACAGAAACAAAAATGGAGACAAAAACAACAAAGCAAACAGACAAAACAGAAATAAAACCCCACGAAAGAAAAAAAAAAAAAAAAAACCTTCACCAGAACAAAAAACTAATGAGAGAGAAAAAAAAATAATAAAATAAAAATAAAAAATAAAAAGAATCAGTTCCAGGTGTTGACTCTGCTGTAGGCAGGCACCGTGTGATGACAGAGTCCTGCTCCGTGCAGGTCCGTCCCAGCAAGCTGAGAGCGGCCCTTTGGCGGGCGGTGAGCAGTGTGTGGACTTCCAGGCGGAGACCGGTCTCCTCCGCCCGCTGCTGTCAGCGCACTGCTTTCGCGCCGCTCTGATCTTCGCCACGCCCCCCACAATGGCGCCGGGCCAGTCGCTCTCTGGCGCGGGACAGGTGTGGCTGAGAGACCAGTCTCGTTCACCCGCCGCCCTCAGCACACTTTCCTGGGGCTGAGAGGCACCACGCTGCCCCGTCCGGAGCACAAGCTCCCAGCGCTGTCTCTCTTTTGCGCCGCTCTGATTTTCACCGCACCCCCCACAATGGCGCCCGACCAGTCGCTCTCTGGCGTGGGACAGCTGTGGCTGAGAGACACTCACTCACCGCCGGCCAGCGCAGTTCTCCGCTGCTCCCCTGCCCTGCCGCTGTCTCGCAATCCTCCATGGGGGCTCCCTGGGCGCCAGCTGTCGCCGTGTGTCCGCAGCTTTGAGCTTCTGTCGCGCCATGATTCCTGGGATGGTAGAAGGTGCGCGCGCGCAGGGTCTGCTCCTTCTTTGTTGGAAATCACCCTTCACTGGTGCCGGGGGTCCCAAGCTGCGCTTCAGAACATTTCTGGGTCCCGAGGGGGCATCTGCCCCCCTCCTGCGCTCTCCCGGTCACTATATTCCCGCAGTCCAATGGCAACTTTTAGAGAGTTTCGCTGTGTGCTTCTTACTCATCCAACCATCTTTTTTCCTCCCTTTCTTCTCTTTATTAGGAATTTTTGAGAATGGTCAAAGCTGTGAGAAGCAATGTAGGTTTCTCATCTATAGGCCCCTAAATATTTCAGAAGTATGAAATAAAATAAATCAAAATGCAAATAAAAATTTTTTAAAATGGTAAAATTTAGGTAAGAGTCCCTTTCTAGCACCTCTGTGGCTGCTGTAGTATTGATGTATTTTCTTTAGAATATTTCCTAATCCTATGCATTAAGTTTGAATGCCAGTTTATGTCTTTGGCCAGAAACAATTACTACATGCTGTACTAAAGAGATAAAACTCAGGCTTTGCTAGTCAAAGTACAACATTCTTCTCGTAATGCACGATACATATGTCCACATATAAGGAAAAACTGGAAATTAAAGGCATCATAAGCACAGTGGGATATTTATCAAGTAGTAAAAAAACATTGTTGGGGACTATCTTCATTTGTGATACTATAATGAAATATTACAGACTAGGTAATTTATAAAGAATAGAAATTTAGTTCTCAGAGATCTGGAGGTTGGGAAGTCTAAAATTAAGGCATCTGGAGAAGTCTGTTCTCTGCTTGCAAGATGGAGTCTTGAATGCTCTGTCCTTTGTCCCCTAGAGTGAGGAACACTGTGTCTTCATGTGGCAGAAGGGCACAAGAAAGCAGAGCCTTTTTATAAGGGAATGAATGGAAGAGCCCTGATGACTTAAATAACTCCCCAAAGGCCCTACCTTCCCATATTGTTGCTTTGAGGAACAGCTCTCCAGCATATGCATTTTGGGGGATACATTCAGACCACAGTAGGGACTAAACCCATTTTTGTGTTGTTTATTTTCTTAGGTTGCTCTAATCTTGTGAGGAGGTAAATGTGGAGTGAGATGAATAGTTATGACATAGGTTTTCTGGTTTCTCACCCCAGCTCATTACTGTGTAACCTTCAACTTCCCATGAAATTCTCCTCTCCCATTGGTTTTTGTAGTCTACGCGGGACATCTCCCTGGCATTCCCATGTGGGATTTTCTCAATGACTTAGCCACAGCCCGTTCATTTCTCCTGCTCTTCTAATCACTCTGCCCAGGCTTCTGTGGGGTCCATCCACTCAATACTATTCCTCTTAGGTACCTCGTAAGCAATGTTCTGTTCTCTTCCTGAAACCTTCACTGTGCTAAAGTGGGAGCATATGTTCCAGGCCGCTCAGTGGCTGAAGACATGGTGTGTTGTATGCTAAAGGGGAGGAATGCCTCCCCACCCCCATTCTGAGTGGTTCATTGTCACATGAATATTAAAGTGTGTTGTCTCTTGAGACTATGATGAAACCAATGACTTCAGGTTTTACTCATAGTACTCCTTCTACCTGGAACCAAGTCATGAGTCCACAGGGTCGTCAGTCAGAGCAAAGCTGGGTGATCAACATGCTGAACTTTGGTAAACATGCAGGGCCCATGGTCAAACCACTGAATCCAAGTCCCACAGACAACAACTCATTTCATGATTCTAAGCAAGCCCCTTGGCCTCTGTATTCCTTTATCTCATTGCCTGAAAATTAGACACACAATCCGTGTTGTAGGACAATGAATCTTCTGAAGATCAGGTACAATAATCCATAACCATGGCTGGAACAGAGTCAAGACACAATAAGCATAAGAAATTATTTTTTCTTCAAAATACTCACAGTTGGGGATATATAATTATTAACATACACTAATTTCAAATGATCATAATAGCGACTCATTTGATAAAAGCTTTCATACACATGATGAAAATACTTATTTATATCTTCAGGGTCTTAAAAAGTAGACTTCAGAGAGCTAACTTTTCCAAATAAAGTAATTCACATCTAGGTATGAGCTATATTTGAAGTTTCCTTGTAATCAACATATATACCACTTAATCACAGTCAATTCATTTACATCATCTCTATAAACCTGTGCATTTATTTTTCTTTGATTCTTTATTGTTCATATAGTACAAAATGTCTTGGTTGAGCTGCTGTTGTTTTCATCCATTACTGGATTGTCTATGGTGATGGACTGAAAAAGATATTTTGTTATGGTGTAAATATTCTTTTTTTGTGTGTGTGGGTACTGGGGGCCAACCTCAGGACCTCATGCGCCAGCAGGTGCCTGTGCCGCTGAGTGATATCATGGACCTTTTCTCATATGTAGGTATCAGGAGTTGAACTCAGGACCTCGCACTTGCCAGGCAGGCACTTACACCGCTGAGCTATCTCACCGGCCCTAAATATTCTTTAGGTATCAAATGAGAGAAATAAAAAACTGCAAATGATGCAATGAAAAATGAGAGCAAAACTCATCAAAATGCTCTGAAATGCAAAGTGCTCTATGAATAATGATAATGTATGGTAGTCACGACATTGAGGACCTTCTTTCATCCCTAAAAATAAGCACTGCCAGTTAACTATTTAATATTATAGGAGATAAAAAATTATCTTATGCTTTTTTTTTATGCTGGGAACTACCAGTATAATCTTTTTCTTTATGCATATTGGATATGAGGAAGTGGTCAGAATGAGTATTTAGACATTTCTATTGTCATAAAACAAATCAGAGTTATTTCTTATCTTCTTAATTGCATCTATAATATCTTCTCAGGGTTAACTCTATGAAGTTTAAAAAAAAACACTCTCAAAATTAAATTTCATTTTGTTTCCAAAGAGATACTTTGAAGCATTCAGTTCAGTTTCTCAAATGTGCCTCGGTGGTAGAAGGTTTTGGCTGAAGAAATAAACACTTGTGTTATGAGAATTGCCTCAAAGGATTTCATTGCACCAACATTCTTTTATTCATGAGTAATGAGTGTCAATAGTGACTTCAAAGTATACTGATGAATATGTATACATCAATTTAGTTTCTATCCACGAGAAACTGAATATCTTATGGACAAGAACTAGCTCATTATCACAATGTGAATGCTGAGCTGAATGAATTTTTAGGGTTTTTTTAGCCTCTTTTGCATAAACAAAACAGCATGGGATCAAGATGTTGCAAATACATTTGTGTAATGCCCATTTTCTTTCCGTTTGGTTCAGCTTAAACCATGGTATAATGTTTGATAGTATCAAATGTCCATATATTTAAAATTTTTCCCACCTTTTGCTACAATAGTGGTTCTAGCATTTTAAGATAGGAAGTAAATAGCTACACAAAAATTATTTATGTTTACATTAGGAAGTATAGTTTTCTAGAGAAATGAAACCAAATATTGTTTATATTTAATCTGATACAATATAGAGATTTCCTGAGAACAACTAAGAATAATGTACATAATGCTAACAATAACAAATAAAGAATTATAAAATTTTCAAAATAATAGGTAACATTTACTAGAATGAATAACAATGAAAAAAAATAGCATTTATATGCCATTGACAAAAATCAAGTGCTTTCCAAACAACATCACGCTCTTGATAAAATGACAGAGGTGTTCTATTTAGGTGACAAATAAGTGCTTTTAAGTTATTATGTTTTAATATTTTAAATTGTTCCTTAAACATTGAAGTTCACAACTCAGCATCAATTAAATAGGCAAATGTAGTGTTTAAATATCAAGCGGTAAGAAACCATGCGGATTTTATTTTATTAGAGTAAACTGGCAGTTTTATAAGTTTAAGAGATTTGAGGGCCGGTGAGATGGCTCAGCGGCTTAAGCGCCTGCCCGGCAAGCGCGAGGGCCCGAGTTCGACTCCCGGAACCCACATACGAAAAAGGGGCCGGTGATATCGCTCAGCGGCACGGGCGCCTGCTGGCGCGCGAGGTCCTGAGGTCGTTCCCCCGGTACCCACCAAAAAAAAAAAAAAAAAAAAAAAAAAAGAGATTTGAGAAGTTACTATGATCTGAGCAAAGAGAAGCTCTCTTTTGTGGATGGTTTTGACAGTGACAATGAAATGCACTTAGATTAGCTGAGTCAGACCGTGCCTCTTGTTCTAAAATGGGTATTTACCATCTTCAAGACGAACAGCTAAAAATAACTCTTAAGCATAAATCATCTTGTTCAGGTTTTCTTATCACTTGTCATACACTGATTACAATGCTCACTAGAAGATTTTTCCATTTTCTGTAAAAAGCAATGATATTATTTCAAAAGATGAGCCATTTTAAATTATCAAGCATGACACATTTATGGATTTAAATTTTTTTGGTGCATGTTAACATTTTTGAATCATTTCTATAAAATCCCTAATCTTATTTAGAGACAACCTTATTTTTAGGTGTGTTCCCCATCAGCAAATAACCGATGGTAAGATCATCTTTTGGAAACTTAATGCTCGGTTGCTTTTATGTTTTGCCACTGGTTACTAGATAAAACCACAATGACGTATTTGTCTTGTGGTGCAAAACTCAACTGGACTCGCACCCATGTTCCCGGCTGACTCTAAAATAGACAGCTCTCATTTTACAAAATAGAGTAAGATTTTTAACTTTCAAAGGCACGCTCAAACCTTTACCTCTCATTAATTTATAGGCAGAGCAGAAGTATTTTTCAGAAAGTGGGACTCGATATTGGAAGAAATGACATCTGCATCATCACGCACAGTGGAGGATGATGCTGGGATAGATTTTATGCAGATCAATTCAATTTTATCTAAATTCAGAGTTGGGTTTACTGCACAATTAATAAAGCTTCACTGGCAAGGGTGCCTTCCTCCGCCAGGAAACAACAGAACGTGTTCCCAAGGACACACATGTCGTAAAATTTGCAAAATACTTTAACTACAATCAGTTAAGACCACTATTTCTACCCTACTTTCCCTGTGCTACACTTTTCCTCTTGCCAGGCAGCACCGCAGCTGGCAACATTTGGGACTTTCGGCAAAGGGATGTTGATTTGGAGATACTTTTGGTACAAAATGGTTTTTATAAACATACATGAATCTACATATGAATTATATATATAGGTATATAAATAATATTTGTTAATTTTGTGGCTACGTAAAGGTAGATATAAATAATACTTGTTAATTTCTTGGTTATATAAAGGTAGGTAGGATGAGAAAGGATTATAACATTTAAAGGATGACTGAAAGTCAAAAGATAAGCAGCAGAGCATGTACACAAGAGCACATATGTAATCCCAGCATGATGGGAGGCAGTGGCCAAAGGATCACAAGTTCTAGCCCATCCTGGGCAATTTAGTGACGTAGTGAGACTCTGTCCCAAAATAAACAACAAAAAATAGTTGGGGATGTACTCAGTGTGAAGGGCCCAGTACCATTAAAATTTTTTTTAAAAAAGTAAAGTAAAATAAAGGTCTTACTTGTATTCAAAAATTGAATTAACAAATACAAAGAGAACTAGTTTATTAAAACTTTATTGAAAAGTGACCTGGGTCTGCCTTGACAATGAGCTTGACATGAATTAGAGGGGTGATGTGGTTATGAAGAAATTGTGCCTCCCACAGCCAGATTATTCTCAATGTACACCCTGCCTCTTCCCTGTGATTCAGGAACCATATTTCCCTGTTATGTTCAGCCAGTGCAGGACTCTGGCTGAAGACTAGAGGGTGGGAAGAGTGGAGGAACAAGAGCATTTCTAGTCTCCCTTCCCTGTGCCCTGCGGCTTTCATTTCCATGGGTAGGGAAGCCCATGCTAGGTTTTAACTCCCAATTCCAGTCATGTAGCTCAGGCCGCTTGGCTCCACTTCTGAGTCTCAGGGGTGGCAGTGAGTCTCTGTTTTTGCTGATCTCTTGGTTGCTTCTGTATCTTTTGTTTGTCTTTGCAACTTTTCCATAACATATGTGACCAAATTTCTGGCATTATTCTCTCCATGTTTGGGATTTATACAGCAATTTTTATTTTCCTGGCTGGATTCTGACTGATAATCAGCTCAGGTTACAATAATAAAATAATGAAATTGAAAACAAGGGAGATTCCTTTAGTGTGCAAGTGGGGTATTACATTTCCTGTGTTTAATTCTCAGCACTCCAACCTCCTGGCTTTGATATCGCATGAGATTAAAGCGCTTCTCCAAGCCTGAATTATTGAGCTATAAAATGATGGTGTTGATAATATTCTATACACTATTGTTGAGAACCTCAAATGACATAATATATGTGACAGATCCTTAAAAGTGTGTTACTGCTTTTGTTGCTATACCATTTGAAAAACGGCTACCAAGCAAAGGAGATGCATATAAGAAGACATGGCGGTAGTCTGAAATATAATGCTGTAATGTAAAAAAAGAGGCTCATGGGTGGGAATCCCAAGGAAACATATTTTGATACAGCATAAAGCAGAACTAAAAAAATATATTAAGCCAGAATACGTCTACTAAGTATCCCCTATATGGATATTAAATTCCTAAACTGGATGCTTTTCACTTTATTTTTTAAACTACTTTAGCTTTGATACAGCATAAAGCAGAATAAGAAAAGCTGTTCAATAATGTAATAGGCTATCATAAAAAAGAGTCTCTGATCTCTAATCATATTTTATCAGAAGTGATGACTTACAAATAGGGTGACATACTAATTCTCCAGGCGATAACTATAACAATGGTAATAACTGGAATTTACTGAAGGCTTATCAAGTGTTAGGTTCTGTCATAAGCATTTTAGAAGTTAACATGTATCAGTTCATTTAATTCATACAAGGAAATGGCTACAATCAAGTCACATTACAGATAACAGAAGTGAGGCACAGAAATAGAGTAATTTGTCCAACATCACACAATTAGTAAGATATTCTGTAGGATACAGTTTAGGAATTTAATATCCATATAGGGGATACTTAGTAGACGTATTCTGGCTCAATATTTTTTTTCCCTAATTGTCTTACATGGATGCTTTTCACTTTATTTTTTAAACTACTTTAGCTTTGTTTCTAATATTTCCTGGTATCACAAAAAGAATTTGTATTTATCAAAAAATTTTGGAAAATACTAACAATTACAAAGAAAAAGCAAAAGCAAAAAAACAAAAAAAACAAAAACAAAAAAACAACCAAACAAACAATATTTACAAATCCAGAGGGGGGAAAAAAAGAAACCCAGAAAGGAAAACTTTGTTGTGTTCTCCAGGTTTTTTTTAAATGCATAATAATTACTTTTACACAAATTCATGAATCTACACATATATATTTTTAAGTGGCTGCAAGCTTTATAAAACCTAAAACATTCTATTTAATTGACTGATCAAGTGGACTTTGCATTGTTTAAAACTGTATTTCCAAATGAAGAAACCAATAGCGATGTGATTTTCAGCATATCCTCAAAATTACCCTTACTTGGAAACATTCAATTAAGTAAGTAAATCATTGTCCTTGGGTAGTTCTTTCTACTCACTCGCCTCTCAATAATGGCTACTAGGTCAGTTCTATGTTTCTTCAGATTGCTGCTCTCCTTTTGTGGTTCTCACCTTCTTGATATTGACAAATTGATATTTGCCTTTGGTCCTTAAGTGGAAGAACAGTTGTCGTCTTTTTTTCCCCAGTAACCTCATTGTCTGGACCAGGACCTGGTCCATGACATGTGCAATAAGATTTGTTCAATGAATTATCCTGCTTGAATTATATTCATTACTGTGTGTTGTGAGGCAAAGCACACATTATCCCTAGGGCAACTCTAAAGGCTGGTTGGCAAAGGATGAAGATGGACTTAAATTCACTTCTCATTTCTGCCAATTTAGTGGGGTATTGTGTTGTGCTAAATATCTAAGCGTGGCCATTCGCCTTGTAATCTTATGTGTCATTTGGAGACCCCCCCCCACGTCAGAGTCACCCTGGGCATTCACTAAAATTTTAGATTTCCCAGCTTCACCTCGGGCCTACTATTGCCATGGCTCTGTGATGAAGCAGGACATGATAGCAGAAGGGTGTGGCAGAGCAAAGCTGCTCCCCGCTTGGCAGTCAGGAAGCAGAGAAATACAGAGCCAGAGAGGGAAGGATCAGGGGCCAGATGTAGCCTTTGAGGTCATGGTGCCATAACCGACTCCCTTTAACTAGGTCCCACTTCATAAGTTTCCATCACCTCCCAATAATGCCATCAAAGTATGATTTCATCATGGCTTAATCCACTGGTGAGGTTAGAGCCCTGCTGTTCCAATCACCTCCAAAAACCCCACCTTGAACATAGAAGCTTTGGGGGAACAATTTAGAGCTAAATCATGTCAGAGACCCACACATAGTTTTTTTCTTTAACACATTCCCAGGTGATCCTCAAGAGCACAAGAGATTGACAGCCACTGCCTCTTCCCCTTAAGCCAGTGAAGGTTAGAAAGCCCTTCAGGAAACCTGGGATCACATGCAGCAAAATCACCTGCCTCACTCCTGGGGCTTACAGACTAAGGAAAGGAAAAGGAGCAAAGGTTTTCCCTTTAACTAATTACGGGTGCACTCTGATGTCCCTAAAATTTCTTAAAGAGCAGAGGCCATGTATCTTTCCACCTAGAAATAGCTACTTAATAAATATTTCAGGTTTATGTGGTACTTCTCTGGAAGTAAGACAGATAACCTGCTGGAACTGTTCAGCAGTTAGAAAGTGGAAGAGTAGATGAGGTCACAAGGACACAGTTCAGTGCTCTCTAACCTAGTCTTTCTTAGGGAAGCCAGCTAAACGTGTTGGCTGGGGAGCACACAGTAGCTTGCCTTAGCCATGGTGTAATCACAGCTGCTCCGGCAAGAGGGTATACAGATGGGGTATACACAGATACTGCAGAACAGTAGCTAGAGAGAGAGAGAAGATTCATATTCAGAACAAGACACCAGGTGATTAAGCACTGTATCAAATAATATATTACTTCTCTGGATCCTTAGCATGCTTCAGACCGCCTGATAGCTTACTACAATACCAGTTTCTGAGCCCCACCCCTAGAGTTTCAGATTCAGTGAGTCTGATGTGCACCAAGATTTTACATTTGCAACAAAGTTCCGGGTGTTGCTGAAGCTACAGATCTTTGAAAATCGTCAGACTCAATTATATGGGTCATTTGATAAGTGCTGTATATATTTAGGAAGGGGGCTAATAAGAATCATGGAAGAATTTCTGAAAATAGGGCTTTCCAAGTGAGAAAAGTATGGATCTTCATGCCTTAGTGAGTGCTTGGCTTAACTAAGGATGGAGTGTAAATGTGATACAAAGTGTTGGATTGGCAGCCTGACACTCAGCCCTCCTTTGCATAAAGGGATTTCGAAAACTTGATTTTTGCCCTTTGATCTCCAGCCACTTCTCTCTGAAGTCCTCCTGTTTGCCTGTCTCTTTTGGTATAAGTGAGCATAATCCTTAGCTGGACTCTACACGATGTGTACTATAGTGACACTGTTATCACTGGGGGTCTGCATACCGAATTTTGTTTTTTGAGACAGGATCTTGCTCTGTAGTCCAGACTGGCCTTGAACTCACTAAGTAGCCAAGGGTGGCCTTGAACTCATGACAATCCTCCTGCCTCAGCCTCCTGAGTGCTGGAATTACAGGCATGTGCCATCACCCCCTATTTTGGGTGCTGGATTTCTACTAAGGCAGCCTAGGATCATTTCCAATGATCATGTTATATTATTAACCATACTGAGTTTATATCAAGCGAAGCCTTTCTTGCTTGAGATTCTGCTATACTTCCAGCAAGCATACAGATATTTTTTGAAGTATCTAATTTTTAACAAAAGTAGCTATTTACAACATTTAAGGCTACTCACATTTTTTGGATCAAGTTATCTGGCCATATCTTCAATTATTTTTTTGCATACCTTTCATTGGCCAAACACAATGAACACAGGTTTTACCACTTAGTAGTTCTGTGATTTGGCTATTTCAGTTAAAACTTCTTGGCAGCCTTTTTCTCCCCTTTATAATAAAAGAACCTACTTTAATCATTTTAAAGATTAAAGTTAATATGTGATGCATAATAAGCTCCCTATAAATACTGGCAGTGATGATGATGATGATGATGGTGAAATGATAAACTTGTGCTCAGGCCACTCACTAGTCAATCCTATTTCTGGTCATCCCATACTCAAATCTTCCTTACTGCCATGGGTTCAGCTAGAGCCACACAGGTAGTAATTTTAAGTAGGAAAACAGTATATAAGGTTTAGGTTATTGAAAGGACAGCAGGAAGTAAAGGTCAGGGAAAGCTACTGCTAATTCTATGGTTTGCCACTAACATTTATGGAATCAGGAAATTCAAATAACCACAGGATATGACAGTTCAAGTTCACTGCTCCCTGAATCATGAAAATAAGTAATTTTTAGGTAAATGTCAAAAGTCACTAAAAACCTGAACTATATGTATCTCGCCCAATTGGCTTGCTGTTGTCAAAGGGACAGTAATATGGCTTTGTGCCCCTTTTGCCTCCAAATTTTGTTTAAGTGCCTATTATTGACATGGACTGAGTAACAAAGTCTTGCTAACAAGGGATTCAGAGATAGGAACCTCCTACTTTCCAAGCTCTGTGATATAGAGAATGACACAGGAGAACAGAACATGTCCCAACTTGCCAATAGACAAGAAACATTTGCTTATTTGAGTAGTCTGGTCATCAGGCTAGCTACTTCTCCAAAATTCTGTTGCACATTCTTTGCACCTGTTTTCTGGAACCTCTTATGTGGAAGACCACCTGGATAACTCTCCTTGAAAGAAGAGCGATTATATCCATTTTGGCTAAACCTGGCCCTGTTTCCATGTAGTGATATGTACAGAGCTGGCTAGGACTTTTCCTTATCCCTTCAATTGGCTTTAGGCAATGCAAATCAGTCTAGCTGAGGTGCTGATGCATAATCTTTGAAGCAAGGTGACAGATCAGTGTTGCCCCGCTCCATAGCTTCCAAAAAACATGTGTGAGCCAGGCACGGGATGGAGAGCCATGCTGGGTTTGAGCCTCGAGATAAAAGACTTTGGCTTCCCAGGGCATAGAAGATTACACATCAGAGCTGAAGCACCGACCCCAAAACATTAGATACTATCTTAAATTGTGTTATGCAGATTACTCCTTCTGCATATCCTTCCCTCTGTATATTGCAAAGGTGCTTTCAGGCCACCTACCTAGCCCAGCTCATGGTACTCACTTACTTCCCGCCATTCTCACAGTCACTCATCCCCAAGTCACTCCCTCTTTGAGAATTAATAAAACCTGGGCTTGGCCCTGGGTCGAGGCCTTTGTTCTGGTAACCACCACCTTGGCTGGATTTAGGACCCCCTTGGCTCCCCACAACTATAGATATGTCTTAGTGTCTTTATTCTCACCATGTGTTGCACTGGAAGTGGTAGATTGGAATTAACTTGCTAGAATTCCAATATCTTTTCCATGGGATTACAAATATAAACTTCCCAGATTATGACAAGGACTGGGAAGGGCTTGCTATACTCTTACATATGGCTTTCTATTGTAGCTATTTGTGAATGTGGATTAGCTCCTTAGCCATGAGGTTCTAGGAATTTAGGTAGTATCTCGCTTTCAACAGAGTTTCAATACATATTTATTAAATGAATGAGTGGATTAAGATACCTTACTTTTATTTTTTAGTCTTTTATTGTTTGGTATTTATAGGGATCTAATGAAGCAAAATGTAAGCTCAGAGGGAGAGGAACAGAAAGAAGAGTCATTCAAATAAAGAAAATTTGTGTTGCCTTTTTCTTTTTGTGGGTACCGGGGGTCGAACTCAGGACCTCGCGCTCCAGGAGGCGCCCGTGCCGCTGAACGATATCACTGGCCCTTTTTTCGTATGTGGGTTCCGGAAGTTGAACTTAGGACCTTGCGCTTGCCAGGCAGGCACTTATGCCGCTGAGCTATCTCACCGGCCCTATGTTGCCTTTTTAATGACTTTTAATAAGAATGAGAAATGTTTGAAACACTGGAAACAAATGTTGGCATTTCTACAAAGGGTGACAGCAAATTGGGGTAATGGCCTTCTGATTGACTCTGCCATATAAAGAAAAGGGTGCCTTGTCCCCAAGCACTTGTAATGCCTTAAGGAGAACTCTGGACCTCCTGACCTCCATTTCTCCTTCCCTGTACAGCAAAACTGCATGAAGGAAAATCAGTGTGGAGTTCAGATGAATTACAAGAACAAATGTAGGACTGTTTTTCTATGCTCATTGAAGACAAGTCATTGAATCACATATCTAGCCCTGGGGTTACAGATTTACATTTGCATTTTAAAATAACTTTGAAGTCAATTTAAGGGGGCAATCGTCAAGCCAGGTGTGGTGGTGTGTGTCTGTAATCCCAGCACTCCAAGAGGTTGAGGGAGAAGGATTGCAACTTTGAGCCCAGCCCAGGAAACAGTGATTTAGCAAGACCTTGTCTAAAAATAAAGGCTGGGGATATAGTGCAAGGGTTCTGTTTTTACTTTCCAGTATGGTGAAAGAGAAAGAGAGGGATAGGGACAGGGAGAGGGAGAGAGAGGGAGAGGGACAGAGAGACAGAAAGACAGAAATAGAGGAGGCTGCAGTGAGGCAGTTTTGGAGAAGTCACGTGTTACAGTTTAGATCCAGAATGCCCCTTGAGGGCTCCTGTGGTGGAGGCTTGGTCCTCAGTGCAGCAATGTTCAGAAGAGGGACTTTCAGAAAGTGATTGGTTCCTGAGGACTTTAACTTCATCAGCAGATGAATCCTTTGATGGATTTATAATTCAATGGCATAATTGTGAGGTGATGGAAATTTAGGAAATGAGATCTAGTTGAATGGAAGAGGTCATGGGGGCATACCCTTGGGTCCAGCCCTGATCTCTCTCTCTCTGTCTCTCTTGTCTCTCTGTCTCTCTGACTTTCTGTCTCTGTCTCTCTTCATCTCTCTGTCTCTGTCTGTCTGTCTGTCTCTCTCTGCTTTGTGTCTGCTATGAGGTGAGCAGCCTCCTCTGCCACATGCTTCTTCCTTCGTGATGATCCACCTTACCACAAGCCTATAAATAATGGAGCCAGCTGACCTTAGGCTGAAACCATGAGTCAAGAAAAACCTTTCCTCCCTGAAGTTGTTTTTCTCAGCTATTTTGTCACAGGGAGAGAAATCTGACTAACACATCGTGCCATGTACGTGAAAGAACATTGTAGTGCAGTTTAGAAATAGTCACACATTTGGGAACTATAGTTGTCCAATTTTCAGCTGCTTCTGAAAACAAAATTTTGTATTTAACTTGTGTGGATTAAACTTTTACTGAGACAGCTGTTAATTTCCCAATTGAATTCTGCTGGGTAGAATGTGACTATTTATAGAAGTTTTATTTGGAAAATTGTGAAAAAGGCACTAGCTAGAAGTGACATTCTCTGGTCATGAATGTATTCTGCTCTTTTTATTTATTTTTATCATGATCTTGGAAAAATCAAAATATTTTTGAGTTAATGAATGGATTGTGTACTAAACTATTCTATTGTGCTGTCTTTTCAAAGGCAACTTGGGCTGGTGAAATGGCTCAGTGGCATAAGTGCCTGCCTGGCAAGCGTGAGGTCCTGAGTTCAACTCCCCGTACCCACATAAAGGAAAAAATGGGGCCGATGATATCGCTCAGTGGCACAAGCACTTGCTGCCAGGTGTGAGGTCCTGAGTTTGACTCCTGGTACCCACAAAACAACAACAACAACAACAACAACAACAATAAAGGCAACTTATCTAGGAGTTCCCATTGTCTCCTGGATTGCAGTTGTAGCTTTAGAAATGGAGAAAAGTTATTTTGGAGACTATGCATGAGGAGAATAATAGTGTTATTAACTGGCTTAGTGTTTCAGGTAGAAGGAATATTCCGTCAACTGTATAGTGCCTCTGCTTTCAACAGTGTTTATTGAAGGAAAAGTGATGAGGAAATTGTTTTTGGTACCCCAGCTCTTTCTTGACACTCTCTTCTTCCCTCTTTCTATGTTTTATCCCTTTCAGATATTCAATGAGTGTTTTCCATCTAAATTTTTATAACCTGTTCATAAAAATAATCTAAAGTTATACTCTTTTGGTCCAAATGTACAAGGTGTGACAAAAACGACAGTGAATGTTTAAATTTACACAATTTTATTATGTAAAAGATATATTGCCATGATACATCCCTTCTACTTGAACACACATATCCCAGCAGTTCTTCATGAAGCAGTTTCCTGAGTGTCTTTAGTTGCTCTATCATGGTTGTCTTAATCCTGTATCAATTGAATAGAATTACCTTTCATGGTCATTCTGACTTCGAGGAAGAGCCAGAATTGACATGGTTTTAGATCTGATAAATAAGGTGGATGAGGACATGCCAGAATGTTTTTAAGAGCCTGCCTTTTTGCTGGATGGCACCTGACACCTGCATTCACTGTATTTTTTATCACACCTTGTAAAGACATGGTTCTATGGTCCAGCAAAGGTTGTGTTTGGGGGAATGGAACATTCTTCCAGGCTGTATTAAAGTTCTATTTCGGCAGAGTGATATCACAGGGGGTGAACATTTTGGCTTAGAGATGTAAAATCATCAACTCATTGCTCACCCTGGAGGAGGAGAATTCCATACAATCTATAAGACTTTATATACCTTTAAGATGAGAGAAACTATTACCAACCTCATGCATTTATTAAATGAGCTGCTCATAATAGTGTAGCTCTGTTCTTGTGCTGAGCAGCTTTTCAAATAATGTGGGGTCCCTTCCCCCCTTCCTCCTCACTGAAGAGGAAATGTTGTCTCTGGCCTACAGGGTACACATATTGGTATAGTAGTAAGTGAAAAGGAAGAGTCCCAGGAAATTTAATATATAATCAGAAAAAATACCAAAATGGTCTTAAATATCAACACTTTTTCATTTACTTGGAA
Organism: Erethizon dorsatum; assembly: GCA_028451465.1. Classification (NCBI taxonomy): domain Eukaryota; kingdom Metazoa; phylum Chordata; class Mammalia; order Rodentia; family Erethizontidae; genus Erethizon; species Erethizon dorsatum. The sequence continues at coordinate 98,838,791 of CM051833.1, read as the reverse complement.
AGAACCAGTATTCCATTTGAAGATTAAATGTAGACTTTTTTTACTGTTTGAAATATAAATTCTGGCTTTTTTGATTCAAGTGGGCATCTTCTTCTTCACTATGTAAAAAGTATTGTGTTATAAGCATCGAGCACCAGGAATATATTAAGCTATTCAATGTCATCCCATACCTCACAACAAATAAAAGGACAAAGACAATTTAGTCTTCAGATATTATATTTGCTTTCTGCCATTCTTCAGCCTTCTCCTGTCCCCTCATTTTCCTAAACACACTATTAAAATTGTTTCTGTCTTTGTTAATGTTATTAAAAACTTTTAGAAATATTAGGATCATCTTCCTTTTTATTTTCAAGATAAAATCAGCATGATAATTATGGAGACCACTTAAACCTAATTGTTAAATAATTAGGTAAAATCATAACTAACAAGTACCACTTTCTTCACGTGGGAAAAAAACAAACAGTGCTCTACATCTTTCTGAATTTGAAGATATAATTCTGAATCTCATATGGTCCTTGATGATGATCCCAGGAAGTTAAGCGTTTTCTCAATTTCCTCCATAATTATTAGATTTAGGAAAGATATATAAAGTAGAACCAAATGTCTCTGTAGGCAAAGCTTTAAAACTTCTACTTAGCATGGAAGAATCCATTTTTTATGTTAGAATCTTATTTGCTCACTCACCAGTGACTGACATATGACTTCATCTTTAAAACAATCTTCTTCCTTGACTTGCATCCTCCTTTTCCAACTGTCTCTTTGGCCACTCCTCCATCCTCACTGTAAGACTTCTCTGGCTCATCTTTAAATATAGTATAGTTCAAGATACACTCATCTCCATCCCTGTAGCCATTATTACATATAAGCACAGAACTCCCAGCAGATTTCTCTAGCTCTGACCTCTTTTTTAAGCTTAATACCCATGTATTTAATTGCCTACTTGAGAAGTTATTTTCGAGGCTTCAATTAAATTCAGCATAACTAAAACTGAATTTGTGATCCTTTTGACTAATTCTGAGGCTTCTTTTAGTATTCTATTTTTAGTGACTAACACTTCATTCCTATCTAACCAATTGCACTAGTCTGAAAGCTTATTGTCATTATTCACACCTTTCCTATGTCCTACCATATTGAATAGTCAGTGATCTACCAAAAAATCCGTTTTTTTTTTCTGTGTGATCCCTCTCATGACCCCACCATGAGCTGTCTGGTTATTTCCTTTCGAGATATATGATAATAATGAACATTGCATTCTAGAAAACAATAAGTCTAGACTAGTATAAAATAAAACAACAAGGTTTTGTCTATGGAAAAATAATTTTAAAATTTTCTGTAAGTGATGGGAGACACCGTGGCATAATATCTTACTAAAGAAATTTAAAATGAGGTCACAATGTTAGAACAATATATCTATTTAATTACCAATAGTGTTTAAAGAGAATAACTGTCAAATACATTTTAAAATTCTCTAGTTATAATTCTTTGCATCTTATGTATACTGTACAAATACCAACTGAGTGAATTGATTTTTAACTCTGGCTTCATCTTGGAGAGAGAATTTTCTTTTCATAAGGAAAAAGAACTAGTAGAAAAGAATTTTTAACTAGGAACCACTACAATCTTAGTAAAATTTCCAAGGCTTCAGATAAAGAGAATTAATTAGCTAGGATTGAGTTTTCCCCAAATGCTGGATGTTATGTTCAATCTGTGTGCTCTATTTTCCAAAAGTCATATTCCTGTTTCCCAATGACATAGTTCCACTGTGGTGTTCCTCCCCAACTCTTGCATTCTTTTGAAAATTGAGGTATGATTGACAAATAAATATTATACATAGGTAAGATGTGCAAGGTGATGTTTCAACATACATATACATTATGAAATGATTCTCCCAATCAAGCTAATTAGTGTATTCATCACAGCACATATTTACTTTTAATTTTTTTTCTGCCTTTTCTGAGAACACTTAAGATCTACTTTTTTTTACAGATTTCAATTACACATTATTATTAACTACAGTCATTATGCTCAAAATATACTCACCTTATAATAATTGAAATTTTGCACCCTTTCAGCAACATCTCTTCCATTTTCATCAGCCCAGAAGTTCCTGGAAACCAGTATTCTACTCTCTGCTACTAGGAGTTGATCTTTAAAAAAACTGATTTCCCATATAAGTGAGATTTGTAGTGTTTATCTTTCTGTGTCTGGCTTATTTCACCTAACACAATGCCCTTCAGATCCATCCCTATTGTCTTAAATAACAGGATTTTCTTCTTTTAAGGTAGATAACGCGCCTACCCCCACACACATGCACACAGGTACACACACATAATTTTCTTTGTCCACTCACCCACTGTGGGAAGCTAGGTTGATTTCATGTCTTGGCTATTGTGAACGATGCTCCAGGAAAAATGAGAATGCAGACAGATATTTAAGATCCCAATTTTATTCCCTTTGTATATGTATCCAAAAGTAGGATTGCTGTTGGGGAATCTTTGTGCTGTTTTCCCTAATAGTTCTATGGCTTTTCCATTCTGAGGCATCTTCTGATTTGTTGGTTGTTAATCTCTACATGCCAGTGTATTGCCTGGAAGTGGACAAATTACTCCAAGAATGGCCTACCACTGCACGGAACAGAGGGGATCACTTTCCATTAATTTTGTCATTCTTCCTTTTTGGAGAAACTTCAGCTGACATTTTCTGCATTCAAATCACATCAATTCCTTCTCTTGAGAGGGTTGAGGTTTTCCAGATTATTCTACTAATATCAGACCAGGCCTTCTCTGAAATAAATCCCTGAGTGTGCTTCCACATGGTGATTCTGGGACTGATTGCTTCTCTTTCTCATGTAGGTCATTTTAACCCTCTTCTGATCAGGCGAGTGTGGAAAATAGAAATAGGTAAAGCACACACACACACACACACACACACACACACATCTTCATGATTTCAAATGATAAGTGGCAAATGTCATTTCTGCTCAGATTTTATTGTCCAGATCACCAGACTCACAGCCTCACCCAATAGCAAAGAAGGCTGGAAAGTATGTTTGGTTTGCTGCCTAGGAAGGAAAAAAATATGGTTTTGGTGGATGTATAATTTCCACAACACCTACCTTGATTTATAAAAGCCTTATAAGGTTTTCTGCCTGACTACTCTTACGTCACTGCACTTAACTTCCTAGACTCCAGACATACTGCATCCGCTTTGGGTTTTTGCAGAAGTTGTCTCTGTCAAGAGCAGTCTTCTCCATGATCTCTAATGGTGGTGCCTTCATGGCCATCCTTTCTAATGTAGTTATCAGTTATCTCACTGTAGCTTGTGACTATTTTGTTTTTCTATTATCAGTTTATTAGTTCATTGTTGCTTCTTATTCATATATAAGATCCATGAATGTGGAGACTTTACTCTTTTGTTCAGTGCTATATTTCCTGAGTTGAGACTAGTACATATCAATTTTAAGGTGTTTGTTGAATGACAGGCTGCATGTGGGACAGGAGTCTCATCTGGTGACATCTCAGCTATCTTTGTGTAAGTTCCCTCTATGATGTTTGAACAATGACAAAATCATCCAGTGATGCATTTCCCAGAGTGTGTCTTCATTTTAGGAAATGTATTATGGCATACTTTCTAATTAAAATATAAAATAAGATAAGGAATAATTTTATTTTAGTGTGTATGTACATTGAATAGGTGTAATCTAAGTGTTTGTGGAAATGAGAAGTCAGAAAACACAAGTTATTGAAAATCATCATATGACACAAGTCTATTCCATTACAACACAGACAGGTAATTTAGTTTGAATCTTAAAAAATGCTGTGTCCCCACCACTGACATGCTCACCAAAAGAAGACAAAATCTTTGCAAAACAGCTGAATGTAGGGTGATATGGTTTGGTCTAAAATGTCCCCCAAAAAGCTCATGTCAAAGGTGGGGTTTTGGAAGGTGATTGGATCTTGAAGATGCCAACTTCTTCAGTGAATTAAGCTACTGATGAGTTCCTAATGGAATGTGCTGTTAGGAGAGGGAGTCTGGTTGGAGGATGTAGGTCAGTGGGGTGTAACCTGGAAGGGTTTTCCTTATCTCCTGCCCTTCTCTCTCTCTGTCATTCTCTTCCTGCTCTCTGTCTCTCTACTTCCTGTATGCTGTGGGTTGAACAGCTTTCCTCTGCCATGCCCTTCTTGCCATGCCATTCTGCTGTGGGAGCCAGCCCACCATGGAGTGAATCCTCAGAAACCATGAGCTAGAACAAACCTTTTCTCCTTTAAGCTGTGTACACTAGATATTTTGTCTCAAAAATAGAAAGCTGACTAATACATAGGGTGAATAGAATAATAATAATAATAACAGCAAAGAAAAGATCCTGATAAAGGCAACACACCCATAAACATATTGGCAATATGGTTAATGAGTAGAATGCTTCAAGGCAATAAATTTTTTGTTATGCTTTGAATTTTCCTGAATATTTAATTAAAAATTTCTGGAGTTGAGTGATGTCTATTTATATGGACGTGAATTCACTTAGTGAGAGCAAACCTTAAGTTTCTCAGGCATCAGGAACACAAACTGAGTTTTACTGGTTTGCAGAAATTGCCTAAGAGCCCATCCTGATATGGGGAGCTGTACCATGACCGACAGGACCTCAGCTGACTTGCCACAAAAAGGAAAGGAGAGGCCTAAAGGATTACAAAGCTAAGTTTAAACATAGAGGCCCCAAATGCCATGATATGAAAGTACGAAATTTCTTTTTGTCAATAAAAAAGATCCAGTAACTAAAGGTCTGTGAAAACTTTGATCTTTGACATATTCAGTTGGGCACACTCTGAAAGACTCCATAAATGTGCTAAGCATTTTACTAGTGTTAGGCCACAAAATCTTTGTAATTTTAAAAAGTGAATGCCATCATTAGAATTAAGCTTTCACAGATAGATTCCAGGAGATGGAAGTGGGGGAAGGACATAAAAAGAATTAAGATGTGTTATGTACAGGTACCAGCTCCTATGATGAATGTAATCATTAAGTACTGCACATATGTACAAATAAAAATAAATTTAAAAGCAAAAAGGAGAACTCTACCCTTGAGGTAAAAACAAAAACAAACAACATCCCCCCAAGAAAAACCCATGTAGAAAATTGAGTCTCAAAAAAGCAAAATTAATTTATACACAGTTATAGAACCAAAATAACAGAGTGCGACTCAACCTCTGGTGTATATGAATTTAAAATTGAACCTCTTAACCACTGTTTACAATGCCTCCAAAGGCATACTTTATTTCACCATTCTCTCAAAAACGAGCCATGAAAACTGAGGTTGTATCTGCACCTACTACAGTGTCAAAATCTACTAGAAAGACTAAAAGATAAGACAGGATATCTTTGGACAGGATCTGAAAACAATTTTGCTTCCCTCTTGAGCAATTTTGCCTGTTTTGTGAAGCTGTTTTCATCCTCTGCTCTCCATAGCCCTCCCGACCCACCCTCTGCCTTACTCTTCTTCCTTTCTGCTTCTTTAAATGGCAGGGCACACACTAGCAGGAAACTGATTATGTGTTATGGCGATTGTCTTCTCTCTCAACCCCAGAGCTGCTAAGGGAAGGTTAGGGCTGTCTTGACACATAGCAGTCAATTTCTGAGTATGGTTATGTTCTTGCCAACACCCTCCTCACCTCCACACACATGAAAGTCAAGGGCTGTCTTTCCCTTGTGATTTCCCCATCCAGGACGATGTCAAGTACACACTGGGAAATTAGTAAATCTTGGTCCAAGAGGCTAAAAATGAACTCAGAAATGTGATTATGGTATGTTTTAGTTTGGCAGTAGGTCTGTAAAAAGAGTAAATCCATCCTATACAATTGATTCAAGCCACTTATGAATACTAAAATAAGTTTTACAGTTTTTTCTTTTTTGGTATCAGGAATCGAACTCATGACCTCGCTCTTGCCAGGCAGGCACCCTGTCGTAGAGTATTTTTGTTAACTGATTATTTCTTATTATATGTTACAGCATAGCAGGGTATTAAGAACTCATTCTTGGGCCAGACTGCATGGATTTGAGTACTGATCCTGTCTTTGTGATGTAGGGGAACTTTAACTGCTCTGCCTCAGTTACATAATCTATAAATTGGGGGTAATAATAGCAATTTCCCCATAGAATTGCTAAGTGGATTAAATGAACTAAACTTTTCTAAAATTTCTCAGAATAGTGACACAGTGACTGGAATGTATTGGGTAACAAACACAAATATTAGGTAACATTTGGCTAAAATCTCTTTCTCTACTGGACTATCAACTCTGTAACAGCAAGAACTGGAACTATGTCTAGTAGTTCTCACACCCGTACTATTAGCACCTAGGAAAGACATTTAGGAGGCATAGATTCAATAGACTTTTTAAAACATACAAGTTTTGGGCCGGTGAGCTGGCTCAGCGGCATAAGCGCCTGCCTTGCAAGCGCGAGGGCCCGAGTTCGACTCCCGGATCCCACATACGAAAAAGGGGCCGGTGATATCGCTCAGCGGCACGGGTGCCTGCTGGCGCGCGAGGTCCTGAGGTCGACCCCCCAGTACCCACAAAAAAAAAGAACATACAAGTTTTTTAAAATTCAAATTTTGACTTTTGAAGTGAGTAGATTATCTACCATATTCTCAGGGATGCTACCCACACAGTATATTTTGAATTCCGTTTTGATACAATAATGAAAACCAATTGCCAAAAGGAAGTTATATTCAGATATCTTAATTCTTAATTAGATTATGTTCTATTTATTTAAGTTTTCAAGTTACAGACATAATCCTTTATTTCTGAATTTGTTGCTTTTAAGATTGTTACTTTCCCCCCTAATTTTCTATTTTTTAAAATTTCACAACAAAAACTATTTTCAATCATGCCATGGTACTTTAAAAAGCTTTACACAAATTTAGTAAATATCCCTGGATCTCTGAGACAACAAATGGTAATGCTTTTTGTGTCTCCATGCTTCACACAAAAGCATATTTGTACTTTACAACATGAACAAGACGACTCCTTTCTCCATGTGTATCTTCCTTCCTCCATTTCTTCCTCCCTTCCTCCTTTCTCCCTTCTTCCCTCCCCCCACTCTTCTTTCACTCTTTCCTTCTAAGGCTTAATAATATAAGCATGCCTATCTTTTGATTATAGTGATGTAGTTTGGGCCCTCATATTTAAAAGGCTGACAGAGGGGAAAATGACAAGTGAACAAATAACAAGAATAAAATCTTACAAGTGTTTTGATAGAATTATATACTGGAACAGGAGCAGTATAACGGAACAGAGCAACAAATCAGTAAGAGGAAGGAGGAAGCTGAAGAGTAAAGAAAAACATCAAGGAGAAAAATAACACCAGACTCAATCCTCACCTAATATTTATTAGGCGTTCAGCCATGAGCTCAAATGGGGTAGAGGGACAGCTCCAGCGGGTAGTGGTTCAGCATGGCTGCTGCTCAGAGAGATAAGTGTGAACAGGGGGTAGAAACAAAGTACAGTACACTCAGCGGTCTGTACCTCAGATGCTGCATCCTCCCAGTCAACCAATCACAGTGTGAAAATGTAAAAAAAAAAAAAATCACATCTGTACTGAACATGTACAGGCATTTTTCCTTGGCATTAATTATTTTCTAAATAATATAGTGTGACAACTGTTTACATAACTTTTACTTTGTATTAGGTATTATAAGTAATCTAGAGATGATTTAAAATATATCAGAGGATACGTGTAGGTTATATGCAGATGCAGCATTTTATATACGGAACGTGACTATTCTCTGATTTTGGTATTTGTGGGAGTCCTGGAAACAGTACCCTCAGAGACTGAGAAATGACTGCCGTTGGTGTACAGGACTGATCTTTTCTGGTCTGAGTACAATGACATCATTAGAACATTTTGCAAGCAATGTGAAGAGGGTTGAAGGAGTTAGACCAAGATGGGGACACTGAGGAGGGCAAACATAAGTAGTACTGGAAACAAAAGGAATGGGGCCAATTTGAGCTTTTTTGTGATAGGGAGAAGTTGAAGGAAGCATGGGAACACAATGAGAGAGTTTAATGGATTTTAATTCCCAGCTGAAGTGTGGGCTGAGTTACTGGAAAAAGCAATGAAGGGTGAAACTCTTAGGAAATAGTAACAGTGAAATACCATTACCACCTGGTGTTATTGGGATCTCAATAACAGGGAATACTGTTATTGGATCTCAAGAAAGGTGGAGAGCTGGAGATGTGGAGGTAGGGCCACCTGAAAATTCAAAATGCATAATCCTAGTGGAGTACCAGAAACCAGCAAAGCAGAGGGAAGCCATCTGTGTGTGGAGCGGGGGTGGGTTTGGGTTTGGGAATCAGTATTTCCATCTCTCCTTTACCTCCAGCCTTCTTAATTTTTATTGGTCAAACGCAACTAGAGGACAAGGAGACCTATATCACAATTAGTAAAGATCAGCTCTTTGGAGCCCAGAGTAGGGCAGAGAAGGGTGGAAGGGTGGAAGCTGGTTCTGGAGAAGCCAGGAGTCCAACCAGCATAGCAGGCTTAATCTCAGAGATGGGTAGGGTTAGTGATAGACGGGGAGCAGAGCTGGAGTTTAGGGTGGTGGCAGCACTGGTACCTAAACAGGGAGACCGAAGATTTTGGTCAATGGCTCTGACTTTTAGAGAACACAACAATTTTAAGTAGTGATTTTAAAATATTGTTCCAGTTGTGAAGTTGTCACTCTCAGCAAGTTTTACCTCTCTGATGAGAACTCCATTAGGTCCTTTCTGGAGTGGAGGGTGTGAGATCTGTACAGAAGCTCCTGGCTCAGGAGGTAGTGAGGGCTGACATCCTGCCCTCCATTCTGCTCTGATTCATCCTCTCAGAATTAGCATCATTTGTAATTGGCACAAAAGTACCACGAACACACACCACAGTAAGTGGGAATTTGCTTTTGATTCAAAAGAAAATAAAGCCAGAGACTCTGAGTCAAGACAAATCTTGCATGGGAATATTTAGGTAGAAGAGGCTACTAGAAATGAAATACTTAATCAAATATAAAGATTGGGGCCAATGTACACCTTTAGAAAATTTTCAAGAAGACTGTTTTTTATACCTTGACTCCAGTTGAGCCTGGAGGAACACTTTATCAAACTTTTTTTGTGTGTGTGGGTACTGGGGGTCGACCTCAGGACTTCGCATGCCAGCAGGCGCCCGTGCTGCTGAGCGATATCACCGGCCCTTTTTTCGTATGTGGGTTCCGGGAGTCGAACTTGGGCCCTCGCGCTTGCCAGGCAGGCACCTACGCTGCTGAGCCATCTCACCGGCCCTATCAAACTTTTTACTGTGCTTTTCAGCTAATAATTGATACCAACAAAAACAGTTTGTTACCCAGCTTTTTAACTGCAGTACTTGGTTTAAGAGACCATCAAAGATGTTATGCTTGGTGTATGTCCTTTCTAGCTTAGAATAGTTTTCTAAATTTCCAACTGAATTTAAAATTGAGGTAATTGTGGGGGAAAGGATGATTGAAAATAGTTCTTTATAGATTTTCTGGACATTGGAACTGTGCTTGTTTGATTCTCAAAACAGAGTAGAAAGAGATGAATGGACAGGAGTCTCTATTCTTTCAATTTAGTCACAACTTCAAGGGGATTAAAATGAAAAAAGTAATACTTAGATTATTTTCAAACTGTAAGAATAGTTGCCACATTTGCCACAATTGCCACATTTGTTCATATATTATTCTTTGAGTAGAATGCATACTTTCTTTCCAAGCTGTTGGAATTGGGATTTTCCAAAGTTGAAATTTGTAGTTAGGAAGCAGGATGTTGAATAACACTTTCAATATCTTCTTGTTTAAATTTCTTTTTATAGTTTACCAAAAAAGAGATCTGAACAAGTGTATGTCTACATTTGGCTTAATTTTTATGATCAAAAGTTCATCGAGAAAAAGGCCCTTTTATCTTGCTCATCTATTCAGGTGGCATTATAACTATTGCAATGTCTGGTACAAGTCTACAGTATCCTTTCTTCAATTCTGCGGAGTTCCAGGACAGCTGGAAAAATGAAAAGAGCTTTGTAACTCATTGGTTGGGGGCTCTTACTTGGCCTGAATCATTTAATAGCAAAGTTGACATGAATTGACATGATTATATTTATAGTATTTATTTCTTCATCTCAGAGTAAATATTAATATGTTATAATGCAGTAGTATGGTAATTATAAGATGATGGTCTAGATCTCCGGTGAGTTATCAGAAGTCACTATGTAATATATGGCATGAGATACATAATGTATGCAGTGTACTACCATTCAAAAATTCCTCCAAATCATGAAATTATGAAAATATATGGCTCCTAACTTGCCAGGTTCTCACATTTTCAGCTGTCAGGTTGCAGACCTGTGTTGACAGGAGAAGTTCTCTACCTGCCTCTTTTAAAACTGCTTCATATAATAGATGCTCAATGCATATGACTGGCTAGATTTATAGTTGAATAATACAGCTGAAGGGAATGAAGAGGAAACTTAAAGGAATAAATGGAAATGTGGGGAGTAAAAAACATACCATACCTCCATGCAGAGGGATGCACAATGAATTTTCTAGATGAGTAGGTTTTGAAGAGGTAGAATTTTAAGAGGCGAACTTTTTAAATAGAGGGTTTAAAGAAAAAATCTTTAATGGAAAAGTTTTTTTTTATCCTTCATTTAAAATTATTCCAGGATACATGTAATTTACTAAATAATGTTATTCTTATTGATGAAAGAATTGAGATAACTGAAATAATTAAAGTTACTTTTTTTTGAAACAGGGTCTCACTATATAGTTCAGGCTGGCCTTCAACTCACTATATAGCACAGGTTGGTCATGAACTCACAGACACCCTCCTGCCTCAGCCCTCCAAGTGCTGGGATTACAGGTGTGCACAACTGTGCCCGCAAAATTAATTTATTAATTAGATAGCAATAATTTAAACCATTTCAGCTGAGTGCCGTGCAGTCATAATTTCACTTAATCCCCATAAAACCCATTTGAGGTGGGAGTTTTGTTTTTCCATTTAACAGATGAGAAAGTTTCTGAACAAGTCAAGTATCTTTTTCTAAATTATATAATGCTATGGATTAGAGACAGAGTGTTCACCTCAAGGAAATACAAGGTTCTTTGTGCTTAGAATATTATATTGTACTTGATTCTACAATACTATGAAGTTTGTGGCTAAAAAGGAAAATGTAGGCAGCTCTCCAAATACCCATACAATATAATATGTGCTAGGCTTCAATCTTTCCTGAGGTCTCAGATGGGAGTTATCAGAAAGAATCTTCTGGACCTAAGCTCTATCATTAGAGAAACATTCAGCTACAAATAACAGAGAGTTCAAAAATGGTGCTTACCCAAATAGAGATTTATGTTTCTCACGAAACAAAAGGCCTGGAGATAGGTTGTTATCGCCATGGATTTAGTGGATTAAGGATGTTAGGTACAATGTCTTTGTGAGATTTTGCTCTTCCCTGTGGCCCCAAGTTGTCTGCTACAATTCTGGCTTTTATATAGCCATTCAAAGAAGGAATAAGAAGAGAAGGAAAGACTGTGTTTTTATGAGAAAAAATAAAATTTCTTCAAAAATATTCCAATAGTTGTCAAGTTTTAGATGTCCCAGTCAACCCTGTATGCAAAAGACAGTGAGTGTGTAAAGTATAATTTTGTGATAACTGAGTCAGTGCAATCGTGTGCCATCATTTAGAGAAGGGGTTGGCCGACTTTTTGTGTGAAGAGCCGTATAGTCAGTATTTTAGGACTTGCAGTTCAGGTGGGTTCTTGCCGGTACTTGACAGTGGTGATACTGTCGATCAGTGATGGCGAAACTTTCAGAGACCAAGTGCCCAAACTGCAACCCACTTATTTATTGCAAAGTGCCAACACTGCAATTAAACGTGAATACTGAGGTTTTAGTTTAGAAGAAACAACTCATACATTTCGCTTGTGTGCCGACAGAGAGGACTCTTCATGCCCACTCTGGCACGCGTGCCATAGGTTCGCCCCCACCGTTATAGTAGAAAAGCAGCCCACAGATAATAGGGAAGTGATGGGCTTTTCTGTGTTTATAACAAAACAAAACAAAACGAAAATTACAAAAACAGGCAGCAGTTCAGATTTGGTCTGTGACTGTAGTTTGTCGACCTCCTAACCTGGAACTTCGTGGATCACTGCCAAGCCAATTGCATTTAACTATGAGTGAGGAGAAGAGGAGGAGGTCACTGGGTAGAAATCAGCAGTGTCTTCAGTTGAGATGTAAACATTCTCTTGCTCATACTCCTTTCCTCTCCCATTTTCCAGGTTCACAGCTGGAGAGTTTATGCTGTCGTGTAATGAAATTGTAAAGGCAACTGTATTAGACTCTGCAGCACTGCATCAGGAGAGCTGGCAGGGATTCGACGAGACAGGTTTAAGGCTGGCTATTGGCCTAAGCAAACCGAACTGTCTGCTTGGGTAATGACTGCTTGACTGTGAGGTGCCAGGCTGAGGTAGACAGGGAGTACTACTTGCCCATTAGCCATTTCTCTTTTTCTTCCTTGTTCTTCAGCAAAGGAAAGTATTATGCTCAGATTTAAAAGAAAATAAAATACATTACTGGCTACCCGAGCAGCAAGGGATGGTCACATGGCATCATTTTGTCTGATGGCATATGCATGGAAGTCACTTGGGGTGGGGCAGGGGGGTTCTTCACAGTGGCAGCCTCAGTTGGCATGAGCTTCTGCCCTTCCTGCTTGGACAACTGCATCTTGCAACTACAGTGCAACAAGCAGGGGGTAAAAGTCATCCACTAAAATGACTGAACAGAAGGATAGAAGGAGCCTTGGTATCTGACTGACATAGTGGAGCTACTGGGCCTCCCCTGAGCTGCTCTGAATGTGTTGTTGTACAAAGAAATTAAACCCTTAACCCGCATAAGCCATTGCTCACTTGGAGCTTCTGTTGCTTGAAGTGGGATGACAAATATATAAGGACATGACAGATATATAAGGAATCTTGTATGCAAATGGAGAAAAAGAACTGGACGTCCTTCTTACCTCGAGTCAGGAAAAACAGGGCTTCTCGTTTTCACAGACTTGGTGGTGAGGCACTAGAGTTCTCTTAGTCAGGGTGAGTCTCCTGGAGTTTTTACTGCTTTTGGTTGAGATTAGTTTGGTGTCTCCCGCTGCAGAGAACACGCTGCTAGGCGTGGCTGGGATCCTGATTTTCCACTTTGGCTCCCACCACACCTTATTTGTTTATTAGGTCACAGAGGTTTCTTAAAACCCAGTCAAGCTATTGAGACTTATTATGATTGCATTTTTTTCAGCTCAACTGTTGAATGAATTTGAGGTACTAAGCAAATAAATTCACTGCAGGATTAGGGGTAGGGATATTTCATTATATTTCAGTGAACTTACGCATTGGTTGCATATTTTCTCCATGTTTTTGCTTAAGGCATACCTATACTGTGAGCAGTAAACTTGAACCCCAAATCCCTCTTTCTTGAAATATGCTTTATCTGTCCTTGATTGCAGCTAACTTTCATGTTATCTCTCAAAATCCTTGACTTTGAATGCAATATGTTGAATGAGACTTTTTAAAACATGTTTTAAAACTCAAAAATCTATATCTTTTTTCTTTAGCTTCTTTGAAAGTGGTACAATTTATCTATAAATGTTCATAAACAATAGGCATCAGGAATTTCTTTAAATCTATCTGATGACTATTTAATTTCCTTGAAGCTAAAACAAAGTCTTATGTGAGGTATAATATTATACACTTTTATTGCAATCACATACTACAAATTAGATAACTGTTGAACATCTTTCTTTTCTTAAACTTGTCATCTTAATCATCTCTTCACTCTCATGCAAAGACTGTAGAATTCCTGGAGAATTTATTTCAAATGGATACTTTTAAAAAACAAAAGTAGCAATTCTCCATAGTTTAAAAATTTCAAAGCTGGAAATTGCCTTTACTGATACCGTTTGCATCACCTCCTCATCCTCTAC